>JBBGZY010000079.1:5217500-6417500 GCA_037952925.1 Lithobates clamitans
TGGACTGTGTGCAGATCCTAAGTTAAAACCCCTAGGCTCACTTTGCTCTAGGTACCCCAGTTAACAAGGAATGTCAGAAACAGACATGGGCAAAAGGTCAGTACGGCCATTGAAAAAGTAATGTCAGATACAAGCTAAAGTCTGTAAACAGAGAAACAGGAAATGCCTAATAAAGATGAAGAGTTTGATAAGAACGCACCAGCTAACTTTGCTATAACAATCTAATGTTTGTGGCAGAATCACCTTATAGTTTATCTGTTTATGCATCTCATGGTGTAAGGTCTTGGTGTGTTTAGGCAGTTCTTGAATGACTATTCATAAACCGTTTTATCACTTTTTATTTTTTTATGTTAAGTCATACTGACTATTTTAATTTACCTTTTCGTAAAGGTATAAAAAGTAATCAGCAGAAATGTTTTAACCAGGAATAATGAGCCCAACCAGTGTTTACCTAACTTTTATTTTATCTATGGTATTAGGGGGTGCAGTGAATATGGGTGATGTAATGTGAGGTGTTACACTATTCTTACATTTTTTTTATTTAAAATATTATTATGCAGTAAAAAGTCTTTAGACTGTCAGTAACAAGTTCCAATTTAAAATCGAGAATAAAAAAGGAGAAATGACCTTATATAACATGAAAGAAAACTCAGGTGTTGACAGTTGAAAATCTAGCTACCAATCAGTTGTCGCAGATAAAAAAAAAAGGATTTTTGGGCCTGTGCAGAGCCTGTGCCTGTGAAAGGTTTACTTTAAAATGGCAGTGACTGCAAGTCCTACACTAATCTGTCCCTATACCATTTATCTGCCCTGGGCTTTCCCCATACCAGCACATTTTCAATATGGCTGCTGGAAACCACTAAAATAGACCCCATTATTGGCCACCTCAAGCCAAATGAACCAAGTTCAGAGGCTAAGAATTGCATTACTGGTAGTTGTATGTTAAAGAGCTGAACACAGTATTATTTTGCTGGGTCTGTGAACTACAAATGGGTTGGTATTGCAGCAAGCCCATTCTTAACCTGAACTTTAAGATTATCTCTACAGGTGACAACTGTCTTAGAGGGTAATTTTCTTCATTTGTAGAGATTCTTATTCACTCCATGATTTGTTTCTGGGGAAGAAGTGAAGAAGAAAAATATACCGCATAATATAACACATATAACAAAAAATAAAATGAAAGGAGTTTTATCAGCATTCCCTTATCTATCCAAAACTAAAAAAAAAAAAAATGTGACTACATAAACACTTTAATTGCTCACTATGCAGGGATGTCTTAGTCTCAGTTTTTTTCTATCTTTTTTTTTTTTTTTGCCTGATAATCAACATTTCTGTAATGCCTGTTCTCAAAGGAGACAGAAAGACATGCTTTAGTTACACATAATAGAACCTTTAGGCCCGCTTCATACTAGTGCGATCACATGCAATGTCTGTGCGATGCGATTTCAGCCATACAAACTGTATGTCTGAAATCGCATTGCATTGCATTCGCACCACAATCGTGCTGAAGCCTTTTTTTGGTCCGCACTGGAATTGGATCGCATGGCTGTTCACATCTATCTGATCCAATTCCTGCACCATTTCACAGTTCGCACGGCGATCTGCGAACTGGGTGTGTCGCTAACTTTACATTGTCACCCACAGCGGTTTGCAGATCTCAGTGTGAACCACTGTGCGATTCAGGCGCAATGGGGGAACCCACACTGGATTTGCAGGGTTTTTGCATCGCACTAGTGTGAACCGATTTAACTTCTTTTTATTGATAACGATATAAAAAAAAAAAGTTACATACTTTTCGTGGCACATTGTATTTAAAGTGCAATTAGTAAAAACAATAATACGTATTACAAAGGTAAAAGTAGAACTAAATACCTCGCATTTCTGCTGTGCGCTGTGATAATTACAAAGATTAATAAATATGTAAGTAGTAACAACTTACAATTAGTTATTTTTCCCCCTTTTTTCCTTTCCCTCCCTGCCCTTCCCACCCACACTTTATCTACTACCCCCCTTGCCACCCCCCTCCCTTCCCTTGTAACCAGCACAAAAGTTAAATTCATTAACACTAGAACTCACGGCATGCTACGATTATCTAAGCCCCGGTGGAGCCTGTACCTACACCCTGATTTGTCTGGTTTGGGCCATTATTCGCCCCCACGCTCGTGAGGGGTCCAAGGATAATTGGTTCAGAATAGATGTCCGATGTTCAGCTCCTGGAGCCAGAGCTTCCATATGCCAAGAAATTTACTGTAATTCCCTTTTTTAGTGTATACTGTCCTTTCTGTCCAGACCAAGGAGTCCATTGTTTTAAGCCATTCCCCTATAGTTGGGGGGTTTGTTGAGAGCCAGGATTATGCTAGCAACTTTCTCGCTTGGTATAGACATCTTACTATGGCTGTGGTTCTGCTGGTATTACCCATCTTAGCTCCCACTAACCCCAACACACACCCCTTAGCGTCTAGTTCCAAGTTTACCTTAAATCTACGGTTTATTGTCCCGACCACTTCCGACCAATACCTTACCAGACATCTCCAAACCATGTGTATGAGGTCTCCTGTCCTATAACACCTGGGGCATCTGTCGTCTGGCCTGCTCCCAAACCTGTACAGTCTTCTAGGAGTGTAATATGCTCTATGTAGAAGGAGGAGGTGTGAGGCCTTCTGTGACGGAGAGACGAACACCATCTGCCCAAGTTCCAATATTTTTTTCCACTGGGCGTCCGTCAACTCCCCCACATCCGCCTCCCATCCTTCTCTAGACCCGAGGGGCACGCTTTGAACCAGAATCTTGTCCGATAGCTGCGTATACACATCTCCAATCAGCCCCTTAGTGTTTATTGTTTTAACTATTTTCTTAAGGAGCGGTGTTTTACACCGCTTCATAGGGTAAGACCTAAATTGGGTATTCAGTGCGTGCCTGATCTGTAAATAATTATAGAATGTATTACATGGGACTCCAAATTCCATTCTTAGTTCCATAAAAGATTTCAAGTTAGTATCACTGTACAGCTGAGCCAATCTATGAATTCCGTGACTTTCCCAAATGGGATTCTTTTCTATAGACCTTAATTCCCCCAGGGTTTCGTTAGACCACATGGGTGAAAACTCATTAATGCCTCTATACCCCACGATCTTCTTAACTGTCTGCCAGGTCTTATTTACTAATTTATGTGTTGGCAACTTTCTCTGAAGTGAACCCGCCTCTAATGCATCCACTAAGCGTCTGTGTGAGCTACCTTCTAGCATTATTTTATTGCTGGCACTTGCTTCGCCCAGGGATTCGCAGCCCCCCAAATGCTGCATTTGAGCAGCTAGATAATAGCCATACGGATGGGGAATTGCCAATCCTCCTTCCCAGGTAGGACGCTGCAGTGTCTGCAATTTGATCCTAGCCTGACCCTTCTTCCAAATAAGTTCCCTAAATAAGGAATTTATTTTCATGAAACATTTTCTCCCGATCCATACCGGGGAGTTATGGAGAATGTAGAATAGTTGTGGCAACCAGATCATTCTAATCACATTTGAACGTCCTGCCAGCGACAGGGGGAGCCGACACCAGATGTCACATTTTCTTCTAAACTTCTCGAATGTAGTTATTGGGGTCACTAGTCATTACTATTCCCAGGTACTTTATCTTATCAGTTACGTTTAACCCGGGTAGACCATCAGGGAGGGGGTTATTGATTGAGTCAATCTGTAGCAATGATGACTTATCCCAGTTAACTACTAGGCCCGATACCTTCCCAAATCCTTCTACCAGTTGCATCGTTTTTTCCAGAGATGGACCCATATCCCCCAAAAATACCAAGACGTCATCTGCGTAAAGTGCGACTCTTTCTTCGCTACACTTCCTCCTAAAGCCCCGCATACCTGGAGCCCTTCTTATAGCCTCCACCAATAGCTCCATTGCCAGAGCGAACAGGAGGGGTGATAATGGGCACCCCTGTCTTGTGCCCCTCTCTAGTGCCAAACTATCTGTGTACTCGTTGTTGATCTTTAGCTTAGCTGATGGACGACTGTACAAAATTTTTACCCAATTGATAA
This sequence comes from Lithobates clamitans, assembly GCA_037952925.1. Classification (NCBI taxonomy): domain Eukaryota; kingdom Metazoa; phylum Chordata; class Amphibia; order Anura; family Ranidae; genus Lithobates; species Lithobates clamitans. Next base: position 5,221,544 of record JBBGZY010000079.1, read on the forward strand.
AAACCGGGTCAAACCCAAATTTGTCCATTATTCCCCAGAGGTAGCCCCACTCCAAGCTATCAAATGCTTTAGCTATATTGAGGGACATAATGGCTCTGGGATCCCTGTCAGCAACCGGGGTCTGCAGGTTCAGATATGCTCTCCTAATATTGACACTGGTAGACCTATGGGGGATAAATCCTGCTTGGTCTGGGTGTACCAAGTTATTAATACATTTACTTAGCCTAGTTGCTAGTACCTTTGCTAGGATTTTAATGTCCGAGCAAAGCAAAGAAATTGGTCTATATGACGCTACATCCAGTTGGTCCTTCCCTTCTTTTTGAATAAGTATAATATTAGACTCTGTCATTGAAGCAGGGAGACCACCGTCTATGAACGCCTCCTCTAGTGTCCTCAAGAGGTTGGGGAGCAAAATCCCCCCATAATATTTATATATTTCCAGGGGAAGTCCGTCTGGGCCTGGGGTCTTATGATTGAGCATAGCAGCCACAGCACTCCTTAGTTCCTCTAGAGTTATAGGGGATTCTAAGTTAACTTTATCTACTGTAGATAGGGTTGGTAATTCAAATCCCTCCAGTAGTTTATCCAGCTCTCCTCTTACTGCGGGCTGTTTCGACTTATACAAGGAACTGTAGAAATCAAAGAATATCTCCTTGACTTTCACAGGATCCGTCACAATTTCCCCATTTGGGGATCTAATCACAGAGATTGTTGAGGTTGGGGAGTTGGTACTTGCCACAACAGCCAGCATTCGGCCCACTCTTTCCCTCTCCTCAAAGAACCTCTGCCTCTGGAAGAGCCTTTTATTTTCGGCTTTTCTCATTGTTACCGCTTTATATTCCTGTTGTTTCCTAATCCATAGCTCCCCTAGCTCTATAGTGGGGCCCAGTACATACTGCCTTTCCAGCTCCATAACCTCGTTTCTAATGCGATCTTCCTGCATTCTTGTTTTCCGCTTTACCCTTGCTATTTGCTGAATTAATAGCCCTCTGAAAAAGGCCTTTAGAGCGTCCCAGACCACTCCCCCTATCGTTGTACCTGAGTTACATACCATAAACTCCTTTAGACTAGTAGAGATTTCTTCCGTGTTCCCTATTACCTCCAACCATACTGGGTTTATTGTCCAGGGCCTATGTATTTGTCTATCACCGGTGCACATCACCAGTTTTAAGGGCGAGTGGTCTGATAGCCCTCTTGAGCCGTAATCTATTTTATGTACTAGGGGGTGCGCTTCCTTATTGCCTATGGCTAGATCTATTCGAGATAATGTGTGGTGTGTCCCTGAGTAACAAGAGTATTGTCTAATGTTTGGGTTGCGGATTCTCCATAAATCGCACCACCCCACTTCCTCTAGGAACTGCTTGAGCCTGCCCTCCTTTGCCCTCACTGTCCGGGTACCAGATGGGAGTCTGTCCTGCCGACTATCAAGGAAGCACTAGTGTGAACCAGACCTTAATATATTCCTTATGGTTCATGTAAAAGAAATCCAATCCAAAAAGCGAGGGTTAGCTTTAACATTGATTTTAATGAAAAGTTATTTCAGGTAGCTGAATATTATTTAGTAGTTGTCATATAATTACAAACTATTAGGTGATAATTAAAATCATTTCAATCAAAAGATTTTAAAACAGGTTTAAATAGGCCTTAGGTTTGATGAATGTATTGATTAAAATTAAAATAGAGTATTTTTTTTTTGTTTTCCCAAATTTTAATTATAAGCAGATGGCAATATAAGCTGATGATCAAGCTGTAATTCATCTTCATTCTTACACAGGTGTGATTCATATCAGCCCACAGTTAAGGTTTCACCATGTGCAAACTATTTAATTAATGATGTTGAAACAAGAAGTGGAGACAAGAAAAAAATGCAAAACTTTTAAAATCAACCATGGAAAGTGCTTTACACCAGAAAATACAATATTAGAGATTTTATTATTATTTATAACAATAGTATTCTTATTTACTTAATATTTAACATTGTAAAGTATTAGTAGATTAAATAGAACTTTTGTTAAAACCTGTACAAGTTATCCCTTAAGGTATGCTCCATCCCCCCCGAGTGCAACCCACCTGGTCCACTTCTGACCCTGTTTCAGCTATCTTCCTCAGGTAGCTCCCCCCACCATCCCTCACCATCCTACACATATGTGCTGCAGCCCTATTCATTCCTTTGGGGAGAACTTTAAATTTAGCTCCCCTTAGAAATTACTATGGCTATGGCTTACATATGTGGGATAAAAAGGACAATGGAAGAAAGTGTGGAGCAAGGCAGCGGAAAGCACCAGAGTAAAAGAAAGTCAGTTTTGTCTAATGTTTTTATTCAAGAGGAGGAGAGGATTAATAATTTAGTAAAATATTTTACTTTTTCATAACTTAGTGTTGCTTACAATTAGGGAAACTTTCAGTTAGATTTAGGGATTTCCTTAATACACTTGGTATGTAGTGCTTATCTGAATATGGTAAATCAGCTGCACTCACATAACAAAAGTCGGCTGGTTCATGCTTTTCAGCTCATGTAGGACTCCACACTCTCAATTGGTGCAAAACCTTTTGGAAATATTCTGGACTCTGAAAAAGTTAAAAAGGAGTGACAGACCATCTCAAGGAAGTCGAAAGGGTGGCAGGACACAATGCCGCTGATATCCAGAAGCTCTAACAGCACATGGCATTACACTACAACCATCTCATTTACATGCATCGCAAACTGGAGGACTTGGACAATCATGGCCACCATAGAAACCTCAAATTTAGGGGCATATCCAAATCAATTGAGCATAATCAGCTCCCTCTAGTCCATCATACTCTTCTGATCAATCTTTTGGAGAGGACCCAAGAATCACCCCTAGTATTGGAATGAGCACACAGGGATCTTACACCCTGGGGCTGGGAAGGAGAGCCCTCCAGGGACATTTTTTTTTTGGACTATCATTTAAAAGAAGGAGTGGTTCAAAGAGTGAGGAAACAGGAAGAATTCACCTTCAATGGATCTGAAGTAAAGATATTTCAGGAACCGGTCACCTTGCACAACAGGAAAGCTTTAAGACCCATCCTGGCATTGCTGTGAGAGAGAAACATAACATATCAATGGTGCTTTCTATTCGCAGCTACAAAAGGAAGTTCTTTTACACTGCAGACCCCAGATGACCTACCACAGTTTTTTAACACTTCAGGTACCGGAATGGTACTAGAAATTTCAGGTCCATGAAATATGGAAAGAATCCCTCCTTAGCCCGCAAGAATAATGCACATCTAGATTCATTGCCTCATTCACACTATACTGCTGATGGAGAGATGATGAGGCCCCATGTGTTCCACGTGTTTCAAAGGTTGCCAAAGACAATTTCTGAACAGTGTTAACCCATCTCTTTCCATGTTCCTCTGCGTGAGGCATGACTTCTTCTCTTACTGAATAATGGTTGTGCTAATAAGCTTTTTCTCATGTAGTCTCATTCTTAGGGATATACTGTAGCTGGCCACTACTGGGCTCTCCCTGGTTTTGCAAACAAGCTGTTTCTTCCTACAATGCATGCAATGGTCTTTTTGTACATGTAATTATAATTTAGTCTTTATGTAAAGACATTTTTTGCTGGCCTCAACAGCAGTTTACACTTCATAGTGTCAAATATTGCCTAGGGCTTTATCTATTGTATATTTTGTAACATTTAGGTATAGACTACCTCTGTGCTGCCTCAGGGTACATGGTCACTACTGCAGAGTTGCTATCTCTCCTACTGTTAGAGGCAGGAGACCTATTTCCTTTTTCTTCACTCAATATCTGCAGTAGTGGAAGTACATAAGCTTAATTTCTAGCTATTAATTATACTTCGTCCAACTCAATCATCAGTATTCTACCTAAACCAGGGATGGGTCAAAGAGGGAGCCAAATACACACCCATTGCTCTTGTGCTCTACTCATACTAGTATAGAGCCATGAGGAAAAAATTGGACATAATGTTACTATAAGTTTCCATTATAATCTCTCCACCATATGCCATGTGGGATAACATATGAAGGCTGCCTCATGCCTGTCTATCTAGGCCTCAGATATCAGTGCTCCCAGGATATAGTCAACATTATTTCTGATTGCTTGCACTACTGTTGACCTTTTCTAGACTTTTGTTATGAGTGGTGAGATTTTTCACAGTTACTGTACACAACTAAACAACACTGCAGAACTAACACACCACTCTATAATAATTGGATAAGATATTTATACATTATTCTTCAGGCTTTACTTCTAGAATTATGAGAAGCAGATGTCAGGACATTTATAAGAGCATGTGTAATATAAACCTCTATATCACACAACAACTTATAAATAAAGCCCTAGACTATCTGTCAAACCTGTTCCACTCAAAAATCAGCAGGTGTTAATACATTTATTATTGGCGTGATGTGATGCAACACATCAGATATATTCCACCTCTCCACATATGTTGGCCTGCAAATGAACATAAGACCCTAGAGCCAAGGTCATGCAGGTTCTGTATTCTTCTTTATGTTATTAGTGACTGCTGCTTAGCCAGAGGCAGTTTTCCCTGGATTTCCATATTTATTTAGCTATATGTGCCAGCCATATACTGATCCCCACTCAGGTCAATTTCATATTAGTGCCTTCACCTATTAACAGCTCTGTGACTTGTGGGAGTATATATGATTATTACCTCATGTTTACTGGCTTTGATTTTAGGTAGATTTGTTTCCAGGATATAATTGACTTTATCTCATTGCATTACTGCTGAATTTTTTTGGATTTTTAATGGGAGGGAAGCCGTGCATCCACTGTAGATAATTGCATGTGGCTATGCAGCTCTGCTGATTTTCCTTACCACTTTTTAATACTCATATGGAGTTCTTGTAATTCACCTACCGGGCTTTACTCCTAGAGCCTTTGGTTTTGGCTGGTATGCCTTCACATTGTAATGACTTTAACCTAAAGGATTATCTGCTTCATCATACTGAATTGTAGGATTATGCATCAAGACCAACTGTCCGGCTCATACCACTCACTCTGTAGCCATATGTAAATATTAACAAATAATATTGGCAATACGCCAGATGAACCTTTCCCTCCACATGCCATTACATATCGTGATAGTGAGAGTCCCTGTCTCTGGGAAAATGGGCAGAAGACTCTCAAAGAGTTAGTTTGAGAGCTCCAATTGAAGTTTGCTAGCAGAGAAAATAATGTTTTGAGTTTTCTCTGGATTTGGTAAGTCCTGATCGGGGCTGGAAGCTTGAAGTCTCCAAAGAGCATTGGGTGAGATAGAATCCTCAGTCTTGTGTCCAGGTTTTGCAGAAATTCTGCAGGTTGTGTGTGTGTCCAGGTGCACATACTCATTATAAGACAAATCTGAGCATAGCTCAGAGGAGGTAGAGTAGTAGTTGGTGTTGGAGCAGTTGCTGCAGCCAGGAGGGAGGTGTGCTCCTGTTTAGGAATCAAGGCAATATCCTTGAGACGACACTCCATGTGGGAGAGGTTCCAGGTCAGTGGACAGAGAAAGTCTGGGAGACCATAGCTGAGACAACTGGAAGAGAGTCCTGGAGACCAGAGGCAAACTGTGAGTCAGAAAGCCTGGAGTGTCAGGAGAAGCCCTTCCTAGAGGCCTGGAGTGTGCCTGCGCAGCATGGTCCTAAGGCTGAGTGAGCCTTGAGAGCCCAGCGGCTTAGCATTTTTCATTTGTTGTATTTTTGCTGGAGAAGAACCCCTATGTGTGCAATCCATGCGTGTATGAACATTTTGTTATTTTTAATAAAAGTGGGCTACCACACCCTAAAACTGTAGTTCCTGTTTGCTGTGAACTCACTGCACTGCATCTACCACGAGAGCTAACTACTCCCATATTACAATATGTACAGTATATACTATATATATATATATGTATAAAACCTGATGTCACCTGAAAGTGGGTGGGATATATAAGGCAGCAAGTGAATATGTCCTTGAAGTTGATGTATTGAAAATAGAAAAATGGGCAAGTGTAAGGATTTAAGTGTTTTTGACAAGGGCTTAATTGTAATGACTAGATGACTAGATCAGTGCAACTCCAAAATTACAGCTCTTGTGGGATCTTCATGGACTTCAATGTTCAGGACCTACCAAAAGAGGTCCAAGGAAGGAAAACCAGTGAACCAGTGACAGCTTCATGGATGGCCAAGTCTCTAGATGCACAAGGAGAATGAAGGCTGGCCCATGTAGTCCGATTCAATAGAAGAGCTACTGTAGCTTAAATTAATGAAAAAGTTAATGTTAGTTCTGAAAGAAAGGAGTCAGAACACAGAGTACATTGCAGTTTGTTGTGTATGGGGCTGCATAGCCTCAGATCAGTTAGGGTGTCCATGCTGATTCGTTTTCACAGCCAAAAACACCTACTATGGGCACATGAGCATCAGAACTGGACCACAGAGCAAGGAAGGAAGGTGGCTTGGTCTGATGAATTCAAGAATGGTTTGGGGAACACAACAATGGGTTCAAGTTGTTGACTTGGCCTCCAAATCATCCTGGTCTCAATCCATTCAAGCATCTGTGGGATGTGCTGGAAAAATAAACCTGATCCTTGGAGGCTCCACCTCACAACTTGCAGGACTTAAACAATCTGCTACTGATGGCTTGGTGCCAGATACCACAGCATACCTTTCCTAGGTCTAGTGGAGTCCATACCTTGATTGGTTATGATGAGTGGTCATAATGTTATGGCTAATCAATGTATATATAGTATATACTGGCTGAGTTGCACATGTACAAACTCCCACTCATGGTGATGTGGGATTTTGCAACCTACTGTTAGTTAATGATGATTGTTGCTAAATGAGTTGCAGTTTTACCTCTGTTTTCATGTTCCCATGATTGCATAGCTAGATGGACCAGATTTTGAGTAAATTTCACTTGGGTCTGCTACATGCTGGTGCTGGCACTTTTTTTTCCAAATCAGTGCTTTTCTGCAAAATTAGTGTTGTATTTAAGAAGGGTAGAGTTTACTCTGTAGAGTTTGCTCTTTCAAAGTACAGCAGTACAGAAGTGGAGCAGCACAAAAGTTCATAGTTTAAACAGCAGTAGTTTAAAAACAGCAGGAGTTTGGAAACACCTATCTTTGGTTAATACCTCTGTTTAAATTTAAGTAACTCTTTTTTAAAAATATCTGGTTTACTTCAGTGAAATACTTGTTTGGAATTTGTTTTTCATGGTACGTTTTGGAAGCTGGGATGATGTCCCGTTTGTATGCAGATTTCTTACATTGCTGTGGACATAGCATATCTTGATTTCAGCAAGGTGTTTGCTACAGTTACACATAATGATCTAATACAAAAGTTGTACAAGCTAGGACTTAACCCTCGGATGGTTCAGTGGATATGCAGTTGGCTAAAGGATAGATACCAAAGTGTTGATGTAAATAGGGTTCATTTGGAACAGAGATCAGTCACTTGTGGTGTACCACAAGGCTTTGTACTATGTCCTGTTCCATTTAATCTATATGTAAGTAATATAACCAAAAGTTTGTTGGGCAAGGTATGTCTTTTTGCTGATGTTACAAAAGGTGTGTAATAGAGTTGATATCCCCGAAGGAGTCTGGAACATGGAACATGATTTGGCAATGCATTTCTGGAAGATTGGTCAAAGCAGTGGAAACTGCAATTACCGTATTTATCGGCGTATAACACGCACAGGCCTATAACATGCACATTCATTTTAAGAAGGAAGTTTCAGGAGAAAAAACTTTAATTTTAAATAAGGAACTTTGGGTCAGTGGCCATCTGCAGCCTCACCATTGCCTTCAATGCAGCAGCGTCACCATTGCCTTCAATGCAGCAGCATCACCATTGTCTTCAATGCAGCAGCATCACCATTGCCTTCAATGCAGCAGCATAACCATTGCCTTCAATGGAACAGCATCACCATTGCCTTCAATGCAGCAGCATCACCATTGCCATCAATGCAGCAGCCTCACCATTGCCATCACTGCAGCCTGATCGATGCACTTCTGCAGTTTAGAGGGGACAGGGAGCGGGGCGGGACACTCGCCGACAGATTACATACAGTGAGAATCTCCTATGATAGACAGAACAGTGGTCCAATGGTGGCCCGGGAGAGGGGGCTTCCTATTACAGAGGCCGCCAAGTAAACAGGAGATTCTCACTGTATGTAATCTGATGGCGCTCGTCCCGCCCCCCTCCCTGTCCCCTCCGAGGCAGCTAAAATTGAAGTATTGGCGTATAACTCGCACATGCTATTTGCACCCGATTTTCATAGTGAAAAAGTGAGTGTTATACGCCAATAAATACAGTATATGTTTCTAAATGTAAAAAAAAAAATAATCACCTAGGGAAAAAAAAACATTGAGAGAGTACAACATTGGTGGTACAGTGCTGGTCAGCACTAGAGAGGAAAAATATTTGGGCACACCTTTTTCAGATGATTGCAAAATGAGCAGTGTGACCAGGCAGCTGGAAAAGCAAATAGAATTCTAGGATGCAACACTAGAAGGATCATCAGCAGGAAGTAAGAGGTCCCGATTCCCCTATATAGATCTTTAGTGAGACCTCATTTAGAAAATTGTGTCCAGTTCTGAAGACCTCACTTACAAAAAGATATTGATAAGAAAAAATGGTGAAAAGTGTGGGGTTAAGACATACCGAGAGCAACTTCAGGAACTTAATGTCTACAGTCTGGAGGAAAGAAGGGAAAAGGGAGACATAATTAAAACCTTTAAATACACAAAGGGGTGAATAAGGTTCAGAAGGGCAGTTTTTTAAATATGAAACCAAAATCAAAAACACAGTGACATTACCTCAAACTAACTGGAGGAAATACCTGAAAAAAACAGTCACTTCCAGCACTAAGGGGTCTTCTAAAGTGAAAATAAAGATTAAAAAAAATCAAAAATATGTGTATATAAAAGGGAAAAATACAAAAACAAAGAAAAATTATTTAAAAATAAAAACAAAGAAAAATTATTTAGAAAAAAATTGAAAAGAAAAAAATTACCCGTATTTATCGGCGTATAACACGCGCCGGCGTATAACATGCACCCCAAGTTTAGGAGAGAATTTTAAGGAAAAAAACTTTTAGGAGGGAAGTTTAAGGAAAAGAAACTTACATTAAAATGCCCATCAATGCAGCCTCATCAGTGTTCATCTGCAGCCTTGTTAGTGTCATTGCAGCCTTGACCCAGTGTCCATTGCAGCCTTGTCAGTGCAGCTTTTCCCCAGTGCAGCCTTGTCAGTGCAGCTTTGCCCCAGTGCAGTCTTGTTAGTGCAGCTTTGCCCCAGTGCAGCCTTGTCAGTGCAGCTTTGCCCCAGTGCAGTCTTGTCAGTGCAGCCTTGTCAGTGCAGCTTTGCCCCAGTGCAGTCTTGTCAGTGCAGCTTTGCCCCAGTGCAGCTTTGCCCCAGTGCAGCCTTGCCCCAGTGCAGCTTTGCCCCAGTGCAGCTTTGCCCCAGTGATCAGTGCAGCCTTGCCCCCAGTGTCCATGCCTACCGGCGCCGCTGACATACACATAGCTGCATGTAGTTGTAGTTTTAAATATGGCGCCGCGGAGTTTGGAGGGACTCGGCGCCGGCGGAACTGAACGAACGCCGCCGAGATACACATAGTCGAGTGTACTCGGCTCTTTCCGGCGCCGCTCACAGTCCCGCCCAGTCCCGCCCTATGATGGACATAACACGGGTCCAATGGCGGGACTGGGCGTGACTGTGAGCAGCGCCGGAAAGAGCCGAATACACTCGACTATGTGTATCTCGGCTCTGTGATTTCGGCGGCGCTCGTTCAGCTCTGCCGAGTCCCTTTGAACTCCGCGACGCCATATTTAAAACTACTCGCTATGTGAATGTTGGCGGCGATCGCCGCCGATAGCTCACAATTAGCGGGGATTGGCGTATAACACACACCCACTATTTTCCCCTGGGGAAAAAAGTGCGTGTTATACGCCGATAAATACGGTAATTAAATGTTTAAATGTTTTCTATTAAGTTTTTTTTTCTAAAATATTTTTCCGTGTTTTTGTATTTTTCCCTTCATATACACATATTTTTAAATTTTTTATCTTCATTTTCATTTTCTTAACATATGCTCAGATTTATTCACATTCCTGATTTCATCCCTATGGGGACACTGCTGTGCAGTTTCTGCTGTAGGCGTGACATCATTTGCCATTTCCGGTGCCACTTAGGAAGATGGAACCTCCCTGGTGTTGTATTGCATGCCATGCACCAGGCTGATATTTGGCCTGCTGCTCATGCGTTGTCATGGCGCCTGTGACTAGCGCCCTGCAGCGGGAGGGTCTGCTGGCATCTGGTGAAAGGATCTGTTATTTCCGGCACTTCCAGGTTTGGATGTGTTGTCCTTCTATCTCACCCCCCTGCCTGACACAGAAATGCCTTTAGGGGCCATCTTCGCTGCTGTTAGTTTCACGTATGAGAGGTGAGTTATTAATTACTTCTAATTTCTTTCCCAATACGTTTTTTAATATTATATCAGCATTTCTATTACTGTAAAGCAATCTTTGATTAAATGTGATCTTCCTGTATGTGATTTTTCAGTAGACTATATGTAGGTATATGATTTTTCAATAGACTATGTGTATCTATATATTTATATATATATATATATATATATATATATATATATATATATATATTGTAAGATTGGGGTATCAGACTCAAACGGTAGGTGCGTTGTCAGAGAGTACTCCAGTACAAAACTGTATTTTTAAGGGCCTGGTAGCCCACTTTTATTTAAAAGCGAGGAAAAGTTCACAAAGACATCAGTAGCCCTCGCAGGGGGTTCCACCATTGCTGTATCTTGCACACTCAATACTTTAGCCTCCTGGCATACATTCTTGCCATATGGCTGATTCCGGCCTTTAGCCTAGGCCTTAGGTCTGCTCCTCAGATCCAAAAGAGTTTCCTAGAGTGAAGCTCTCTCCTAGCTTTATCCTGCTGCTTACTACTTGCTGCTCTGTCACCAAGTACATCTGCCTCCTGCAGACATGCATGCTCTGGCTGCCTCCTGCAGCCTCTGAATCCTCTCAGAGGAATGGGAGTCCACCTGACTCCCATGCACAGACTTCCTGTTTGTTGGGTGGAACCCTGAGCCATGGCTAGGTCACAATTAAATAGCCCAGCACACAGCTGTGCAATCAGCGTGCCTCTCCCTCCAAAATCTGGTGTAAACCAGCAATCTTCCAGGTAGCACAGGGTCCTACTGCCACATAATATATATACATTATATATATATATATATATATATATATATATATATATATATATATATATATATATATATATATATATATATATATTGGAAAATATATATATATATATATATATATATATATATATATATTTTTATATGTAGATTTATGTGGAATGAAAAGAGATATATTAAAATATTTTGTTCACTCCCCGCCTCTTCCGGGGGTGGGGTTCTCTTTCAATTATTTAATTTAAAAGTGCTTGTCTATGGTGGTCCTCAGTAGCCTAGCTCTGAGGAAGGGGGTGCACCCCCGAAACACATCAGCTTATATCCCGTGATATGATTTAGCACATGTTTCTACACTGTGTGATTTTATGGCTCAACAAGAGTTGCTTTTTGTGAGTACCCACTTTTTATGGATTTTGTCTTTCATTAAATGTCATTGGTAAAGCACTAGGTGTGCACGCCTTCCATTTTGTCATTTTTGTAGCAACTGGAGGAAAGTTCAAAACTAATCTTAGAAGGTATTAATTTACTGAAAGTGTAGTTGATGCTCAGAATAAACTACCAGCAGAGGTAGTGAGCTAGTCAGCAGTAAATGGCTTCAAACATGCTTGGGACAAACAAAGATCTATACACAGACAAAAAAGTTAACAAAAAAAACAAAAAAAAGAACGGGCAGACTCGATGGACTACTTGGCCTTTTTTCTGCCACCACTTTTCATCAATGTTCTATGTTTCTATCTTAATGCATAGAATTCATTAAGTTAAAAAGCCTCAGCCTTTACAAACACTTTAATGTTCCTGAGAAAAGATCTATGGCTTTCAATGAAATCTCTAAATTCACCATTGTCAAATACCCCACCCTATATCATGCATCCACCACTGATTCCAAAACAAAGGGAGCAGCCATTTATTTGACAAAAAGGTTGCATTACACCGTATTTACCAACTGTCAGACTCTGAAGGGAATTACATAATTCTAAAAAATAACTTGCAAAACAGACACATTACATTTGCAAACATATACCCCCAAATGAAAAGCATGTTTTATATAATATAATACCTAATCACTTAATCATCTTTCCACTCCAGGATCTTGATTTTGGAGTGTGATATAAACCTTCCTCTAAACCCATTATTGGACTCCTCTAACTCTCCACAAACTCAGATCCAATCTTCAAGACTATTTCAGCTTCAGTCTGACTTCTGATCATCGGCACTGACTCAATAGGTAGCATACAAATGTGCAAAAAGAGGTGAATGTACTTCTCTTTCCAAAAAACTGAAAAAGGAAAGACAAGCTCATGTGGTGGCTTTATTTACCCAAATGTACTTGTTAAAGGCTGCACATAAAAGGATTTAAACAACTGATGCTTGCACTTCCCTAACTCAGGCTACAAACTCTCTTTTTGAAGAACTTGGGAAGTAGACCAGATGACAATTTGCTCTTACCTCTAAATTATTGCAAATAAAAGAGGGACACCATTAGCAAAAATGTAACAGAGCAAAAGAGCAGACATGACAGTCCTTGTGATCCATGATAAGCATGGTAAGTCATATCATAGGACCAAGGAGATCACCCTTTAATTCACCAGATACTATGAGCAACTTTACAATCTATGCTCTTTTAGCTCAAACAATCTCACTCCTCCAGACCGTCAGCACCTAATCAGAAAACATTTGAGGACACATGGTATGCCCTCTTTCTTCACGTATCAGCTGAGGAACTACTGAGCACTCTCAAACAGATGAAGCCCAGCAAGAGTCGCAGACGGGCTCCCCGTCCAATATTATAGAAATTCCCCTCATATTCTTACCCCTCATTTTCTATGAGTCTTTAATTCTTTGCTTCAAAGCCCGCATTATGGTCCTTCACAAAAAAAGGTGAAAGATGCAACCCAAGTCCAAAATTATTGAGCAACATCCTCATTAAATGTGGACATCAAACTCCATGCAAAGGTTCTCTTTCATTGCATTCTCCCTTGCCTAATTTATTAAGAGATTTGATTTTATATATCTTTTGTTATGAGATGTTTTACAGCAAAAAGTAAAAAATATTTTTTTTTTCAAAACTGTTGGTCTTTTTACATTTATGTAATAGAAAAATAAAAAATCCAGAGGTCAGGTAAGGCCAGGTCTCAGCCTTATCAGTATTGTTTCAACGTCCGCTTGCTTAGTATTCTTTGGTCCGAAGCTTTATACAGGCTTAATCCACCTGTAATAGCACCCCTGAACCCTTGGGACTTTAATTTAGTTATGTCAGCATTACATAAACAGCCTTTTGAGCTGATACGACATATTCCTTTGGTTCTTTTGACAAGGAAGCTAGTTTTTCTGGTAGCCATTTCTTCTGCAAGAAGGGTATCAGAGTTGGCGGCTCTTTATTGTAAAGAGCCATATTTATTCATTTACAAATATAGAGTAGTACTGCGTCCTCCTCCTAGCATTCTGCCAAAGGTGGTTTCAGGTTTTCACCTAAACCAGGATATTGTTTTACCTTCATTTTTTCCAGAACCCTGTTCTAATGAAGAAAAGTCACTACATTCTTTGGATGTTATTATAATTATTATTGTACATGATTTATATGGCGCTGACAGTTTACGCAGCACTTTACAACATTAGGGCAGACAGTACAATTACAATACAGGGGGGAATCAGAGGGCCCTGCTCTTTAGAGCTTACAATCTAGGAGGGAGGGTCAAGTTATACAAAAGGGTATTAGCTGTGGAGGATGAGCTAATGGAGAAAATAGTGCAATTGTTAGATGGAGGCAGGATAGGTTTCTCTGAAGAGGAAAGTTTTCAGCTATTGCCTAAAAGTGGATACATTTGGAGACAGTCTGACAGATTGGGGTAGTGAATTCCAGAGGATGGGCGAGGCTCGGGAGAAGTCCTGGAGGCAGATATGGGAGGAGGTGATGAGGGAGCTAGAGAGCAGGAGGTCTTGGGAGGAACGAAGAGGGCGATTAGGTTGGCATTTTGAGACTAGGCTAGTGATGTAGCTTTGTAAGTTATTGTTAGTATTTTTAATTTAAATCGTTGGGCAAGGGGCAGCCAATGGAGGGATTGGCAGAGAGGGTTAGCAGACACTGTGCGGTTTGTAAGGTGGATGGGTCTGGCAGCAGCATTCATGATGGACTGAAGGGGGTTAGTCTATTTAAAGGTAAGCCAATGAGGAGGGAGCTGCAATAGTCAAGGCGAGAGATAACCAGGGAGTGAATCAGGAGCTTTGTGGTTTCATTGGTTAGAAAGGGACGTAGTTTGGAGATGTTGCAGAGGCTGAGACGGCAAGCTTTGGAAAGTGATTGGATGTGGGGCCAAAAGGAGAGTTCAGAGTCCAGGATAACACCTAGCACGCTAACATGTGGATGGTAGGGACCATGAGCTGACATGTGGATGGTATGGGAACATGAGTTTGACTCGAACATTGGCTGTTCGCCCGTTCGATTTGGGGTGTTCGCGTCAAATTCGAAAGCCACGGAACACCCTTTAAAAGTCTATGGGAGAAATCGAAAGTGCTAATTTTAAAGGTTAATATGCAAGCTATTGTCATAAAAAGTGTTTGGGGACCTGGGTCCTGCCCCAGGAGACATGTATCAATGCAAAAAAAAAAGTTTTAAAAATGGCCGTTTTTCGGGAGCAGTGATTTTAATAATGCTTAAAGTGAAACGATAAAAGTTAAATATTCCTTTAAATTTCATACCTGGGGGATGTCTATAGTATGCCTGTAAAGTGGCGCATGTTTCCCGTGTTTACAACAGTCCGAGAGCAAAATGACATTTCTAAAGGAAAAGAAAGTCATTTAAAAGTACTAGCAGTAGCACCGGCAGCTATAATGAATTGTCGGATCTCTGCAATATTCATAAAAGTCATTGAAAAAAACGGCATGGAATTCCCCCACAATGCATTACTATTAAGGGGAACCCCGAACCAAAATTTTAAAAAAAATTTGTGGGGGTCCCCCCAAATTCCATACCAGGTCCTTCAGGTCTGGTATGGATATTAAGGGGAACCCTGCGCCAAATTTTTTTTAAAAATGACATGGGGTCCCCTAAAAATTCATATGAGACTCTTACTTGAGCCCGCAGCCTGGCAGGCCACAGGAAAAGGGGAGGACGGGAGAGCGCCCCCCCTCCAGAACCATACCAGGCCACATGCCCTCAACATGGGGAGGATGTCCCCATATTGATGGGGACAAGGGCCTCATCCGCACAACCCTTGCCCAGTGGTTGTGGGAGTCTGCAGCCCCCCTCTGTGTGAAATGGTAATGGGGTACAAATGTACCCCTACCATCTTCCTCAGCGGTGCCGTCTTCACTTCATCTTCTTTCCTCGGGCCGCTCCGCATCCACGGTTGGATGGGAGGCTCCCCCTGTGTGATGCTTCTCCTCTTCTGACAGTTCTTAAATAACGGAGGGCGAGTGACCCCGCCCCCCTCTGACGCAGGGCAGGTGACCCCGCCCCCTCTGACATCACGGGGAATGCCCCCAGGTACGAAATTTAAAGGAATAGTACACTTTTATTGTTTGAATTTAAGCATTATTAAAATCACTGCTCCCGAAAAAACGGCCGTTTTTAAAAACTTTTTTTTTCATCGATACATGTCCCCTGGGGCAGGACCCGGGTCTCCAAACACTTTTTAGGACAATACCACGCAAATTAGCCTTTAAAATGAGCACTTTTGATTTAGAATGTTCGAGTCCCATAGACTTCAATGGGGTTCTAACGTTCGTGCAAAGTTTTGGTCTGTTCGCAAGTTCTGATGCGAACCGAACTGGGGGGTGTTCGGCTCATCCTTACTCCTAATTTATTCTGAGCATGCGTGTCACTTTGTGCGTCGGATTTGTGTACACACGATCGGAATTTCCGACAACGGATTTTGTTTTCGGAAAATTTCAAACTTTGTGTGTCGGAAATTCCTATGGAAAATGTGTGATGGAGCCTACACACGGTCGGAATTTCTGACAACAAGGTTCTATCACACATTTTCCATCGGAAAATCCTATCGTGTGTACAGGGCATTAGGGTTAGAAAGAGGTGATGAGTGCAGTAATAGGGAGAGGGGAGAAGTGAGGGTGATATGTGCAGATTGTGGGGTGGAGAAGAGGGGTGAAGAAAAGTGAGTTTGAGGAGCAAGGCTGCAATTGTGAAAAAGGAGAGAGTGCATGTCTCAGAGAGGAAAGTGAGATAATTTGGAAATGAGGTCACCTGCAGTCTGCTGTAGTTTGCTTTGTGCAATTGCTGAAGTGCAAGAGCTGAAGTGCCACTTATTTAAAGAACCCCACTTTGGGGGTTCCCCCTGTGTGTGCAGCCCCCTGTATGTGCTCCCCCCGTAAAGAAGGCCTTGTTTTTATACTGTGTTGGGTGTGGGTTGAATCTGGCAATTAATCAATCAGGAGGTAATATTAGGCACACAGCTAGCAGAGCAAAACTTTTCACATCACAATCAAACTACAAGAGGACTAAAAGGCCAAAATTATAAAGATAAGGGAACCCATAATTTAGGTAAAACTTAATAGCTAAATAAACATTGAAATAATGTGAGCATGGCTACAGATGGAGTTGAAACAGCGGTGACAAACAGATTTACCAAATATGCATTTGAGCTGTCAATGTTTAGATTAAATGAGATGGGAGTATAAACGCATATTTACCTGTTTTCAGCTGGATGGTGCAAGAGCGGAAGTGCCACTTATTTAAAGAACCCCACTTCTTTGGAAGAACCCCCTGTATCTGCAGCCCCCTGTATGGATGTAGTGAGAGCAGTCAAAATCTATTTGAAGGCGACTGCTCAGATTTGGAAAACAGATGTTTTGTTTGTGTTGCCTTAAGGTCCTAGGAAAGGACAGGCAGCATTGAAATCCACTATTGCCAAATGGATTCGGCAAGTAATTATTCAAGCTTATGGCTTGAAGACGAAGGTTCCACTTTTTCAAATCAAAGCGCACTCCACCAGGGTTGTTAGTGCTTCTTGGGCAGTGCATCACCAAGCCTCCATGGCTCATATTTGCAAGGCCGCAACTTGGTCTTCAGTCCATATATTCACCAGATTTTATCAGGTGGATATGAGAAGGCATGAGGATATCGTGTTTGGGCACAGTGTACTGCAGGCAGCAGTATAGGTCCTCAGGTCTGATTGCACCCTACTTTTGTTTGTGTCCCCTCCCCTCAGGTGGCATTGCTCTGGGACATCCCATACAGTTATTACTATGGTTCTGTGTCCCATGATGTACGATAAAGAAAATAGTATTTTTATAACAGCTTACCTGTAAAATTCTTTTCTTGGAGTACATCACGGGACACAGAGGTCCCTCCTCTCTTTCTGGTTACACATGTATTGCAAAAAAAAAAAACAGTAAATGTATGCATTGAAGTATCTTGCCTTCCAAGACTTTTAGTATAACTGGTTGTTGCAAAAATAGATATGCAAAGTATCTTATGGCCACCCCCCGCCATGCATACTAACAGCTGCATTTAACCTAGAAAGAAAGAAAAAAAGGTTCCAATTGAGATATAGTATATGAACAATCATTCATCTTTTATGTAAAGAATAAATTGTTTGTATATTTTATTGCTTCCATTTATGTGCTGTAGTGTTTTTTTTTTTTTTTTTTGTTTTTAATAGTTAATCACATTTATTTGAGGTGTGCTACAAAATGTATGTATCCATCTATCTTTTGAGAATAGTTAGTCTGAAAATGTGTTTTATTAATTTTTGACAAGTACTGCCTGTCACATAACCTTTTGTATACATTGATTTCTACAACAGCAGTAAACATCATTGATTTTTATAGATGTGTGGCACCTATATAATAAATGGTTGTGTTTTTAGGAATATGTTACCTGATATACTGTTGGGTACTTCTTCTGTAATTTATGATTACATAAATATAGATAACCCAATATTAATGTCTTATTTTGTGTACTTTATATGCTACCTCTCAGCACCACTATACTGTTTATATGTTTTTTTCCATTTAGAAATGATAAAAAAAATGTTACTTTTTTTAAATTTAGTTGGATATTTACATAAGTCTTTACGTGTGATTGTAAGCAAAACAGATTAACTGATTCACCCCTGGAAGAATTGGCTGCTGAATGACCAGGCCATTTTTTGTGATTCGGCACTGCATCACTTTAACTGACAATTGCGTGGTCGTGCAACGTTGTACCCAAACAAAATTGACGTCCTTTTTTTCACAAATAGAGAGTTCTTTTCGTGGTATTTGATCATCTGTGCTGGTTTTATTTTTTGCGCTATAAACAAAAAAAGAGCGACAATTTTGAAAAAAAAACACAATATTTTGTACTTTTTGCTATAATAAATCTTCCCGTTTTTAAAAAAAAGCTAATTATTCTCAGCTTAGGCCGATATGTATTCTTCTACATATATTTGTTAATAAAAATCACAATAAGCATATATTGACTGGTTTGCGCAAAAGTTATAGCGTCTTCAAAATAGGGGATAGATTTACAGCATTTTTATTATTATTTTTTTTTACTAGTAATGGTGGCGATCTGCGATTTTTATTGTGACTGCAACATTATGGTGGACACATCGGAAAATTTTGACACATTTTTGGGACCATTGGCATTTATACAGCGATCAGTGCTATAAAAATGCATTGATTACTGTAAAAATGTCACTGGCAGTGAGGGGGTTAATTTGTGGTGAATTAGAGGGCACTCGTGGTATTAAATCTAATACATGAAACTAAACAACATGCATATGCAAAATCAAATAACTAGGTCTGATCACAGTGAAACCACCCATAGTGGAATAACGCTTCCTGAAGACGCAATCAAGAAACGTATGTCAAGGCGGTACCTGGTCACGCTATTTCACGTCATTTCCGGTCCCTCTGGCTGTCTTTCTGGTCAGTGGAACACACGCCATCAAAGGAGGTGGAAGTCAGGTGCCACATGCAGCCATCCTCTTGAAACAAGCCAGCAGCCCCAGTGCCGGGACTAGGCACTTGTATATGTAAGCGGCCATTTGGCTACTACTTTTTTATACCTTTTTAAAAATAAACAGTATTACGCTATGGATGTCTACTATTTTCTCCACATATCCCACGTTATGTATCACTATGAGGAGAAAGGTTCCTATACATCTTTAGTCATACCATATGTGAGCGGGCTGTCAGGACCTTGGTAGGAGACCGAGTTGCTGAGAGGGCTCCCCTTGCGGCCAAGTGCAGCACAACCCTGAAGATGGCACAGGGATGTGGTGCTCACAGAAGCACGGGTTGCCTGAAAGTAGGAGCCGGTGTTGGTGGCTTGATAGAGAAAGTCCGTAGAGGCAACGTGCTTAGGGTCCAAGGAGGGGACCAATGGAAGTCCAATAGGAAAATCCGAAGCCAGGCCAGGGGGTCAAACACAGTAAGCAGTCCGGGAATCAAAGCAACAAGTCCAGGTACAGGAGATAGAGGAATGCGGAGTCCCTTTAGCCAAGCCGGGGTCAGATGCAGGAAGCAGGCAGGAAAAGTCAGAAGCAAATCGGTGGGTAAGCCAGGAGGTCCAGAGGAGTCGATATCAAGCCGGGTCGGTACACAGGAAGTCAGGACAACAGGAATCACAATCACAGGAACACAGGAAGAGCTGACGATAATCCAGCAATGTGGCACTGTCAGTGGGACATTTAAATAGACAAGGCGCAGTATCACTTCGTACGCACACCGTTCCGTTCGTGCGTTCGTAACATCGCGATGTTGCTACGCACGCGCATTGGTCCGAATGTGGCGCCAGGCGTCCGCCTAGTAGAAACATTGCACACCCGTGTGCGTTGATGCGCGTTAGCGCGACCTTGCCTGTGCTGGTTTGCTAGCCTATTTCCCTGACACAGGCACTATCCTGCCAAAGCGATATTTTACTCTATTTTTAATTAAAGATGTCAAATCCGTCTGATAAGCAGATTTCTTGTCCAGCACACGTTGGGTGTTATTTTAGTGCTTGGTGAAGGATCACTAACTTATTTTTTTGGAAGAATTTTCACACAGAAGAATTTTTTCTCGATTTTAATGAACTCTTTGCTTGGGACTTTTTATTGATCTATTTATTCTACCACGGGTGGTTTCACTGTCAACAGACCTAGTTATTTGATTTTGTATATACATTTGTATATTCACTTTATATTGTTGCCTAGTTTCATGTATTAGATTTAATACCACGAGCGCCCTCTAATTCACCACAAATTGCCTTATGAGTACCACACTACTTATTGAGGGGAGCAGCTATATTCAATCAATTAATTTTATTTTTGAGTTTTATATTTTACTATTTGGCGAGGAGCATCAATTTATTCTTTAATAGTGAAGGGGTTAACACTAGGGGGCGATCAAGGGGTTAACTGTGTTCCCTGCTAAGTGTTCTAACTGAAGGGGGGATGAGACTTGCTAGGGGAGGAGATAGCTCGGTGTTCACACTTTGTATGAATACACGATCTGTCTCTTCTCCCCTCAAAGAACTCACTGTGTCACGAGTAATCACGGGAGCCCCGCAGTCATCGTAACTGCTGGGCACTCGCATCAGCTCTGGGGGGCGAGCAGCGGGTGCACGCATACCCCTAGTGGCCACAAATAGAAGCGACGTAACATGACGGCGATTCACGCAGCCAAGCCATGTTGCCACAGTACAATCGCGGCGGTTGATTGGCAAACGGTTAATACACAGTTAAAATATATATACATGAATATGTCTTACTAGCAGAAAAAAAAAATGAAAAAATGAGTGCAGTTTAACCAGTTTTGTGAGCCAGACAGCTCTTTCAAACATCACGTTAGTTCCTGAACATGAATTTTCTTAACTGAAGTCAAAGCAATACCCCTTTGTCAAAACACTTAGGATTGTTTCAAGTTGATTTCAGTTTGTATAAGAGCAGTGTGTAAGCAGGTGCAGTTAGCTAGTCTGCTACCATTTGGCTCTGTTAAACAATAGCATCTGGTTGCAAAACATAGTGTCAGCAGGTGCTAGGCCCCTATTAGTTAAAGCCCTCCTGCAGTGATGTCATGGGTGAGTGAGTGCCCAGTTATAAGCCAGGTTGGGAGGAGCTCTAGGGCACATGGGCATGGGAGAAAACACCCTACACCAGCACAGATGTAATCAGCATATGGAGGCTCTGGACAGGGGTGGAAGTCGAGGAGTAGACCTGCATCCAGGAAAGTGGTTGTAGACTTTCTAACCCTTATGGAGGTGGGAGATAGAGTGGTTTGTTAATAGGCATTTTAGGCTAGGCCAAGAGTTTCCTGAGTGAATCTTTCCCCTGAAGGGGCCCAGGAGAGGTGTACCTATGGAGGAAGTGTCTATAGTGATCCCAGTCCTGTGAATAAGAGATGGCTTCCTAAATTGCCAAATATGCTTTTTCATGGGACTACTGCAGACCATCCACTAAATGTGATTGACTATAAACTGTTGAGTAGTTCTGGAATGTACAATATATTGATGTGATATTACTGTTATATCATTCCTTGAGTATAATCAGTAAAGCAACTCTATTCGTGTGTGAACATTCCTCCTCTGAGATTAAAAAGCTCAATGACTGGGAATGTCATGTTAAGGCTTATGGAATAGAGTGGGGCACAATGTGGTGGAGGATTTGGCTTTATCTGGAGGGGAACTGTTCTAACATGACAGGAACAGGGGGCAGGACTTATGCTTTTGATGCCATTACTAGTAGCCAATTGCAAAGTCCCTTTAACAAGTGTGAACAGCAAGCTTCCATGAAGGTTTCATCAAGCTTTTGCAAAGCTTTGAGCAAGCTTTAAACAACTTTCTCTATGCCTTTAAAGTTAGTGCTATTAATACAAATGAAGTATGAATTAATGCATAACCATTTTAATGAGGGTATTTTTTATTGCAGCCTCTTTCCACTTTAAAAAGGAATCCCTTATGGAAGTTTGCAGACCGCCATTAAGGTAAATAATGAATTTTCACGTATCCTAGTTACAACTGTTATGAGAGTTCATAGATCATCACAGAAAGAGACACCGCTATATAATATATGCATCAGATCTGCGAATTAGGAATGTTATTCATGGGTTATTTTCTTATGTGCATAGGATATCTACTCAAATATAAAGTTACGCACATCACCTACAGACTGCAATTGGATATTTTCTGCATATAAAGCTAGGATGCTTCTGTCCTGTCTTAACACTTTGATTGTGATCAGTACAATTAGCACCTACAGAGAAATGGTAATTATTTGGATACATTTATCTAGCTTTTTTTGTGAACTTTCCTCCATCTCAGGTAATGGAGAGCTTTGCATGACATGTAAGCTATTTACAATCTTACTTAGAAGCATATGCATTTTAGATCTATGAATATCCAAAGATTAATTTGAGATGAATTACTTTTGTAACCATGAAGAAGAAGATCAATATTTAAATACAATCTCAACAAGATTGTAAAAGTTGCTTTATTAATATATTACATTTTTGTTGACAACATTTTTGGACTTAGAACACATTGATTTATATTGTGATTGGATGATTTTTGTAAACAATTTCTTTCCTTAAGGTTTTATTTCTTATGAAACATAGTTAATTTCTTTATTTTGTTTAATTCCAGTTAAACTTGCATAAAGCTAATCTCTAACAACATATACTGTAAATATATTTAGAATTATTCTATTAATTTTCTGTATTGCATTGATGATATTTTCATTTCATTTGGTGTTAATTAGCAATGGATATCTCCTGATTTATCACTAAAGGAAAACTGGCACATAATAGTAAAACAAATAAATAAAACAATCTCTTTTTCAAAGTGTAGCTGTAAACGTCTTGCACATTTTCCTTTTTTATCTTACCTAAACCATACTGATACTCACTTACTGACTCTGATACTAAATTAAAAAAATATTTTTTTTTTATCCTACCTAAAATATACTGACCCTGATCTTTGACCCGACTTGTGACCCCTGACTTTTGATGCTGACCTGAGTATAACCAGAGCATAACCTTTGACCTTAACCCTAACCCTGACACTGATCTAGATCAAACCCTTATCTAACTATTTAGTCTCTATTTTCCTGTTTTTACACACACTTTTTTGTTTGCAATTTTGTCCTCTAGCAAGGAGAAAGAGATACAATGTATATTTTTCTCAATTCAAGAGGTTTATAGAATATTTATGTATATTGTTTGACAAGGACATCAGCTGTGTATAAACATATATTTTGTGCTGTTTGGTTATACTTGCTAGATAAACCCTACACTTTGTAATGGTCTTTAATTTGTAGCCTCCAGATTGGGAACCTTAGGTCACATTTTCTGAAGTGGTTCTTTAACTTTATTTATTTAAAAAGTGTTAATTTTTCTCTTTATAATTCTCTTCCCTGTCATACTTTATACTGTATACCCTCTGAATAATGGAACAAACTCTTTAAAGGTAACTACGAATAAGACAACTGGGTAAAGTTCAGTTCGCTGAGCATTTGATGAATTGAGAGGTTCAAAACATAGAGCTGAACTCCCAAAAAATCTATTGAAGCTGAATCTTTTAGATTTTTTTCTGGTCTATTGTATGGCTAAACAGTATATAAAAATACTTCTAATGCAGCTTAAAAGAGAAATATAGCCAAAGCTTTTTTTAGCCATATCTCTCTTCTGGATCAGAGGAGTGCACTTACTTGCACACAGCTGCTCTAGGCTCTGGAAAGATCCAGACCATATTGTAGAGATCCACTTAGATGCCGAATCGGCAGCTGTCTCAGCTTCCCAGTGCATGACTGAGAGCTGGAGTAAGCGCTGGAGGGGCAGAGAGTGGTGACTGACAGTCACCACTTTCTTTTCCAAGCTGAAAGAGAACTGAGCTATCAGCAGTCAAGTGAGTCAGCAGGGGACAACTACAGTATCATACTAATGCTGCAGAATGGAGGTGAGTATACTGTATATGTTAATTTAAATACCATGCTTGGATGATAACTTAAAGCTGTACATTACGTTACAGAGAAGTACAATTTTAACCATTTGAATGTCACTGGTCCCTTTAGAGACAATGGATGATGATCTGTCATTTAGCAGAAGCAGTAAAACCTTAAAAAAAGAGAAATTCCTGGACTGCTTCTACTGGTAAACAAATCAGAGGGGGATCTTTCCTTTTTTACATGTGCTGGGTCCCTATTTAGTTTTATATTTTTTAAGGGAAATGAGTAACAAGGGGATCTAATGTGCCCCATACACATACCCCTGATTGGCCCTTTATTCTATTGAGCTCTCCCATGAAAATGTCCACATTATTCTACTTCTTTATTTGCAAGGTAACTTCCCAATGTTAAAGTAATGTATTCTGGTATTTTTCATGAGGTGAGTGCATGCTCACTTGCATTCCTTTCCTCCTCAGGCATATGCCTAGAAAGGGGTTTGGTTTGAATTGTAGGTGGAAACTGTACACATTTTTTTTACTTTTTTCTTTTAATGTGTATTGTGCTTAACCACTTGTCCACTGGGCACTTTCACCTTTATCCTGCCCAGGCCAATTTTCAGCTTTCAGGATTGTCACACTTTGAATGACAATTGTGCAATCACACAACACTGTAACCAAATTAAACATTTTTTTCATAAAATAGAGCTTTCTTCTGGTGGTATTTAATCACCACTGTTTTTTTTTTTGCTAAACAAATTCAAAAATCAATTAAACAAATTAAAAAAGCCCAAACGTTTTGAAAAATAAAATGTTGTTTCTGTCGTAACATTTTGCAAATAATTATTTTTTCTTCTTATCCGATGTGTGCTGATGGGCACTGATAGGCTGCATTGATTGGCACTGATAAGGCTGCACCGATGGGCACTGATAAACTGCACTGATTGGCACTGATGAGGAGGCATTGATGAGGCAGCACTGATAGGCACTGATACGTTGCACTGATCGTATAATCAGGGCACTGATGATCAGTGCCCTGCTTATCAGTGTAAATATCCCCTGTCACAGGATAGCTGGTTATCAGCTTTCCTTTCTTTACACAGTGACAGCGCTAAGGAGTTGTGATTGGACACAGCTGATCACATAGTAAAGGGCTGCTGTGATTGGCTCTTTACCTCAATTTGTGATAAGCTGTGTCCACAGGACACAATGATCCCAAATAGACTGGTATGGGTCAGGATTCGGGTGCACACATGATGCTCACCATTTTCCTGGTCACCCAGGCTGCATGCCTGTATAAGATTATAGTATGACATTTTAAGGGGGACCCCACATCTTTTTTTTGTTAACCACTTATTGACCTCGCTATAGCAGAAAGAGGGCTACAGTGCAGTTATCCAGTTCTGGAAGGGCGTCTAATGCCTCAGGACATGAATTGTGATCATTGTGTCCTGTGGACACAGCTTATCACAAACTGAGGTAAAGGGCCAATCACAGCAGCCCTTTACTATGTGATCAGCTGTGTCCAATCACAGCTCATCACATGTAAACAAATGCCGGTTACCGGCATTTCCTTTCCTCAGCGCTGTCAGTGTGTAAAGAAAGGAAAGCTGATAACCAGCTATCTTGTAATAGGGGATATTTACACTGATAATCAAGTGCCCTGATTATATGTGCAGCCTCCCATCAGTGCCAATCAGTGTCCATCAGCACAGCATATCAGTGCCCATCATTGCTGCCTCATCAACGCCTCCTCATCAGTTCCAATCAGTGCAGTTTATCAGTGCTTATCAGTGCCACCTCAGTGCCCATTAGTGCAGCCTTATCAGTGCCCATCAATGCAGGCTATCAGTGCCCATCAATGCAGCCTCATCAGCATATATCAGTTAAGAAGAAAAAATACTTATTTGCAAAATGTTATGACAGAAACAAAATTTTTATTTTTCAAAACGTTTGGTCTTTTTTTATTTGTTTAATCAATGGCAGATCTAAAGGAGATTGTACAATCAGATTGTATAGTGTATGGCCACCTTTATACACCTAAAATTACTAGTTGCTCTTTCAGTGCTATTAATTGTTAACAACATTCCAAACACAGAAGCAAACACACATTTTGGCATGTGAAAAAATGAATGGCAAATGCTGCAAAACGCACAGTAAAAAACATGCAACCCACAAAACACCAACATGTCCCATAAGCCAGATAAAGCACAGCCCATTTAAATCAACAGGCTGCCCTATGCATGTAAAATAAATCCAAAGAATTTCCAAGCTCAACTTACCAACCAGCCTGCAACCAAACTAATTAACCTGCTTAACAGTATGCGTTAAATACAGGGGTTTAGTTGCACACATTTGCAAATACATGCATAAGCTGCAGGCCACGGCAAGGCACCCTGTATCCTGCAGACCCTAACTCTAACTTTGAAGAATCTCCACAGTGGGAGCACATGTATTCTAATGGATAGATGAAGGGCAGATGACTGGAGGGAGCCCAACCCTCCTTAAAGGCGCAGGAGCACACTGAACACCCAGCGCATTGCGTCACCTGACCAATATGTCAACAATACAAAAAAAGGCCACTGCCCCACCTATAACTGGTCTTCACAGCAAGGAGCACTGGAAGGGCAAACGCATGTAAAATAAAACCAAAGAATTTCCAAGCTCAACTTACCAACCAGCCTGCGACCAAACAAATTAACCTGCCTAACAGTATGCATTAAATACAGGGGTTTACTTGCACACATTTGCAAATACATGAATAAGCAGCTTATGTGTGCTCCTGGAGACTCTTCAAAGTTACAGCCCTTTCACACTGGGGCTGTTTGCAGGCGTTATTGCGCTAAAAATAACGTCTGCAAACCGACCTAAAACTGCCTCTACTTTTTCTTCAGTGTGAAAGCCTGAGGGCTTTCACACTGAAGCGGTGCGCTGGCAGGAGAAAAAAAACTCCTGCAAACTGCATCCTTGGAGCGGTGAAGGTGCGGTGTATTCACCGCTCCTAAACCACTCCTGCCCATTGAAATCAATGGGGCAGCGTGGCTATACCGCAGCTATACCGCAGCTATACCACGCACCGCACTGCTAGCAGCAGAATACTACCGCAAAAACGACTGTAAAGCAGCGCTAAAAATAGCGCTGTTTTACCGCCGATGCCCCCACCGCCCCAGTGTGAAGGGGGCCTTAGAGTTAGGGTCTGCAGAATACAGGGTATCTTGCCGCGGCCTGCAGCTTATGCATGTATTTGCAAATGTGTGCAACTAAACCCCTGTATTTAACGCATACTATTAGGCAGGTTAATTCGGTTGGTAGCAGGCTGGTTTTTAAGTTGAGCTTGGAAATTCTTTGGTTTTATTTTACATGCGTTTGCCCTTCCAGTGCTCCTTCCTGTGAAGTTATAGGTGGGGGCAGTGGCCTTTTTTTGTATTGTTGCCCTATGCATGTCTCAGGAAAAACGAGACACAAAATGTGTGTTCCCACTATGCTAGGTGTGAATAGGGCCTGAAAGTGAAATTGATGCGATAACACAAGAACAATGAGGCTCCATTAACAACTGTGCATTTCCTTGCATTTCAGAAATGCACTGCACCAAAAATTGCAGTAAAAAATGCACCAAGCTCTGCTCTAAAAAAAAGTTCTGAAGCATCTTTGGGGCGATTGCTGTGCATAGGGCAGCGCATTCATGAGGATGGGCTGCCCTATTTGTGATGAGTTAAAATGCTCCATAACACCTCCCCTCCTCGCTAAAAAAAAAAAATGCATGTGAGAATGCGAGTTCCCGCTATGCAGAGATGTGAACGGGGCTTGACAGCTGAGTGTTTCTGTCCACTCCCTTCTATGTACTTGTATAAAGATGGCCAAAAAACTATGCAATCTGATTGTATACTGTGTCTGTGTCTTTAGTGAGAAGGGTGATCACTGATTGATTGCATTTCATTTAAAAAATGTGCAGCTGGGAATGGGAGGGTAGATGGTGCAGGGTGTGTGCTAATCAGGTCAGCTGGTCAACTCCTTCCTGTGTCATGATCTACAGTCTGTAAGGATGTAAGATATCATTGATGTAGGGCAGTAAGGTATGTGCCTGTAGATTTTATGGTAAGCTTTGATATTTTTACAAAAAAAGTACATGAATGCTATATTGGTGCAAAAGGGAGCTGGAATTTAGGGGGGAAAAAAAGGTGAAATTAGCCTTTAAGCTATAGTTATGACTTAATTTGTTTCACACACTAACCGTGCATGAAGCAGACATAGGCAAAAATTAAATTTACTATTTGTATTAAGTTAAGCTCAACAAATAACTAGGACTAGGTTTCTCTCTTTGCTGTATGAACTGTGGATCTTTTATTGGTTGCTGGGAGGCTTCATTTCTCACATTGTACTAGAAAGATCACAGCTTTATATTTATCCCCATCTTGGTTAGGATCTGCTAGTGTGTGCAGCTCCATTTATCTTTATTTGAAAAAGAATAAGCTTTCACTTACATTTTTACACTGGTTTGCTGTTTAGCATTCTCCTGAGAATAAGGGCTAGGTCACCATTGCTGATGGATCGTGTAGACTGTGCTCTTTTTATTTGGGCAAATATACTGGCCCAGGTCTGGGCATCAGGGAGTCTCATCATTTTTCTAAATATCAAAGTAGTAGTAGGCAGCTGTATATGTCATGCTTCTAAAAGTTGATTTAGGTAACGGGACTATTTGCCCCTTACACTGCATGCACACCACAGAACATAATCCCTTAACCTAAACTGCAAATCTTACACTGATTTTTAACGCATACAGTGCAATTTCAGTTTTCGGTGTCTTTGAAATTCTAGGTAATGCTGTGTTTTGCCTCGTACACACGATCGGACATTCCGACAACAAAATCCATGTTTTTTTTCCGACGGCTCAAACTTGTCTTGCATACACACGGTCACACAAAGTTGGTCGGAAATTTTGAACGTCAAGAACGCGGTGATGTACAACAGGTGCGATGAGCTGAGAAAATAGCCAGTGCTGCTCTTCTGCTTATTCCGAGCATGCGTGGCATTTGGTGCATCGGAATTGTGCACACACGATCGGAATTTATGCAAACAGATTTTGTTGTCTGAAAATTTGAGAACCAGATCTCAAATCTTGTGCAACGGAAATTCTGATTGGAAACTGTCCGATGGAGCCTACACACGGTCGGAATTTCCGACAAAAGGCTCCCATCGAACATTTTCCATCAGAAAATCCGACCGTGTGTACGAGGCATATGTGTCTTCTTTTCTTACAATGTATATAAGCAAAACTGATGCTATGCCTGATTAAACTGGTTCTAAAGCCTTAAAGTGTTTGTAACCCTAAACAAAAAAAAAAAAAAAGAGAGCTAATGTTCCCTTATAGCATATTAAACAGTGCAGTGCTTGCGCTGTCTAATCTGTCCCTTTCTAAGATATATTTCCAGCCAAACAGGGGAGATACACCTTTTAGGCAACACTCAGACTATGACCAGGAGGAAAACACAGGCACTGGGACTGCGCTGACAGATTTCTTCATGCAGCCAGTGGGCAGAAACAACCAAGATGGTGCCCAAAGAGTGACCGCTCTTCCCCTCTGCCTCACACACAGGCACAAGCAGCTACAGACACGGATTACCTCTCTGAGGTGGAGGAATCCACTCAACAGCATGGCGACCCTCCAGCAGCAGACAGAGGTAAGAGAGCAGCAGAATACCCTGCACACTTTCCTCAGAAGCAGCCCTCTGTTAAAAAACTTCACTGGGCAGATCGGCCTGAGACTCACACAGGCATGCCAGCAGATCACACAGCCTCCCCTGCTTCAGAGTCCCCTGCCTCTGAGCATACCATTAAAGCTATGCTTCTCTCCAGGCATGTACTGGCCATCGGGACCACAGGGAGTTTCCCAGTGGGCTGGTTTCAGTGACAGTCTATCAAAGTAATGGCTGTGCAGCCATTAATTTCAGCACCGGTGTCCCCTCCCTCCTCCTCTTGTGTATGACACAGACATGTCACGGAGCTTGCGTTTGAATTCCTAAGCGGCGTTGTAACAGAGTCCCACCTCCTACACCGGCTTCTCCTCCAGGAGGAGCCGGTGAATTAGGTGGGACCCTGTTACAGCACCGCCGAAGTATTCAGATGCAAGCTCCGTGACACAGTGGGAGATACCCGCTGTGTGAACCAGGCACTGGTGAGTCTGCATTCGGCACAGACTGAGGGACTCAGAGTCAGCATTGATGGGCACAGACTGAGGGGCTCAGGGTTGATGGGCACAGACTGAGGGGCTCAGGGTTGATGTGCACAGACTGAGGGGCTCAGGGTTGATGTGCACAGACTGAGGGGCTCAGGGTTGATGGGCACAGACTGAGGGGCTCCATTGATGGGCACAGACTTAGGAGCTGCATTGATGGGCACAAAGAATGAGGGGCTCAGCATTGATGGGCACAGACTAAGGGGCTTAATTTGATGGGCACTGATAAGGCTGAATTTGGTGGGCACTGATAAGGCTGCATTTGATGGGCATTTGATGGGCACTGATGAGGCAGCATTTGATGGGCACAGTGAGGCTGCATTTATGGGCCCTCATGGGGCTGCATTTTGTGGGCACTTATATGTATATAGTATATGCCCCCAATTCCCAACAAAAATGATTCTTTAAAGGGTAAGTTCACCTTTTGTACACTTTTTTTTTTTCTTCTAAATTCCAGCTTTCCTATGCACCAATATAGCGTTCATGTACTTTTTTTGCAAAAATAGCAAAGATTTCCAGTAAATCTACAGTCACTTACTTTTCTTGTTCTAATACATGTTTCCATTAGTAATGTCTTTCTTCTTTACAGACTGCAAATCATGACACAGGAAGGAGTTGACCAGCTGACCTCATTAGCACACACCCTGCATCATCCACCCACCCATTCCCAGGTGTACATTTTTTAAATGAGATGCAATCAATCACTAAATACACAATCAGATTGCATAGTGTATGGCCATCTTTATAGAAGTACATAGGAGGGAATGGACAGACACTCAGCTGTCAAGCCCCATTCACAACTCTGCATAGCGGGAACTCGCATTCCCATATGCATTTTTTTTTTTTTCTAAAAAGGGGGTGAGGCGTTTTGGAGCATTTTCACTCATCACACATAGTGCAGCCCATCCACCTGAACAGGTTGTCCTACACACATAAATTGCCCCAAAGAAGCTTCAGAACTTTTTTTTAGAGTGGTGCTTGGTGTGATTTTTTTTTTTTTTTTTTTTTTTTTTTTTTTTTTACTGCGATTATTGGTGCAGCGCACTTTGGAAATGCACAGATGTGAATGAAGCCTCATTGTTCTTGTGTTACTGCACCAAATTCACTTTCAGGCCTCATTCACATCTAGCATAGTGGGAGCACACATTTTGTGTCTCGTTTTTCCTGTGACACGCATAGGGCAGCCTTTTGATTTCAATTGGCTGCACTACATGTGGTTAATGGGACATTTTGGCGCTTTGTGGGTTGTGTGTTTTTTTTACGGTGTGTTTTGCAACATTTGCCCCTAGTTTTTTCACATGGCAAAATGTATGTTTGTTTTTATATTTGGTGTGCTGTTAACAATGCTGCCTGCAACATCCTCACAGCAGTATTAGCTCTATACTCTCACCCGTCAGCTAAGGTCTGGACCCTTGGCATGACTTTCAACCCCATTGACATCATCAATGGCACAAGACAGGGGTGCCCCCTCTCTCCTCTAATATTTGCCCAAGTGATGGAACCCCTTGCTGTAGCTATAAGACTCCACCCTTTAATATCAGGATTACAAGTAGGGGACACTACCCACAAATTAGGACTGTTTTGCTGATCATTATAATCATGACCAACCCTCTTCAATCCCTTCAACCCTCCCTATATAAAGTTAACTGCTCTAAATCTAGCTTGCTGGGAATCTGCCTGGATCAAACTACCAAAACACTTCTCACACACTTGTCTCTGTTTCTGTGAGCCAAATTCTCAATGCTTACCTACTTAGGAATACAACTAACTCAAGCAAAATGCTTTGCACAAACTACAAAACCCTCCTCAAATAACTACAAGATCTCTGCTTGTCTCTCTGCTCCATCCACGCCTTTTGGGCTGGCAAGATAGCACTATCCAAAATGTTCCTACTGCCTCATCTACTTTACTTGTTCCATACCCTCCCAGTTCCAATATTAACATCCCAACTGGACACACTCCAACAAACTCTCAACAACTTCATCTGGGACAGAAAGCACCCTAGAATTAAACACTCTATAATGTGCACCGCAACTTCCAAATCAGGCATGGGTGCCAACAACCTCAGGAACTACTATAAACTACTACCAGCCTTTTAAACCAAGCCCACCACTGGTGGTCTACTACTTGGCAGCCACTATGGGTGCAGACAGAGGAAGCCTCCTTTGGTCACCCAACTAAATCTCTTCTAGCTGCTGCTTGGATGCATTACCAACCAACATCCATCTTTCCTAAGCACAGTAAACGCAATGATGAAAATCTGGAACTCCATTCACCAACTCTTCAATGGTCTTTCAAAAATGGCTGCTTTCCCCTGTCATTGCTAGAAATCTTGAGCAATAACTTATCCCTATCTTCCTGGATAACAGCCGGTGCCACCACAATTAGTGTTATTCTAATAATGGTCATTTACGCACCTTCCAAGACTTACACATGAACTATAACATCCCCAATAAGCATTTTTTCAAATTTCTAAGAGTGCGTCTCACCCTTGCATCGATCACCTGCTCAGACAGACCACTCACCACCGACATCATCCAAATCTACGACCACCCGACATCCTCTTCAAATGGATCTTCGCCTTTCTTTTTTTTAAAATCAATATGTTTTTAATAAATATTTCACAGAACATAAGTGAAAAACATATAAAAAAATAGTCACTCAGATATGCACTTCTTCAGCTTATGATACAGTCTTGAGGATTATTCTATAACAGAGTCTGTATACAATAGACATGTAAACCAAGGTAAAAAAATGTGATTATATAAAGTTATCTTGCTAGATCAAAAGTGAGGGACACCACTTCCCTGCCCAAGCACCCCAACTGAGAACACGCTGTGCTCAGGATGGGAGCGGCGACCCCCAACCCTCTTCGAGGGTTGTTGCATTGTTTTCATTGTTAGATAACATCTAGTGTTAGACTAAGTAATATATGAAATAGACATTGGTGTTCGAAAAAGAAAAAAGTAAGAATTATAAAATATGAAAGTATAACATAATATAAAATAAAATTAGGAAAAAAAA
Source organism: Lithobates clamitans (assembly GCA_037952925.1). Classification (NCBI taxonomy): domain Eukaryota; kingdom Metazoa; phylum Chordata; class Amphibia; order Anura; family Ranidae; genus Lithobates; species Lithobates clamitans. Next base: position 5,254,856 of record JBBGZY010000079.1, read on the forward strand.
AGAAAAGAAAAACACAGTCTGATAGTTACTTTCCTTTGGTAGTACAGTATGGTTTATAAGTGATACATTTAGGTCTTATGTTTCATTGAGTACCATCTACCCATTTTTCCCATGTTTTTTGGGCTTTACTGTAAGTGTTTTGAGTTGATGCATATAACATCTTGTACGCTGCGTGAGTGTTAGTTGTATTGATTACTTCATGTAGAGACGGCGTTTGTTGACCAATGGCGCATTATCATTAATCGTGCACTCAAAAGAATGTACACAGTTATCCTGTATTCTATGGATAAAATTGCATATTCCGGTGACATGGATATTGTAATATTCAATACTTGTGAGATTACTCCATAGAATCCTTTACAAAAGAGGATTATAGTGGGGCAAGACCAGAGTATATGGTACAATGTTCCCACAGCACCACAGTTCCTCCAGCAGGTATTGGAACTTTGTGGTGAGAATTTGGCTATTCTATGGGGTGTTAAATACTATCTGAAGAGGAATTTCTGCGATAATTCCCATAAGTTTACACTCTTTGTTGCAGCGGACCTGATGTGTAGTGCCTTTCTCCATTGTTCAAGGGAGTAAGAAGTATCTTCTCCCAGGCAATCAAATGAGTTGTTTTCAAGGGTATATACTTATTTTTTAGTATATTATAGAACAACGATATACCTTTTAATCTTGGTGGTAGGGTTTGTGTAGTATTCAAATGCTCTCCATGGCATCTCAATATGTTTTCAGGTTGGTGCTTAATAGATGTGTAATCCTATGGTATATGTAATATTCTGAGTTAGTTAGGTTGTATTCTATCTGTAAGGACCTGAAGGTTTTTGGAGTTGGACCTATCATCATATTTTCAATTTCTTCTATCCCCTTTTTTCCACCTAACTTGAGAAGTTTAAGTCAGGTATTTTGTGTGTCAAGCTAAAGGTAGGCATTGATAGTGTGGAGGTAATGGAGTCCTGAAATGGAGTGTTTAACAAAGCTCTCCAGACATAAAGTGATGCTGTGACGGTGGGAGAAAGTGATGCATATCTAGGAGTGTATTGTTGGCTAGTAAGAAGAAAGTGATACACCCTGGCATTACGGAGCTGATGAGCACTACAATCACAGTTTGGAACAGGGCCAGGACCCGCTTTAACACTCCAGGGATGTTCTCCCCGCACATTCCCCTGTGGGGCAACCCTAGACTGCCGCACTTGGAGTCGGTTCCAGACCCCCAAATCTGGGCAAGGAAGGGAATTTTTAAGCTAAAACACATCGTGGTGGGTAGTAAACTAAGAACCTTCTCTGACCTCAAAAATGCTTATTCACTACCAGGTTGGATGCTGTTTAGATACTACCAGCTTCGACATGCTTATAGGAAACAGTTTCCATCTCTCCTTCAGTTAGAGTCAGACCCTGTGGAGGGACTACTTACCGCTAAGCTCATAGATAAGCCATTATCCTCTATATATTTCCATTTGTCCATACCCCCTACAAAGAAACTTGAGAAAACTCTAGACAAGTGGAAAAAAGACAGACATTCCTGATTTGTCAGAGGATGAATGGGAAACATGTGTATCCTCCTTTATCAATGCGATTTTGGCTAGAGATCAATTTATGCAGGTCAAGTTCCTCCACAGGGCCTATTATACCCCAAAACGTCTGACAATTTTGACACCTAGCACCCCGGTGGCCTGCTCCAGGTGTGGTCTGGAGTCCGCCTCCTTTCTTCATATGATGTGGTCTTGCCCCCGTCCCGGAGCCTATTGGACGGAAATAATTAACACTCTTGATCAGGTTACCCTCCTTAGATGTGGGGGCTCACCCCAAAGCGATACTGTTGAATATTTTCAATCCCAATGTACGGGGCAAATATATCAAACCATTTTTGAGCTATGCTACGTTTTATGTCCGGAAAGAGATATTTCTCCACTGGAAGGATGCATCACCCCCTAGAGCAGTGGTTCTCAACTCCAGTCCTCGGGACCCACCAACAGGCCAGGTTTTCTGTATTACCTTGGGGAGTTGCAGACTAGAATACTGAAATCACTGAGCAGCAAGTGATAGCACCTGTGATGTATTTCAGGTATCTTGCATACCTGGCCTGTTGGTGGGTCCCGAGGACTGGAGTTGAGAACCACTGCCCTAGAGTATCTTCATGGCGCCTAGCAATGAACTCTGTATTCCCACTATACAAACTCACATATCTTAATCGTAATTGCCCCAAAAAATTCGACAAGATATGGTCAGGTTGGATAGACGCATGGGGGGCTAAGGCTGTGGACGATATCCAAGATGATGCTGAAGTATCAGCTCTATGATTATACACCATGACTGAGATCTCTTTAAACAGCACCTATTGTGTTTGCTAAGTTAAGCTAATGAGGTATTTGTGGTTCCTTTCTTGTCTCCCCCCCTGTCCCCCCTCATCTTTTATTTATTCTTTATCCACCCCATCATCCCCTCCCACAAGACCTCCTTGGTTGATTCGCTTTAATCTACTGTCTCTACACCAATATTTTGTTGCATTGTCATGTAATGCTCTCATTCTTTTCTATTGTTTATGTGAATAATTAATCACCTACCTTGTGACTACATATGTAATATTACCATATCTAACTGTGTCTATGCATCGCTTGTACTGTTAAATATCTTAAATTAAAAAATGTTTTCTTGTGAAAAAAAAAAAAAAAGAAGAAAGTGATAAAGACCGCCACCTTTAAGTTGTATATTTTCCAATTCCTTCCATCTGGTATTGGGGCTTTGGGGAACCATGTTTTAATTTGCGCCAATATTGAGGCAATGAAATAGTCTTTAAGAACTACTAAGCCCACTCCTCCTGCCTTCCTAGTATTGATTAGTTTGGAGAAATCACACCTCACCCTCCTTCCTTACCAAAGATATCTGTTAATCATAGATTGGGCTTTAATAAAGAAGGTGTTAGGTACTGGGATAGGGATGGTCCTAAAAAGGTATAGAAATTGTGGTAGCAGTACCATTTTTAAAGGCTGCAAGTCTCCCGGACCAGGATAATTCTGTTTTTGCTAGATCTTGGAGTTTGGGGTGTATTTTGTCTAAGAATATAGAATAGTTTGTTTTGAACAATTCTTCTGTCTTAAGTGTTAAGGTGATGCCTAAGAAATTTATACCAGTGGTGCTCCACGTGCATGGGTATAATTGTTCCAATCTGTGCTTAGTTTTAGGAGGTATATTAGGATGTATAACGTAGTGTTGTTTACTTTGTAGTAGGATATACTGTTAAACACTTTGAGTGTTTGATGTACTGAGGCTAATGAGGTCTCCACATCTGTGATCATGAGTATAACATAGTCAGCAAATAGACTGATGGTGTGTGTTGAGTTGCTAAACCTATGTCCTGTAATTTGAGGGTGGTTGCACATGTAACTCGCCAGAGTTTCCATGAGAAGGTTGAAAAGTAACAGTTAAAGTGAGCACCCCTGGTGAGTTCCATTTGTAATATTAAATGTAGTGGAAAGTGCCCCTGAGGTGTAAGCCTGGGCAGAGGGCTTGGAATGTAATGCCATAATTGCAGAAAATATGGTGCCTTGGAATCCATACTTCTCCAATACCCTGGCAAGATATCCCCAATGTATCCGATCGAACGCCTTCTCTGCATCCAAAGCTATGAGCAGAGAAGACGTTCCCTTCAGATTTGCATGATGGATTATACAGTAGGTGACCGCGATATTTTGTCAATCTCGGCGAGATTTGACACCTGCGAGCCCCGTCGCGGGAGCCAGCACTGAGATGGCTCACTCATCGGGAAAGGAAAACTTTTTTTTCCTTTTGCGATGAGTGACAGGCAGTGCTGACAGCTGTCTGGTATGAATTCTGAGGGGGGAACGCCGCACCAAAGGGGGCGTGACCCCAGAGTCCCTGTGCATGCTGGGACTGTGATGTCACAAGGGGGCGGTGTCACCGCCTATATAAATGGCTCTGCAGCTCACACACAGCATTGAAGCCGGAGAGAGCGTCGTGTCAACATTGGAAGAAGAGAAGAAGCGATGAGACAGCGGCGACAAGACAGCAGCAGCAGACCGGGCCCTTCGCTGGCAAAAGAGCTGGAAGAAGATAGCGGAGGGGCCCAGGAGAAGAGGCGGTACACCGGGAGAAGTCGGAAGGAGACCCCGGAGCTGCCTAATAAATTACTCTTAAAATATGTGTACTGTTCTTTTTATTGACACTTTTTTTCCCTAGGTGAATGGGTAGGGGTACCATGTACCACATACTCATCCACATAGGGTGGGGGCCCGGGATCTGGGGGCCCCCTTATTAAAGGGGGGCTCCCGGATTCCGATAAGCCCCCCGCCCGCAGACCATGACAACCAACGGCCAGGGTTATGGAAAAAAATCTTGCGAGCCACAATTATCCAGTGATGAAGACACGTGACTCCCTGTGTCGAAGACGCGTAGGGGAGGGGCCGGGACGGAGCGATCAGCACAGAGCTGGGTTGTGGAGCTCTCACACCCCGCAGCACAGCCGTTTTTTCCTATGTTATGTTTGGTGCACATGAGCACCTTATAAATGTGAGTACCCCATGTGGGGATTGGATGTGATTTTAATAAAAGTATCCTACGGTATTATACTATATTAGCCTTTTTCTTTTATATGGTCTGATGTGAGTGGAGCCATAAAGAATCCAGTGTGGGAATCAGCTGTACCTAATACTGAGCCCAGGGGTGGCTCCAAAAGCGTGTATTGACACAATTAAAACCTGTGTCACACGCTCCAAGGTGAGCGCAATCACATTGGGGGTCACCAAGGCACTTCACAGCATGTTTTTCTTTGGGCACGTTTGATTCAAAACCGGAACTTTTTCTTTGAACCATCACCATTACACTGACTTTTATTTGAACTTGGTCACTTTACGTTACTGGATTGGAAGATTTTTTCACGGATGTGATTTGAACACCTTTATTAGGGCGATTATAGTTTCAATTCGCCCACGCATGTGATTGATTTACTCTGTTTGTGTTTTACGAATATATATATATTTTATTTAATTTTTTTTTTTTTTCTTTTTTCATTTAACAGTGGATCTACATATGTGTAACATTTTTTAGCATATACACCTTATTAGGAATGATTATATTTTAATCACTGTGGATTGTATATTTATCTTATTACGTTTTTCTATGCACATTGCACTTTGTGATTTATTGCACTAGATATTTTTTAATGTGTTTGGTCATAGGATTCACACAGCAGGTGATCTTAGTAAGTGATCAGAGCTTTAGGCTCTATTTGATTTGCACGCTTTATTATCTATGATTTGTACTTAGATTTACAGTTATTCAGTTACACCCCTAGGAGCGGCGCATTTTTTTCATACAACGGCCAGGGTTGTCGGGAAGAGGCCCTTGTCCTCATCAACATGGGGACAAGGTGCTTTGGGGTGGGGGGGCCGCAGGGCGCCCCCCTCCCCCAAGGCACTCACCCCCCCATGTTAAGGGCATGTGGCCTGGTACGGCTCAGGAGGGCGCTCACTCATCCTCGCCCCCTTTCCTGGCCGGCCGGGCTGCGTGCTCGGATAAGGGTGTGGTATGGATTTTGGGGGGACCCCTGCTCTGATTTTTTGGCGTGGGGGTTCCCCTTACAATCCATACCAGACCTAAGGGCCTGGTATGCCCCGGGGGGGAACCCAGGCCGGTTTTTTATTTAAAATTTGGCCGGCGTTCCCCCCTCAGGATTAATACCAGACAGCTGTCAGCACTGCCTGTCACTCATCGCGAAAGGAAAAAAAGTTTTCCTTTCCCCATGAGCGAGCCAGCGCGACAGGCACAGCACCCTGTCGCTGAGAACCAGCGCGATGGCATCGCGCTGGAAACACAATCTCGTGATCAGGTACTGTATTAACTAAGCGCCTTGTGGCGTCAGTGGTTTGACGTCCTTTTGTAAATCCGGATTGGTCCGTATGTATTAGCTGGGAAAAAAAAGGAAGAGGAAACCAACCAATAAGGAAATCCTGACAGCTTTTACCACATCCAAATTGTGATTAGAAAAAATGAAGGGGGTGCCCCAAGGGGATGGTGTGGGTAAAAGGGTGGACAGGATATTGGCAACACAATCATAGAAGATGTATATAAAAATATAAATTTTATTGGATAAATATATACAAAATAGAATAGAATATACAATAAACATTTAAAATCATGAAATTGAAATACACGTACAATAGAAATCAGCAGCTAATTGGATGTTGAGAGTACACAACATTACTAGACTGAAAGTCGATTGAATATGGTGGTCACAATAAGTCCCAACATGTTTCGGAAACAGAGAAAAGCCAAAAGGCTAAACAGACTCTGTATTCATTTCCTTCTTCCGGGGTTAGATGGAAGCATACTGGTAACGTTAAGACATATATTCCTAGACAGTGTTGCACAGCATTATTCTGATAGATGGTCCCTCGCGCCTCAGACGGAAGGCTAAAATCGCATGGCAATATTCAGCAGATAAAAGCGTAAAGGCATTTTATACTTTTAAAGGATTTTGGAAGATTCCCAGAGCACAAATAGTAGGTGGTTGAGGATGATGTTTTCCCAGTGGGAGCAGCAAATCGGGATACACAAGGACACCTTCAAACAGACAAACCAACAAGTGCCTTAGACAACCCTTTCATAGCCAAGTGTCTGCAATTGCATGGATACCAAGGCAGTATGTTTTAGCTGTGGAAGTATGTTTATCAGCCTTAGTGCAATCAGTTTGGCATATAGTTTCAGATCGTTATTAAGTAATGATATCGGCCTGAAATTCTGTGGAAGAGATGGTTCCTTCCCTGGTTTAGGCAAGGTGATTACGAGTCCTTTCAACATTTCTCATGGGAAGGAGGAAGAGGCAGCCGCAGTGTTGAAAATATTGGTTAGGTGGGGTGAGAGGATGTACTTGAATGTTTTGTAGTATTTGTAGTGATATAATATGTATAGTAGTATTGTGGGTATGATAATTAATCAGTAAGTACTCTTCCGCAGCAACCCAATTCTTCCAGAGAGATGCACTTTATTGACTTCCATCACAGAACAAAGTCTGCAGATGACAAAAATATCCAGCAGAGTATATCATTCAGAGTCCCATGTTCCTAGGTCTGTGCCTTCATACACAGACAAGCCTAACTTGACTATAGACTGAACACCATGTTATATTCACTAGACATTGAATGGCTGAGCAATTTGATTGGCCTTCTCCATTTAGGACTTTGATTTGCTTTAGTCTTTCAGACAGACAACAACCCCCACCCGTGAGGAGCTGTAGTCATAAACCGCCCCAATTTGCACTCCCGCATATCAACATCAACAAGTCCCCTTAGATATGTGTAATTAGATTAGATTACCAGATACCACCTGAACACCCTTTGAAATGTTCAATTAGGTTTAACACATCAAAGGGTCTTCAGCTGTCCCCTTGCTATGTTAAAATTCAGTTGGCTTGGTCAAATCAACCATTGTCAATTGAATTCTGGCCTGGTCAATATTGACTGTATGTGTACATACATATAATAATATAATGTCCCACATAAATCGGTGAACATATTACAACATATACCCCCACTTGGGGCGGTTCTAACTACTAGAACTGACCCATAAATCAAACAACAAAAAAATATCATTTTGATTTAAGGTACTGGATGCTTTACAATGGCTCATATAAAATATGAAGTTGAAACTGGTTACATCTCTCTTCGCCAACCTCTAAAATATCCCCATGAAACAGTTATTAGTTAATATAACTTTTAGACCATGCCTGGAAAAGGATTTGGTAAACATCAGTGGCCCATATAGCTGTTGGGCCTTATTATATCACATCAAGATCTTGAATATTGCACAAAGACGAGCTGATGTCACAGTCCATTCTTCGGTCTGACTTCCTCACATCTCTCACCATCTCCCTGAAATTAACTTGGTATGCTCTGGGAGCTCCAATCCACATAAGTCCAGGATTCTCTCATCTCCAGGCTCAAGCTTTTCATTTTTAAAGATGCTTTTACACAAACATTCTACTTTCATCTTTATAGTAAGAAGAACCATCAATGTACCAGCACTCACTTTCAAGGTCAAAAGGTTTAGATACAGCAGTAAAAACTGTGCTGCAAACTATTTCCTTGCACTTGACATTCATGAGTCCATCTTGCAAGCATTTTACAATTCACATCTGCTTATTTGTTATTTGAGCAGTGATGACTGGTTGTGTACCTGTCAAGTACCAGAATTTGTTGATTGACAGCCACAATTTGCTTTTGTAATTTGCTGTAGGTCGACCCCTCATTGCCTTCAATAGAGCAGTTACTTGGATCATTCAGTCCATAATTCCACCTGAATGGTATACCAACATATACATATATCCCCACACGATGGTTCAGATAGAGTCATCAGTGTTTATCAGATCTTCTATCCAGACAAAGCGGCAGTGGAAATTCTTGCCAGTATCTTCACCATGAAAGGTAGAAAGGTATTTTTCATCCATATATGTCATAGCCTTTAGCATATTATAAACAACCGAATCAACAAAGTTTCAAATCATGACTAGAGTGATGAATTTCACTCACCCCTCTTATAAATTTAGGAAAACCACCCAACATACTATAATTTATGCTATGCCAAGCCATTGTGCAGCATCTCACCTTAGATGTCAAATATATTGATCAATACGCATTATGTAATATGTACAGATGTTATAAAAATTATTTTAGGTTTAAATGCTTCTCTGTGGTTTTAAGATAAAGTTCAAGAAATAAAACAAACAAAATGAAAAGCAAAATATATCAAGAAAAGGGAGAAAAATTAAAAATTAGGGCGTTGAAGAAAAAAGAAAAAAGGTCCATTGCTTGATGAATTTCGAGAGAGTCCATGAATGCTTTATAATTCCTTGTTGTCTATTCAGCATTTCTCCCATAATTCTCCCCCACTAGCCCTCAATTTCAGACTGTGCTTCTGCTATTCACCGTCATTTAAATGTCAATATCTGAAAGACAAAAAAACTCCAACAAAACTAATAAGCAAGGTCCTTAAACGTTGTTTGAAGTTAAAACAAAACACTATTTACACATTTACAGTTTGGAGCTAATTCACCCCCACTGCTACAGAAGTGTCATTTGCATTCAAAAACAGATCTGGACAATATACATCTTGTACCCCCTTCAACTGCTCTAATAATTTATCATGTTTCCCTCTCATCTTGTCATACTCAATCTTCAGGTGGTCATATTTCTGTTTTAACTGAGAAAACGGTATCCAGTTCTTGGACCTTTTTCTTATTTTTATTTTGGTCAGCTCTGTTTTTCATATAATTATGACCTATAATTTGACCCAGTGTCTCCTCTCTGGGTGTTATCATAGGATATTATCTTTTGATCTTTAGGTTCAGTATTTGTCCTAAACAATGTAGCTAAATCAATTTTGACAGCCTGCTCATTTGACTTTCTCCATAAATAGTCTGCTCTCAACAATATGTCTTTTAAATCATGAGGATTTGGGGTAACTAGTAAAATATTTTGTTTGATATCTTCATGCAATGCATCTAGAAACATACTCCTATGTATCAAGCCCCCACGCTCAAATGCAAGATTATTACCGACCAATAATTCCATAATAGTTGCTATCCTGTGTGACAATTCATATGGAGATTCATTTTGCATTTGTTGGATCCTCCCATGAATAGTAACATCAGAACGTACACCATACAAAACACATAATAATTCCAGTAATATGTCCCTTGTCCTCAGAGGCTATCAGACTCCTACTTACCAGACCGGTGAGTCCGCTTGGGCAGTGGGTAGGCTCCCTTACGCGTCCGACTCGCGGCCCCTGGTAAGGTAAACGGGAAGCACAGGAGTGCGGAGTGGTATGAGAGCCTGTGAACTGAAGTCCAGATACTGATGGAAGAGCAGTCTATGACAGCAGGTGCAGGCTGGAACACAGGCGATGAGACTGAGCAGGATGGTCAGGAGACAGGCTGGGTTCGGCAACAGGCAGGCAACGAGGTACAGTGGAGCAGGCAAAGGAATAGTCAGACAGGCCAAAGGTCGGGTGCAGGCGGAGTTCAGAGGGAGGTTCAGGAAGCAAGCCGGGTCGTCAGGAGATCAGGAGAGTATAGGAACAGGTTCTGGTACAGGTACTACGGACGGCAAAGCTGTTGATCAGGCAGCACTGATCACAGAGGCAAGCCGGCTTAAATGGGCAGCGCCCCCGCACACCGGCATACACAACAGATCTGACCGGGACAGGCATACCGGAGCTGCAAGGAGCGCGCGCAACAGGACCCGCAGGAACACGCGTGCCGACGCGCCCCGACGCCCACCACCGCGAGCACCCTGCCTGCCGAGGTAACCTCTCTGACAGAGGCTGAATACAGATTTGTTTAATTCTCATCCAAAGACCACCTCCTAAAGAATGTTGCAAAACTCTTTCTAAGTCAGATGGGTTGAGATTGTACATATCTCTGACCTGCTGCACCTCACAAAACCATTTTAAAAATCTGTTTAAATCATGGTAGGGAACCATTCCTATTTCTTTAAGAATTGCGTCTAATTCTTTTGATTTCAGGGGCTTCATTACAAGCTGAACTTCACCTGTATTATTATTATTGTTGAATTGCGTCTAATTCTTTTGATTTCAGGGGCTTCATTACAAGCTGAACTTCACCTGTATTATTATTATTGTTATAAACTGTGGTAGTCACAGTGGGGGCAGCTGGCAATGAATTATCAGATTTAATATGAGGTTCTGTTTCATTTGATAGAAAGATTGTGTTTGTATTTTGCTGCAGATTGCAGAATCCAAGATTTGATGCATATCTGCATTCTTGAGATCTCTTCTCTAATTCCATAATTCTTAATTTTAATCTGTCATTTTCCTCTGATAATTCATCACAACGTTTAGATTTCTCAAGCAAAGCTCCCCCAATGGTAACTGCATGCAATTATTTTAAATTTACTGTCTCTGTGTCTGTTTTGTAACCTCTCACAAACATTGTTGCTATTATCAACTGCCTTCTGTAACTGCGCAATTTCCTCAACCTTACCCTTCAAAGAACTTTCCATTGTTAAACAGCAAGATAATAAGCCCTGTATAATACAACCTCTTCTTTTACTTTCTGAAATTTTGCTATCAAAAACATTTTTCTCTAAAAATTCCTTTATCGTCGTCCATGTCTGCTTACATTTTTCTGGAATTTCATAAGGACCGCCACGGCGCTTAATACATTTTAATACCCATCTGTTAACTTTATCAGAACTGACACTAGCTTCACACTGAGTAAGCATTTTGACTATATTACTCATAATTAAAAAAAAAAAAAAGAAAATATTTTACTCACCGCATTAGTTACTCCTTCAGCTTCCAGTTCAGGTCTTCTGGTACACGACACAGTCCTTTTTTTGTTGTTGTTTCCAGTCTCCAGAGAATAATTCTGGGGTTCCCAACTTGATTAATTTTGTAGATCAGGCTCTCTTATGTCACAACCAGACAATAGAGTCACAGCACAGCTCTTGGTTCTTCATCAGACTTCTGTCCACCTTACAGGATTGTTGTCACCACCGACTTTTGTTACTAAGTCCGAAAATGCTCTTCTGGTCACTTCAACGGCACCAATGTAGTGATATAATCTTCAAGGAACGGGTCACGGCACCAGTGTAGTGATATAATAATAATAACATGTATAGTAGTATCGTGGGTATGATAATTAATTGGTAAGTACTCTTCCGCAGCAACCCAATTCTTCCAGAGAGATGCACTTTATTGACTTCCAACACAGAACAAAGTCCAAAGTCCACAGGTGACAAAAATATCCAGCAGAGTATATCATTCAGAGTCCCATGTTCCTAGGTCTGTGCCTTCATACACAGACAAGCCTAACTTGACTATAGACTGAACACCATGTTATATTCACTAGACATTGAATGGCTGAGCAATTTGATTGGCCTTCTCCATTTAGGACTTTGATTTGCTTTTAGTCTTTCAGACAGACAACAAACCCCAGCCGTGAACAGCTGTAGTCATAAACCGCCCCAATTTGCACTCCCGCAGATCAACATCAACAAGTCCCCTTAGATATGTGTAATTAGATTAGATTACCAGATACCACCTGAACACCCTTTGAAATGTTCAATTAGGTTTAACACATCAAAGGGTCTTCAGCTGTCCCCTTGCTATGTTAAAATTCAGTTGGCTTGGACCAGTGTTTCTCAACTCCAGTCCTCAAGGCGCACCAACAGGTCATGTTTTCAGGATTTCCACTATTTTGCACAGGTGATTTGATCAGTTTCATTGCCTTAGTAATTACCACAGCTGTTTCATCCGAGGGAAATCCTGAAAACATGACCTGTTGGTGTGCCTTGAGGACTGGAGTTGAGAAACACTGGCTTGGACAAATCAACCATTGTCAATTGAATTCTGGCCTGGTCAATATTGACTGTATGTGTACATACATATAATAATATAATGTCCCACATAAATCGGTGAACATATTACAACATATACAACAGTATTCTCCTATGTATCCATCAGGACCTGGGGACTTGTTTAGTGGTAGCGTATCTATAACATGAGATACTTCCTGGATTGTGAAGGGAGCATTAAGGTGCTGTAGTTGTGTTGGGGTTAATTGGGGAAGAGATACTTTCTTCAGAAAGCCCTTTATAGCCTCGGGGGTTGGTTGTAAGATGTGTGGATCATCTGCTAAGTTGTACAGAGATCCATAATAATGGCTAAATGTGTCGGCAATTTTAGACGTCTAGTAGACTTTTCAAAATTTCCTAATAGCAGCAATCGAAGATCATAATGGTGTTGTGATAATTGTTTAGAAATTGAAGGTGTGGGTTTTTGTTTATTACTGATTTCTAAGTTGTGAATTTTGTTTGTGAGATCCTGTATTTGCTGTTGGTGCTGCCTCTTCCTCCTTGCCCCCAGTTTAATAAAGATACCCCTCATGAACGCCTTATGGGCATTCCACAATGTAAACTTATCATCCACAGAGTTCACATTATCGCTAAAATATTGTGTTAAATGTTGTTCCAATATAGTTTTAGTAGGTTTTTCTTGTAAAAGAAGTGGGTTAGCTTTCCAGATGGGAACAGGGTTCGAGGAAAATGAGTCTCTGATTGTCGGCACTACAGGTGCGTGATCTGACCACGTAATATCATTTATGGATGCTGCTACAGTTCTGGACAAGGTCCATTGATCTAAGAAGAATAGATCAATTCGTGAGTATGACCTGTGTGGTGAAGAAAAAAAAGTGAAGTCTTTTTCCCTTGTGTAAAGGCATCTCCAGGCGTTGAATAAGTTTTGCTGATGTATGGTGTTTTTGAAGCGTTTGGATTTTCCTGAGGGGGGTAGAAGTGGAATCAAGTTGTGAGTCTGGGATAAGGTTGAAGTTCCCACAGATCACCAGAGCTCCTCTTTGGTGGGCCCGTATCTTCCAAAAAATTCTGTTCAGAAAGCATATTTGGTTGGAATTCGGGGCATAAAGGTTCACAATAGTGTACGTTGAGGAGTTGATATCGCAAATTAATATTATGAACCGTCCTTGTGGGTCTACAATCACTTCATGGAGTTGAAATGAAACAGTATCCCTTAGTGCAATAAGGACTCCTCAAATGAGACAGTGTCCCTTAGTGCAATAAGGACTCCTCCTTTTTTTTGAATCTGCGTTTGCAGTAAAGATATGGGGAAATTGTTTATTTGTGCATTTTGGGGGGACGAACTATTAAAATGCATTTCCTGAGGACATAGGACATCGCTTTAAAATTGTTGAGCTTCCTTCCATAATGACTTACGCTTGACAGGATGGTTAAGTCCTTTGGTATTTATATAAAGAAATATCACCTTCATGTGAACAAAGTAGGTTTACATGTTTGACATTCTGTGTTCATGTAAATTCTTTTGTGAGTGGAGAGTGCCCTTAAGTGGTCAGAGCTGGTATAGATCATTTTATTAAGTGCTAGTGCAGACCATAGATTTGTTGTACTCGCAGTTGGAAGTGCAGGCATCTTTCCAGTCTGGCGGTGCTGGTGATTTCTCTTTGTAGGTGTTGACCTGGGAGAAACAGTAGTGGCTTCATCTGAGAACTGTAAAGTAAGCTGTAAGTTCTGAATGTGGTGGGAAAATATAACAAGAAGAAAAATAAAACTGTGAGCATAAAAACTTGAACTTTAAATAACATGTTTGAACTTTTCAAGTGAGCATTGTGATCCAAGTATGGGTAGTTCATACCCGTATGCCGCATTTGCTGCTCAAGTAGTATCAGGGGGGTGAGTTTGTGAGCCAAGAGGGACTGCTCTCCCCATAGAACAAAAGATAATACTTATTAGCTTTCCAGGTAGTCAGGGCCTTTTAGCATTCTTAGCTGTTACCTTTTGCCATTCAGGATCTGCATGAGGAACACTCCCAGGGGAGCCAGGCCTGCTGACAGGCTCTAGAAGTATCTGCCAGTCTTTAAGCAGGGACAGACCTTTTTCCAGGGAGTCTATGATAAAAGTATGACCTCTTTGGTAATCCATGATTTTTGTGGGGATGCCCCATCTGTAGTTGATCCTATGATTCCTAAGGGCTTTGGTAATTGTGGTGAGGCTTCTTCTTTTTTGGAGAGTGTACTGCTATAGATCTGCAAAAAATTGCAGATTTTGAAGCTGTGGAGGAATATTATCCTTAGTGTGCATTGCAGACATCAATTTTTCTTTTGCATGGTAAAAATGTAACTGTAGTATTACATCCCTAGGGATCTGATCGGGGAGGTATGCAGGTTTGGGTAGCTGATGGATCCTGTCTATGATCACATCTAGATCCGTGAGGTCAGGAAGGATTTCTTTAAACAGAGTAGTGGCATACTCACGCAGGTCTTCTTGCTGTACAGACTCTGGGATCCCTCTGATTTTTAGATTGTTCCTTCTGTCCTTCCATGTCAGCCATTTTAGATTTGAGCCCTTCTATTACCTACTCTTTTTTATCATGGGCATATACCAAATCGTTCACAGTATCTGCAAACTCCCCCATCTTGTTTTCAATGTGCCCCACTCTGGATTCTACAGCCTGTATCTCGTTATTGAACTTTTGCATGCATGACGTCATGTTAGTTTGGATTGAGCTCCTTAGGGACAGTAACATGTCCTTTAGTACTGTGTCCATAACTGGCTGATTGTTCGTTGGGAACACCTCAATGCTGTCAGGTAGCTCTCCAGTGTCCTCCCCAGAATCAGTGCTGGGGCTGGCTGTGGGGCTGCATTCAGAGCCATCCATCTGGAATTTGGCTTTAGCTGGGCTTGCAGACTGAGGGGTATTAGGGTAGGATTTCTGGCTGTCTGGGGATCCACTATTTTTGCTGACAGATGCAGAGTTAGCAGGAGTGGAGTGTGTGTTATGGGCCGGGGTGGATGAACAGCCGGCGCCATCTTGCTTACCTCCATGTGTCTGCCATGATACAAAATCTGCCAGTTTCTGGGGCTTCCTGAGGTCTTTTCTTTTCCTGGCCATGGACATTGATGCTGTGGTGTGCAGATCGCTCCATTTTTGGGGTGAAATCCCCCTCTGGAAAGTTGCTATTAGATGCTGTTTATCTGTGAGGAGAGGAGCTCGGCTCTCACACATCCATCTCGCTCTGCTGCCGGCCACGCCCCCGGGTCTTCGCCTTTCTATAGCATGCTCAACACTCCACGAAACCCTAAGAAACTATCATAGATGGAAATGTGGGAACAAACTTTAAACTTCTCGGCTGACATAGATACATGGCATCACGCATCGCAATACACCTTGAAAGTGTCTAGGTGCCTCACACAGTGGGAATCGGCAGAAATTGCTTCATCAATGGTACCTCACACCAAAAAAGCTGGCTAAGTTTGCACCCTCCAAATCCCCCACCTGCTGGAGAAAATGTGGTTGCACTGGCACTACAGGCCACATTTGGTGGTCTTGCCCACTGCTATCCTTTTTTTGGAAGCTTATCCAAACCCTTTTGATTAACCTCACCGGCAGCCATACCAAAATTACTCCTCAGCTAGCATTACTTGGGCTGGGTCTGGAAGCCTGGGAATATCAAAATCATGCCATCCTTACACATGTCTTTAATTGCGACCAGACTCGATATAGCAAAGAACAGGAATAGCACCACTATACCTTCCCCACAACTGGCCCAGAATATTCTAAACCAAAACCTTCAGATGGAACTCATGTTCTCCAAACCTTACTCCCAAAAATGCAGAAAGAATGGGCCCCATGGCTAACCTACTCCAACCTGGATATCACCTCCTTGCCTCATTAGTGACTCAATTACCTCACCAACCTTGATAATGTGACTCTTTTGGAAAGCTTCTACTCTCATAACCACTAATCTTCGCTGTTAGCGCAACCCATTACCATACCCTCCTCATCTCCTCTATCCCCCCCCCAACTAGAACGGTCTCCCAGATTGCATTGCATGATAGACCTTCGGGCTTGTTATATTTTGCCTATACACCCTTTGGTTACTCTTCATTAACCCTGTCTTGTATTGTTGTGACAATGCCTTACGAAACAATTACTTGTATAACTTTTACATATTTATTTTCAATAAAAAATGTGAGTGAAAAAAAACAAGCAAGGAGAATAGAAGTGTCAGCAACTTAGGGTAAGCCCCTTAATACGAGCAGAATAAAAAGAGTAATGTAGGCAACTCACATTTATAAACATTAAAAAATACACATCAAAAGTCCATCGTTGGTGGAAGAGGGTAAGCACCTGCACCATTGGTACAGTACATCTCTGTCTCTCGTCTAGATCCTGGAACCCAGCTGTGTATGGAGGAAAGCCAGGAGAGAGGGTTGGAGTGCTCGTGGAGCGCAGTGTTGGGCATGCTGGTGTTACCATGCGTGTCGCAAGGTGTTTCTGAGCATACGCACAGGTTTTTGTCCTGTCAGGCACTCTCTTTTGTCAAGCAATGAGTGTGGAACTAATTGTGCCTTCCATATATATTGCTAACTACTGGTTTGAACCGGAAATGCATCATACATAATACATAAAGACGAAAGACGTGGAAACATTTATGTTATGTGGCAATTAAAAACAAAAATGCTATGGGTAAATATGCAAGGCAAAGTGTAAATTATATTCCACAATGCGTTTTTTTTTTTTTTTTTTTTTTTTCCAGTAAACTAAGGAAGATGACATAAACATTAAATTCTATAGATGTAAGCTACATAGGTTCAAAATGGCAAATACACAAGTACAGTTTGTGATAAAGAGCTTTAAAAGAAATTATGTAAAAAAAATTAAGCTGGTTTACTCAAAGATTTAGGAAAGTTATACTTAGCTCCATGTGGAGAAAACCAACACACAAATTAGTTGACAAGGGTGAGCTAAAGGTAAACAATCTTTTTATGGAGGACGCTTTTAGACTTGTGATAAGTTAAAGGATGAAATGGTGGGGGAAGGAAGGAGAGGGGAGGTAACATATATGTATACATTAGGTATATATATATATATATATATATACACAATACTTAATACCTTAAAGCATTCATACCCCTTAAAATTTTCCACATTTTCTCATGTTGCAACCAAAAACGTAAATTTTATTATTATTGAGATTTTATGTGATAGACCAACACACAGTAATACATAATTGTGAAGTGGAAGGAAAATGATAAATAGTTTTCAAATTTTTTGTGTGGCGTGCATTTGTATGCAGCCTCCCTGAGTCAATACTTTGTAGAACCACCTTTCACTGCAATTACAGCTGCAGGTCTTTTTGGGTATGTCTCTACTAGCTGTTCACATCTAGAGTGACATTTTTGCACATTCTTTTTTGCAAAATAGCTCAAGCTCTGTCAGATTGTATGGAGAGCATCTGTGAACAGCAATTTTCAAGTCTTGCCACAGATTCTCAATTTAATTAGGTCTGGACTTTGGGCCATTCTAACACTTGAATATGCTCTGATCTAAACCATTACATTGTAGCTCTGGTTGTATGTTTAGGGTAGTTTCCTGCTGAAAGGTGAACCTCCGCCCCAGTCTCAAGTCTTTTGCAGACTATAATAGGTTTTCTTCTAAGATTACTCTGTATTTGGCTCCACCCATCTTCCCATCAACTGATCAACTTCCCTGTCACTGCTAAAGACAAGCATCCCCACAACATGATGCTGCCACCACCATGTTTCACGGTGGGGATGGTGTGTTCAGGGAGATGTGCAATGTTAGTTTTCCGCCACACATAGCGTTTTGTTTTTATGCCAAAAAGTTAAATTTTGGTCTCATCTGACCAGAGCACCTTCTTCCACATGTTTGCTGTTTCCCCCACATGAGAACTTCTTATGGCTTTCTTTCAACAATTACTTTCTTCTTGCCACTCTTCCATAAAGGCCAAAGTTGTGGATTGCATGACTTATAGTTGTCCTGTGGCCAGATTCTCACACCTGAGCTGTGGATCTCTGCAGTCCTCCAGAGTTATCATGGGCCTCTTGGCTGCTTCTCAGATCCTTGCCCGACCTGTCAGTTTAGGTGGATGGCCATGTCTTGGTAGGTTTGCCGTTGTGCCATGGCCTTGGCCTTCATCATGCTGTTTGTTCACTAAGGTTCCCAAACAAACCTCTGAAGGCTTCACAGAACAGCTGTATTTATACTGAGATTAAATTACACACAGGTGGACTCTATTTACTAATTAGAAGACTTCTGAAGGGAATTGGTTCCACTAGATTTTAGTTAGAGGTATCAGAGTAAAGGGGGCTGAATACAAATGCACGCCACACTTTTCAGATATTTATTTGTAAAAAATTTGGAAAACCATTTATCATTTTCCTTCCCCTTCACAATTATGTGTAACTTTGTGTTGGTCTATCACATAAAATCCCAATAAAATACAGTTATGTTTTTGGTTGTAACATGACAAAATGTGGACATTTTCAAGGGGTATGAATACTTTTTCAAGGCACTGTATATGTATATATGTCATGGCATTAAGACATACAAATGTATAAATCATATAAAAATACGTGACCCACTGAAGATCTTGAAAGATATTCCAATTGGATCTTTTAAAGTACACAGAACAGGCTTTGAACCGCACACCTGTGTTGACCAAACTTAAATAGTGCAAATGTAGTTTCAGACTTGTGTCACCATTCAATCCCATCTGGTAATGCTGAAAGTTCCTTACCAATTGAGCTCAGTAAATAAATGTATTTACTCAAGAAAGACCTAGGTTAAGGATATCACCACCTCTATACGAGAAACTTAACTAAAGCCTCGTACACAGGGTACGGTTGTTGGCAGGGAATTGTCTGTTGACAGACTGTTGTCCTAAAATCTTACCGTTAGTACGCTCCTTTTGACAATTGTTGTCCAACTTTCGGCCAGCAAATGTTGGATGACAGGCTAGTAAACTTTCGCTGGACAATGGTTTGACAGATTTTCGTATGGTCAGTACACAAATCCATCACACAAAAGTCAAAAGTACAAACACACATGCTTGGAATCAATGCTCACCAAACAGGATATTTTACAGAAAGAGCCCAAAGGGTGCCGCTCAAGAGCTGAAATTCCTCATAGTACGTCACTATGTTCATGTTTGTTGCACGACAATTGTGTACAGTTAGTATGCAAGACAAGATCCTGACACATGCCCTTTTGACAAAAATCAGATGCTTGGTTGGCCAACAATTGTACCGTGTGTACGAGGCTTAAGAACAATAAAACAATAACAAGACAGTTAATTGACCTTATTGTTCTAAAGTTGGAATCGCCTATGCTTTTTGTTTTGAGGCTGAGAAGGTTCTCAAAGACATCCAATGTTTACTTGGACAATACAAATCATTTACTATAGAAATTACAAAACAAAATATATATATATATATATATATATATATATATATATAAACAAGTTATTTTATATACAGTATATTAAATTACAATGCTTGCTATATACAAGGATCAATACATACCATAAGTCATTTACTGAAACGGACAAGTATGATAAACTGTTCAAGGGGAGGTGCCAATACGAAGAGTGGTTATCCAATCATATAAAATACAATGAGACACTTGTTTAAAACACACACTCGCACATTCTTTTCTTGATCACTGAAAGACACACACTTTCTGACACACTTTCTGGATGACTGAGAAGGTTGCTGCCTATTGACCACTCACAAGATCGCTGAACTCTTGCTGCTGAGACGGACCAACATCCCATCCCATAATACTTTTGAACATTTTCCCCTATGAAGCAGCGGTGAGATGTAGACTAAGTATCTTTACTAAATCTCTTTGCTTCCAAGATCATAGAAATTTTATTTTACTGCTTGTGTTTTTATATATTATTTACAGCGTGCAGGGCAAATTATCTACTAAAGTTCTCTCACGTATTGTTGTCTATTTTGTATGTTGAAGGGCTGATTATCTATTATTCTCACATATTTTGTCAATTTTTTATGCTGAAATTGTATTGTGAATGGTTACATTGGGTATAAATCTGGGTTGCAACTAGGTTGCTATTGTTGACATAATAGGTTAAATGTCTATTGTTCATGCTAATTCTGCAGATCTATTGACTGTAGAACTTTTTGTGATTATAGTAGCGTTTTGCTCTTATAGATTCTTTTTCTCTTTTTCTCTTTTTCTTTTTCTTTCCTCTGGCTGCGGAAAGTAATAAACTGCCTTACGAGTGTTTAGGTATTTTGTTTTGATATTTTGAAGCACGTTTTATCACATTTTTTTTGCTGGTTGTATCTGCTTCTGTGTCTTGGCTTTTTGAAATTTAAAAGTAATTACATTTCAATTGATTTCTTTGATTGTGTGTGTGTGTGAAATATTAATCACAAGTAATTCTAGTTTTGTATGTAAACATATAATTACACTTGTATTTTAATAAATTATCTTTATTTATTAATTTAATTGGGAGATATTTATATATTGGTAAGAAATCACCATAAGCTTAAGTAACTCAGGAAATTGTTGTGGTATCCTATTGAGTGAAAACACACAATAAGTGTAGCGCTAGTAGAAATGAGAAAACGTCCAATATGGAAAACGTCAAAATCACAGTTCCAAGTATAAATACTGCAGAGGGAACATCAATATGTGTATGGAGGGAAAGAGTCTTTAGAAAAATGTTCCAACCAAAGCTGTATATAATCTTGAGATGAAAAACAGACACACCATCACCAATTGTGAGAAGGCTTACCGGATGGAGTGGACCCAATGGGGCATACGCCGGACTGGGTCGGATGCGCTTAGGTGATGGGTGGCTGGAAATGGCCCGGGAAGGCGATGTTGGTGGATGGACCCACGGGGTGTGTATATATATATATATATATATATATATATATATATATATATATATATATATATATATATATATATATATATATATATATATATATATATATATATTATACTGTCTGGATGTGTTGTATGTAAATGGAATGGGTAGATGGAAGGGATATACATACCCTTGTATAGGATAAGTGTGCATAAAGAATGGTTTATGTATGTGGCAAATGATTTGCAACACTACAACATTTTCTTTCACAGGTAGGTGGGCAAAATATAGATGCCCTTATATAAGGTGGGTGCACATAAGGGTATGATTTATGTTTGTTACAGATATTTAGTCCCCACTAATGCCATAAAGAACCAGTGACAGCCGCAAACTTGGCTCTGCATGGTATATGTATGACGAGCTTGGGGTCACTAAAAAGATGGATCCCAAATAAACATATGAACGTAAGTTGTTATACTGTAATGTATACTTACTGAAAAGAAGTAAGGACCACCCACTAAAAAAAACACATAAGCACATATTGAATGGGCCCACCCTTTGCAGCTATAGCAGCTTCAACTCTTCTGGGATGGCTGTGCACAAGGCTTAAGAGCGTGTCATTGGGAATGTTTGACCATTCTTTCAAAAGCGCATTTGTGAGATCAGGCACTGATTTTGGATGAGAAGGCCTGGCTCACAGTCTCCGCTCTAATTCATCCCAAAGGTGTTCTAGTGGGTTGAAGTCAGTTCTCTGTGAAGGCCAGTTAAGTCCCTCCATCCCAAACTCGATCATCCATGTCTTTATGGACCTTGCTTTGTACACTTGTGTGCAGTCATGTTTGAAAAGGTAGGGGCCATCCCCAAACTGTTCCCACAAAGTTGGGAACATGAAATTGTCCAAAATGTCATGGTATGCTGATGCCCTAAGAGCAGGGGCGGCCTGTCCATAGGGGGCGCCCGGGCGCCGCCCCCCCTCCTGTAGTAACCAGAAAAAAAAAATTAAAAAAAAAAAAAAAAAAAATTTTTAAAACGGCCCCTTTAATAAAAAAAAAAAAAAATAAAAAAAAAATGTCCTTTAACAAATTGCACTGTGGCGCCGGACACAGTGCACTATGGGAAGTGCCACGTCAATGCAATCACGAGATTGCAGACGTGGCACTTCATTTGCGGGCTTTCAACCCGCCTTGTGGCGCAATCGTAAACGCCGATTAGCTTCCGCCCGTAGAATCACTACGGGCGGGAGCATTGTGGTTTACATTTCACTGTTACTTCCGGGTTTTGTGAAACCAGGAAGTGATGTCAGCAGCTCCGTTCTTTGCATGGAGCGGAGTTGAAAGCAAGTACTCTGGGGGGTGGGTGAGCTGCACGCTGTTTCTAGCTACAGGAAACAAGCACTCACTGACTGATATATCAGCTCCGCCCATTCCTCTAAGCAGATCCGTGTCGGGACTCGGGAGGAAGAAACTGGAGTGGAGGAGAAAGTCAGCCAGGTCAGTCCAGTGAGAGGGGGACAAACTATCCCCCTAGTGAGATGTGCAGACATTGTCCCCATGTCAGGAGAGCCATTACTGGAGGCACTGTGAGTTCAGACTGAGAAGGGAGAGGGAATTGACTAAAACTAAGAGCAAGTGAGTAATACTTCCACCCCCCCTCTCCTCATCCACCACCATCCCTCTGTCCCTGATCCCATCCCCCTGTCCCTGATCCCATCCCTCTGTCCCTGATCCCATCCCTCTGTCCCTGATCCTGCCCTACCACCATCCCTCTGTCCCTGATCCAATCCCACTGTCCCTGATCCCCCATCCCTCTGTCCCTGATCCCATCCCACCACCATCCCTCTGTCCCTAATCCCCCATCCCTCTGTTCCTGATCCCCCATCCCTCTGTTCCTGATCCCCCATCCCTCTGTCCCTGATCCCCCATCCCTCTGTCCCTGATCCCACCCCACCACCATCCCTCTGTCCCTGATCCCCCATCCCTCTGTCCCTGATCCCACCCCACCACCATCCCTCTGTCCCTGATCCACTCCCACTGTCCCTGATCCCCCATCCCACCACCATCCCTCTGTCCCTGATCCCCCATCCCTCTGTCCCTGATCCCCCATCCCTCTGTCCCTGATCCCCCATCCCTCTGTCCCTGATCCCATCCCTCTGTCCCTGATCCCATCCCTCTGTCCCTGATCCTGCCCTACCACCATCCCTCTGTCCCTGATCCAATCCCACTGTCCCTGATCCCCCATCCCTCTGTCCCTGATCCCATCCCACCACCATCCCTCTGTTCCTGATCCCCCATCCCTCTGTTCCTGATCCCCCATCCCTCTGTCCCTGATCCCCCATCCCTCTGTCCCTGATCCCACCCCACCACCATCCCTCTGTCCCTGATCCCCCATCCCTCTGTCCCTGATCCCATCCCACCACCATCTCTCTGTCCCTTATCCCATCCCTCTGTCCCTGATCCCCCATCCTTCTGTCCCTGATCCCCCATCCCTCTGTCCCTGATCCCATCCCTCTGTCCCTGATCCCATCCCTCTGTCCCTGATCCCCCATCCCTCTGTCCCTGATCCCATCCCACCACCATCCCTCTGTCCCTTATCCCATCCCTCTGTTCCTTATCCCATCCCTCTGTCCCTAATCCCCCATCCCTCTGTCCCTGATCCCATCCCACCACCATCCCTCTGTCCCTTATCCCATCCCTCTGTCCCTGATCCCCCATCCCTCTGTCCCTGATCCCACCCCACCACCATCCCTCTGTCCCTTATCCCATCCCTCTGTCCCTGATCCCCCATCCCTCTGTCCCTGATCCCATCCCACCACCATCCCTCTGTCCCTTATCCCATCCCTCTGTCCCTGATCCCCCATCCCTCTGTCCCTGATCCCCCATCCCTCTGTCCCTGATCCCACCCCACCACCATCCCTCTGTCCCTGATCCAACCCCACTGTCCCTGATCCGCCATCCCACCACCATCCCTCTGTCATTTATCCCATCCCTCTGTCCCTGATCCCCCATCCCTCTGTCCCTGATCCCCCATCCCTCTGTCCCTGATCCCCCATCCCTCTGTCCCTGATCCCATCCCACCACCATCTCTCTGTCCCTTATCCCATCCCTCTGTCCCTGATCCCCCATCCCTCTGTCCCTGATCCCATCCCACCACCATCCCTCTGTCCCTTATCCCATCCCTCTGTCCCTGATCCCCCATCCCTCTGTCCCTGATCCCATCCCACCACCATCCCTCTGTCCCTTATCCCATCCCTCTGTCCCTGATCCCCCATCCCTCTGTCCCTGATCCCCCATCCCTCTGTCCCTGATCCCACCCCACCACCATCCCTCTGTCCCTTATCCCATCCCTCTGTCCCTGATCTCCCATCCCTCTGTCCCTGATCCCATCCCTCTGTCCCTGATCCCATCCCTCTGTCCCTGATCCTGCCCTACCACCATCCCTCTGTCCCTGATCCAATCCCACTGTCCCTGATCCCCCATCCCTCTGTCCCTGATCCCATCCCACCACCATCCCTCTGTTCCTGATCCCCCATCCCTCTGTTCCTGATCCCCCATCCCTCTGTCCCTGATCCCCCATCCCTCTGTCCCTGATCCCACCCCACCACCATCCCTCTGTCCCTGATCCCCCATCCCTCTGTCCCTGATCCCACCCCACCACCATCCCTCTGTCCCTGATCCACTCCCACTGTCCCTGATCCCCCATCCCACCACCATCCCTCTGTTCCTTATCCCATCCCTCTGTCCCTGATCCCCCATC
Organism: Lithobates clamitans; assembly: GCA_037952925.1. Taxonomy (NCBI): domain Eukaryota; kingdom Metazoa; phylum Chordata; class Amphibia; order Anura; family Ranidae; genus Lithobates; species Lithobates clamitans. Next base: position 5,279,829 of record JBBGZY010000079.1, read on the forward strand.
CCTCTGTCCCTGATCCCATCCCTCTGTCCCTGATCCCCCATCCCTCTGTCCCTGATCCCATCCCACCACCATCTCTCTGTCCCTTATCCCATCCCTCTGTCCCTGATCCCCCATCCCTCTGTCCCTGATCCCATCCCACCACCATCCCTCTGTCCCTTATCCCATCCCTCTGTCCCTGATCCCCCATCCCTCTGTCCCTGATCCCATCCCACCACCATCCCTCTGTCCCTTATCCCATCCCTCTGTCCCTGATCCCCCATCCCTCTGTCCCTGATCCCCCATCCCTCTGTCCCTGATCCCACCCCACCACCATCCCTCTGTCCCTTATCCCATCCCTCTGTCCCTGATCTCCCATCCCTCTGTCCCTGATCCCATCCCTCTGTCCCTGATCCCATCCCTCTGTCCCTGATCCTGCCCTACCACCATCCCTCTGTCCCTGATCCAATCCCACTGTCCCTGATCCCCCATCCCTCTGTCCCTGATCCCATCCCACCACCATCCCTCTGTTCCTGATCCCCCATCCCTCTGTTCCTGATCCCCCATCCCTCTGTCCCTGATCCCCCATCCCTCTGTCCCTGATCCCACCCCACCACCATCCCTCTGTCCCTGATCCCCCATCCCTCTGTCCCTGATCCCACCCCACCACCATCCCTCTGTCCCTGATCCACTCCCACTGTCCCTGATCCCCCATCCCACCACCATCCCTCTGTTCCTTATCCCATCCCTCTGTCCCTGATCCCCCATCCCTCTGTCCCTGATCCCATCCCTCTGTCCCTGATCCCCCATCCCTCTGTCCCTGATCCCATCCCACCACCATCTCTCTGTCCCTTATCCCATCCCTCTGTCCCTGATCCCCCATCCTTCTGTCCCTGATCCCCCATCCCTCTGTCCCTGATCCCATCCCTCTGTCCCTGATCCCATCCCTCTGTCCCTGATCCCCCATCCCTCTGTCCCTGATCCCATCCCACCACCATCCCTCTGTCCCTTATCCCATCCCTCTGTTCCTTATCCCATCCCTCTGTCCCTAATCCCCCATCCCTCTGTCCCTGATCCCATCCCACCACCATCCCTCTGTCCCTTATCCCATCCCTCTGTCCCTGATCCCCCATCCCTCTGTCCCTGATCCCACCCCACCACCATCCCTCTGTCCCTTATCCCATCCCTCTGTCCCTGATCCCCCATCCCTCTGTCCCTGATCCCATCCCACCACCATCCCTCTGTCCCTTATCCCATCCCTCTGTCCCTGATCCCCCATCCCTCTGTCCCTGATCCCCCATCCCTCTGTCCCTGATCCCACCCCACCACCATCCCTCTGTCCCTGATCCAACCCCACTGTCCCTGATCCGCCATCCCACCACCATCCCTCTGTCATTTATCCCATCCCTCTGTCCCTGATCCCCCATCCCTCTGTCCCTGATCCCCCATCCCTCTGTCCCTGATCCCCCATCCCTCTGTCCCTGATCCCATCCCACCACCATCTCTCTGTCCCTTATCCCATCCCTCTGTCCCTGATCCCCCATCCCTCTGTCCCTGATCCCATCCCACCACCATCCCTCTGTCCCTTATCCCATCCCTCTGTCCCTGATCCCCCATCCCTCTGTCCCTGATCCCATCCCACCACCATCCCTCTGTCCCTTATCCCATCCCTCTGTCCCTGATCCCCCATCCCTCTGTCCCTGATCCCCCATCCCTCTGTCCCTGATCCCACCCCACCACCATCCCTCTGTCCCTTATCCCATCCCTCTGTCCCTGATCTCCCATCCCTCTGTCCCTGATCCCCCATCCCTCTGTCCCTGATCCCATCCCACCACCATCCCTCTGTCCCTTATCCCATCCCTCTGTCCCTTATCCCATCCCTCTGTCCCTTATCCTATCCCTCTGTCCCTGATCCCCCATCCCTCTGTCCCTGATCCCCCATCCCTCTGTCCCTGATCCCATCCCACCACCATCCCTCTGTCCCTGATCCCCCATCCCTCTGTCCCTGATCCCATCCCACCCACCATCCCTCTGTCTCTGATCCCACCCTCTGTACCTGGTCCCATCCCTCTGTCCCTGATCCCACCCTCTGTCCCTGATCCCCCATCCCTCTGTCCCTGATCACATCCCACCCACCATCCCTCTGTCCCCCCCACCATCCCTCAGTCCCTGATCCCATCCCACTCACCATCCCTCTGTCCCTGATGGGCTGTGAGACAGATTGATGTGTCATTAGAGTCCTGTGTATAATGTAGAGCCTGGTATATGATGTACAGAGCCCTGTATATAATGTAGAGCCTGGTATATGATGTATAGAGCCCTGTGTATAATATACAGCCTGGTATATGATGTACTACAGGGGACGGAGTGGGTGGATTCTATAAGGGGTGTGGCTTATGAGAAGTGGGAGGGGTCAAAATGGTGGGCAGGGTCTAGCGCCCCCCCATCTTAAAACTTCACCAGCCGCCACTGCCTAAGAGTTCCCTGCACTGGAACTAAGGGGCCAAACCCAACCCCTGAAAAACAACCCCACACCATAATTTCCTTGTCAAAAGAAGTTTATTGAGTATACAATATTATAAAGATACATAAAGTAAGTTTACAAGGATCTATAAAGTAAGCTCATTGTTTTACAGTAGGGTTTATATAGGTAAATATCATGAAATTTCAAATATTAAACATTGGGTTCACGTAAACCTATATTAAAGATATATATATCATTTCCTTAGTTACTTTTGTAGGTATTTAAATGATTTATACCTACTATACATATTGTTTACAAGTAGAGTGTATATAGGTCAAATAAATTCTGATAATGAGCTTTAATCGTAAGGTGGAGAAAAGGAAAGAGAAAGAAGAAAAAGGGTTGAAAGGTAGAGGTATGGTCCACAAGGTTGTCCCGCTCGTCAGTTTATTATTCTTTTTAGTTCTCTTTGAAGCCTTAGAATGGGTGTCTCTGTAAGTCATTTAATCTGTTACCATGGCAACAGGACAGAGTCATTGAAGTTTGACAGGAACTGTTGTTTTATCCAAGGGTGCCAAAGTTTTTCAAATTTTGGAATTTGATTTTGATCGATGGCTACCATCTTAGCATGGGACATTGTATTATTCATTCTGTGAATTGTTTCTGCTAGTACCAATGTAGGAGATTTCCATGCCTTGGCCACTGTTTGTTTTGCAGCCGTTATTAGTTGGATCATAAGTTTGAATTGAGAGAGTGTTAACCATTCCGGTTTTAGATTAAGTAAAGTTAAATATGGATCTGGTTGTATTATTTTTTTAAAATATTTTAGACGCAATCACGAAGACTTCCTTCCAGAAGGTTTGGATTACTGGGCACGTCCACCATATGTGTAAATATGTGCCTATTTCTGGGCATCCTCGAAAACAAAGAGCTGAGGTATTAGGTGAATATTTTGCCACTCTAGCGGGTACAAGGTACCAGCGAGTTAGGACTTTATAATTTGTCTCCAGTGCTAAGATGTTGGGTGAAGATGACTTAGATGTGAGCCATATGTTAGACCAGTCCGTGTCTTCTAAAGTTCGTCCCAGGTCCTCCTCCCACCTCTGAACGTAAGAGGGTCTATTAAGATTTGCTACTCCATATAATTGATTATAAAGTGATGAAATTGTACCTTTAGCAAATGGATCTTTTGTACAGATTGATTCAAAAATGGATAATTGGGATAATGGTGTATCCCCCTTTAGGAATGGTGTATAGAAATTTTTGATTTGGAGATATCTAAATATCTCAGAGTTTGGTAGATCATATTTTCCTCTAAGTGATGGGAATGAAAGGAATGATTTAGATGCTATGAAGTCATTTAGTGTCTGAATGCCTGATGTTGTCCAAGCTTTAAAAGAATTTGGGTAGATCCATGCCGGATAAAAGGCCAAATTTCTGATAAAAGAAAGGAGAGGATTGTGTGGAGATTGTAACTGATATTTGCTTTTTAGTTTATCCCAGAGAGATAAGAAGTGTTTAGTTATGGGATTATGAATTTTAAAGCGGTCTTTAGGATCAAGCCATAATAAATTTGATATTAATAGAGGGTCATTTTCTGAAGCCTCTATAAATACCCATAATGGGATTTCCTGTTTTGCATGGTATTTGGACAGACTGGCCAAATGTGCTGCTCTGTAGTAGTTAGTAAAATTAGGGTATCCCAGGCCTCCTTTATTTTTGGGAAGATGTAGTGTGTGTATAGGTATACGTGGTTTAGAAGAGCCCCATATAAACGAAGTTGCTCTTTTTTGTACTATTCTCAAAAAATAGGAAGGAATTGGAATAGGGAGGACTCTGAATAGATAAAGCAATTTGGGTAGAATAGTCATTTTGATTGCATTAATCTTCCCTATCCAGGATAAAGGAAGTTGCGACCATTGTTTTATTAGATTTGTGATCTGTCTTAATACAGGAGGATAATTGGTTGAGAATAAGTCAGAATGAGATGCTGTTAAATGAATTCCAAGATATGGGATTGATTTTTCTGCCCATGTGAATGGGAGTGCAGCCCTAGCCGGGATCAATTCCATGTTTGTGAGTGAAATATTAAGCACTAGGCATTTCTTAGGATTAATCATAAGGCCCGATAGGGCTGCAAATCCATCAAGAGCTGGTATTAAGTTAGGACCAGAGACCTGTGGTGATGATAGAAAAAGTAATATATCGTCTGCAAATATACATAATTTGTGTGTAATACCTCCTACTTCAATGCCAGTTATGGTTTGGTTTGTTCTGATGTATTGGGCCATGGGTTCGAGTATAAGGGCAAATAATAAGGGAGATAATGGGCAACCCTGTTGGGTACCTCTTTCGATATTAAAGGCATCAGATTTGTATCCAGCATATTTTATATAGGCTTGGGTTTATTATATAATGCTTTGATCCATGTTAAAAAGTGGGGTCCAAAACCCCATTTTTGTAATGAATATTGCATATATTGCCAGGATACTGTGTCAAATGCCCTCTTAATATCGAGAGATAGAAAACATAAAGGGATTTTCCGTTTTTTAGCAATATGTGCCAATAACACTGCCCTGCGTACATTATCGCCTGCCTGTCTATTTGGCATGAAGCCTACTTGATCTCTATGTATTAATTTACCTATAATGCTATTGAGGCGTTTTGCTATTATTTTTGCTAATAATTTAATATCGAGGTTTAACAGAGAGATAGGCCGATAATTCACACAGGAAGTATCATCAGAGAGGGGTTTTGGGATCATACAAACAATTGCCATTAGTGTTTCTTGCCGAAAAGAATGTCCATCTAGAAGTTTGTTAAAAGTTTCAGTGAGAATGGGAGAGAGTATTTCTGAGAATGTTTTATAGTATAAAGCCGAGTAGCCGTCTGGGCCTGGTCTTTTGTTAAGTTTTAGGTCTTTTATGGTGTTAGCAACTTCATCTATAGTTATAGGTTCATCCAAACTGCTTTTTTGATTCTGAGATAACTCAGGTAAGGTTATTTTTGAGAAGAAGGATTCAGCCTCTGTAGGATTAAACTCATTGTTTGTCTTGTATAAAGTTGCGAGATGTGAGTGAAATTTATGGACTATTTTAACTGGATTACAAGTGTAAACATTTTTTGATAATTTCAAATGTATTGGTTTGAAAGATTTGTTAGTTGAATTTAATGCCAGAGCCAAATATGTGCGTTTGAGGGATTTATCAACTGACTCAGTGAGAAATAGATCGTATTCCAATCTAGATTTTTCCAGATGAGATTTTGTACTCTGAGATGGATTATCTTGAAATGATATGTAGGCTGCATTAAAATTGAGTTCTAGTTTTTTTGCTAGATTTTTGCGTTCCCGTTTAAATAGTGCCATTTGTCTTTGTATTGTACCACGCAAGACAGGCTTATGAGCTTCCCACAGTGTTATTGGGGAGATGTCTGTTGTATTATTAATTGACATGTATTCCTTTAAAGCTTGTTCAATGGCCATCTGATGTAGTGGGTGTTTGAGCATTATGTCCGGTAAGTACCACGTTGGGTCATGCGCTTTTGGTATGGCTGAGGCTATAGTAGTGTATACTGCATTATGGTCAGACCACGGAATCGGAATTATATCTGATGCAATAATTTCTGGTATCATTCCTATTGTTAGAAAAATATGATCTTTTCTGGTGAAGATTTGATGGGTGCGAGAAATAAGTGAATTTCTTTTTCATTGGGTTACTTTCTCTCCATGAATCTACCAGATTGTATTTGGAAAGAAGTTGAGGAAAAGGTAATCTAGAGGTTATTTTAGATGGTGTAAAAGGTGATTTATCTAGAAATGGGAGGAGGACCTGGTTCGAATCCCCACACATTTTCACTGTTCCTATTTTGTGTGTATTAATCACTTGTAATATATGTGAGAGGAATGGTGTAGGTTGTTTGTTAGGAGCGTAGAAGGAAATCACCATGATTGCTGTATTCATTATATAACCCTTGAGTATCAGGTATCTACCTTCTGGGTCTTTAATTTCTGATGATAAGGTGAATGGTGTGGATCGGTGAAATGCAATTAGAGTTCCCCTTTGCTTGGTACAGGCAGAAGCCATGTAAATTTGTTGATAAAAAGGAGAAATATATTTTGGAGTAGAATCTTTGGTGAAGTGTGTTTCTTGGAGGCATACTATGTGAGCCTTCTTGTTATGAAAAGTACGGAAGGCTTTGGTCCTTTTTTGAGGGACATTTATTCCCTGAACATTCAGGGAAAGTATATTCAGTGGTGCCATGGCAACAGATCAAATAGTTTTGACTTACTTTTTGTTATGCAGAGTTGACTGCGCAGATCAACCTGTGTGGACTGAAGAGTTGAATAGATAGAAAAGAAACCAGTGAATTCTGGAGTAAAGAGTAAACAAAAAACATATGAGATTAGTTGATACATTGTATAAATTATTTTTTGCAAGTAATCACAATTTACCCGTGAAAGAGAGTAAATATCTCTCTCAGGGGAATAAGTGCCTTCGTCACACTCCCACATAATATGGTTGGGAGAATGAGGAGGGCTAATGGGGGTACACGGATCTTCCGCTTACAGGAGAGAAGTGCTATGTCAAAAGACATCAAAATGATGATTCATTAATTGGAGTGCAGAATATAGTTTTTGTTGTAATTATTTATTCCAGGGTGGTTGTATATGGTTAGTCTTGCCCTAGGCTAAATAATTCAGTTAGAAAGGTACTGTTAATAACTTTGGTATTGATGAAGATAGTTTGAATTATTTTGGGATTTTAACCCTTTTAGAGTAAACAATTACCGTATTTATCGGCGTATAACACGCACCGGCGTATAACACGCACCCCAATTTAGGAGGGAATTTTAAGGAAAAAAAAACTTTTAGGAGGGAAGTTGAAGGGAAAAAAACTTACATTTAAATGCCCATCATTGCAGCCTTCTCAGTGCAGCCTTGCCCCAGTGCAGCCATGTCAGTGCAGCCATGTCAGTGCAGCCATGTCAGTGCAGCCTTGTCAGTGCAGCCTTGTCAGTGCAGCCATGTCAGTGCAGCCATGTCAGTGCAGCCATGTCAGTGCAGCCTTCTCAGTGCAGCCTTCCCCAGTGCAGCCTTCCCCAGTGCAGCCTTGCCCCAGTGCAGCCTGGGATCCCCTGTCCCTGCTTCCAGGGATTCAAAATCGCGGACCGCGATTTGAAAATGGCGCCGCCGGCGCCGAAATACACAGAGCCGGTCCTCGGCTCTTTCCGGCGGCTCTCGTTTACTTTCGGTTTCACTCGTAGCCCCGAGCGGAGCTATCCGAGTAGGTTCGGATAGCTCCGCTCGGGGCTACGAGTGAAACCGAAAGTAAACGAGAGCCGCCGGAAAGAGCCGAGGACCGGCTCTGTGTATTTCGGCGCCGGCGGCGCCATTTTCAAATCGCGGTCCGCGATTTTGTTATTTTGACAGCTCGGATCGCAGGGGATCGGCGTATAACACGCACCTGCGACTTTCCCCTGATTTTAAGGGGAAAAAAGTGCGTGTTATACGCCGATAAATACGGTACATATTTAAGTGTTCTTGCATAGCAAGACCACTTACCGTTATCTCACATATATATTATTATTCTTATTATTCCTTTTTATTCATATGTAACTGTTTAGATATGTTAACTCATAAAATTGAGGTTGTATTGCTTCAGATTAGAATAAACAAAAACATAATTCTAGGAACTAGTTAGGAAAAGAAAGAAAAAGCTTCCATTACTTCTGGATTATTGAACATATTTGTCCTAAAAAGTAATAAATCTATTGTTATTACCTGATAATATATAACTGAACTTTCCTTATTTCACTTATATATTCTAAGGCTATATGAATCAGAAGTAATAAGAAATATAACTGGAATGTAACATGATCCCACACAGTGTGTGACTATCAGAATGCAGTTACATTCAGTTATAAATACAGGTTTTTTATAGAGAACCATCTCTTAGTATAATAAATGAAGAGATATCAGGAATTAGGATGTCAGTCCATTGAATCTTCTTGGTCCATGGATGATGTGGCATAACGGCCTCTTTTGTGAGAATGATGATTCCCATTTTGTTCTGAAATTTTCTGAGTGCTGCCTGAAGGTGAAGATGATGTCATTCTTCTGCGTGTGGGAGAGTTGCTGCTTGTGGGTTCTGTCAGATTTAATTTTAACAGGGTTTGTTGTAGTTCATCTGCTGATCTGCTTCTGTAAATTGTACCTTTGTAGTTAAATCTGACTGAAAAGGGGAAGCCCCATTGATACATAATGTTGTGGCGTTGCAGTTCCATTAGTTGGGGTTTCATGGATCGTCTTTTAGTAATAGTAAGTTGGGATAGGTCAGCAAAAATTTGATAATTGTGTCCTTGAAAATTAAGTTCCTTTTTTTCTCTTGCAGCAATTAGTATTTGTTCTTTCGTTCTGTAATAATGAAATTTTGTGATTATATCACGTGGGGGTCCATCTTTCTTTTTGGCTGTGAGGGCTCTGTGTACTCTGTCCAGTTCTAAACGTTCAATAGGGATATCTGGCTTTAGTTCTTGTAATAGAGCAGTAATAGTAGATTGCAGGTCTGTCACAGTTTCAGGTATTCCCCTTATGCGCAAGTTTGAACGTCTGGCTCTATTTTCGTAATCTTCGAGCTTAGTTTGAAGTATTAAATTCTCTTCTTTTAATTGTTCCAATTCTGTTATATTTACTAGGGTTGTAATTTCAATTTCATCCATTTTTATTTCTAAGGCTGCGGTGCGGTTTCCCAGCTCTCTTATTTCTTTGGTTAGGCTATTTGTTATTTGGTCTGAGGTTTGTTTTAAAGCCTTATGAAGCATCTTTTCAAATTATAATAATATTACTGGGGATGCTGAGGAGGCTTGTGGAGAAGTTTGTGAGAGGATTTGTTCTGTATCTGACTCAAATGGAGAGTCTTGCTGTGACATTTTCTGTCTGTGAGAGCGCCTTGATGCTGTATCTTGTGAGGTGACTGGAGCTGCTTTAGTTGCAGTGAGTGCCTGTGAGCTCTTTGTGAGGTGATTTTTATTTCTGCCACGGTTTCCTCCCAGTACCATATTTCCTGCCCAAACTTTCACAGTTTGTTCCCTGGGGCAAAAAGGTTCAAATGGATACCTTTTGAGCCTGCAGGCTCCGCTTTGTCCTTCTCTTCTCTCCTCAGCGGTGCAGAGCTCTAACAATGCATGTCTGCTCCGTTAGGCTCCGCCCATCTCCCTCCCCCACACCATAATTTATGTATCTGTTTTCTCCACATGGTGCTAGGCATAAATATCCTATAGCTTTGAGTAAACCAATTTACATATAAAATGCTTCTTCTTTTTTTTTACATAATTTATTTTAATGTTCTTCATAACATACATGTGTATTTGCCACTTTGAACCCATGTAGCCTACGTCTATGTTATTTAATGTTTATATCATCTTCCTTAGTTTACTGGAAATAAAAACAGGTTATGGATTATAATTCACACTTTGCCTTGTATATACCCATAGCATTTTTGTTATTTATTGCCACATAACATAAAATTTTCCACCTCTGTATGTATTATGTATGATGAATTTCCCTTTTGAATCAGTAGCTAACTTTATGTATGGAAGGCACAATTAGTTCCACACTCATTGCTTGACAAAGGAGTGCGCATGCTCAGAAATGTGTCAGAAATCATGACATGTCCAGTGACTTTACCAAGTCCAGCACTGGGCTCCACGAGCACTTCAGCCCTCTCTCCTTGCTACACAGCTGGCCTTGGGGATCCAGATGAGTGGCAGAGGTGTACCAACAGCAAGGGTGCTGACCCGTTCGGATGTTTATATAGGGAATGGATACAGAAACAAACTGGAAATTACATGCATTCCAAAGGGCGGAAATGACAATCTCCTTGTGATTGGAACGCACTAACCGGAAACAAACCTGAAATTGCAGTCCTATATGCGCTCCACAGGAAGGAAATAAACATCATCCATACCGAGGAATGCACTATACAGGGATATATGAAACAGAAAAGGCTGCCTAACCTAATGAACCTTGAATGCGTACCAGAGGGAAAAATCAACTCCCCTCCAGGCACTAAAATGCAAACAGGCTACAATTAATATGAGGGATAATAAAAATTACAAATTAAACCACATCAACAAAAATTTAATAAAAGCTTCACGTGACTAAAAAGTCATGCAGACACAAGCCCTTTAATTATTAATAAGAATATAATAATAATAAATATGGCAATAAAAAAAAAATATAATATATTCCCAACGGAATAAAAAATACCAAAAAATACTATAAGATAAATATAAAAAAAATGGTAATTGAGCTGGTGGGAGAGGAGATCACGCATACGTAGGGACTTGAGGAGCAACAACTTCTCATGGTTAAATTAAACATCAATGGTAAATAACAAGTAAAATTTACATAATGCAGGGTACAATCATTTTGAATAGATAAATAATCCTACAATGTAATAAAAAATGAAAAATTATAAATAAAATAAAAAATAAGAAAATTAAAAAAAAATAAAATAAAATAAAAAAATAAAATAACATAAAAATAAAATTAAAAATGAATGAAAAAAAATATAAATTTAAAAAATAAATAAAAATAAAAATAAAAAATAAATATAAAAATAAGTAAAAATGACCTAACTGTTGTTGATAAATGCATTCACATCCCTCTCGATGTTCATACCAAATTGGGTGTATGTTTGGGCTGAATAAATTCATTTAGTTTCCAAACGAGAAATTTTTCCTCACCATGTGGCTGCCCCTCCAGTGCCCACAAAATGTATTGATACCCAAGAAAATTTTACCCTCTGGATTTCGATTATGTTTTAAGGCATAATGTTTAGAGAGGCTACTGGTGTGTTTCTGTATCAGTCCCCTATATAAACATCCGAACGTCACACGTCATGACCATGCCCCTGATGATGCACATTTGTGGCGAAACGTCAGCCGGAGCAAAGGGAGGAGTGAGGCATTGGAGAGGACGGAGGAGCGGTGGCCATCTTATTGGTAGGAAGCACTGGTCACTTTCCTTTTCTGCCTTACATTTACTTCTCACGTGTGAGTTTTTATTCGTGAGTTTATGATGAATAAAGTTGTTCTTGCTTGAGATGTCTGTGCAATGAGTTTGTTCTTTTTCATTCCCTTGCATATATGATTATCGTGCTATATCTTTGGAGTGCACTTTTACGGCTAAACCATCCTGGTAAAAGGCATATATATAATTCTGGGTCGATCAGTGGAGTGAGGATTTCTAGGCACCGAGGGGAGTCTCTTTTGATTGTGAGGAAACGTGGACACCATCCACTAATGCTGTGCTGTTTAACCCATTTGCTGACGGAAAGGGTCAGTTTGTTCGGGTGTTGGTGATGGGTTCTTTCCTTTTTCATCTCAACAAAGATTCCTCATGAACAGATTCAGAATTAATCAAATTTGGAACTTTCCTCATTATTGAATATATGTACTTTTGTATTATTATCTTCTCTTTTTAATAGTGCTACACCTATACCCCATATTTTTGTTATTGCACCCAACAATATTGTGTTAGCAGCTTTTATTTAGTATCCCTTGATAGCACAACAAATCTGGTTTGTATAATGCTGATTCAGAAAGTTCTAGCTTGTCAACTGTCACCTGGCTATATCTAGCTCTGCCTACTGCTCTCTGAATTTAAAGCATTGCCTTTCTTGTTAGAACTATCCTACTGTGAGTTGCTGTGCCTGGGAGGGGGAGTATATGAGGCACAAATGATGGAGGATTCGGCTAAGGGAAGTTTTTTTTTAAACTATTTTATGAGCCTTCTGCCTCCCACAGCACCTGGATTTAGTATTTGTTTAAACTGTCATAAATGGTTTTGGTTTTACTTTAAAGTGGAGTTACACCCACTTTTACAACTTTTATCTTAAAGGAAAGACCACTCCTTTACCTCTCGTTTTTCTTTTCAATCTTAGTTTATTTCAATATAAGGGTATAACAGAGAGAGTACTTCACAGTATAACATTGTATAAATTATCTACAAAACAATAAGGGAACCCTTTACTATATACGCACATAAATATAAGCTTTAGTATACAGCTTCTAGAGAAATACTATATTATCATATTGTATGTAGAGGATTTTAATGTAAAAATAGAATAACATGTGTGGGTGGACCAACCTATATCTCCCTTTGTGATTTTGCGTGTTTGTGTTATCTGGAGGCTCCTAATCAGGCTGGAACGCCGTAGGGATCATTCAATCACTTATTATAAATATTCATATTATTGAGCAATTTTGGGTATATGATCTTTGTTTATATCTTTGAGTGACTGGTTCAGTACATAAAGAAAAGGAAACAGAGAAAGAGGGGTAAAAATGATAGCATTAAGATAGATAAGGGGTGACAACAGAAGTGGGAAGCACCCCAGCATGGCTAATCGGTGGGTAGAGATGGGGCATCCCTGACCCATATGGGGAAGTCATCGGAATAACGAAACATTGACCATGAGGTCCAGGTGATGGAGAACTGTTCCTCCCTTCCTGCTTCCTGCGCCAGCAGGCGCTCCAGACCTCTTAAATGATCCACTTCAACAGCCCAATCACCCAAGGAAGGCACCTCCGTTGTTCTCCAATGTCTGGGGATTACTGTCCTGACTGCGGCCAGGAAGTGGCGCAGTATGTCTTTTTTAATCCGCTTGAGTGGGCCCGGAAGCATAGATAGTAGGGCTATCTCTGGTGTGGGCTTAATTGAGGTCGCCATCAGCCTGCTGTATAGATCAAATACATTTTGCCAAAGTTTCCGAATTGGAGGGCATGCCCACCAGATGTGGAGCATTGTCCCACTAGAGGACAGGCATCTCCAACAAGTACCTGATAGAGAAGGGTTAAACCGTTGAATAGTCACCGGGCATCTGTACCACCTTGTCAATAGCTTAAACTCTTTTTCTTGGGTCTTAGTTGCTAAAGAGATCCTATGCGTTAAGATAAAGTTTTTTTGCCAATCAGTAGGGGAGATGGTATGCTGTAGATCTGTTTCCCATTTCTGCATGTACGTTGGATAGTCAAGGTTAGATACGTTCAATAGAAGGGAATATAACAGTGATACTACATGTGTTGGCGGGTCTGGTTGTAAGAGCAGCTCGTCAAAATCTGTCGGGTCATCCAGGATTTCTGAAATGGGGGAGAAAGTACGTATATATGACATTAATTGACTCCTTTGTAGCCACATGGTTGGGGGCCCCGGACCCATTTGGGGGGTATGTCTGGTCTCAGAGATGGGTCAGCGCGTAATACCTGTGCTAAACGTTGATGACTATCCCTATTCCAGAGTCCAAATTTCTCCTTATCCTCCGCCGGAGGGAAAGCCGGAGTCCCAAAGAGAGGAGTCATTGGACCTCGAGGTTTAGATAATTTACTCGTTAATAGCAGTCGGTCCCATATCTGAAGAGTCTGACGAGTAAGGGCAGTAGAGAAGGTACTATCCTTCTGCCGAGCCGTAGGTATCCACGGCAGGACGCAAAGATCAGCCCCATTGAGATGTTTCTCCAATTGAGCCCAGAGCTTGGAGGAAGGGTGGTGAAACCAATCCACAATACATGTGAGTACCGCTGCCTTATGGTAGAAAGAGGAATCCGGGACCCCCTCTCCCCCCCGGGCCTTTGGAAGAATCATTGTGTCATATTTTATCCTGGGGCGGTTTCCTTGCCATATGAATTTAGAAAAAATCTGACGAAGCCTTTTGAAAAACGGGGTGGAGATGTGGATAGGAATGGTTTGGAAAAGATAAAGGAATCGAGGGAGGACATCCATCTTTAAAACATTCTCCCTTCCCAACCAAGAGAGCTGTTTAGATGCGTATGTGGTCAGATCCGCTTGTGTTCTAAGAAGTAGAGGGGTAAAGTTGCTCTTGAATAGTTGGGAAGCGTCTGTTGGGATATGAATTCCTAAATAACGAATAGATGTGGAGTTTGTCTTAAAAGGGAAGGTAGACGCGAGCTGTTGGAGAGCTGCTTCTGGGAGTGAAATATTGAGTATTTCTGACTTACTATGATTAACTTTAAAGTTACTAACATCTCCATATCTCTGAAACTCCTGCATAATGGAGGGTAAGGAGACTTGCGGTTGGGTCACAAATATGAGCAAGTCATCTGCAAATAAGGCAAGTTTAGTATGTATGGGGCCTATACTAACACCGTGGACAGCCGGGTTGTTTCTAAGGGCGATGGCTAGGTGTTCCATAACAAGAACATAGAGAATGGGAGACAAGGGGCACCCCTGTTGCGTTCCATTGCGAATAGTGAATTTTGGCGCTAGAGATCCGTTTAGTCTAATCCTAGCGGAGGGAGAGGTATAGAGGGACATTATTCTGGAGAGCATGTTTTGGCCTAGACCCAGTTGTTGCAGTGATAGGCGAAGAAATTGCCAGTCGACGCGGTCGAAGGCCTTTTCTGCGTCTACGTGTGAAGACATATTGGGACATTGTGGGCTCGAGCATAGTCCGTAATGAGAAGAGTTTTCAGGGTATTATCTCGTGCCTCTCGTCCACTCACAAAGCCCACTTGATCTAAGTGTACTAATCGGGGTAACAACGGTTGTAGTCTATTTGCTAGCACCTTCGCATACACTTTCAAATCTACCCCTATCAGCGAAATGTGTTGGTAATTAGCACATATAGACAGGTCTTTGTCGGGTTTTGGGATGAGGGTGATATGTGCCTCTAGAGTTTGCGGCGGGAATACTGATCGCTCAGAGATTGAGTTAAACACTTTTGTTAAGAAGGGAGTGAGAAGGGGAGCAAATTGTTTATAAAATTTCGGGGTGAAGCCATCAGGACCCGGACTTTTGCCAGATGGGGTAGTTGCAATGGCGCGGGCTACCTCGTCTTCCGATATCGGAGCTTCAAGGTCCTCTATTGTTTCGTCGTCTAGAGTAGGCAATGCATTTTGTGCGATATATGAGGCTTGTGCGTCCGCTCTAGTGTAGGGGGGCTCAGTGGGGCTTGTTGTAGGTATGTTTATAGAGGGAGTGATAGAAATCCCGGAAAACTTGTCCCATCTCAGAAGGTGACGAGACAGTTTTCCCAGAATTGTCCCGTATGTGGGGTATAAAGGTGTTAGGTTGTTTGGTATGTAGGGTGCGAGCTAATGATCTACCACATTTATCCCGGAATTTGTATTGGTGGAAAGCTAGTTTGTTTGCAAAGGTACGGGCGGAAGCCTCATATAATTACCTAAGCTGAGAGCGAGCGGAAGAAACCTCCGCAAGCACCTCCACAGTCGGGGAGCATTTATGGGTACTCTCTAGTGTCCTGAGTTTGTGTACCGCCGTGGCTATCGCAGCCGAGCGGTCTTTTTTCATGCGGGCACCCATTTGGATAAAACTACCCCGAAATATCGCCTTTAATGCCTCCCATTGAATGGGTGGTGAGGTGTCATCAGAGGCGTGGTCTGTAAAAAAGTTTGAAATAGTCTCCGCTATCCGAGTATCGAACCCTGGCTCAGTCAGAAGTGAGTCATTTAACCTCCATGTCCATTCTTTTATTGGGGTAGAGGGGACTGTAAGTGTCAGAAATATAGGGGAGTGGTCAGACCATACCATAGGGTCTATTTCACAATTTGGGGACCAGTCTAAGCAGCCATGGTCGACTAAGAAATAATCTAAATGACTGTATGATCGGTGAACGTTAGAAAAGTGTGTGTAGTTTAGTGATTCTGTGTACAGTATCCGCCATATGTCTACAAGATGCATATTGTAGATGGCACATTTTAGGGCCCGTATTCTAGGAAAGCGTATGGAGGAACGGGATGTTGATGAATCCAAAAGTGGATCCAGAGGAATATTGAAGTCCCCCCCCTAATATGAGCTTACCCTCTGCAAAACCCGCCAAGATCTTTAAATACTGCAAGGCAGATGGGGCCTGATGTGTGTTCGGTAAATATAGATTAGCTATTGTAAATTTAGTCCCCCACAGAGAGATTTTCACAAAAACGTATCTGCCCTGTGGGTCTGCCATATGATCGAGCTGTTCAATAGGGAGTGTTTTATGAAACGCAATGGATACTCCCTTAGATTTTTGTGCCGGATTGGTACTGTGGATCCATCTATTAAAGTATCTACTGGAGCAGGAAGAGGTGGATTCAGAATGGAAGTGGGTCTCCTGCAACAAAAGCACGTTGACTCGTCTTTTGTGCATTTGATATAGTATTTGCCCACGTTTCGAGGCGATGTTCAGCCCGTTTACATTGTATGAGCAAAGTTTCAGTTGGGGGCATATGGTCACTGTGTGAGCCATGCTGGAGTGCTAGAAGTCGTGTAGGAGAGAAGGATTTAAAAGAAAAGTACGTAGAGCAGTTTGGGGTAGGGTGGGGAGAAGGGGTGGAATACGGTAATGGGAGAAAAAGAAGAGAAAAGGAAAAGAAAGGGAAGTGAGGAAAGAGGAGGTTATGAGGATAATGGAAGAAGTAAGGTGTAAATGAAAGGACACCTAAAAAAGTGTGTCCAGTAAACTAATGTGTTTGCTAACGCAAAACACTGCATGAGATATCACGCTTTAGGCACAAACCGTGCCTGTCCTACTGTGGGGGGAAGGTCGAAATGGGTGAACCTGAGCCGTGATCCCGACAGTGGATCAGGCATGTAAATAGTGTATGTGGCACACGAAACATGGAAAACGTATGTGAAGCATAAGGCAGCTTAAGGAGAACAAATGAGAACAATCAACTAAATATAAACAGTGGTTATAAGTAGTTAACCTGGGGTTATATAGAAAATAAATTGCAATTACATTGGCTCCCACTTGTAGAGAAATCATTTAGTCAAAACTATAGTATGCGCATAAGGGGAGCAGGAAGAGCGGGGGATCCACCCGAGGAGGCACCCTGCGTGGCGCCTTTTAAACTTACATTCTCCTAAGGTGGAGATTAATTAAGACCGGAGGCCGAACCTCCCTCTGGAGTAGCATCCCCCACTCCCGCCACACCCCCCCCACCGCTCCCCACAGAGGAAGGGGGTGAGAGGGAACAATCTGACACAAAGCAGAACATTTTATAAAAAAAACGTTGGTGTATTGTAGCAGTACTTGACATCCTTCATAGTGAGAGTCCCAAGGTGACCATAGGCTATGTTCTCTCCCGAACCATAGCCATTTAATAAATTGGCAAAGAGCAGGAAAAGAGCCAACAGGTCCGACCCCTGTTTTCACTACGTCTTTTACCAAGTTTTCCGGGAGTCTTGGGCTTTAGGGTAGAGAAGTATAGCTCAAAAATAGGGGTAACTTTGCAAAACAACCTCAGCTGTCCGTCTCCTACCAACTTCTGGCTTAATCTTCTGAAGAGGAAGGTCGTCTCATCCCTGGGTCAGAAGAGATTGACCTAAACCTAGGTCGTCTGCGGCGCTGTGGGAGTGGACTAAGTCCCAACTGTAGATGGCCCCCATTGACGCCTGTCACAAAAATTGTCACAGAGAGATCATGTTCTATGGTCTCTCCCAAACCCCAGCCAAGTAGTAAATCGGCGAAGAGCAGGGAGAGAGCCAGTAGTTCCGAGTCCTGTTCTTACATAAACTCTTACCATACCCACCGGAGATCTCGGAATTTAGAGGGGAAAGTCACAGTCAGAATATCAAAGAGCATAGCATGCCACTCAGAGTGCAGCAAGACTACCGGGATCTCTCGTTTAGGCCAGATGCAAAGTAAGACGGATCAAGACAGCATTTTCCATTGAGTTTCAATATCAAACTTCTGGAGAGGTAGGTCTTCTTATCTCGGGACCAGAATAGATTGATCTAGACCTAGGATGTCTACGGCGTTGCGGGAGTGGGCCAAGTCCCATCTGTCGTGATCGATCTTCAGGAGGATCTAACCAATTCAAAATATCTACCGGTTCCTGCTCAATAAAAAGGAAAAAGTCAGGTAGTTGATCTGGATCTGAGAGCGTGAACTTGCTGTCTCCTCTGGTCACCTTGATGCTGAAGGGGTGTCCCCATGTGTAGGAAGCCCTGGCTTGTCGTATGAGGTCAAGCAAAGGGCGCACCACTCGTCGCATATACAGCGTATTGCGGGATAAGTCAGGGTACAGGTGAATAGAGGCTCCAAAGAAATCCACAGAACCCATGTTCCATGCCTTTCGCATGATCTCCTCCTTTAAGGTGTAGTAGGGGACCCGACAGAGAACATCTCGGGGGCGACCATCTCGTGCCCCCCCCGGCCCTACCCACCCTGTGAACATGGTCCAGTTCAATTGGTGATGCTGCCTCTCTTCCCAAAACTTTATTGAGGATGGTTATGACAGTGGGTTTCAGCTCTATTCCAGATGTTGCCTCAGGTATGCCTTGCAGTCTGATGTTATTTCTGTGACTGCGATTTTCGCAGTCTTCTATGCGGAGTTGTTGCTGGCGTAGGCGACGGAGGTGCGTCGCGGATGAGGATTCTAGTGCTGTTATACGTGCCTCATGGTCATCCTGAGCAGTGGTTAAAACTGACACCGCTTCCTCATTAGCTGTGACTTTTTGTCGCAGAGCATTTAGCTCCACATGTAAGGAATCTTCCATTTTGCTAGCCCAGGATTCGAAATCCATTCTGAAGGCAGAGAGGAGGGCTGTAGCTTATGTTCTGGTGGGCTCTCCTTGCGAGGGAAGTGTGCCTGTCTGAGATGCCCCAGTGTGCGTGTCAGGTGTTGTGACTGATCTCACAGAAGAGGCTGACGGCTCTCCCCTGGGATCCTGGAATCTCTCGTTGTTATCTTCTACCGTGCAGATTGCTGCAGAAGCGGTAGGGGGAGGCTTGGTCTTCCCCGAAGTACGGCCGGGCGCCATCTTGTCTTTAGGGGTCCGAGGATCAGTCGGCGCCGTTCTAAGCAGATATCTCTGCATGGTGCCTTGTTGCGGGTCAGTGAACTCTGTGGAGTGTGAGCTAGCTGCCGCCATGTAAGTCTCGGGTGTGCTGCGCTACAAAAATAGCCTGTTGCTGTCGGGATGGCACGGGGCTCAGGGATGTGTGTTCTTAGCCATCCATGTTCTGTCACCCTCCATCAGTACCCAGCTTCCATGAGGGTAGTAAGGAGGGGACTGGTGGGGCAGGTCAGGAGCCCAGATGCCAAGATAGTGGTAGAAGGGGGGTAGCAAGAGGGCCCAATTATGGGAGAGCGGGACCGCTACAATAAAATAAAGTACCTGGTCCTGGAGGCTCTGTCTGGATTCGTAGGCCGCAAGATGGCGGCGGCCGCAGGCCTCCCGGATCGGCCTCTGTGGTGCCTCTCACGTCTGCCCCCTCACTATGCAGCACCCTCCCAGGGATGTCTGGCGTCTTAGTGTGGCGATTCACTGTCTGGGGGTCGCGGTACCTGGTCCTGGAGGCTCCGTTCCGACTTGTAGGCCGCAAGATGGCGGCGGCCGCGGGTCTCCCGGAGCGGCCCCCGTGGCTCCTCCGATGTCCACTCGGGCTCCCTCACACCGCTGCACCCTCCCTGGGATGTCCGGTTTCCTGGTATGGCGATTTGCTGCCCCTCTGCCAGGGAATTGCGGTACCGGAGACCGGGGACGTAGGAGGCACAGTAGGCCTCAAGATGGCGACGGGCTCCTGCGCAGTGGTAGGCCCGTTTGCGGGCCTGAGAACCCCTAATCGTCCTGCTGCTATCTGCTATTCCCGCTGGGAACAATGCCAGTGATGTCTGGGGATGACTAGGGGAAATTTAGAGATTCCCCTGCCGCTGAATTCCACTGGATGGCCGTGGATAGATTCGGTCTTTGTGGAGCTCCCCTGGAGCACGTCTTTCTCCATCTACAGTCGGCCACGCCCCCTACCTCTCGTTTTTCGATAACATTTTTTTTGTCTTTCTTGGCTTTTCTGAAGTAGTAAGTGTGCCTCTATCCTATATCACTGTGGCCCAGGGCGTCTTTTCCTCCTGCTCCCCCGCTGCCTTCTGGGACCTGTGTGTGTCCCAGAAGAGGACAGGGCCATTCAGAAAGCCCCACGTGACTCACGCATGTGCAGTAGGAAACCAGCGGTGAAGCCTGGAGCCTCCACTGCTGGTTTCCCTGAGTTAGAATCCTGGCATCTGCACCCGATCTGATGGATGGATCGGCCTCAGGGGGGGGTAATCAAGGGCTCCCTGAACAGGTAACTGTCCTTATTAAAAGTCAGCAGCTACAGTGTTTGTTGCTGCTGACATTTAAAAAAAAATTGTGGCTGGAACACCGCTTTAAGGAATGTACGTGTCAACGTTTAACAAAAAAAAAATTAAAATGTTCATGCACTAAGTAAAACAATTGTTTTGGAATGTAAGTGCCAATCTATGATCCTAGCTAAGTGGCATGACCAATAATATTTTTGTATATCAGGGAGGCCAATTCCTCCTTTTCACTTTGGGGTCACTAATTTTCCCCATCTTACCCGGGCTTATTTGGCAGCCCAAATAAAATTTAGGCATAGTCTTTTATAGGTAAAAAATAATATTGGTGGCAGTTTAATCGGGATTGTTTGTAGTAAATAAAGAATTCTGGGGAGGATGTTCATTTTTACAATCGCAGCCCTCCCAAACCACAAAAAAGTACATCTGTTCCATTCCTGGGGGTCTTTCTGTATTGTTTTTAGAATGGGGGCAAAGTTTTTAGAGTAAAGATCTATTAATTTAGCCGGTAGCTGAATACTTAGGTAAGTTATGGCATGTGTGTCCCAACCAAATGGGAAATTTGTCCTGCATGAGGTCAATATGAAATCTGGTAGTTATACATTAAGGGCCTTGGATTTGGTGAAGTTGATTTGAAGATTGGACAGCTCTTTGAAGAGGGAGAAGTCTTTTAATAGGTTGGGAAGTGTGGTAATGGGGTCCGTGAGGAATAATAGGATGTCATTGCTGCGATTTTGTCTTGTTTATTGGCAATTTCTACTCCTTTGATGTCTTGGTTGAACCGAATCTTGCAGAGTATGGGTTCCATCGTGAGTATAATTACTATTTTTTTTTTTTTTTTTACATACCATCACCAGTCAGTATCCCTGATCACCGCCACACCAGCCATATGATAATGCTGTATTGCCCTGACAGTAAAAATAAAAAAAAAAAAAGATTTGTTTTCCAAACAATTGTGACAAAAAATTACAGCTTTAAGAAACATGTCATGTCCCTTACTAAATGTCTTGGACTGTATACTTTACAAAAAAGGGCCATGGGGGGGGTATTTGTTCTGTCCTTACATTTTAGAGCATCAGGATTGATGTTTGTAGACTCTAAAACCTTTACACAGTCTAAATAATATACAATGATTTCAGTTATTTTTACTAAAGAAATGTAGCAGACTACATTTGGCCTACATTTATGAATAAAGGGTTTTTGTTTGCAAAAAAAACCCAGAAAAACAACATTGGTATTTTTTACAGCAAGAAAACAAAACCAAAAAAAACCCAGAGATGATTAAACACCACCAAAAGAAAGCTCTGTGTGAAAAAAAAATATTAATTTCATGTGGGTACAGTGTCGCATGACTTCGCAATCCACTCCACACAGTCAAAGCATTACTTCTCCCTTAGAACAACAAGCACCGCCCAACATGTTGCCAATGTCTTCTGGGGCATGTAATATAACTATTGATTGGCTTAGCTACAATAAAGTCTGGATTTGGACAAAAAATGTACTTGGTAAAAATACAGTGAAAGTATATGCAATGCACTCACAGTTTGATGGAGAGATTAGTGGTGCAAGCATAAGTCAGAGCTGTGTGCATATTGCACTTGGAAGTCAGTAGGCTCCAACAGAGACAACTTCTTCTGTTAGCAAAGATTGCAGGGCAGTGGATGTAGATCCTGATTGGGTGGAGCTCATGTAAGTTGGACTCTTTTTTTACCACTAAGCACACCACCTGCTGAGACCTGCAGGTGGTATACACTGAGACACAGGCTAGGTGCAAGACTTCCACATAGCAGGGAACTTAAGTTGCCAAAAATGTTTTGGAGGGCAGTCCTATCTCAAGCCTGGCAGCCTTACAGAGACTAAGCAGAATATGTGTATATACACACACCTTGGGGATTACTACCAAGTAAGGCAGGGGAGGAGTTTGGCAAGAAATGAACCTTTATTGAAATTTTCTAAACTTACTACATATAAAGTATGATTTTAAAAACAAGAATAAATAAATTATGGGTTGTTATATAGAAAATAATATATTATTTTGTTTAAATATTTAATGTTTAATGAGACAATAGAACACACCTCTCTATAAAGTTGTAGGGAATGTGATAGTACTATATTATATTTATTTTATTTAATTACTTTATTATACAAAATGACTAAGCAAAAAGAAAAGAGAAAAAAGGAGGAAAATAGTACAGTTGCTAAAAATATGAATCTAAGTACAATACTTATCTGTTTTTAATAATACAGTAAAGTTCATAGAATGGTGCTTTCATCATAGATATATAAGGGACTTCATAGAATGATGCTTGCATTATTTAAACCATTTGGGTTCCATGTATTTAAAACAAAGATCCAGTATGTTTATTGGTTGCAGAATTTTCTGAATCTCTCTGCTTTAGGGAGGGTATTTAAAATATATTTTATATCAAATAAAAACAATTTTTTGTTAGATTTTTTTGTGCTTTGTAGTGGAGTTGTGTGTAGTGGATGTTTAGTAAAACCAAATTTAACATTTCTTCGGTATTATCCGAACCGACATCTCAGGGTCCTTGTAGAATGACCTATATTTAAAAGGCCGCTTGAGGTCTACTTTGAAGGACAGTGTGGTGGAGATGGAGGCTAGGCATTGTATCTTGCTTGGTGCTACTTACTTGCTTTTTGCGGGGCCCATTTAAAAGTCAGTTTAAGGTGTATGAGCTGTTTGGACCCAAATGGGGTCATGCAATAGTATATGCTAGTTCTTCTTGAATGCATTCTCTATGGATATATCTTCTGTATATCTGGTGTTTAAATCTGGTGATGAATCAAATGTTAGGTAATTAGGTTATTTGAGTGTATCTTTGGATGGCAGATGTTGGGCATTTTTAAGGAATAACCTGTAGGCTTGGTCAATGAAGATTTCCTCATATCCTTTCTGTATTTCGTTTTAACCTAACTTTAAGCAACGTAGTCCTCCTCTTTCATGCAGTGTTTCTGAAAACTGCCTTTTATAAATATTAATCTGCCATTTTTTGTGGTAAAATAAATATCTTGACTACTATTGCTACAATGGGCCACAAATGGGACAAGGGAGAATGTTCTCCTTCCCAGATAATGACATCATCTATAAATCTTCTGAAGAAGAGAACCTGGAATAGATAGGAATTGTTGTTTTCAGATGTGATGTTCCTCCTAGAAACCCATGAAGAGGTTTTGTGTAACATGGTGCAAAATTCATGCCCATGGCTGTCCCTTTTTGTTTGTAGATAATAGCCTTCAAGAAATTAGAAAAAGTAGTTGTGTTGTAGAGTGACCTTTGTACCATTTGAGATGAATTGAGCTTGCTTAAGATGTATGTCAGATGTATGTCAGATTGTTGAGCAAGGGAATGATAAATGGCTTATTGACTTGTAGTATGATAGAGTGTGTTATAGAGGTATATAAAGACAGACATCTAGGGAGAGATAAATGTAGGAGGGTTGCTTTCTGTAATTGGAGAAAGTGGAAATGAGGTGATCTAAATCCTTGATGTACAGTGTGATGGGAGGTGACAATAGGCTGTAGAAAAAGATTGATGTTGCTTCATTGCCATGTTTCCCCCATAATGCTTTGATATGAAAAATCATGCGTCTCTTCAAGCACCCAAATTAATGGAAAATAAATAATTTTAAAAAATGTGTTTGTACTGTCACCAGCGCAGTACAGTATCATCATATAACTGATGTGGTGGTACTCATGGACACTGACTGGTGACAGTATGTAAAAAAAAAAAAAAAAAATTACATTTTTTTAAATTTCTTTTTTATTACTTTTTCCTTTTTTTTATATTTTTTTAACACCCTGTGAATAGAGCAATACTGTATTACCATAGTAACACTGTACTACTCTGGGGAAGTGATCAGGATTTTTATTTTTTTTTTACATAATGATTGCTTATACCAGTGAATTTCACTGGCATAATCAACAATTTTTACTGAATAAAATTGATTCATTCAACCTGTATTCTTGTGATTAGCTGTGATTGCCTACAGCTAATCACATGTTACAGATGGCCTTTGATTGACCCTGTCCGTAATGTAGTCATTGTGACCAATCACAGCTAGCAACACAATTGTATACAATGAATGGCATGAATCATGAGGAGACGCCGTCACACAGTGGGAGCCTCCCTCCATGCCAGCATGGATGCGGAGCGGCCCGGAGAAGAAAATGAAGAAGAGAAGAAGAAGAGGAGAAGAAGAAGAGAAGAGCGGGAGCCTCCCCCTATGCCATGGGTGCGGAGCGGCCCGAGGAGAAGAAGATAGAAGATGCCGTGGAGGAGATGCTGGACAAGAATGCCGGAGGAAGAACCAGAAGAAAAAGATGAAGGAAGATAGAAGAAAGAAGAAGCATTTAAATAAAGGAATTGTCAAAAACTGTCTCTTGTCATTTTTAACATTTTTGACAGTTTTTTAGTGAAATGGTAGGTGTAAGTACCCGCTTACCATTTCACACGGGGGGGCCGGGGATCTGGGGGTCCCCTTGTTAAAGGGGGCTTCCAGATTCCGATAAGCCCCCCGCCTGCAGACCCCCACAACCACCGGCCAGGGTTGTGGGGATGAGGCCCTTGTCCTCATCAACATGGGGACAAGGTGTTTTGGGGGGCTACCCCAAAGCACCCTCCCAATGTTGAGGGCATGTGGCCTGGTATGGTACAGGAGGGGGGGCGCACTCTCATCCCCCCTCTTTTCCTGCGGCCTGCCAGGTTGCGTGCTCGGATAAGGGTCTGGTATGGATTTTTGGGGGGACCCCACGTCTTTTTTTTTTTTTTTTAATTTTGGTTCGGGGTTCCCCTGTGGGGAATTCCCATGCCGTTTTTATCAATGAACTTCTATGTGTATTGTCGGCAATGCAATAGCCGCGAGTAGTTTTAAATGGGTTTTTTCCTTCGAAATGTCATTTTGCTGTCAGACTGTTCTAAACACAGGAAACATGCGCCCCTTTACAGGCATACTATAGACACCCCCAGCTATGAAATTTAAAGGGATATTACACTTTTATTGTTTGACTTTAAGCATTATTAAAATCACTGCTCCTGAAAAAACTTTTTTTTGCATTGATCCATGTCCCCTGGGGCAGGACCCAGGTCCCCAAATACTTATTATGACAATAACTTGCATACAAGCCTTTAAAATTAGCACTTTTGATTTCTCCCATAGACTTTTAAAGGGTGTTCCGCGGCATTAAAATTTGCCGCGAACACCCCAAATTGTTCGCTGTTCGGCGAACTGTCGAACATGAGTTCGACTCGAACTCAAAGCTCATCCCTACTGATCAGTCATCGGCTGTGTCCCGGGCACAGCTGGTGACTGATCAGTATACTGCCCGCTGACAGATCATGCTGCAGCGCAGCCCTTAGGGCTTGCTCAAGGTGCATTCTGGGAGGATGGCATATGACAATAGACTGGGCAGAAAGTGGTTAAATAAAATATACCTCCCTCAAAAATAAACACCTAAAACACTTATGCCCCGTACACACGGTCGGATTTTCAGACGGAAAATGTGTGATAGGACCTTGTTGTCAGAAATTCCGACTGTGTGTAGGCTCCATCACACATTTTCCATCGGATTTTCCGACACACAGAGTTTGAGAGCAGGCTATAAAATTTTCCGAAAACAAAATCCGTTGTCGGAAATTCCGATTGTGTGTACACAAATCCGATGGACAAAGTGCCACGCATGCTCAGAATAAATAGAGATGAAAGCTATTGGCCACTGCCCCGTTTATAGTCCCGACGTACGTGTTTTACGTCACCGCGTTCAGAATGATCGGATTTTCCGACAACTTTGTGTGACCATGTGTATGCAAGACAAGTTTGAGCCAACATCCGTCGGAAAAAATCCTAGGATTTTGTTGTCAGAATGTCCAAACAAAGTCCGACCGTGTGTACGGGGCATAAGAGGTCTATATATAAACAAATTGCTGTGTGAATGTCTCAGTATTTGCATGAAAGTCCTGAATAATACCCGTAATCTTTGTAAAAAGTGTGAAAAGTTAGTTTCTATTGCCTTTTGCAGGGTCTATCACAAAAAACTAAGAACATTTGATCAGGAGAAATATGAGATCTCTGCATTGTGTACACTGTTTATTCATTCTGCATATTTGCTCACGGTTTGGGAGGTTCAGTGAACTGGCAAATTAATGGGTGTTTGGCCAAACCTTCTGAAGCAGCAAGAACTGAAGTATTTAGCAGTGGCATTACTAATCCTGCTAAATGTGAAAGCTTCCTGCTCAGGGTACCTGGTTGTTAGGGAGCCAGCACCTGCTGCAATTTCATAGACAGGAATCCGTGTATGTGTGTGTGTTTGTAAGCACGTCGGGACCCTGTGGGGTAAAGGACCGCGCTATATCAAGATGCAACTCAACTCAGCTATAGATTTTGAGAGATTTCTCTCATATTATTTCCCCTTTTAGTTTAATGTTGTTAGCCTATGGACGAAGGCTATTTTCTCATTAATATTCATAGATGTTCTTTAACTCTTATGGTTGAATGTTCTCAATGACTGTTTTCTCTTATGATCAAATAATAAGGGAATGTTACATTTGACTGATACAATGGGCATTTGCAAAGGATTTTTTTTATACATATTGTACACCCTAAGCTACAACCCTAAAACTCTAAGCCTCAACCCTAAAACAAAATAATTACAGTATTTATTAACTGTATCAAATTGCATACATAATAGCAAGATATAACAAACCAGTATTAGCAGTAGTGGTGCAATTTCTATCTGTCACATACTTAGGCACTTCATTGCATGAGAAAGGACAATAGTTTTTTTTTTTACATTTTACAGAGAAGAAAAACAATGTGAAAAGAAAGATAAAATACAACAGTTAAGCTGAGGTATCAACCACTGAGCTGCACTTCAATTTCTCATCAAGTATACAAATCTATTAATAGGTGAAGTACAATATTGGATCATTGCCAACCATTAAGCAGTTTAAGAAGAGAGTTTCCTAAACTGCGATCACGCTTCTCATCTCTAAGGAATACAGTGATATTATTATCTTTCTAAGGAATATTTTTCTCATAAATAAACTGCATATCCATTTTTTGTAATATGACACTTATATTGGGGGCTTGCAGATTTTTCCTATGATTAACTACGATGTGGACATAAATAGTTAGGCATTGTGTTGTGAATTTCTCAAAACCCACGTTCAATATGGCAAATTCTGTGGTTGATGTAATGTTGTGTCGTATAATGTAACCTGCGATTGCTAACATCAATTATAAAACTGCATTCCAGAAACAATCCTACATACAGGGTAATGGTTTCAGACCTTCAGACATGCAGGGACCCAGGTAATTAAAATAAACAGGTGCGCTAATCTATAAGACTATTCACAGTGCAAAAATACACATGAAAAAATGTAAGGGTATAAAGTCCACTCTTACAAAAACAAGTGTATAAAAATAAATAAAAAATTGGATGAAATGACTCCTAAAGTAAAAAAATACGATTCAGTTCATAAAAGGTGCAAAAAAATGTGCATAAAAAAGATGTGCATGAAAAATGTCCAACTAACAAACCCTTATACAAAAAGGGAACTGAGTGAACCAAATATGTGAAAAATGTTGTGCTCATCAAGGGAATTGGATGAACCAAATATAAGGGAACTTCAGTGCTCTTCAAAACACAAAGACTTTATCACCACATAGATTCACTTCTTACCAGATAGCAGTAGTTTCAAGCAATGGATAATAATCCCACCATGTTCCAACAGATTGGGCTGTAAAAATGAACCAAATTCCAGATAACAGCGGTATCAGACACTGGACAAGGATCCCATCAGGCTCCAACACCTTAAGCTGTAAAAGTGGACCCAGTTTTTCAATGGACTCAGCAATCATGGTATCTTTGGAAAAGCTGATATCCAATCTTGCAGCTCAAGGATAAATCCCAGAGCATAACGGAAGAAGAGGATAACCTCATAGTGCAATATGTTTCAACAAAAGGGTTTATTAAAACGGCACACTAAAAACTTACATCAAAGCAACCAAACATCAGCAAAAATAAATGCACATAAAAAACAGAGTGGTGGTTTGCACCAACCAGCTCAAACGGTTAGACATCTCACAATGAGCTCCACCTGACTAGTTTCTCCATAATAGGCTTCAGCTGGGAAAGAAGCACAGAATTGTTCACATATTTGGTTCACTTAGTTCCTTTTTGTATAAGGGTTTGTCAGTCGGACAATTTTCATGCACATTTTTTTGCACCTTTTATGAACTGAATTGTATATTTTTCACTTTGAGTCATTTCATACAATTTTTTATTTATTTTTATACACTTGTTTTTGTAAGAGTGGACTTTATGCTCTTAAATTTTTGTCATGTGTATTTTTACACTGTGAATATTCTTATAGATTAGCGCACCTGTTTCTTTTAATTATCTATGCTTATGGTAGGGGTTCGGACCTTTTCAGCTTTTCTTTATCCATATATTTTCATTTATTTATTTATGTGTTTGATTGTTCCATTTCAATAGTCACACTTCCCTTCACCAGGAGAGTAGGATAAGCGCAGGATTGTAATCCTTTTTTGACATGCAGGAACCCAGAGCTGGACAATTTCAATATGGGGGTTTTCCGCAAAAAGGACAAAACAGGGGAATGGCAGACCTAAGAGAAGGACCAGAGGGGGAGGAGAATACAAGAGAAAAAGAAAAAGGGAATAACTGGCAAGGGTATTTTTAAATTTAGTACTTAGTTTTAAGGAATAATGAAAAGGCCATCTTGGATAAGGGCTTAAAATTTGCTCCACCTAAGTGTTTAAATAACGTTCCACACCTTTATGGATACATACATCAGAAAAGTAAATATTAAACGTTATTTTCTGTCCAATCCGGTTAAGGAAGGTAGACTGGCATCAACACAGATTCAAAGTTCTCATTTGTCGAATGCCTCTCTGTTTAACCCCCCAGGTGGAATGGCATCTTCTGTAAGGGTATTTAGGGACTTTGTCCTTAGAGAGCTAGACAGGGTTCAAGTTAAGAATATTAAAATACAGGCCAACCTGGAACAAGGATTACAACAATTATGTGACCGCAAGGATCTAGTTCAAAGGGAGGGTATTGTTTTGTTGGACAAGAATGCCTATGTAACTGAAATGGAGAATATTTTAAGTGACCGAGAAGCTTATGTTCCGTTAAGAAGGGACCCTGGTAATTGTTATAAAAAAGATCTAGAAAAGCTGGTCTCTAGAGCATCTGCCCAGGGTTTTTTTTTTTTTTTTGAAAATAATTTTTATTCAGAATTTTGTCAGTTTACAAAGATATACATCATGTTTACATGTAGCAGAAGGTATCGTAAACTGGAATAAAAACAAAAAAACAAAACAATAGAGGCTAACAGATACATATAACTTTGCAGGTTCAGTACAATGTAGTTAATTATGAGGAATAGAGCAAGGCAGGAGAGACTATATACCCCCGCCAGGCACCCAATTGGGAACTAACTGTGGCACAGCGGAGGTACAGCCTACACATGCCTATATGTCAACATCAGTATCAATCATTTTATTTCTGTTAGCATTTATATAACAAGAGCAAATAGCTCATAACTAGAAAAAAGTAACTAATGTATGAATTATACAAAATCAATTTAGAAGCCATATGGAAAGGGAAGGATAAGGTTCTTGAAGAGCAGAAAAGTTTGAGATAATTCACCCTAGTGGTAGTAAGTGAGGTCATATTGGTTTACGATGGGTGTTGTACCAATTAATCCAGTGTTGCCAACGTGGGAGAAATGTGTCGTACTTTCTATTAATGGATGCTAACATCCTCTCATAAGTGTAATGGAAAGATAATGTAGTTACAGTCTCTTCTATATCTGGTGGATCTAACGATCTCCATTTTGTTAATATTACTAGTTTGGCAGCTAGGAATAAGTGAATAGCAAATTGTCTATACAATGGCGGGATATTTTCTATGCCTATGTTTAGGATGGCTAATGAAGAGGAGTTATTTATTTTGAGATCTGTTGTTTGACGTAGGATTTTGAAGATGTGGGACCAATATGAGGTCAGGTGTTTATATTCCCATAGGATGTGATAGATAGTGCCCGGTTGCCCACAATTCCTCCAACAAGTGGAAGGTATGGAGTGGTCAAATTTAGCTATCTATAGGGTGTTAAATACCAACGTTGTGTGATTTTATGTGAGAGTTCCTAGAGGTTGGTGCTTTTGGTAGCTGAGTATATATGTTGCAAAGCCTTGTGCCATTGTTGTGGGGAAAAGGAGTAATTGAGATCTCTTTCCCACGCTAGCATGGAGTTTGTTTTGGTAAATATGCTTTTATCATGGAGATAAGTATAGAATAATGATATACCTCCTTTGCGAGGTAGTATGGCATTTAAATATACATGAATCTGCCAAAATAACTTGTAATGGATGTCATGTGTTTTGAGATAAGAGGCAATTCTGAAATCTGTCTGAAATAGGTAGGTCATAGGATGCTTGTAGATCATCAAACGATCTAATATTAATGCCAGAGTATACATCTGAAACCCATTCTATTCCTTTCGCTATCCATTTAGTCACGGGTATGTCTGGGATCAATAGAGCCAATGTTGATAGAGGGATTGACAGAGATTTGGTAGGGGATAATCTAGATTTGGTATTTATCAAGGTCTTCCATGAGTTTAGTGTTGCTAGAATCGGGAGAGAGAGGTCAGAAGGTTTGGATTTAAGATGCATAAAAGCTAACTAATAATCAGAGGTTGCCTCCTAGTATTGTAGATTGTTCAATAGTGCACCAAAGTGATGTTTGGTGGTGGGGAAACCACCCTCTTAGTTGTGCTAGGATTGCAGCTAGATGGTAGTCAGCTAATATCGGTAAGCCAACCCCTCCTGCTGTTTTTGTTTTACGGAGGTTGGTTAGAGGACTTCTAGCTTTTTTGCCTTCCCATAAGTATCTAGAAAGTGTGGATTGTAAAGTTTTAAAGTGCTGTCGAGGGACTGGAATGGGAACTGTATAAAATATATAGAGTATTTGCGGCAAGATTTGCATTTTAAAGGCGGCCAGCCTACCTGACCAAGACAATGTGTGCTTGCTTATGGACTGTAGACTCGTATTTAAAGAACGTATCAACGGAAGGTAATTAGCATGAAATAATTGTGCAGGTTGGGATGTTAGTTTAATACCTAAATAAAAAGGAGAGCGGAGAGGGTGGGACTTTAATTGAAGAACATGAAATAATGGTAATTATGTGGAACAGAGGAATTTTATTGTTACAATATGAATGTACAAAGATTGTTGATATATGATAACAGCATTAAGAGGATAATATACGTATCTTGAAACAAAACCGTAGATGTCAAGGTACAGGTAAAATACAGTACTCAATAAAATGATAACAGGATAACAATAGAAGAGCGTGGTGATTGAATGAAAAATTCCAAAGTTCCACAAAGACATGATTTGATAAAATAGTAAATATAAGGTGAAACCTGCAGGGCCTATGGCCTCACTAAGACTGTAAGGGTGATGATTGTGTAGAAACTTGAACCAGATATAGAGCGCCGCTGATCGTCTGGCCGGAGTGTTCCGATCAGCGGCGCTTGCCCTCCCCCAGTTTTTGTTATCACTCCTTCACTTCTATTCAACTATTTTCACTTATTCACAGTGTTTCCTCGTGGTTTCATGCCTGCTCCATTGACGGCCTGTGTGGGGGGTTTCTGTGGAGCCGTCCACTGCGGCTCCCGGTTGGAGGTCTTTCCGGATGCCTCGGCGTCTCACATTGTTCCATTACCCTGCAGACCTTAACCAGTAAGTATGCATTGATGTGCTGCTGGTGATGGCATTCTACCCTTATCCATGGGATTGTTGATTATCCTTATACCCATTTTTTAGACTACCACGTGCATGCTCCTGACGAGTGGCGTTCAGCCACGAAACGCGTAGAGCTACATGATGCCGTGTTTCCACCTACTCTATATCTGGCTCAAGTTTCTACACAATCATCACCCTTACAGGCTTAGTGAGGCCATAGGCCCTGCAGGTTTCATCTTATATTTACTATTTTATCAAATCATATCTTTGTGGAACTTTGGAATTTTTCATTCAATCACCACGCTCTTCTATTGTTATCCTGTTATCATTTTATTGTGTACTGTATTTTACCTGTACCTTGACATCTATGGTTTTGTTTTAAGATACGTATATTATCCTCTTAATGCTGTTATCATATATAAACAATCTTTGTACATTCATATTGTAACAATAAAATTCCTCTGTTCCACATAATTACCATTATTTCGCCTTCATGTGCTTCAATTAAAGTCCCACCCTCTCCGCTCTCCTTTTTGTCTGACTAATAGGGATGGAAACATGTGACCCTACCGGGCCACGGTTTCATTTAAAGTCCCATAGGAATGGAAATACATAATCTTACCAGGTTTAGGCTTCCTAAAGTCCCTATAACCCCCTTCTCTCTTTTGTATTAATACCTAAAAAAGTTATTTCATGGGAGTCTCATATATATACGGGTATCTGTTTTGCAGAATTGTTCTATCGTTTGCCGCTACACCAAGATCCAATATATAAGATTTTGTTTAGTTTACTTTGTAGTATGATATTGAGCCATATTCGTGCAGTAATTGAGATACATGTTGTAGGGATGACACCGGATTCATTAACATGAGGATCACATCGTCTGCAAAGAGACTTA
The DNA here is from genome assembly GCA_037952925.1 of Lithobates clamitans. Taxonomy (NCBI): domain Eukaryota; kingdom Metazoa; phylum Chordata; class Amphibia; order Anura; family Ranidae; genus Lithobates; species Lithobates clamitans. Next base: position 5,313,061 of record JBBGZY010000079.1, read on the forward strand.
TGACATGTTTGCGGTTATTAATGGAAAAGCCTTGTATATTAGGGTTTTGCCTTATGCTGGATGCTAGTGGTTCCATTAAGAGGTTGAAAATGAGTGGGGAAAGGGGACATCCCTGGCGGGTACCATTTGTGATCTTAAAAGGTTTAGATAGCATACCTGAAGTGTATACCCGGGCTGATGGTGAAGTATATAGAGATAGTATGGCAGACAGTATGTGGCCTTTAAAACCAAATTTTTCCAAGGTGCTTGCAAGATATGTCCAATGTACTCTGTCGAACGCCTTCTCTGCATCCAGAGCAAGAAGCAGAGAAGGCTTCCCGAGTTTCTTAGCTATATGAATCACATCTATTAATCTTCTAGTAGCATCAGATGTTTGTCTTCCCTTAGTGAATCCACATTGGTCTGGGTCGATTATAGTCGGGAGAATGTCAATGAGCCTTAACGCTATCATTTTAGCATAAAGCTTTAGGTCAGTATTCAATAATGAAATCGGTCTAAAGTTTTGAGGAACATCCGGTGTCTTCCCTGGTTTAGGCAGTGTAACTTTTAAAGCTTCTAACATCTCCACATGTGCAGCAATTGGCACTAATACAATTTATTTTTATTATTTTCAACTGTACATTCCTAGTCCCCTATGCCCATGACGTTCTATCAATTCTTGGTTCCAAACAGAAATTTAGATTTCCTGTCATAATCACACTTCCCCTTTTAACCACTTCAGCCCCGGAAGGATTTACCCCCTTCCTGACCAGAGCACTTTTTACAATTTGGCACTGCGTCGCTTTAATTGCTAATTGCGCGGTCATGCAATGTGTACCCAAACAAAATTTGCGTCCTTTTTTCCCCACAAATAGAGCTTTCTTTTGATGGTATTTGATCACCTTTGCGTTGTTTTATTTTTTGAGCTATAAACAGAAAAAGACAAAAAATTTTGAAAAAAAATGATATTTTCTACTTTTTGTTATAAAAAAAATCCAATAAACTCAATTTTAGTCATACATTTAGGCCAAAATGTATTCGGCCACATGTCTTTGGTAAAAAAAATTTCAATAAGCGTATATTTATTGATTTGTGCAAAAGAGATGCTAAAATGGCAGGGCAGTACAAAACCCCCCAAATGACCCCATTTTGGAATGTAGACACCCCAAGGAAATTGCTGAGAGGCATGTTAAGCCCACTGAATATTACATTTTTTTTGACCCAAGTGATTGAATAATGATAAAAAAAAAATTACAAAAAGTTTTCACTAAATGATATATTGCTCACATATTCCATGGTTATATGTGGAATTGCACCCCAAAATACATTTAGCTGCTTCTCCTGAGTGTGGGGATACCATGCGTGGGACTTTTTGGGACACTAGCTGCATACGAGGCCCCGAAAACCAAGCACCGCCTTCAGGATTTCTAAGGGCGTAAAATTTTTATTTCACTTCTCACTACCTATCACAGTTTTGAAGGCCATAAAATGCCAAGATGGCACAACCCCCCCCCCCCCCAAATGACCCCATTTTGGAAAGTAGACACCCCAAGCTATTTGCTGAGAGGCATGTTGAGCCCATGGAATAAGTTTTTTTATTGAATTTTAAACAAAGCGGTATCAAGTACAGACATTGCATAGAGACAACAAATGAAGAAAAAAAAAAAAAAGAAACAATAAAGTGACAAAACCTATCTTCACAAAAGATTATTCCAACATGCATAAGATGGGTACATGCAATCACTAAGGGTTATGGCACCTCCAAAATTTTTAAGATCCCATGAACCAATAGAATCCATGGGATGCCTCTCAGTACTCAGTCTATGCCAATCTATGCTCATGTTGCCCCAGGAAACCCCCCGGCACCCCTATTGGGATCAATCTGTGCCGTAGGAGCCCTCCCAAGACCCCTGAAGTACTTCAAGGACTATTAACAATAAAAGAGCACCCAAGAAAACAAGTGTGACATTTTCGATTGTCACATAGGCTCCTGAGGGAGATTTTGACCTTTGGAAATGGGTGCCTTTTGAATTACAGTAACAGATTGGGTGAGATAACTTTACGCCTACAATTTACATTAGGAAAATCCAGCAAAACAAAACAGGAGTAAAGGAAGAAAAAGAATATAGAAGGGAGGGAGAGAGGGAAGGGGTAAGAGAGCCACTCAGCAAGTCTCACGAAGGAGCAATGTTTTTGACGTTATCTTGGTTAATTTGTATCCCAGGGATGAGGGAGATACCTAAGTGGACCAGAATACTGGTCAATTTCTCTTGAGACATCATCCAGGAGATTTTCCGCTTGGCGGTAATAAAAGAAACCTTGGGCTGTTTCCAGGATTTAGCAATCGTTAGTTTGTCACCTAGGAGAATGGAATGGGTTAGTTTACGTGATCCTTTAGAAACGCCTGATATATTGGCATTCAAAAGGGCCATAGCGGGAGTTATGGGGATCTGTTGCGCCCTTACTTTATGAATCAGAGCGAATATCTTCCTCCAGAAAGACCTAATTTTAGGGCATTCCCACCATATGTGGGCCATAGAGCCATTCAGTTCACAGCCCCTGAAACACCTTGGATCCACAGAAGGGAATATGTGAGATAATTTAGAAGGTGTGAGATACCACCTGGTCATCACTTTAATATTTGCTTCTATTAGGGAGATATTTTTAATCCCCTTGTAGGCTCTGGAGAAGCATATCTGCCATTTGGCCAGGTCCCATTGGATTTGGAGATCTCTCTCCCAGGCGGACATATATGGGGTTTTGTCTTCCGTTTGAGCCAAAAATTGGTATATGACAGAAATTCCACCCCTCTGATTCGTGGCTTGGCCTATCCATGATTCGTAAAGGTGTGAACCTAGGCGGGATGGGTTTCTCTACCCATATTTTGTGTAGGAAGTGTTGGATTTGTAGAAGCCTAAAGTGTTCCTCCCTGGGGATGTCTAATTGTTTCTGACAAAATTTTAAACTTAATGGGCCTGTCGCTGTAAAGAAGTGACCAATCTGATACAGCCCCTTGTCCACCCACCATTTGAAGGAGAGTATGTTTAGACCTGGAGTGAAGTCTGGTTATTAAAGATATGTGCCAGAGGATGGCATTTAGAGGTTAATGAGGGTTGAGTCATTATTTTGTCGCAAATGGACATGGATTGTGAGAGGATTGGTGAGAGTATGGGGGTTCTGTCCTTGGAGGGGATCCATAGTAAATAGTCAAGAGTATGATTAGGGACTGACTGTCTTTCGATTTGGATTCAATCTGCTTTTTCTGTCCTGGAAAAGACAGTTGAGAGTTGGGCGATTCTTGCTGCCTGGTAATACCAGAAAAGTCTTGGTAACCCTAAGCCCCCTTGTGTCCGCAACCGGTAAAGAGTGTTATTTGGAAGTCTATGACCCTTTCCTCCCCAAATAAACTTGTTGATTTTCCTTTGTAGAGATTGTAAGTGGTCCTTCTTAAGTAAAATCGGTAAAGCTCTAAATAAATAAAGTACTCTGGGGAGGAGTGTCATTTTAATTGAATGGATCTTCCCTAGCCAGGAAAGCTCCTTACTGTCCCAGGACTTTAACTCTGATTCCAGTTTCTTATACATGGGCGGGAAGTTGGCTGAGTATAGTTGGTCAATTTTGGCGGTGAGATGAATCCCTAGATATTCTAGTGACGATTCGTTCCATTTAAACTTAAATGACTTTAACGATTCTACTATGTCTGGTTTCAGAGAGACGTTGAGAGCATGGGACTTGTCATAGTTAACCCTTAGACCTGACACCTTAGTAAAGAAGTTTAGGAGATTACATAGATTGGGGAGGGAAGTGATAGGTGAAGAGATAAATATTAGCATAACATCAGCGAATAGGCCACATTTATGAATTTGGGATCCACAGGAAATTCCTTGAATATTAGGGTTGGAACAAATCGCCACCGCAAGTGTCTCAATAGCCATGGCGAAAATTAATGGGGATAACGGACAGCCCTGTCTGGTGCATTGTGCGATGTTAAAGGATCTAGAGTGGTGCCCGCAGATTTGAATTTGTGCCGAAGGGTTGGAATAAAGGGAGTGGAGAATGCCCAGAAAGCGGTTGCCAAAACCCCATCTCTCCAGTAACCCATACAGATAAGACCATTCGACTGTGTTGAAGGCTTTGTACAGGTCTAAAGATAACAGCATCCCTTCCTGTTTATGGCTGACGTCCCATCCTGATTGTAGAAGGGAGACGAAATCGATGGCCCTTCTAATTTGATCAGGCCCCTGCCTCCCTGGTATGAATCCAACCTGGTCCTTATGGACGTAATGGCTAATAAAGGAAGAGAGATAGTTAGCCATTATTTTTGTTAATATTTTGAGGTCATTATTTATGAGGGAGATTGGTCTATAATTTTTGACTGCTTCGGGATTTTTATTGGGTTTGGGAATTGTAGAAACGAAGGCCGCATTAAGATGAGGATCTAAGGGGGATCCTAGAGCTTTAATGTTAAAGAATTTAGCCATGTAGGGAGCTAGCGTGTCCACGAAGGCCTTGTAGTATGGCACTGATAAAGGGGTGGATCCTGTTTTTAGATTTCTAACTACTTCCTTTATTTCCTCAACTGATATGCTAGCCTCCATAATCTCCCTATGATCCTTCGAAAGTGTTGGTATTGGAAGATCCTGAAGAAATCTGAATATCAAAGAATCCTTATTCTTGGTAGGTTTGGCATACAGGTTGGTGTAGAAGTCCCTAAAGGCTTCCAATACCTTGTTGGGGTCAGACGTAGTGGGATGTCCTGGTACTCTAATTCTGGGAATACAGTGAGACCATGGACGTGGAGACAACTTGGAAGCCAACATCGGACCAATTTTGTCTTTTTGATGGTAAAATCGAGCTCCACTCCAGCGGATATGCTTCTCCGCTTTTACCGTGAGAGCTAAATTTAGTTTAAGCCTAGTTGCATCCAGATGTGCCAGAAGGGTTTTAGAGGTGTTATTCTTATGTCTGAGTTTTAGAGCAGCAAAGCTCTTTTCTAGTTTTTGGATATCTATTAGTCTCTCTCTCACTTTATTTGAGTGGCCATACTAATAAATTTACCCCTGATGGTGGCTTTGTGGGCTGCCCAGAGGGTTTCAGGGGAGATATCTTCTATGTTGTTGATACAGAATTATTCCTTTAGTGACTTTTCCAATTCGGATGTTATAATAGAGTCACTCAGAATGGATACGTTCAGGCGCCAATGGGAGCCTGAAGGCTTGGAGAGGGCGTTTTGCATATAAAGAAGTACTATGGAGTGGTCTGACCAAGCCAAATCAATTATGCTCTCCTTGTATGTTGATGGGATAAGGGAACCAGAATATGGTCTATTCTTGCATATGACTGATGAGGAGCCGAAAAATGGGTACTGTATAGTCCCTTTTTGAGGGATTCAGTTCCCTCCATATCTCAACTAGTCCATGCGTGTGAAGGACTTTCGCTATGTTCATGCTAGCTTTGGTGGGGCACATCAGTTGGGCTTTGGGGGGTCTAGTTTTGTCAAGCTCCTGATCGAAGGCTATATTTGAATCACCTCCAAAGATTACCTTGCCTTCCTCTAGGGGCATAAGGGTTTTTAGGAGAGATTGGAAGAATGCAGTTTGTCCTTTGTTGGGGGCATAATAGGAAATTATGGAGTAAATATTTCCCTCAATCGTGCCTTTCGCAATGATATATCTACCTTCGGGGTCTTTGTGGTCTGAAATGTAAGAGAACTTACTGTTTTTAGAGAATAGCACAGCTACTCCTTTGGGTTTTATTAGCGGCATTCGCTATGTAGAATGTGGGGTAATGTGCGTGGAGGAATTTGGGACTGTATCAGATCGGGAAATTAGTCTTAGAAATTAGAAATTGTACTAATACTATATCTATCTTTAGGGTTTTGTAGTTTTCAAAAGCCATTCTACATTTCTTAGGAGAGTTCAAACCCTGAGCATTGTGAGAGGCCACCCTAAGGTCTTTAAATGTCCTGTGTTTTACTGCCATTAAATCAGAGGGGTGGAATGCTACTGCGGAGTACCTTACTTACCTGTGGAAGACTGTTCGGCCTGGGTTCTATCCATTGGGATAACTGCAAGGGGATTGGAGTTGTTAAAAGCTTTGCGAGACCTGCTGAGTGGCTCAAAAGAGAGAAGAGGTTAGGAAGGAGAGGGGAGAAGAATAATATATAAAATAAAAAATTGTGTCTTCTAAGAAGATTGAGGACGGACATTGGGGCAAAACCCCATTTAGTGTCCGCAATATGGCTTCGGGAACCTCTGGGAGGGTCCCGAAGACTCATGCCACTGAGGAGAAAAAAAGTCTCTTGTCTGTGGAATGAGTAAATGCGCAGGGGTAGCACCCCTGGCCCTTACAAAAAAGATAAATATAGAACAGAAATCTAATTTAGCAAAATACCAACTTGTCCTACCAATCATATAGGGTATAAAAGGCTCTCTCGGGAATAGGGGCCTGGTATGTTGAGTGTTCTACTGCAGGGATCAATGTCTGGTGCCCTAACCCTCTGAATCAGGGAGGAAGGGAACACGGGGGGATCCTACAAGTGATGTCATAAATTCGATAGAGGTGCTGTCTATAGGTTTGAAGACCGGTTAAGTAATCTGACAAAGAATGCTGAGATTGCTAGTCTCCCTGCTTGTCCGCTCTGAAGGAAGATCTTCCGGGTGATGGTTGGGTGACCAGGAAGGCACCTTAAAAATGAGAATCTGTTGAAGGCCGCAAAATCACAATCCATCTTTTCTCTCTGAACCAACTTGGGGTGGGGGCCCTGACAAATCAGCTTTAGGCAAGAAAACAGACTGGCAGTGAAGTGGGAGGACTTGTGAAAAACAGAGAACTAAAATTTGAAACTTCAATAGGCCAACTCTTGGCAACATGGGAGTAGAATGGAGCCCTGGGCTCCAGCGACAGGGGGGTATGTTTACCTAAGTGGGAGGCCCTATTGAGGGCTAGAAGGATGAAAGAGTCCCCGAAAGCGTCTTATGGTGGTCGACCCTCTTTTGATTTCTTGGATTTGCCTTTGTTCCAGAGAGGGGAGACTGGGCTCTCCGGAGTCTGTCGTTTTGTGGATCCTCCTGGAGCCGCGGTGAGGTCCATGGGTGCTTCCTGGGAAATCAACTTAAGGTGAAGGAATAGTTTCTCTCCTTCTGGAAGAGAGGAAAAGGAGTAAGCTTTGTCTTGGATGGAAAACTTAACTCCAAAGGGGAAGTTCCAATGCTATATTTTGTCGCGTTGGGACAAAACCAATAGGAACGGTTTGAGGGACCATCTTTTTTGGATGGTCGAGGGGGTCAAGTCTGCGAAAATTTGAATCTGGTGACCTCTGCATAATACTTGCTGTTTGAGGGGAGACAAGCTTCTTACTTGGAAATTATATCTTCTCGACCTGTTCTTGAGGTCATCTAACCTGGGCAGGGCTGTGTCCAGTTGGTCCTGGAGGACCTGAATGTGGGCCGCATTCTGGTTGGTGTGGGATACAGTGATATCCAGTGTCTCTGGTGATCTGGGCAGCTGTGTTAGCCAGACCCCTCTCCAGTAAGGCAGAGCATTTCTGGAAGAGGTCCCCTTGTGCTGATGAAAGATCATGGTCCTGCTGGTAGGTAGATAAATCAGCCTGGTATGGTGAAGGAGCAGGCCCTGCAAGGGATAGGTTGTAATCCTCCAGTGTTCTAGTAATCAGAGACTCTGTGGAAGCTGGGGAGGGAGCTGGGCAGCTTTGAGAGGCTCCCTGGACCACTTGGGAGAAGTGTTTCTCCCTATAGGCCGCATGTTGCTGTGCTGAGGAGATGCCGGCGGCCATCTTGGTACACCCACCGCGGCCTGCTCGGTCGAATTCCAGCCCCAGATCACACGGGAAAATGACAAACTTTTTTTTTTTTTGCACAAAGTTGTCACTAAATGATATATTGCTCAAACATGCCATGGGCAAATGTGGAATTAAACCCCAAAATAAATTCTGCTGCTTCTCCTGAGTAGGAGATACCACATGTGTGGGACTTTTTTTTACGGGCCCGAAAACCAAGCACCGCCGGCAAGTTGAGTCCATGGAATATTTTATATTTTGCCACAAGTTGCAGGAAAATGACAAACTTTTTTTTTTTGCACAAAGTTGTCACTAAATGATATATTGCTCACACAGGCCATGGGCATATGTGGAATTGCACCTCAAAATACATTCTGCTGATTCTCCTGAGTAAGGGGATACCACATGTGTGGGACTTTTTGGGAGCCTAGCCGCATACAGGGCCCCGAAAACCAAGCACCGCCTTCAGGATTTCTAAGGGCGTAAATTTTTGATTTCGCTCCTCACTACCTATCACAGTTTTGAAGGCCATAAATTGCCCAGATGGCACAAAACACCCCCAAATTACCCAATTTTGGAAAGTAGACACCCCAAGCTATTTGCTGAGAGGCATGTTGAGTCCATAGAATATTTTATATTTTGCCACAAGTTGTGGGAAAGTGACAATCTTTTTTTTTTTTTTGGCACAAAGTTGTCACTAAATGGTATATTGCTCAAACATGCCATGGGCATATGTGGAATTACACCCCAAAATATATTCTGCTGCTTCTCCTGAGTACAGGGATACCACATGTGTGGGACTTTTTGGGAGCCTAGCTGCATACGGGGCCCCGAAAACCAATCACTGCCTTCAGGCTTTCTAAGGGCGTACATTTTTGATTTCACTCCTCACTACCTATCACAGTTTCGTAGGCCATAAAATGCCAAGATAGCACAAACCCCCCCCAAATTACCCCATTTTGGAAAGTAGACACCCCAAGCTATTTGCTGAGAGGCATGGTGGGTATTTTGTAGCTCTCATGACAAAAAGTGAGGTCTGCAAAATACTCACCATACCTCTCAGCAAATAGCTTGGGGTGTCTACTTTCCAAAATTGGGTCATTTGGGGGGGGGGGGTTGCCATCTGGGCATTCCATGGCCTCCGAAACTGTCATAGGCAGTGAAGAGTGAAATCAAAAATTTACACCCTTAGAAAGCCTGAAGGCGGTGCTTGGTTTTTGGGGTCCTGTACGCGGGTAGGCTCCCAAAAAGTCTCACACATGTGGTATCTCCAAACTCAGGAGAAGCAACAGAATGTATTTTGGGGTGTAATTTCACATATTCCAATGGCATGTTTGAGCAATATATCATTTAGTGACAACTTTGTGCAAAAAAAAAAGTGTCTTTTTCCCGCAACTTGTGTCACAATATAAAATATTCCATGGACTCGACATGCCTCTCAGCAAATAGCTTGGGGTGTCTACTTTCCAAAATGGGGTCATTTGGGGGGGGTTTGAACTGTCCTGGCATTTTATGCAGAACATTTAGAAGCTTATGTCACATATCACCCACTCTTCTAACCACTTGAAGACAAAGCCCTTTCTGACACTTTTTGTTTGCATGAAAAAAATATTTTTTTTTGCAAGAAAATTACTTTGAACCCCCAAACATTATATATTTTTTTTAAAGCAAAGGCCCTACAGATTAAAATGGTGGGTGTTTCATTTTTTTTTCACGCAGTATTTGCGCAGTGATTTTTCAAACACATTTTTTTGGGAAAAAACACACTTTTTTAAATTTTAATGCACTAAAACACACTATATTTCCCAAATGTTTGGTGAAATAAAAAATATGTTCTTAGGCCAAGAACATGGATACCAAACACTACATGCTTTAAAATTGCACACAAACGTGCAGTGGCGACAAACTAAATACATTTTTAAAAGCCTTTACAGGTTATCACTTTAGATTTACAGAGGAGATCTACTGCTAAAATGACTGCCCTCGATCTGACCTTCGCGGTGATACCTCACATACATGGTGCAATTGCTGTTTACATTTGACGCCAGACCGGCGCTTGCGTTCGCCTTTGCGCGAGAGCGGAGGGGAAAGGGGTGCTTTTTTTTAATTTATTTTTTGCTTTTTTATCTTATTTTTAAACTATTCCTTTTCATTTTTTTTTTTTTTTTAGCTTTTTTACTGTTATCTCAGGGAATGTAAATATCCCCTATGATAGCAATAGGTAGTGACAGGTACTCTTTTTTTGAAAAAATTGGGGTCTATTAGACCCTAGATCTCTCCTCTGCCCTCAAAGCATCTGACCACACCAAGATCGGTGTGATAAAATGCTTTCCCAATTTCCCTGTTTACATCCGGCAAAATAAAGTCATAAAATGCTCGTAGCTTCAGGTTTCTTAGGCCATAGAGATGATTGGAGCCATTCTGGTTTCTGATCATCTCTATGGTCAGCAGGCCGAATCAACGGCTGCATTCTCAGGTTCCCTGTTGGGACAGGAGAGCCAGAGAAAAACATGGAAGATGGTGGGAGGGGGGCATTCCCTCCCACTGCTTGTAAAAGCAGTCTAGAGGCTAATTAGCTGCTAGGGTTGCTTTTACATGAAAGCCGACTGCTGGCTGAAAGGAATGATACCAAGATGATACCTAAACCTGCAGACATCATTCTGGTATAACCACTCAAAGTCCAGCAACATACCAGTACATTGCTGGTCCTTGTTGGGCATATATTGTAAACTTTTTTTTCATGCAGCCTGTGGGCTGAACGAAAAAGAGATTGATCGGTGGGTATGTCCGCCATTAGGATACCTCCCTTTAACCACCCACTTCTAATGATGGGCATACATGCACTGTTTATATATGCCGAAGCATGGGGGCATCTATCCCAAAAGTTAGGAGAAAACCGTTCCTCCGCCCCTGCTGCCCCCATGCTTCAGCATATATGCTCTTTTTTAACTCTGGTGATGAAATCACCTCCTACAGCGCTGAAGTCATGGCTTTATGTATTGTGGGAGAAAACGCTGTTGCTGTCAAGATAAATAAGTCTACGTTGCAACTGAATGACGTACCTGCTAAGCAAATGATGGTTAACAATAAAACAAAATAACATTACAATATAACAGTAAGACTTATTATACCTGCAAAGCAAATACAAAAAAAAACATAGTAAAAAATAAAACATATTTTAATGCAACCTATGCCTAAAATATATGTATGCCGAAGCATGGGGGCATCCTCCTGCAAAAGGTAGGAGCAAATCGCTCCTCCGCCCCTGCTGCCCCCATGCTTTGGCATATATGTTGAAGTATGCAACTGTGGTGGTGAAATCACCTCCGACAGCTCTAGAGTCACGGCTTTATGTATCGTGGGAGCAAATGCTGTTGCTGTCAAGATAAATAAATCTGCGCTGCAGTTGAATTGTGTACCTGAAAACAAAAAAATGGTTAACAATAAAACACAGTAAACAGTAAAGTATAAAATAATTGCATATCTGAAAAGCAAACATGATAAAACATAATAACAATAAAACATTGCAGAAAAGGAATACAGTAAAAAGGAGCAGAACAATAAAGAGAGAATAGAGAGAGAGAGAACAAAAAACAACTATTTTTGTTTTTTTTCTATTTTATAGATTTTTTTGTGATTTTTTTTTGATGGAACGTGATGGGGCATAAACAAGTCTGCAAAACGTTGGTTGAAGTGGTTTATGAGGGGCCGAATTTTGTAAAGCCAATCGTATCCAGGGTCTCCACGAGGATGACAGAGTTCATTGTTGTTGAAGTGCATGAACCGCAAAATCTGCTTGTATCATGGCTTGGTCATGGAGGCAGAGAACAAGGGAATATGGTGAATTGGGTCAGTGGACCAATATGAAAGATCTTAAATTCGGAAACCGTAATTGGTTTCCAATCTCTGGCAAGGGAGGACTGGGGAATAGTGGCGATGTGTTGACCAGCGTACAAATTGCTTTGGTCCACAATAGATCTATAGAGATCTTCTGTGAAAAACAGTGAATAAAAATCAAGTGACGTAAAATCAACTGTTTCCACCTGAATGTTGGGTTGGCCAGTGAATGGGGGAAGTATGGGTGCTGCAGAAATGGTGGGTTCCCAAATAGGATTGGCGAATGCAGCAGGAAGGGCACTATTGGCACGATGGGCCTGTGTTCGTTTTCTTCTTGGTGGCAGCGGGACACTACTTGTGCTTGGCACCTCACCAGCTTGAACTGCACTTATGGGACTCGCCACATCACCAAGTGTTACTGAAGTGTTGGATGTATGACCAGGGTGTACTAGGCCGATGGTGCTTGCCAGTTCACCAGAAGGAATAGCGGCGCTAGTACTGCTCTGCTCCATACTAGGGACCTGCGATTCTTGCACCTCAACAACAGCAGAAGAAGATCGGGGTCTGATACACCTGACCTTGGCAGGGACCACAACTTCGTCATAAGAGCTATCTGTCATGAAGCCACTGTCCTCTACAGGATCGTATTCTGAGCCTGAATATGACAGATGAGTGACTTCCTCTTCACTATCTGTCATGCTCAGAAACGTGTAGGCCTCTTCACTAGTGTACCTTCGATTTGCCATTATGGGCTCTTAATTTAGTGGTACACTAGTGAGACTCACAGGTAAAAAAGCTCCTGACTGTTGGCGACTGTATCAAAATGCTACCAAAAAACTGTTAGCGATCGAAGGGATCAGGCCTGACTCTGCGGACGCTGCAGTTATGTGTGTTTAGTGTTTTGTAAGTGACAGTGATCGATTGATACTGCACTTGAGTGGGCTGGGCTGGGCCGAGGGGCAAAACGCAGGTGCTAGCAGGTATCTGGGCTGATCCCGCTAACACTGTGTTTTTGGGAACCCTAAACTGCTGGGGACGCTAGTATAGATCTGATCAGATATCGATCCGTTTAGATACTATACCATTAAGGGAGGTGTATGCTGCGTGCATGGGTGTTAGCGGTACTGGCACTAACCTGACGCTGCCTGGGGCAACACAGACCCTATCTGACCCTAAAACTTAACTTATATCACCCGCCTGGCGATCAGGGGGTTAAACCTTTATTAGGTAATAAACGGCGGGTGCCCTGACACTATAAAAAGTAAATTAATTAACCAGCGTCACCCGTAACAGTTATACAGTGATCACTGGTGAAAGGGTTAACTAGGGGGCAATCAGGGGGTTAAAACCTTTATTAGGTAGTATATGGGGGTCCTTGACGCTATAAAACACTGATGGCGAACCTAAATACTTACCTGCCTAACTAGCGTCACCAGTGACACTAATACAGCGATCAGAAAAACGATCGCTTAGTGACACTGGTGATGGGGGGTGATCAAGGGGTTAACATTTATTGGGGGGGTTAGGGGGGTATCCTAGACCTAAAGGGGGCTAACACTAACTGCCCTACCACTTATAACTGTTACAAACTGACACCAATGCAATAATCAGAAAAAAAACTGCTATTGATGTCACTGTGACAGGGGGTGCAGGGGGGTGATCGGGGGGTGATCGGGGGGTGATGGGGGGTGAAAAGTGTGCCTAGAGTATTCTACTGTACGTGTAGTGTTGGTGCACTTACTTGGAAGTCTTCTCTCCTTGGTGCTGGAACGAAAAAGACCGACGCGAGGAGAGATGACATCACTTTCTCTGCCGCTGTTTACATTTCAGAGGCAGAGGAAGATTGTCATTGGCTGGGAGCGATCGCGAGGGGGTGGCCACGAGTGGATGGCCACGAGTGGATGGCCTCCCCCTCACCTCAGATCGCTCAGGGAACGATGCCGACCAATCTCGGGCACCGGGGGAGGTCCAATCGGACCCCCCGCCCGCGGGAGGCAAGTAACGTACCCATACCCAGACGCCTTTGACAACGTCGATGACGAAACGCTTAAGGTGGAGCTACGCACTTACGTCACACGCGGAAGTCGGAGAGAGTGTGGAACGCAGCTGAGGCGCACGCTGCTCAGCTGAGGAAATGCATCCACGAGCTCCCTCCGTGCTTAATCTCCTAGACGCAGTGTGATTGTTTGGCTTCTTTAGAAGGAGCCCAAACTTTTTATTTATTTTATTTAGCTTGCTGTTTGTTTAGAGCTTTTTAATAAAGTAATTTAAACGTATCACACTACGGGAGCCCTGTTTCTTTCCTATGAGGATGACCCAGACCATTGATGGGTACACCATACTTGGAGCGGAGGCACCCGGGGACAGCTCTACTGGAACCTAAGATGCCATTCTATTGCCTGGCTCTACATGCCTATTACCCCTGCAGGGGTGTAGGGAGCTGATGAGTGGGGATCCTTGAGGGGGAGCACCGCAAGTCACTGGATATCAACTGCTGGTTTCACGAAAGTCACTATTCACAGAATTTTGCTTATGTTGGAACTTTATACAATATTTTTGCTTATGCTGGAACTTTATTATATATTTTTTCAGATTTTCATTTTTTTTTTCCCTCATTTTTTATATTTTTTTATTTTTGTATCACCAAAATATTTTTTGCAACACATGATGAACTGAGTTAAGATTTATATCCCCACCCGTTCTATCTTAATTGTGGATGGGAATGTGGTTTAACACGGATTTTGGATGTATATGATATATCACTATTTGCACGGATTGATTAATGATATTGGAGATTGGGTACTAAACCACTTGCAGGGGGGATTTCTATTGCTCAGATTCCTCTTTATGCAATAGGTGGGGTGCTTATTTATTTTTATTTTATTTTACTTCAGTTTACTTACCTCATATATCTTATTACATCTACATTGGTTTGGATGGTTAGCTACACTTCAGATATATACAAAAGAATTTATTGGTTTGCACACATTAGCACGGTTTACCAATTTTATTGGGTGCACACTCACATTCACAAATTTATGTATCTTTGGCTGAGTGGTTCTTCCTGCTCTGTATACACAAACACGGATTAATAAATCCAATTAGGTAGCGCCACTTACCCCTATCTATACAGTAATTTCTTTTTACCAATATATCTCACCCCTTTGGGGGTGTGTGTAAGGGGAGGCTGCAAACCTTAGTCTGTGAGCGCGGAAACCTTTTCATATTTACATACGTTAACTTGCCTGCCCGTGCCATTTTGCCGACGTATATCATCGTGATGTGGTCAGCAGGATGTTAAACTCCATTAACTTCAGCTTTACATTGTCATCATGGGAGATATGTGTCTTCTGAAGGAACACTACCCCAGCTTTATACTGTTTAACCTCCTTTAAGATTTTATGCATCTTTGCTGGCGTATTAAGCCAGTGAACATTATATGATATCATTTTTATAGATGTCATCTTGGATCACAGCACTCTCTTTCTAACCTGTCTGGGAGAAAAATAATCTGATAAATGTAACTCACGTAGGTAGAGATCTTTGGGACACTCCCCCTCCCTTTCCGCCCTCTTCCCTCCCCCAACCCTACCACCTCGCCCCTCCTCCCCACCCCCCCTTTTGGCCCCTTTCCGGCCCTAGAGCCATAGGTGGAAAGGCAATCCGTCTCCACCAATGCTTCTCTTGTGCTGGGGTGAGACTCTAACCATTTCTCCCCTCCAACCCCCCAGTTCAAAAAGGGGGGTGGACCTGGAGCATGTCAATGATCCAAATGTCCCGACTCTCCATCTCCCCCTAACCCTGCTGCCGCTGATTCCCCCTTCCATTTCTATTCCCCTTCACGCTTACCCCAACCTGTTTTTGCTTAATCATTTCCCACTTCTCTCTTCTATTTCTGCTCATTTAGTTTAAACTCTGTCTATCTTATCCCACTTTCCATCAACCTATTTCTATTCAGTCTCTAGGGTATTTTTTTTCTTAAGTCTTCCTAGCAACTGTGCGATTTTTGCCAAAGTTTGTCTCCCTTCTTTGTTAATATATCTTCTTCTGCCCATCCTGGGATAACCGGAACTTGTAATTCCAATTTATTACAGAATTCTTGCAGATCCTCTGGAAACCGTAATCTCATTGATCTTCTGTCTTTCTGACCTATTAAACATGCCAGAAAATCCCAAATATTCTTAATGTTCTTTATTCGCATTTGTTCGAGTAAAGGTTTGAGAAGTCTTCGTCTAGCCAGTGTTTCTGGCACTAGGTCTGTAAATACTAGAAGGTCCACTCCATCATATTTTAGTGGTGGTCGTCCTCTCATTTTCCCCCATATTTGTGCTTTTTCTTTATATAGTTGGAATCTCACTATAACGTCTCGGGGTAGATCTGCTGATATACTTTGAGGCTTTCTGATTCTGTGAACGCTTTCTATCTTGAGGCCATCCTCTACTATATTATCCAACAGAGGGTTAAATATTTTGTTTATTATTTTTCTTATGTCTTCTCTTCTTTCTTCTGGTAAGGCACGGATCCTTAAATTCTTTCTTCTGTTTTGGTTCTCCTGGTCCTCTAGTTTATATAATATTCTCCTCTGCTCTAATTGCATATCCTTAACTTGTTTTTTTAGTTTGATTACTTCTTGAGCTTGTTTATCTGTTTTTTCTTTTGTCTCCTCTATCTGTGTCAGTAACTGACCTAAATGGACCGACCCATAATGTAGAAATTTCTGTTTTAATAGAGTTCTCTAGTCTTATGAACATGTTTGTCATTTCCAGTTTTGTTGGCATTTGGGCGCCCGCTCCTTGTTCCTCCATTTTACTTGTTTCCATTTCAGTTTCTATGCTTATATCTTCTCTGGATTGGTCTGAAATCTCACCTTTCTTTTTTCCAGGGTCCTTTTTCTTATCTTTATTCCCTTGTTGCTGTTTATCTGGTCCTGGACTCTTTGGACTTCCGTCCTTTGTCAGATATTTATTGATCGTACTTGTGTTTGCATTTTCTTTTGAAGTATTTGTTTCGTTGCCTTTTATAGTTCTGCCTTTTATCGTGTTTTTTTTCTTTTGTAATTTTTTGTTTCCCTAGGTTGATTTTCATCTTGATGTACCTTTCACACCTTCCTAAAAACTGTGTAATTATATGGTCTTGAATAGTAATAAAGAATTTCAAAACCATGCATTTAGTGGTTCATGGAGCCCTTCTTTACCACTGGCTCTTTTTTTTTTTTCTGACTAATTAGTCACTTGTAGCACTGTTCAATAAGGGGTATGTAATGTTTATTCAGGAATACCTTTCCTTAGACCCTTCTTAGGCAGTTCATAGGCCTTTCATACACAATTTCTAATGCAGTTCATAAGCGGTTTCATAGATAGTTCATCTGCAGTTTCATCCACTGTTTATACGTAATTTCACGTGAGGTTTATAAATTGCTTTTTATGCCGTTCAGCTGTTGCTTTGTACGGATGTAAAGCCACTATTAACACAATTCAGTGAGACATATATAGGACTATTCAAAATATACCTTATCCCAGACCAATCCTAGACAGTTCATAGACAGTTCATAGACAGATCAGCAACAGTTTCATGGACAGTTTATGAGCGGTTTCATGGGTAATTTATGAGCAGTTTTATAGCCAGTTAGTAAGCAATTTCAGACACAATTCATGTATTGTTTCACCTGCCAGTCATTTGCAGTTTCCTGCTCTTTTCATATACGATTCATAAGCGATTTCATGGACAGGTTATATACTATTTTCTTAGGCACTTCAAGGGCAGTTTCATAAGCAAGTCATAGGCATTTTTGTGAACAATCAAAGCTAATTCATAGGCAGTTACATAGTTAGTAAGGTTAAATAAAGACACCAGTCCATCCAGTTCAACCTGAGTGAGTGTGGGTGCATGTCTACAATTGTCCCCATCCCTATACATTGTGTCTCATTAAGATGCTCATCTATTATTATTATTATTTATTTAAGGTACCCATGTAGCACCATCAATTTACGCAGCACTCCACACATACATCGCACACTCACAACGGACCCTACCCTCAAGGAGCCAACAATCCAAGGTCCCCAACTCACATTCATATACTAGGGCCAATTTATTTATTTTTTGGACAAAAGCCAATTAACCTACCAGCATGTCTTTGAAGTTCATCCTTGAGTAAAGTATTACATTTGTTACTTTAGGTGTAAGTTGTCACTCACCCATTCTTCCCCGCTTGCTTCCTTCCTTCCAGCTTCTCCAGAAACTATGCACTTATAGAATGTCTCTGCCACTCCCCAGCTTGGATCCCCCTCTCCCAGCTGGTCAGTACAATCCTGTACAGGCAGGGGGAATAGCAGAGGGGACTGTCGATTTGCTTTTCAGCCATTCAGCACACTTCCCCATGGATACAGTGCAGCGGTGCAATCATTTTTATTCACTGCAAGTATGAGGTGGGGTCAGCAGAGAGCATGGAGAGCCAGGATTATCCAAAGTGGGGGGCACTGCAGCCTCTCACACCACGGCTCTCCCACAATCTTCCTTGGATCACCTTCTCACACTCCCTCTCGGTGCCATGTTCAGGCCTCGCGTCAGCCGAGGATTGTGACGTCCTCATCCTTAACACTCAGTACTTTAGACCCTCCCTCCTCTTCACAGTGCAGGTAAGGACCTCACTATTAAAGTTGTGGGGGGTCGCCTGACCACTTCAACCTTTTTTAAACCTACAGATTGCAACGCCTACATCTCGAGGGGCAGTTGTCATCACAGGGCAGGCAGGGCAAGCCCATCCCCACATGCCAAGGTTCTAGGTGTAGTCCTAGACTCTGAACTCTCCTTCAAGCAACACATCCAATCACTGTCCAAATCCTGCCGCCTCAACCTCCGCAACATCTCCAAAATACGCCCCTTTCTAACCAATGACACAACAAAGCTCTTAATTCACTCGCTGGTCATCTCTCGCCTCGACTACTGCAACTCCCTTCTCATTGGCTTACCTCTACGTAGTCTATCACCTCTTCAATCCATTATGAATGCTGCTGCCAGACTCCTCCACCTTACCAATCGCTCTGTGTCTGCCACTCCTCTCTGTCAATCCCTCCACTGGCTCTCGCTCGGCCAAAGAATTAAATTCAAAATTCTAACAACTACGTACAAAGCCATCCACAATTTCACTCCCAGCTACATCACTAGCTTAGTCTCTAAATACCAACCTACTCGCTCTCTTCGCTCCTCTCAAGACCGTCTGCTCTCTAGCTCCCTTGTCACCTCCTCCCATGCTCGCCTCCAGGCCTTTTCCAAAGCTTCTCCAATCCTATGGAATGTCCTACCCCAATCTGTCCGCTTATCTCCTACTTTATTAGCTTTCAGACGATCCCTGAAAACCCTTCTCTTCAGAGAAGCCTATCCTACCCACACCTAACAACTGTATTTTCATTTTTTCCATCAGCTCATCCCCCACAGTTATTACCTTTTTGTTTCCACTTGACCCTCCCTTCTAGATTGTGAGCTCTAATGAGCAGGGCCCTCTGATCCCTCCTGTATTGATTTGTATTGTAAGTGTACTGTCTGC
The DNA here is from genome assembly GCA_037952925.1 of Lithobates clamitans. Lineage (NCBI taxonomy): Eukaryota > Metazoa > Chordata > Amphibia > Anura > Ranidae > Lithobates > Lithobates clamitans. The sequence goes on from JBBGZY010000079.1 coordinate 5,332,218, forward strand.
CCCCATGTTGTAAAGCGCTGCGCAAACTGTTGGCGCTATATAAATCCTGTATAATAATAATAATATTATTTTTTTCTAATTTATTTTACCTTTTTATTGTTTTTTTTACACTGTGCTTCTAATAAAAAAAAGTGTCATTTTTATTCCTATTACAAGGAATGTAAACATCCCTTGTAATAGAAAAAAAGCATGACAGGACCTCTTAAATATGAGATCTGGGTCAAAAAGACCTAAAATCTCATATTTACACTGAAATGTTATAAAAAAATTGTTTGGAGATGGGTGGGGGCCATCTTCCCCTCACTCAGCTCCATACCACACAAGAGAATAGACGCGATCGTCTCTGCTGCTGCCGACAGCTCCGGTAAACAGCGGAGGATACCGGAGCGTGGCTGGAGGGGGGGCTCTCCCACCACCAATAAAAGTGATCATGCGGTGAATCTGACGCAGAGACCACTTTTATCTAAAAGTTTATCGCTGTAAACACAATAGAAACCCCCAGGTCTAAAGTTTTGGGGCTTAGAAATAATGAAATCCATGTGGAGGGGAGTGAATAGAGTCAGAGACTTATCGAAGTGTGAAACTAAATGGATATATACTTTATACCCTAAGGGGATGAATGTAGAACTCGATCTAAACTGTTTTATTAGTGATTATTAGCTTTCTATGAATGAAGTATGTTTTATGAATTGCTCACTTTTAGATGAAATATTAATACGGATTCTATATAGATGTATTAAGTGATACATTTACCAAATTTTACGAATGATTTATTAATATTTTTTTAACTTGATGTGCTGGCTGTTCTAATGCTATAATTTTATCATAGGTAGTTTGACATTGCTAAAATATTAATATCAATTTTAAATGAATGTATGCATTTTTGTTTTTTAGATTTAAGCATGAACAAAAAATTTGTATCTTAATTGCTCCCTAATTTGTCCATATATAATCTTTTGTGCTATGGGTTAATATGCTGATGCTGCTTATTCTATAGCAGATTATATGTAATTGGAGTTGAATTAATTTGCTTGAGGTATCATTATTAAGTGAACATACATCTTACAATCGATCGATATCGGGAGGAGTGCAATGTGATGATGGTCAAACAATAAGGATATATACCTCATGGGACACATATGGATGAACTTTTATTTGTTATTTTTTTATGTAACTAAATTATGTGATCATATGGATGGACCAAATTCAAGGACTATATAACAATTTGACTTTGAGCGCTGCTAATGTTGCATTTTATTCAGTATATTTGTTTTTTTATATACAGTTTCATTTTAGTAATTGTTTTTATTTTTCTGTATTTTTATAGGAATGTGTTTTTGCTTTTATATTGTAGTGTTATGGGGCAGTTCCACCTTTTGCCAGTGCGGTTTCATTAATCTTGCAGAGTGAGGCTTGGTTATACAGGAAGCATCACACAGGAAGCAACATTCTGTGGCCAGAGTGGAGCTTGGTTATACAGGAAGCATCACACAGGAAGCATAAGTCTGTGGCCAGAGTGAGGCTTGGTTATACAGGAAGCATCACACAGAATGAGGCTTGGTCAAATAGGAAGAACTGCATGGAGGTGGGGATAGAAACAAGGCTTTGACCCACAGATAGGGTATTTATGGCGATGATGGGAAATGACGCTTATGCTTCGGAAGAAGTCCGATTAACAATGAAACCAGCCGAGCGATAGCGTCATTTCCTGTCATGGCATTTGTAGAATCTACCCCCCCCCCCCCCGTAATAGGTGGTCAAGGTCCTTCTGTAAGGGCACATACTATTTTTTTTTTGGTGGTGGTCGCACAATGTGGAGGAAGTTGGTGACACAAAATTCAAACTTTCACTATTGTGTCACATTTGTGACTCTTGGACTCACTTGTTTATATCATTTATTTACTATTTATTTCATTTAATTGCAGCATACCTGTTCATCTATTTCATTTTTGTGATAATATCTCACTTCATTGTTGCAGTTGCAATTTTTGTTTTTTGTTTATCATAAGTGCAGTTTATTTTCGATCTTTTATGTGGTATATTGTCCCAGATTGATCACAATTGTTCAAAAGTTAGGTGTGTGGGATTTAGAAAATTCACAAATTCTGTAAAAAGTTGTATACCATTTTAGTGATAGCTCCCTGTGACAGACCTAACTGGGACAGGGGCTTTTGGAAGGGACTGCTGAGTAACCTCTTGCCTACTATGGGCCTGGCTTTTGAGAGGACTCCATTCTTTGGGAGGTGTGTGCCTGGGGATACGTTGGAGTGGTTTTGCGTTGGAGTCAGGTCCATGTCTCCCCAAAACACACAGACTATGGGAACCTAGGACCTGGGTACAGATTTGGGGCCCCTGGATATTGTTGCGGTATGGAACCAGCAGCACAAGCCCATATTGATTGCTTCAACCCCTTCCTAGACTGAGAGACCCACAGCAGAAAATTGTATTCAGTTCAAACAACCTAATGCTCCTTGTTCCTCCATTTTACTTGTTTCCATTTCAGTTTCTATGCTTATATCTTCTCTGGATTGGTCTGAAATCTCACCTTTCTTTTTTCCAGGGTCCTTTTTCTTATCTTTATTCCCTTGTTGCTGTTTATCTGGTCCTGGACTCTTTGGACTTCCGTCCTTTGTCAGATATTTATTGATCGTACTTGTGTTTGCATTTTCTTTTGAAGTATTTGTTTCGTTGCCTTTTATAGTTCTGCCTTTTATCGTGTTTTTTTTTCTTTTGTAATTTTTTGTTTCCCTAGGTTGATTTTCATCTTGATGTACCTTTCACACCTTCCTAAAAACTGTGTAATTATATGGTCTTGAATAGTAATAAAGAATTTCAAAACCATGCATATAGTGGTTCATGGAGCCCTTCTTTACCACTGGCTCTTTTTTTTTTTTTCTGACTAATTAGTCACTTGTAGCACTGTTCAATAAGGGGTATGTAATGTTTATTCAGGAATACCTTTCCTTAGACCCTTCTTAGGCAGTTCATAGGCCTTTCATACACAATTTCTAATGCAGTTCATAAGCGGTTTCATAGATAGTTCATCTGCAGTTTCATCCACTGTTTATACGTAATTTCACGTGAGGTTTATAAATTGCTTTTTATGCCGTTCAGCTGTTGCTTTGTACGGATGTAAAGCCACTATTAACACAATTCAGTGAGACATATATAGGACTATTCAAAATATACCTTATCCCAGACCAATCCTAGACAGTTCATAGACAGTTCATAGACAGATCAGCAACAGTTTCATGGACAGTTTATGAGCGGTTTCATGGGTAATTTATGAGCAGTTTTATAGCCAGTTAGTAAGCAATTTCAGACACAATTCATGTATTGTTTCACCTGCCAGTCATTTGCAGTTTCCTGCTCTTTTCATATACGATTCATAAGCGATTTCATGGACAGGTTATATACTATTTTCTTAGGCACTTCAAGGGCAGTTTCATAAGCAAGTCATAGGCATTTTTGTGAACAATCAAAGCTAATTCATAGGCAGTTACATAGTTAGTAAGGTTAAATAAAGACACCAGTCCATCCAGTTCAACCTGAGTGAGTGTGGGTGCATGTCTACAATTGTCCCCATCCCTATACATTGTGTCTCATTAAGATGCTCATCTATTATTATTATTATTTATTTAAGGTACCCATGTAGCACCATCAATTTACGCAGCACTCCACACATACATCGCACACTCACAACGGACCCTACCCTCAAGGAGCCAACAATCCAAGGTCCCCAACTCACATTCATATACTAGGGCCAATTTATTTATTTTTTGGACAAAAGCCAATTAACCTACCAGCATGTCTTTGAAGTTCATCCTTGAGTAAAGTATTACATTTGTTACTTTAGGTGTAAGTTGTCACTCACCCATTCTTCCCCGCTTGCTTCCTTCCTTCCAGCTTCTCCAGAAACTATGCACTTATAGAATGTCTCTGCCACTCCCCAGCTTGGATCCCCCTCTCCCAGCTGGTCAGTACAATCCTGTACAGGCAGGGGGAATAGCAGAGGGGACTGTCGATTTGCTTTTCAGCCATTCAGCACACTTCCCCATGGATACAGTGCAGCGGTGCAATCATTTTTATTCACTGCAAGTATGAGGTGGGGTCAGCAGAGAGCATGGAGAGCCAGGATTATCCAAAGTGGGGGGCACTGCAGCCTCTCACACCACGGCTCTCCCACAATCTTCCTTGGATCACCTTCTCACACTCCCTCTCGGTGCCATGTTCAGGCCCCGCGTCAGCCGAGGATTGTGACGTCCTCATCCTTAACACTCAGTACTTTAGACCCTCCCTCCTCTTCACAGTGCAGGTAAGGACCTCACTATTAAAGTTGTGGGGGGTCGCCTGACCACTTCAACCTTTTTTAAACCTACAGATTGCAACGCCTACATCTCGAGGGGCAGTTGTCATCACAGGGCAGGCAGGGCAAGCCCATCCCCACATGCCAAGGTTCTAGGTGTAGTCCTAGACTCTGAACTCTCCTTCAAGCAACACATCCAATCACTGTCCAAATCCTGCCGCCTCAACCTCCGCAACATCTCCAAAATACGCCCCTTTCTAACCAATGACACAACAAAGCTCTTAATTCACTCGCTGGTCATCTCTCGCCTCGACTACTGCAACTCCCTTCTCATTGGCTTACCTCTACGTAGTCTATCACCTCTTCAATCCATTATGAATGCTGCTGCCAGACTCCTCCACCTTACCAATCGCTCTGTGTCTGCCACTCCTCTCTGTCAATCCCTCCACTGGCTCTCGCTCGGCCAAAGAATTAAATTCAAAATTCTAACAACTACGTACAAAGCCATCCACAATTTCACTCCCAGCTACATCACTAGCTTAGTCTCTAAATACCAACCTACTCGCTCTCTTCGCTCCTCTCAAGACCGTCTGCTCTCTAGCTCCCTTGTCACCTCCTCCCATGCTCGCCTCCAGGCCTTTTCCAAAGCTTCTCCAATCCTATGGAATGTCCTACCCCAATCTGTCCGCTTATCTCCTACTTTATTAGCTTTCAGACGATCCCTGAAAACCCTTCTCTTCAGAGAAGCCTATCCTACCCACACCTAACAACTGTATTTTCATTTTTTCCATCAGCTCATCCCCCACAGTTATTACCTTTTTGTTTCCACTTGACCCTCCCTTCTAGATTGTGAGCTCTAATGAGCAGGGCCCTCTGATCCCTCCTGTATTGATTTGTATTGTAAGTGTACTGTCTGCCCCCATGTTGTAAAGCGCTGCGCAAACTGTTGGCGCTATATAAATCCTGTATAATAATAATAATATTATTTTTTTCTAATTTATTTTACCTTTTTATTGTTTTTTTTACACTGTGCTTCTAATAAAAAAAAGTGTCATTTTTATTCCTATTACAAGGAATGTAAACATCCCTTGTAATAGAAAAAAAGCATGACAGGACCTCTTAAATATGAGATCTGGGTCAAAAAGACCTAAAATCTCATATTTACACTGAAATGTTATAAAAAAATTGTTTGGAGATGGGTGGGGGCCATCTTCCCCTCACTCAGCTCCATACCACACAAGAGAATAGACGCGATCGTCTCTGCTGCTGCCGACAGCTCCGGTAAACAGCGGAGGATACCGGAGCGTGGCTGGAGGGGGGGCTCTCCCACCACCAATAAAAGTGATCATGCGGTGAATCTGACGCAGAGACCACTTTTATCTAAAAGTTTATCGCTGTAAACACAATAGAAACCCCCAGGTCTAAAGTTTTGGGGCTTAGAAATAATGAAATCCATGTGGAGGGGAGTGAATAGAGTCAGAGACTTATCGAAGTGTGAAACTAAATGGATATATACTTTATACCCTAAGGGGATGAATGTAGAACTCGATCTAAACTGTTTTATTAGTGATTATTAGCTTTCTATGAATGAAGTATGTTTTATGAATTGCTCACTTTTAGATGAATTATTAATACGGATTCTATATAGATGTATTAAGTGATACATTTACCAAATTTTACAAATGATTTATTAATATTTTTTTAACTTGATGTGCTGGCTGTTCTAATGCTATAATTTTATCATAGGTAGTTTGACATTGCTAAAATATTAATATCAATTTTAAATGAATGTATGCATTTTTGTTTTTTAGATTTAAGCATGAACAAAAAATTTGTATCTTAATTGCTCCCTAATTTGTCCATATATAATCTTTTGTGCTATGGGTTAATATGCTGATGCTGCTTATTCTATAGCAGATTATATGTAATTGGAGTTGAATTAATTTGCTTGAGGTATCATTATTAAGTGAACATACATCTTACAATCGATCGATATCGGGAGGAGTGCAATGTGATGATGGTCAAACAATAAGGATATATACCTCATGGGACACATATGGATGAACTTTTATTTGTTATTTTTTTATGTAACTAAATTATGTGATCATATGGATGGACCAAATTCAAGGACTATATAACAATTTGACTTTGAGCGCTGCTAATGTTGCATTTTATTCAGTATATTTGTTTTTTTATATACAGTTTCATTTTAGTAATTGTTTTTATTTTTCTGTATTTTTATAGGAATGTGTTTTTGCTTTTATATTGTAGTGTTATGGGGCAGTTCCACCTTTTGCCAGTGCGGTTTCATTAATCTTGCAGAGTGAGGCTTGGTTATACAGGAAGCATCACACAGGAAGCAACATTCTGTGGCCAGAGTGGAGCTTGGTTATACAGGAAGCATCACACAGGAAGCATAAGTCTGTGGCCAGAGTGAGGCTTGGTTATACAGGAAGCATCACACAGAATGAGGCTTGGTCAAATAGGAAGAACTGCATGGAGGTGGGGATAGAAACAAGGCTTTGACCCACAGATAGGGTATTTATGGCGATGATGGGAAATGACGCTTATGCTTCGGAAGAAGTCCGATTAACAATGAAACCAGCCGAGCGATAGCGTCATTTCCTGTCATGGCATTTGTAGAATCTACCCCCCCCCCCCGTAATAGGTGGTCAAGGTCCTTCTGTAAGGGCACATACTATTTTTTTTTTGGTGGTGGTCGCACAATGTGGAGGAAGTTGGTGACACAAAATTCAAACTTTCACTATTGTGTCACATTTGTGACTCTTGGACTCACTTGTTTATATCATTTATTTACTATTTATTTCATTTAATTGCAGCATACCTGTTCATCTATTTCATTTTTGTGATAATATCTCACTTCATTGTTGCAGTTGCAATTTTTGTTTTTTGTTTATCATAAGTGCAGTTTATTTTCGATCTTTTATGTGGTATATTGTCCCAGATTGATCACAATTGTTCAAAAGTTAGGTGTGTGGGATTTAGAAAATTCACAAATTCTGTAAAAAGTTGTATACCATTTTAGTGATAGCTCCCTGTGACAGACCTAACTGGGACAGGGGCTTTTGGAAGGGACTGCTGAGTAACCTCTTGCCTACTATGGGCCTGGCTTTTGAGAGGACTCCATTCTTTGGGAGGTGTGTGCCTGGGGATACGTTGGAGTGGTTTTGCGTTGGAGTCAGGTCCATGTCTCCCCAAAACACACAGACTATGGGAACCTAGGACCTGGGTACAGATTTGGGGCCCCTGGATATTGTTGCGGTATGGAACCAGCAGCACAAGCCCATATTGATTGCTTCAACCCCTTCCTAGACTGAGAGACTCACAGCAGAAAATTGTATTCAGTTCAAACAACCTAATGCTGGTGTCTCCTACTGCTTTCTGAAAATCTGTTTTTTAAGGTGTATTTCTCTCATTGTATAATTCCCCCATTGTGTTTCTCCTATGTGTGAATTCCCATTGTTAATTGAGTCTTCTATTGTTTATGTCTGTCTGGTAATCCTCTTGAAGATGTGATTAGTATTGTGTCCATTTTACTTTGTTACTGTCACGTCAATACTCACCGAGGCCGAGATGCCGAGAGCGGCTCGGCCTTATGACCACGCGCATCCGAACCCCCGAGGGTGATACAGGGGATCGGAGACACGCGGAGGCACGGGCTTCCGGTAGTTGCATGATATAGGAAGGTAGACTAGAATTCACAGTAGTTATAGGAAGGCACCGACGGGTACCATGCAGGACTGGTGAGACTGAGAGCAGGAAGTCCGTAGGGCAAGCAGAGGTTAAGACGGGGTGTCAGGCAGGCGGAGAAATCTTAAACAAGCAGAGGTCAGAGGTATCAGGCAGGCAGGTAGAGTGTCTCTTTAACAGGCAAGGTCAGGGGTATCAAGCAGGCAAATAGAATTGTCCTTTTAACAAGCAGAGATCAGGGGTATCAGGCAGGCAGGTAGAGTGGTCCTTTAACAAGCAGAGGTCAGGGGTATAAGGCAGGCAAATAGAGTAGTCCTTTTAACAAGCAGAGATCAGGGGTATCAGGCAAACAGACAGAGTAATCCTTATGGTGAGCAGAGGTCAGGGGTATCAGGCAGACAGGAACCAGGAACTTCTCAGGACTCAGGTACACAGGAGCAGCTGACGACAAACCAGCAACCCGACTGGGCGCTGGAGTCGTCTTAAGTAGCCTCTCGGCGAGCGCGTCAGCGTGACGCACTACCGGGCACCCGCACAGGCGACGGCGCGCACACAGGGACCGCCGTGCACCCGCACGCGCCGCACCATGGGTGCACGTCTCAACACTAGCCCGCTGCGCATGCGCCCCACAGCCCAGCTGATGGAGGCGACCTGCGTCTCCTGAGAGTGGCCCCCTCCTAAGGGCGGACACCGGACGCCCAAGCTAGACATCAATTCCGGATGGTCTCGATGAAAGGTTTGTATTAAACGAGGAGCATGTAAATTCCTTGCGGGCTCCCAAGAATTGTCCTCAGGTGGGTATCCTTTCCACTGGATCAGGTACTGTAGTTGCCTGCCCTTTCTACAACCAAGGATGGCTTCCACCTCAAATTTGTTCTCCCCGTCCACCCTGATTGGTGGGGGAGGAACTTCTCCTCTTTCTGGGAAAGAACTGGGCACTACAGGCTTCAGCAGGGATACGTGGAAGACAGGGTGGATCCTGTACATCTTTGGTAGTGCTAGTTCCATGGCCACAGAATTGATAATCCTTTTGATAGGGAAAGGACCAATGAACTTAGGTCCCAATTTCTGAGATGGCACCTGAAGTTTAAGGTTAGAGGTGGATGAGGGGGCATGGCCGGATGTGATCAAGGCAACAAGCGTTTCTCAGAGGCTCCGCTTATCCTGAGAAAATCCGTGTATTTGGAGCATTCCTTTTGCTAATTCAACCTGATTATCGGGTGGGGGAAGCAGGCAGGAGCAAAAAGATGCCTTCCTCGTCCGCAAAGAAGCAGCAGAAAGCCGAATACGATCAGCGCCATACCCGCTCTATGAAGGACGGAACGAAAGACCCCGCCCCCGCCATCTTGCCAGCACGGACCTCGGCAAAGCGCGCCACGCTGACTTCAGGAAAGATGGCGTCGGAAAGAGAAGCTGCGGAGATGGAACTCACTGAGGACCAAACGGAGGAGTCTCAGGGGGCTGTGGACACAGATGCCATAATCCGGCCGATCCTAGAAGCCACAAACACCAGTAAGTCGGAACTTATGGGAAGGATAGACCACCTATCCTCTGAATGTACCTTAATAAGGCATGATCTAGACAAGATCCGGGGGCGGCTCACCGCGGTGGAAACGAGGGTCTCTGATGTGGAAGATGTCACACACTCTCAGGGGGCAAACATAGCTGAACTGAAGGATATGGTGCTCTCCTTGCAGCGTAGAGCCATAGATGCAGAAGACCGGCAGAGGAGGAATAATATTAGAGTTGTAGGCCTACCTGAAGGGGCAGAAGGGGACAAGCCTGTTCTATTTGCTGAAAGTTTTTTCAAACAACTCCTGTCACTGAGAGATTTACCCCCCACTTATGTGGTTGAGAGAGCACATAGAGTACCAACAGGACGCAGACCGCCGGGAGCATACCCTAGACCCCTGTTGGTCCGGTTTCTGAACTATAGAGACCGGGATATGATTTTAGCCAAGTCCAGACAAGTTCCAGAGCTGAAATATGAAAATGCAAGAGTAATGTTCTTTCCGGATTTTTCGGCGGCCACACAGCAACAACGCAGATCTTTCAATGACATACGCAAAAGATTGAGAGACAAAGAGAACCAATACAGCATGTTATACCCGAGCAAGCTCAGGATCCAACATAAGGGAAGCGTGAGATTCTTTGAAGACCCTGGAGAGGCCAGTGACTGGCTAGACAAGGAACTCTCCTAACCATACAAAGAACTGAATTCAATCTTACCTGAACTGCAAGTTGCACCTGTTGTGCGTTGTTTTGTGGCACGAGTTATCACCCTAATTATCCAGCAAACTGGGAAATACAGAGAAAGATGATTCGCAAACATCCCGGCATATATGATGACAGATCCCAAAGGTATACTTTTTTTACCCCGGAGACTCTCTAAGGTGAGCCAAGATCCAGCCTGATAAAAGACCTGTGGGACAAAACATCACGAGATGAACAAGGACCGAATGCTGGTGTGACGGAGAAAATCTGGGGAAACAGCCTATGTTAACCGCCATTATTCACTGAAGGAGGATGATACCAAGGAAGATCTCTACATTTCTGTAAGGAAGGAAGGCTCTGTCCCCACCCTATGCTGAGGTACTTTAATTTTTTTGTATGCTAAAGTTATTTTTCTATTTTTATTTTGCTTTTTTGGATGCTCCAAAATTCTCTTGAAAGGGAGCGAAGAGGAAACAGGAAGATCAGTCACAGAGTTGCAGAACTGTCGATCGCAACGACCAGATTCCACAAGAAGTTTTTTTGTTGTTTTTTTGGGATGAAGCTACACACCAGAACTGTTTTTGAGTTCAGATGGGGACTTTTTTCTGGTATAATAGCAGGGGGGAAGGTTTATCTGTCACAGCCCAAGGGTATGAGTTGTCAAAATGGTATGGAGAGCTCTTGATGTTTACGAGTATGGAAAGCACCGTTGGGGGGAGAAGTTTGGGTCCCCTGATGTTCCCCAAGATTAGACCTGTGCAGAGAGAAAAATATGACAGATAAAATTAATATTGTGTCCTGGAACGTCAGGGGACTCAACAACAAGTTCAAGAGGGCCTCAGTCTTTCAGTACTTGAAACATCACAGACCTCACATAGTGGTTCTACAAGAAACCCACCTAGAGGGTAGTAAAGTATTGGCCTTACGCAAAAGGTGGATCCAAAGAGCGGTTCACTCCACATACTCCACGTTTGCGAGAGGGGTGTCAATTCTCATTAGCAGATCTATTTCTTGCACTATTCACCATATAGTTACTGATCCAGGGGGCAGGTACGCAGCAGTGATTATAGACATTTTCAACAGTCAAATGTTGTTAATAGCGGTATATGTACCTCCACCTTTCCAGGTTCAAATTCTCTACGACATGGTAACAAGACTGGCACAATTTTTACACCTGCCCATGGTGGTGTTGGGGGATTTCAATGTGGTGCTAGATGCGGCCTTGGACTCCTCCAACCCAAGTAGGGCAAGCTCAGGGGACCTAAAGAGTTGGGCCTCCACAGTCGGAGTGGAGGAGTTGTGGCGATGGAAACATCCAGCAGATAGATGTTTCTCCCACATATCAACAGCACATGGTTCCTCAGCGAGAATAGACTTGGCTTTTGGTAATAACATCATGTTACAGTATGTGTCTAGTATAGAATACCTGGCTGGGGGCCTGTCGGATCATAACCCCCTCCTTCTCACCCTGGCCGTAAGGCGGGGGGGAGGAGGGGGGTGCTGGCGCCTGTCTCCCGAGTGGTTGCAAAACGAACAGGTTGCGGCTCAGCTGGAGGAGGTGACAAAAAACTACTGGCAATCCAATGTTGATACGGCAGAGCCTCCAGTGGTTTGGGATGCCTTTAAGGCGGTAGTCAGGGGGGAATCTATATCGGCTATTAAGACAGCCAGGGTAAACGAAAATGAGGAATATAAAAATATACAACAGGAAGAGAATGACAGGGCCAGGGCTTATGCGGAAACCCCATCGAAAGAATTGTATGAATCCCTACTCGAGGTCAGAAGACGTCTGTCACTGCAGGTTAAAGGTCAGACAAAAATAGAGGAAACTCAAAAGGCACATAAAATTTTTGCAGAGGGAGACAAAAATGGCAAACTCCTGGCCATGCTAGTAGCGGATTACTCTCCGTTGGCTCACATTCCGGTTATTAAAGATAAAAATGGGATATTGGTCGGTGATCCGGTACTTATTATGCAGGAGTTTGTGGATTTTTTTTCGTCGCTGTATTCTCCCACTCCTCCATATGACAGGGCGGAGTTGGACAATGTAATGCGAAACCTACCGATACCCAGTTTATCGGAGGAGGACTGCAATATACTGGAGGCCAAAATAACAATAAAGGAAATAGAGGCTGCAATGTGTGCATTCCCTCCCAATAAGGCACCGGGACCGGATGGTATACCCGCAGACTTCTATAGGGCGAACATTGAACAACTAGCCAATAGGTTCAATTGGTTATTGGAACATTGTCTAGAGCACTCCTCCTTACCTGACTCTATGATGGAAGCATATATGATTCTCCTGCCAAAACCTGGGAAAGACTTGACAGAATGCGCATCGTATCGCCCTATCGCCCTACTAAACACTGACTTAAAAATTTTAACCAAAGTCCTAGCAACGAGATTGGCCCAGGTTATACAGACTATAGTTAATATAGATCAAACTGGCTTCATGCCAGGAAAATCGACAGACACAAATCTTAGAAGACTGTTTACTCATTTACAGCTCCCCCCCACAGACTCTGAATCTATAATAATAGTATCCCTTGATATAGCAAAGGCCTTCGATTCGGTAGATTGGCATTTTATGAGTAAGGTATTGGAGGTCATGGGATTTGGACCGCAATTTAGGAAATGGGTCTCACTGCTATACAGTAACCCCAAGGTGGCGATCCGCATGGGCGGGAGGGTGTCTCCGTTTTTTGAGATAGGAAGAGGCACAAGGCAGGGGTGCCCTCTGTCCCCCTTCCTTTTTGCCCTAGTGATAGAACCATTGGCCATTGCCTTGAGGGTATCCGGGAGGGTACAGGATATCAAAGTAGGCACTATCCATGAAACAGTTGCACTTTACGCGGATGATATGCTCTTGTTTCTATCAGACCCGAAAAATTCATTACCAGTAGTATTGGAAATCTTAGACGATTTTGCCAGGTTTTCCGGGTTACAAGTGAACTGGAACAAGTCTTCAATACTTCCTTTAGATGATAGAGCACGGAATGGGGTTGACCCGGATCTGCCACTACAATGGGTAACTACTATGAAATATCTTGGGGTAAAGATCACAGCAAAAATAGATGATTACATCTCCCTTAACATCCTCCCACTGATAACATTTCTCAATCAAAAAACTCAGGCCTGGTCCAGACTTCCACTGTCCTTGATAGGCAGGATCAGCCTACTCAAAATGAAGGTCCTGCCTGTGATCTTATATTTTTTGAGACATGCTCCAGTGTGGATCCCAAAATCCCTTTTTCGTCAACTGGACGGTATAGTGAGCTCCTTTTTATGGGCTCCAAAACCCCCCAGGATTGGGATTAAGGTACTCCAGGAACCAGGAGACGAGGGGGGGCTGGCTCTGCCAGATTGGCACAAGTACTATCTGGCAGGGCAGATGGTTTTTGCTCGTAGATGGCTAACCATGGATGAAGGGGACGCAGCTACGGTGTTGGAAGCAGCTCACCTTGGGTCCTACGAAAACCTGCGTATGGCACTATTTAGGGGGCTTAAGTCTGAATTGCCACTGACTACAACCATGAAGGCCACGATAAAAGCTTGGGAAATGGCGGTTCATTTGGCATCCCCAAGCTTTCTGGGCCATTCACCCACAATGCCGCTGTGGATGAATCCTATGCTACAGCACTTCTATAATTTACCTGATCCCATGATATGGGCAATTAAAGGGATTAAGACACTAGGTGACATAACAGCTCTCGACGATCTTCTGACATTTCCCCAGCTAAAGGCAAGACACAATTTGGAAAACGCCTATCTATTCCGTTACTTACAACTTCGGCATGCTTATCAGTCACAATTCAAGGTCCGTAAAGTAGAATCTTTTCCGTCCACTCTTGAGTCAATGTTATCGGAGGAAGCTCTGGACAAACCCCTCTCCAAATCTTATAAAGAATTTTTCAAAACTACACCAAAAGCTGTAGCAAAGACCAGAAGTAAATGGGAAATGGAAGTCCCTGAGCTCCAGGGAGAGGACTGGGAGGAAGTATGGGATCAACCGTTTAAACATCTGGTGTCAGCCAGGGATAGGTTGATTCAATTCAAATTCCTTCACAGGAGTTACTATACCCCGGCAAGATTAAGAAAGATTTTTGGGCAGGCATCGGATGAGTGCTGGAGATGCACTTTCTACCCGGCTGATGCTAGCCACATTTTCTGGGACTGTCCACAAATAAAAAGATATTGGGAGGAGGTCCTTTCATGTATTTCGGACCTTCTCACAATACCTATTCCATTAAACATCAAGGTGTGTCTGTTGGGTTTAGTACAGGAGGTGGTACAGACCAGAGCATTAAGAACATTGCTTACTATTCTGCTCTTTTACGCAAAAAAGGCCATCCTACTAAAATGGAAAGATTCTCAAGCCCCAAATGTCGCATTTTGGAAGAAGTTGGTAAATAATATGATGCCTTTTTACAAATATACATATCAGGCTAGAGGATGTAAAAATAAATTTGTCAAGGTATGGCAGGCATGGTATGGAGATGAGAGTACAATAGGGTAAACATACGATTATACTGTCTAAAAGAGGGCTGGCAGATGGTAAATTATCGTTAAGAGGAAACACTAACTAAAGCAGTAATAAGTGAAAATAAATGGAAGATGATGGACTGGGGGAAATATAATGTGTAAACCACTCTGACCCGGCGGTGTAATAACTTCATGCCATATGAGACTTAGGAATACTTTGGTTACCATTAATAGAATTGGGCTGTGACAGGGTGGGGGGGAGGTACTCAGGGGGGGAGGGAGTTACGGGTAAGAGTTATTGCTGGGCCCTGCGAGGTCAAATCTGGGCCCTGCCATGTTGGCGGCCCAGAAGTTACTGTATAAATGAAAATTTCAATAAAAAGAATTTAAAAAAAAAAAGGTTAGAGGTGGATAACCAGACTTCTTCCCCTATAACAAACGTTGGATTCTCCTTCCTACCTCGGTCATACTGCTCCTTGTAGTCCCTTTGAGCTTTCTGCAACATGTTTTGGATCTTCTGGAAATTAGCCTGTAAGGAGGTTATTCTGTCGTGTACTGCAGGGACTGCTATCTCAGGAATGTCATTAGACAGGAATGTAGGATGAAATCCGCAATTCGCCCAGAAAGGCGTTTGGTTAGTAGCTGCATGAATGGAGTTATTATAAGCAAACTTTGCATACGGAAAAAGATTTGCCCAATCATCCTGGGATCCTGAGCAGAAGCAACGGAGGTATTGCTCTAAGGTCAGGTTCGTCCTCTCCGTTTGACCGTTGCTCTGAGGATGGTAGGCTGACGAGAGGCACACTTTGATATCCAAGGCTTTGCAGAGTTCTTTCCAGAATTTGGATGTAAATTGCACGCCCCTGTCCGACACTATACTCCTTGGTACACCGTGGAGCCTTATGACCTCTTTCAGGAAGGTATTGGCCGTCTCTACTGCAGAAGAGGTACCCTCCATGGGCAAGAAATGAGCCATCTTGGAGAGACGGTCGACCACGACAAAAATAGTAGTAAAGCCTCCTGAGGCCGGCAAGTCCACGATGAAATCCATGGACACGTCGGACCATGGTCGTTCTGGAATAGGCAGGGGTTTAAGTAAACCCCAGGACTTGGTGTTTTGGCCCTTGTTCCGTTGACACAGAGGACAGGAGGCCACGTACTCCCTGCAATCCCGTCTCCACCCAGGCCACCAGAAGGAGCGAGAGATCAGGCCAGATGTTTTCCAATTTGTGGTCGTGGCACATTTTGAGAGTTGTTGACCGGGTTTTCTGAGGTACAAAAATTTTTCCCCGGATCCAAAAAAAATCCCCATCTTTCTTTAAAGACTGTACCTCTGATTCCGTACATGAATTGGATGAGGCTTTGATGGATGATATTAAGTCCGTCTGTGCCAGCCCAAGGAAATTTTGAGGAGAGAGGATTGTGCTTGGTTCTGGGGTTTGGGGATCAGCTGAGAACATCCGAGAAAGGGCGTCTGCCTTCCCATTCTTTGCACCAGGTCTATAGGAAATATGAAGATTGAAGCGAGAGAAGAAGAGAGCCCAACGGGCTTGTCTAGGTTTGAGTCGTTTTGCTGTTCGGAGGTATTCAAGGTTCTTCTGATCTGTGAAGATCATCACTGGGTGGAGTGCCCCCTCAAGTAAATATCTCCATTCCTCCAGGGCGAATTTTATGGCCAGCAGCTCCCTGTCACCCACATCGTAATTTAATTCCACTGGGCTGAGTCTCTGGGATGCAAACGCAACTGGATGTAGGATGGCTTTAGGTCCCTGTCTTTGGGAAAGAATTGCTCCTGTTGCGATCTCTGATGCGTCCACCTCCAGTACAAATGGTTGAGAAGGATCAGGGTGTCGGAGAATGGGAGCGGAGCTGAACAGGTTTTTTAATCTCAGGAAGGCTTCCTGTGCAGCTTGGGACCACCGGAATGCACCATGCTGGCGGGTTAGCTGAGTGATAGGTGTCACTATAGCAGAGAATCTGACGATAAATTTCCGGTAAAAGTTGGCGAATCCTATAAATCGTTGGACTCCCCTTTTGTCAGATGGAGCTGGCCACTCCTGGATGGCCTGTATTTTTTGGGGATCCATTTCAACCCCATTTGCCGATATGATGAACCACAAGAATTGCACGACTGATTTCTCAAACTCACACTTCTCCATTTTTAAGTAGAGTTTGTGTTGCTTCAAAATGGCAAGAACTGTTTTGACGTGCCCCCTGTGCAGCTCAATCGTGGAAGAAAAAACTAGTATATCGTCCAAATAGACTACAAGGAAATCATCTAGGTATTTTCGGAAAATGTCATTCACTAGGTGTTGAAAGGTGTCTGGAGCATTACAAAGCCCGAATGGCATCACCAAGTATTCGAAGTGCCCGAACCTGGACCTGAAGGCCGTCTTCCATTCGTCCCCGGCCCTGATTCTGACAAGGTTATACGCCCCTCGGAGATCTAATTTGGAAAAGACTCTAGCTGATCGGAACCATTGGAACAACTCTGGAATGAGCGGCAATGGATACCCATTCTTGATGGTGATGTTATTTAACTGCCGGTAATCTACACAGGGTCTAAGGGAGCCGTCCTTCTTCCCGACAAAGAATATACCCGCTCCGGCGGGTGAGGACGAAGGACGGATGAACCCCTTCAAGTTTTTGTCGATATATTGTTTGAGAGCCTCCAGCTCCGTTTCTGAGAGGGGAAATATACGACCAAACGGAATCTCTGACCCTGGCAGTAAGTCGATTGGGCAGTCATAAGGTCGATGAGGCGGGAGTCGATCGGCCATTTGTTTGCTGAAGACCTCCTGGAACTCAAGATACTCCTGGGGAACATGTTGGAGGTTAACTGAAGGAGCAGTAACTGTGGCACAGATCTTGGGCTCCAAAGGAAGACAATGTTGAGAACAGTATGGAGAGGGAAACGAAACCGCCTTAGTACTCCATTGGATCTGAGAATTGTGAGCCTGTAGCCAGGGTAAGCCTAGAATGACTGGAAACATGGGAGAGTGAATGAGGTCTAGGCGTAGGAGCTCTTGATGCCCGGAGTCGGTAGTTACTAGAATGGGTTGGGTCTCCTGGGTAATTGGACCTGAACTGGGAAGAGACCCATCAGCCAAGTGAACCTGTAGATGTTGAGCTTTGGTTTGCAAGGGTACATGCAGGTTCCGGGCCAGAGCAGCGTCCATGAAGCAGCTACATGCACCCGAATCAATGATCGCTGGCAGGTGGGACTCCCCTTCCGGTAGCTGTAGAGAAATAAACAACATGACATAAGATTTAGGAGCATTTGTCTTGGCAATTCATTGATTTTGGCTGAAAGAACTTACTGGGCCTTATCGGGCAGTTGCGCAGGAAGTGTCCGGCTCCCCCGCAATAGAGACACAAGTTGGACTGCCGTCTAAGTTGCCTTTCTTCTGAGGTCATTGGAGCCCGTACCAGACCAAGCTGCATGGGTTTGGTATCGGGAAGGGTAGTAGAACCGGCTGCCATAGGAGACGGTGTTTGAATAGGTTGGGGTCTTGATGTCGTCCACACAGGGCGTGGACTTTGGAACCGTTCTGAACGACGTTCCCGCAAACGTCTATCCAGCTTTGTGGCTGCCTGGATTAACTCCTCCAAACATGCGGGGGTCTCCATCCTGGCCAACTCATCCTTGAGGAGTTCGGACAGGCCTTGACGGTACTGATAGCGTAGGGCCGGCTCGTTCCAGTTTGTATCGGCCGCCCATTTACGGAATTCCACCGTATAATCTTCAATTGGTCTCCTTCCTTGGGATAGGTGGTGCAGGATGGCTTCGGCCGTAGCCATGCACTGTGGGTCATCATAAAGCTGCGACATACTCTTGAAGAACGTATCGATTGTATTAAGCACTTGACTTCCCGACTCCATCAAGCCGTGGGCCCAGGCCTGAGGTTCTTTAGACAGCAGGGAGATCGCAAATCCCACCTTGACCACTTCCGATGCAAAGGTTCGGGGCTGAAGAGCAAAATAGAGAGAACATGCATTCTTAAAAGCCCTACATTTCTTACGGTCCCCTGAGAACCGTTCCGGTGTGGGGACCCTAGGTTCCGGAAGTGCCATGACAACTGTGGGACTGGCGGTAGCCTGGTGAAGCGGGCCTTCGCTGCTGGGTGCGGGAGCTGCGGCGGCAGAAGGGAGTGGTCCCGTCAGCTGTTGGAGACGGCTGTCAATTTGCGTATATCCCTCCTGTAGTTTCTGCACCGAGTCTGCCAGGGTGGAGACCTGCTGACACAGGATCTCCAAGGGGGAGTGCGCTCTGTTGGCCTCGGACATCTGGCTGGTTTGTACTGTCACGTCAATACTCACCGAGGCCGAGATGCCGAGACAGCTCGCCCTTACGACCACGTGCACCCGAACCCCTGAGGGCGATACAGGGGATCGGAGGCACGCGGAGGCACGGGCTTCCGGTAGTTGCAGGTTATAAGAAGGTAGACTAGGATTCACAGTAGGTATAGGAAGGCACCGGCGGGTACCTTGCAGGACTGGTGAGACTGAGAGCAGGAAGTCCGTAGGGCAGGCAGAGGTTAGGACCGGGGTGTCAGGCAGGCGGAGAAATCTTAAACAAGCAGAGGTCAGAGGTATCAGGCAGGCAGGTAGAGCGTCTCTTTAACAGGCAAGGTCAGGGGTATCAAGCAGGCAAATAGAATAGTCCTTTTAACAAGCAGAGATCAGGGGTATCTGGCAGGCAGGTAAAGTGGTCCTTTAACAAGCAGAGGTCAGGGGTATCAGGCAGGCAAATAGAGTAGTCCTTTTAACAAGCAGAGATCAGGGGTATCAGGCAAACAGACAGAGTAATCCTTATGGTGAGCAGAGGTCAGGGGTATCAGGCAGACAGGAACCAGGAACTTCTCAGGACTCAGGTACACAGGAGCAGCTGACGACAAACCAGCAACCCGACTGGGCGCTGGAGTTGTCTGAAGTAGCCTCCCGGTGAGCGCGTCAGCGTGACGCGCTACCGGGCACCTGCATGGGCGACAGCGCGCACACGGGGACCGCCGTGCATCCGCGTGAGCCGCACCATCGGGCCACGAACGGGTGCACATCTCAACACTAGCCCGCTGCGCATCCACCCCGCAGCCCGGCAGACGGAGGCGACCTGCGTCTCCTGACAGTTACTGAACCATTGTGGGATGTTTGTTTGTTAGCTGCTCATTAGATGTTAGATGTACTGGTTTTCAAACTAGACTCCCATTTGGAGAAGATAAGGTATTACAAAAATGTAAATTTTTCCTGGAGAGTATTATATAATGTATTATATAATGTAAAGAAGCTGCTTGAAGGAGTTGTAGGAATTGTAGGGCATATAAGCAATTTCTTTGCATGTTTTGGAAAATGTATTTTAGGTATGGGTAATACAGTGGTGCACTTGGAGAAGTATTCTTTAGGTGAGGATACCAATTTTACCCATCATAGTCAACATGTTCAGAGGCAAGGATTGATTTCTAATCCCACCAGTGTATAGTTGGGGAGCACAGTGTTGTTTGAGATCATGGCATGGCATCAATGTTTGTTAAATCACACTTCCAATTTTTTCTTACATGGTTGAAACCAGTATCAAAACTGGTCTTAAATTGCTGCTCTATAGTACCTTTGAAGGTTTATCAGACCTATACTCTCTGCAGTCTTTAGTGTTTTGGCAATATTTAGCACTTCGTGGTTTTGTATTGCCTCATATATAATTTTAAAATAAGGTCATCAGTGTGCCTTAAAAAATGTTCAATGAATATAATGCAAGATACTGAAGAAGTATAATATTTTAGGTAAGACCCCATCTTGTAGGCCACCAGCCTACCATACCAATATAGTTCTGTTTTTGTGAAATAAAATTAATATTTTAACCTTAGCAAGTTTGATGTTTCATAATTGTACAAGAAGAGTAAAATAGAGGTACTTGTGATGACAATTGTTGTGTGACAATCAACATTATATAGTCTTCAAAAAGAAATATTTAATGATTGTAGTTGCCAATAGAGAAAACTTTTATCTACCGATTCAATCTTATAATATTTTGCTTTAGGATCCATCATGAGAACAAATATAAGTGGCAAGAGAGGGCACATTTGCCTTGTAAGATTCCTGATGTATAAGCTTGAGCTGAAAGAGTAGTGTACATGATTGTTAAGACTGAAAGTATGGTACAACAAAAAACACATCTTTGCAAAGCCTGTGTAAAATATCCCCAACGAATTCCATCTAATATTTTTTTGGCATGTAATGCCAACAACGAGAGGCAATGTCTTGTTTCAAGCATTCAGATTATATTCATTACTCTAAGGGTTCCATCAGGGGTTTGTCTACCCTTCATAAAGCCTACCTGATCCAGCTTAATGAGTTGTGGGGTAATATTCTATTAGCTATGGCCTTAGCATATACTTTAGGTCAGTACTCCATAAAAAAAAAAATTAGCCTGAAATTCTGCAGAAAAATTTGCTCTTCACCTCATTTGGGTTCTGTTACAATAATCGCCCAAAGCATTTTTTGACAGAGGTGCAGCTGTGTTGGACAAAGGCCACTTTCTCCTGTCTTGGTATGTCAACTTTAAATAGGTTACCTATGAACATGTAGTGATTATTGAATTTGGTGCATTAATAGTGCCACTTTGTACAAGTTGTGATTTTATAAAATACCTGAATCTGCCACATGTGTTGATAAAGTTACCAAAATTGGTGGTAAGGATTTTTGAATCTGAAGCAGATTTTAAAGGGCCATAATCAAAAAAAGGGTGTCTGTGATACTTTATGGAATTCCTTCTTGTATTCCTTCCCTTAGGGCCTTGTATTCGATTTTCAAAAGAACGCAATTGTGTTACCAATGGCAATTAAAATACCCTTCCACATTTAAGAAGTAGCTGTCAAGTATTAATTGGAGACCTTTTTTGTAAGCAAGTGGGATGCCTCTAGGTGAGGAAATGGATCACTTTACATATGACGTGGCATTTCATTTTGAAGGTTTTCTCCATAAAATACCTCCTTTACAGGGGTTGTTATGACCTTTACCATTGATGAACATCACTGTCAGTACAAATGTTTCTACAATGAAATGAGTGTCTTTGAATGTTGCTAAGGGAATGTAAACAATGGGTTTTACCTTGAAATCAGAAAGCTGACAAGCGGAGTAAAATAAAAAATGGGTCTTGTGCCAGTTAATAACGGTGCTCATTTAACATTTGCAATGTAGAAAATAAAGACTGTAAAAATAAAAAACAAAAGAACAGTTTGAAAAAGAACTGCAAACTATTTCCATGAACAGCTAAGTGATGCATTGCTCCATCAGAGGAGTATTGAGGAACACACTGTGGCATAGCAAAGGAGAATGGTTGTTGCTAATGCTAACAATGTAATGTTGAATCACTAAAGGCAGGAAATTCATATAACACAGTCAGATATCAAGACAGAATTTGCACTGCTGATTTAAAGTTATCACTAAGTGGAAAAGGATTCCATTTAAATGCCCCCAAATTGTAATAGCCTAAGGCCCTTTCAGCTGAAGTGACAGTGTAGGTTTTACTATTCTTGTTATTAAAAGTTTGTAACAGGTATTCATTCTTTTGCTCATCTGTATAGTAGTTGGCAACATATGTGCTGTTTAAAATCTTGAATACCTTGGAATACCATTAAATTTCATATTATTCTGTCATGAATGGTCCTCACTCCTCAGATATATTTAGCTTTGCCCACTGTAGATCATCAATAATTTCATTATGGGATTTAACTGGTTTGTTGTGCGTGGAAGCAAATTTACCTATCTACTGTCAATGTGGTTTACCTGACCCATTTCAGAGATGTATCACTTAAGATGTGTTAGCATAGACTCCATACCAGTGTGTAAAGAGCTATCGAACAATACAAATGTCCTTAAGTGTGGGGTCTGAAATGGTTTTGTCAGAAATGGGGTAATCCTGGAGGGGATATAAATCCCTTGAATACTGCATATTGCTCACCACAATATACTGCATGTGGTTGCTAGGCCTCTGGTTTCACAGGGCTTCTTGTGAAGGTAGATTGCTGGGTCCGAAGTGTGTAGCGTGGGCTGTGTCTGATGAGGGCTCCTGAATATTGCTGCCAGTAGGTGAGTGTCAATGTCTCTGTACAGGCAGAATTCTGTTCCCATCTTTGCAGCCATGATAAACTTGTGGGGTCCCTCTATGATTTATGTTTGAGGGTCATAGCTGCTACCTCTGGTGAAGTAGTGGGAATGAGGAGGTTGCGGTGTGGGTCCCTCTGCTGGTACTGTCACACTCTGCCTAGTTTTTCCTCACAGAGCTCTTGTGATATGCAGCCATTTTGGTCAGCTGTCGGATGAACCTTTGTGTTTTTAATACCAAAACAATATTGAAATGTAAAGATGAAAATAGAGTGTTAACGAGCTGGAGTTTGTTTCAGGGTAGATTATTAACAAATTCTTGTCCAAAATAGCATTCATTTTGGTATAAAATGTTTTATAAAGCTAAATTAATCTTTTGACTATACACAAATCTGAAGTTGTCAGACAGTCACTGGAGTGGCATTGATTATATCTGTGTTACTAAGTTGTTGCTAGCTGACTTTTTTTAATATTGTTGAAGGCTCACATTCAACCTTACAATTTTATTCTGGTTTGTTAGCAATTATTAAAAAAAATACATTGCTTATGGTTGGAGCTTGTCAAATTGACTGATAGTATTTCAAATTCTGTAATTTGTTGTCTACTGCCATGCATCTTGCTGACAGGCCTGAAGTTAGTTTAATGTAATGTTGCAGACATTGTCCACAGAAAGAAAGGTAGAAATGCAAAGGGAATAACAAAAACTGGCATTCTAGTACCCCTGTCAGCTATAATAGTGGAAGGGCAAGAGGGACGGGAACACTAGCAGCAGTATTCAATGTATCAGTGATAACAGCAAGGGTCAAAGACAGTTATGTTAGCAAAAGGGCCAAGAAAATAATATTATCAACTGGTTTTCTCTTTCATCTTCTCATTCATAGCCACAGAAAGGAGAAAAACTCAGGAACAAAATTGAGGACAATATCTCCCTTGTGCCAGAGAATTATAAGAATTTCCTTCTTCACAACCCATGCTGACACTGTCTTTCGCATATGGTGCTCAATTCTCTTCTCTTTTAATGTTCACTGGTAGTGCATATCAAGATAAAATGGGTACAGTCTTCCGTTTCTTTAACTGATCGGTAGGTTGCAAAACAAAAGGTTGAAAAGTAGAACTAAAGTTTTTTTGTTTTTTTTTTCTTTTGGTGTTGGTCGAGGGGTGGCAGCAAAACTCTTGGCAGACATTTGTTTAACCACTTACCCACTGGGCACTTAAACCCCCTTCCTAACCAGACCAATTTTCAGCTTTTGGTGCTTTCACATTTTGAATGACAATTACTCAGTCATGCAACACTATACCTATATGAAATTTTTGTCCTTTTTTTCACATAAATAGAGCTTTCTTTTGGTGGTATTTAATCACTGCTTTTTTTTTTAATTTTTTTGTGCTATAAAAGAAAAAATACTGAAAATTCGGTAAAAAAATGCATTTTTCTTCGTTTCTGTTATAAAAGTTTGCAAATTAGTAATTTTTCTTCATATTTTGGCCAAAATTTATACTGCTACATATCTTTGGTAAAAATAACCCAAATTGGTGTATATTATTTGGTCTTTGTGAAAGTAATAGAGTCCACAAGCTATGGAGCCAATCTCTGAAAATTTATTACACCTGATGCACTGACGGTCTATTTTATTTCTTGAGACCCTAGCAAGCCGGGAAAGTACAAATACCACCCAAAAGACCCCTTTTTGGAAAGTAGACATTCCAAGGTATTTATTTAGAGGCATGGTGAGTTTTTTGAAGTTCCAATTTTTTCCCACAATTCTTTGCAAAATCAAGATTTGTTTTTAATTTTTTTTTCACAAAATTGTTATTAGCAGGTAATTTCTCACACACAACATATGCATAGCACAAATTACACTCAAAAACACATTCTACTATTCCCCCTGAGTATGGTGATACCACATGTTTGAGACTTTTACACAGTGTGGCCACATACAGAGGCCCAACATGCAGGAAGCACCATCAGGCATTCTTGGAGCATAAATTACACATATCATTTCTTGACTACCTCTTGCACTTTTGAAGGCCCTGGAGAACCAGGACAATGGAAACACCAAAAAAATGACCCCATTTTGAAAAGAAAACACCCCAATGTATAATCTATGAGGCATAATGTGTCTTTTGAACATGTCATTTTTTTCTACAAGTTTTTGGAAAATGTGTAAAGAAAATAAAAACGCATTTTTGTTTACACAATGTTTCTAACACATAGCATGTACATACCAAAAATTACACCCCAAAATAGATTCTCATACTCCTCCTGAGTATGGCGATCTCACATGTGTGAGACTTTTCCACAGCGTGGCCACATAGAGAGGCCCAATATGCAGGGAGCACCGACAGGTGTTTTAGGGGCATACATTTCAAATCTAATTTGACTACCTATTACACTATTGTGAGGCACTGTAGTGGCATGGATGAGAACTGATGTTCTCCCTGTGCCTGCGTGGGTTTCCTCCGGGTACTCCGGTTTACTCCCACACTCCAAAGACATGCTGGTAGGTTAATTGGATCCTGTCTAAATTGTCCCTAGTTTGTATGAATGTGAGTTAGGGACCTTAGATTGTAAGCTCCTTGAGGGTAGGGACTGATGTGAATGTACAATGTATATGTAAAGCGCTGAGTAAATTGACGGCGATATATAAGTACCTGAAATAAAATAAATAAATGTGGCATGGATGAGCATGAATGGGGGTGGATGAGCCGTGGATGGGGATGGCTGAGTATGGATGGGATGACTGAGCATGAACGAGTATGGCTGAGTATGACCGGGTACGGCTGAGTATGGATGGGTATGGCTGAGTATGGCTTATGCATATTTCTTCTTAAATATTTTAGCTATGAGTAAGCATCCATTGATGTGAGACGCTCTCTGTATTGTCCTTATGAGGTGATTCTTGTTGGATTTCAACAATTTATAATAAAGATGCCTTTTTTCGGAGTGCGGCAGTCCAGAATTTCTTCATTTCTATGGCTGGGTATAGATGGGATGGCTGGGTATAGATGGGATGGCTGGATACGGCTGAGTATGGCTGGGTACAGCTGAGTACAGCTGGGTATGGATGGGATGGCTGGGTATGGCTATGTATGGCTATCTGCGGCCATTTACCATGATCCGTGATGCGCCGGGTCTGGACCCGGTGGTCACAGATATTCCAGGGTGCGTGCCCCAGGAGGCACACGAGATCCAGATTCTGGGAGGACGTCAATGTACGACCTCCCAGGGTTATCGAGCCATGCTGTAGCCGTCATTCACCTATAGCGCAGTCGGCAAACAGTTAAGTGAAGTTAGGCAGCGAGAAACAAAAAGCACGATTACACATTATAATGAACTGTCACAACACTGGATCTAGCAGTGATGTCAAATCCACAGACAGAATGCAGAGGAATGAGGGTGAGTAGAAAGTGCAGACTTGGGAAGGGGCTGTAGATAAAGAAAGCCACCACTTTGTACAAAAGTTTTACGTTTTCATATTGTGCTCATAGTGAGGCATGAGGCATGAGGAACACAAGCCTTGACCATTTTTCTCCACCATTGGATACAACACAAGTTGCTGTGTCTAATGTATGTGGATTGAGGGAAAACCAACAACTATCACTAGGCCAACAACACATTTTGGAATTTGGGCTCGGAGCCAACACAAAAAAGCTTTCAATCTGTAAGGAGGAAGAACACTTTGGTCAGATTCAAACATATTGTTATCCACTTCCAGCTTTGCCTCCCTCCAGTAAGGTGAAGAGGGAGAAATAGATTATCAAAAAAAGTGTGTAAAACTACACTTGCGCCAATGCCAAAACTCATCAGCTTCATCTCTGCCAATTGCAAAGTGTTATGCCGTGTACACACGTGTGGACTTTTCGACCGGACTGGTCCGACGGAACAAATCCGTCCGACAATCCGACCATGTGTGGGCTTCATCAGACCTTCAGTGGACCTTTTCTGTCGAAAATTAAACAGATTTTAGATTTGGAACATGTTTCAAATCTTTCCGATGGACTCGAGTCCGGTCGAAAAATCCGTTCGTCTGTATACTAGTCCGACGAACAAAAAAGGACGCAAGGGCAGCTATTGGCTACTGGCTATGGACTTCCTTATTCTAGTCCCTTCATACATCATCACGTTCATACCAACGGACTTTCGAACGGACTTTAGTCCGTTCGTGTATGGGCAAGTCCGGTCATCCGAAAGTCCGTCGGAAAGACCGCCAGATGTTTGATAGTGAAAAGTCCGCCGTGTGTACAAGGCATAACATAATTTCTTCTGCTTGGCTCTTGCCTTGTCTTATCATTGAATGTCTTTATGTTGCATGACAATTCAGCATACCTTCAAAGTGTAGATGTAATATTTTAAATTAATCTTAGTACCATAGTAGGGATGAGCCGAACATCCCCTGGTTCGGTTCGCATCCAGAACATGCGAACGAACTGAAAGTTTGTGTGAACATTTGAACACCGTTAGAGTCTATGGGACTCGAATGTGAGAAATCAAAAGTGGGAATTTTAAAGGCTAATATACAAGTTATTGTCCCAAAAAGGGTTTGGGGACCTGGGTCCTGCCCCAGGGGACATGTATCAATGCAAAAAAATGTTTTAAAAATGGCCGTTTTTTCGGGAGCAGTGATTTTAATGATGCTTAAAGTGAAAAAAATAAAAGTGAAATATTCCTTTAAATATCGTACCTGGGGGTGTCTATAATATGCCTTAAAGTGGCGCGTGTTTCCCGTGTTTAGAACAGTCCCTGCACAAAATGACATTTCTAAAGGAATAGAAGTCATTTAAAACTGCTTGCAGCTGTAATGTAATGTCGGGTTCTGGCAAAATGGATGAAAATTATTGAGAAAAATGGCATGGGTAACCCCCCAGCCCATTAGCAGGCCCTTTGGGTCTTGTATGGATATTAAGGGAACCCCGCACCCAAATTAAAGAAAAGGCATTGGGGCCCCAGGCCCTATATACTCTGAACAGCAGTATACAGGTGGTCCAAACAAGACAGGGACTGTAGGTTTGTTCTTAAGTTGAATCTGTTTGTAATTTGGAACAGGTACATTTTTTTAAGTGTAGCTCCAGCCAAAAAATCTATTTTTAAGCTTTTTGGATACCATAGGAAAGGATTATAATCACCCCTGTAACATTTGTTTTACCCCTGTTCAGAAGAATTCACCTCACTTTCTGTCCCAATGACAATTTAATTTTGAAAACTTGGGTTTTTTGGAAAACAAGGATTGGTGATAATAAAGCATCACTGGAGACACCTTTTTCCCATAATAACTCTTACTGGAGAGAATTTCCCTTCCTAGGGGTAGATTTCCTCTCACTTCCTGTTGTATCCCTCCATTTGTAAGTAGGAGTCATTTGTAAGTCAGATGTTTGAAAGTAGGGGACCGCCTGTATATACTATATGGCTTGCCCTATATACTCTGCAGAAATTTGGGCCTTAGGTATTGGTGGTACCAGAAAACTGTAAGCCCTCACAGTTACTCTTGGTGGGTGCTGGAACGGGCCCTGCTGTGAAATATTATATCAAGAATTGTAATTACATGCCTTTGTTGAAAAGGGTCAGAAAAATTGGGCCTTTGGTGGTGGTGTGGTGGTGTTGCCACAACACTGTAAGCCCTCACAGATACTCTAGTTGAGCGCAGGAATGAGCCCTGCTGCAAAATATTACAGCAAAAATTGTAATTACATGCCCCTGTTAAACAGGGGCAGAAAGATTGGGCTTTAGGCACTGGTGGTGGTGCCCGGAACCAAAAATGTTCTTAGAAGCTATCAACATGAACATTGAGGAGGAATAGGATAGTCACTCAGCATAACAGGATAGTCACTCAGCATCAGCATAGGCAGTCTTCAAGGGATCTCGCATTCATAAAAAATGATTTGGTTACATCAGCATCAGGTGCTTGGTAGCTGGTGATCCAAGACTGATTCATTTTTATGAAGGTGAGCCAATCAACCGAGTCTGTGGAAAGGCGCACTCTGTGATTGGTTACAAACCCTCCAGCAGCACTGAATGTGCGTTCAGATAGAACGCTGGATGCAGGACAGGCCAGTAGCTCAATTGCATACTGTGCAATCTCTGGCCAGTGATCCATCCTCAAGACTCAGTAACCCAGTGGATTTTCGGTTGGAGAGGTGTCCAAGTCAGATCTTGCCCCTAGGTATTCCTGCACCATGTAAATCAGATGCTGGCGATGGTTGCTGGAACCGATCAGACCTTGGGGCTGCGGACTAAAAAAATTGTCTGAAAGCAGATGGCCACCTTCTCCACCGCTCTTTCTGTGACTGACCGAAGCCTCAGCAACACGTTGTCCAGGAGAACCAGGGAATTGCAACCTCCCAGGCTCTGGAAATGCATTGCACAAACCTTTCTGCAAGGCCTCCCGAAGATGTTTCATCCTATGCTCCCTCTGCGAAGGCTGGATAAGTTCCGCAATCCTTACCCTTGTAACGTGGATCAAGAAGAGTTGCCAGCCAGTACTGATCTTTCTCCTTGATACCACGAATCTGAGGGTCCTTTTGCAGGCTTTGCAGGATCAGGGAGGCCATGCAGCGTAGGTTTGCTGAGGCATTCGGTCCGGAGTCCTCTGGGTCACTAAGGACGACATGATCCGCAACCACCTCCTCCCAGCCATGTACAAGTTCATGGGTTTCTGGGGACTGAAAACGATCCCTTGAAGACTGCTGATGATGCTGAGTGCCAGGCTCCACCTCCATGCTGACACAATCCTCCTCCTCCTCCTTCCTGTGTGATAGGCGGGCCTGCAGGAATGCTGTCTGGATAAAGGGAGCCTTGAGAGGTAAGGAAGTCCTCCTCTTCCTCCCTCTGTTCTGCCTCAAGTGCCCTGTCCATTATTCCACACAGCGTGTGCTCCAACAGGAAGACAAGAGGGACAGTATCACTGATGCATGCACTGTCACTGCTCACCATCCTCATGGCCTCCTCAAATGGTGACAGGACAGTGCATGCATCCTTGATCATTAGCCACTGGTGTGGTGAAAAAAAGCCAAGCTCCCCTGACCCTGTCCTGGTGTCATACTCGCACAGGTACTCATTGATGACCCTTTGCTTCATTTGCAGCCACTGCAGCATTGCCAACGTTGGGTTCCACCTGGTGGGCATGTCACAGATGAGGCGGTTCTTGGGCAGGTTGCATTCCTTTTGAAGGTCAGCCAGCCGAGCACTGGCATTATATGACCGGCGGAAATGCCCATAGACTTTCCTGGCCTGCCTCAGGAGATCCTGTAAGCCCGGGTACCTGCACAAGAACCGCTGCACCATCAAATTAAGGATGTGAGCCAAACAGGGAACATGGGTCAAGTTTCCCTGTCGGAGGGCTGAGACGAGATTGGTCCCATTGTCGCAAACCACCATTCTTGGCTGAAGCTGGCATGGCGTCAACCACCTCTGAACCTGCCCCTGCAAAGCTGTCAGAATCTCTGCCCCAGTGTGGCTCCTGTCCCATAAGCAGACCAACTCAAGCACTGCATGGCATCTTTTTGCCTGAGTGCTTGCGTAGCCCCTAGAACGCTTACGGAGCACCGCTGGTTCAGAGGACAAATCTGCACAGGAAGAGGCCATAGAGGAAGAAGAAGAGGAGGAGGTGGAGGAGAGAGGTGTGGCAGAATCACCACTACCAGCATTTTGGAGGCATGGTGGCAGAACAAGCTCCAACATTACTGCACCCTGTCCTGCATCCTTCCCAGCTGCCAGCAGGGTTACCCAGTGCACCCTGAAAGAAAGGTAAGGTCCCTGTCTATGCCTGATGGACCATGAGTCAGCGGTAACATACACCTTATAGACATTGCCTTCCACATGCTGGTAGTGCGCCGGAATGGCCTTCCGAGAAAAAAAATGGCGTTTGGGAACCTGGCACTGAGGTTCTGCACATTCCGCAAATTCTCAAAATGGGGCAGTCTACCAGCTGAAAAGGCAGCAGTGCTAGCAATTTAGCCAAACTAGCATTCAGCCGCTGAGCATGTGGATGGATGGGACCGAATTTCTTTCGACGGTTTAGCAACTGGGGTAGGGAAATTTGCCTGCTACAATCGGATTTTGGTGTACCGCTAGCAGATTGCCCGCAAGTGCTTGGGACACCTACTGTAATTCTACACCTTCATCCCTCTCATTGCAGGTCTCTGAGAGGACTGAAGGTATAGTGGGGTTGGAGATCCCAGATGATGAGGAGCAAGGAGAGGTCCGGCTTGTTCTTTGGTGTGGGTCTTTTAAGTACTGTTGCCAACGGACTGCATGGGAGCTCGACATATGTCTGGTCAAGCATGTGGTGCCCAAGCGGCTGCTGTTTTGGCCACGCTTGATACGCTTCAGACATATGTTGCAAACAGCAATGATGCGATCTGCTGCACACATCTCAAAAAAGGCCCACACCAAAGAACTTTTGAAAAAATGCGCAGAGTCAGCAGCGCCCTGCACATGTGGAGCACTGCGGTGTGATGCAGTCGGTTGGCTGTCCTTAATCTGGCCCCTGGAGGGCATCCTGCCTCGTTGGAGATGTGCCTCCTCCTCCTCTCTTCTATCAGGCACCCACGTAGAGTCAGTGACCTCATCATCCCCTCCCTCCTCGCCACTGGTGCAAACCTGGCAGTATGCTGCAGCTGGGGGAACATGACTGCCAGTTTCTTGTCCTTCTTGGGCACCCCCTCTCTCTGGGCTCACGTTACTGCCTTCATCCTCAACCTGGGTACCATCATCAGAGCCTTCAAAATGCTGTGCATCCTCCTGCAGCATGTACCCGACACTGTGGTCGAACAGTTCGGGGGACTCCTCAGGACATGATGGTGGGGCTAGGGAAGGAGTGATTGATGCCATTGAGCCGATAGAATAGGCCACTTTGGCAGCTGCATTGGCAGCCAAACTTGTCTTAGCCTGGGTGACAGAGCACGAGGAGGATGAGGCTGGCTTTGTGATCCACTCTACCAACTCTTCTGCATGTTGTGGCTCAACACAGCCAGCTGTCGAAAAAAGGACAAGCGTGCCCCACGGCTACGTGCTGTAGATGCACCATGTCCATGACCAGCACCGTTGGCTGTAGACACAGAGTCTGCTTGCCCTCTTGTACTGGCCCCGTGAGCGTTTGCCTTTCCTTGGTGGCCTTCCAGACATGCTGTAAAATTGGATTAGCAAAACACTGCCTGAAGTT
Organism: Lithobates clamitans; assembly: GCA_037952925.1. Taxonomy (NCBI): domain Eukaryota; kingdom Metazoa; phylum Chordata; class Amphibia; order Anura; family Ranidae; genus Lithobates; species Lithobates clamitans. The sequence continues at coordinate 5,364,186 of JBBGZY010000079.1, forward strand.
TACTAGAAAAATTACACCAGGGATGGCCTGCAGTCAGGTATAGGCTTGGGTAGACTAGAATGCAGTGGATATATATGTAGGAGACTGTGTATATATATATCTTTATGCACTGCAGATTACTGAATCATCTGCCTGGCCTGCCTGCCTGAAAGTGTCTTTAAATACGTACACCAGGAATGGCCTATAGTCAGGTATAGGCTTGGCTAGACTAGAATGCAGTGGATATATATGTAGGAGACAGTATATATATTTTATGCACTGAAGATCACTGAATCGCCTGCCTGCCTGAAAGTGTATTTAAAAACGTACACCAGGAATGGCCTGCAGTCAGATATAGGCTTGGCTAGACTGGAATGCAGTGGATATATATATATATATATATATATATATGTTGGAGACTGTATATTAGGGATGAGCTTCGAGTTCGAGTCGAACTCATGTTCTACTCGAACATTGGCTGTTCGCAAGTTCGCCGAACAGCGAACAATTTGGGGTGTTCGCGGCAAATTCGAATGCCGCGGAACACCCTTTAAAAGTCTATGGGAGAAATCAAAAGTGCTAATTTTAAAGGCTTATATGCAAGTTATTGTCATAAAAAGTGTTTGGGGACCCGGGTCCTGCCCCAGGGGACATGGATCAATGCAAAAAAAAGTTTTAAAAACGGACGTTTTTTCAGGAGCAGTGATTTTATTAATGCTTAAAGTCAAACAATAAAAGTGTAATATCCCTTTAAATTTCGTACCTGGGGGGTGTCTATAGTATGCCTGTAAAGGGGCGCATGTTTCCTGTGTTTAGAACAGTCTGACAGCAAAATGACATTTGGAAGGAAAAAACTCATTTAAAACTAGCCGCGGCTATTGCATTGCCGACAATACACATAGAAGTTCATTGATAAAAACGGCATGGGAATTCCCCACAGGGGAACCCCGAACCAAAATAAAAAAAAAAAAATGATGTGGGGGTCCCCCTAAATTCCATACAAGGCCCTTCAGGTCTGGTATGGATATTAAGGGGAACCCCAGCCAAAATTGAAAAAAAAAATTGACGTGGGGTTCCCCCTAAATTCCATACCAGACCCTTCAGGTCTGGTATGGATTTTAAGGGGAACCCCGCGCCAAAAAAAAAAAAAAAAACGGCGTGGGGTCCCCCTAAAAATCCATACCAGACCCTTATCCGAGCACGCAACCTGGCAGGCCGCAGGAAAAGAGGGGGGGACGAGAGTGCGGCCCCCCCCCCTCCTGAACCGTACCAGGCCACATGCCCTCAACATTGGGAGGGTGCTTTGGGGTAGCCCCCCAAAACACCTTGTCCCCATGTTGATGAGGACAAGGGCCTCATCCTCACAACCCTGGCCGGTGGTTGTGAGGGTCTGCGGGCGGGGGGCTTATCGGAATCTGGAAGCCCCCTTTAACAAGGGGACCCCCAGATCCCGGCCCCCCCCCTGTGTGAAATGGTAAGGGGGTACTTACCCCTACCATTTCACTAAAAAACTGTCAAAAATGTTAAAAATGACAAGAGACAGTTTTTGACAATTCCTTTATTTAAATGCTTCTTCTTTCTTCTTTCTTCCTTCATCTTCTTCTGGTTCTTCTGGCTCTTCTGGTTCTTCCTCCGGCGTTCTCGTCCAGCATCTTCTCCGCGGCGTCTTCTATCTTCTTCTCCTCGGGCCGCTCCGCACCCATGGCATGAGGGGGGAGGCTCCCGCTCTTCTCTTCATCTTCTTCTCTTCTTCATCTTCTTCTTCATCTTCTTCTTCCTTCTTCTCTTCTTCTCTTCTTCTCTTCTTCCTGTCTTCTGCGGGCCGCTCCGCAGCCATGCTGTGGCATGGAGGGAGGCTCCCGCTGTGTGACGGCGTCTCTTCGTCTGACGGTTCTTAAATAACGGGGGGCGGGGCCACCCGGTGGCCCCGCCCCCCTCTGACGCACAGTGACATGACGGGACTTCCCTGTGGCATTCCCCGTGACGTCACAGGGAAGTCCCTCAAGTCACCGTGCGTCAGAGGGGGGCGGGGTCACCGGATGGCCCCGCCCCCCGTTATTTAAGAACCGTCAGACGAAGAGACGCCGTCACACAGCGGGAGCCTCCCACCATGCCAGCATGGCTGCGGAGCGGCCCGGAGAAGACAGGAAGAAGAGAAGAAGGAAGAAGAAGAAGAAGAAGAAGATGAAGAAGAAGATGAAGAAGAGAAGAAGATGAAGAGAAGAGCGGGAGCCTCCCCCCCATGCCATGGGTGCGGAGCGGCCCGAGGAGAAGAAGATAGAAGACGCCGCGGAGAAGATGCTGGACGAGAACGCCGGAGGAAGAACCAGAAGAGCCAGAAGAACCAGAAGAAGATGAAGGAAGAAAGAAGAAAGAAGAAGCATTTAAATAAAGGAATTGTCAAAAACTGTCTCTTGTCATTTTTAACATTTTTGACAGTTTTTTAGTGAAATGGTAGGGGTAAGTACCCCCTTACCATTTCACACAGGGGGGGGGCCGGGATCTGGGGGTCCCCTTGTTAAAGGGGGCTTCCAGATTCCGATAAGCCCCCCGCCCGCAGACCCTCACAACCACCGGCCAGGGTTGTGAGGATGAGGCCCTTGTCCTCATCAACATGGGGACAAGGTGTTTTGGGGGGCTACCCCAAAGCACCCTCCCAATGTTGAGGGCATGTGGCCTGGTACGGTTCAGGAGGGGGGGGGGGCCGCACTCTCGTCCCCCCCTCTTTTCCTGCGGCCTGCCAGGTTGCGTGCTCGGATAAGGGTCTGGTATGGATTTTTAGGGGGACCCCACGCCGTTTTTTTTTTTTTTTTTGGCGCGGGGTTCCCCTTAAAATCCATACCAGACCTGAAGGGTCTGGTATGGAATTTAGGGGGAACCCCACGTCAATTTTTTTTTCAATTTTGGCTGGGGTTCCCCTTAATATCCATACCAGACCTGAAGGGCCTTGTATGGAATTTAGGGGGACCCCCACATCATTTTTTTTTTTTTATTTTGGTTCGGGGTTCCCCTGTGGGGAATTCCCATGCCGTTTTTATCAATGAACTTCTATGTGTATTGTCGGCAATGCAATAGCCGCGGGTAGTTTTAAATGTGTTTTTTCCTTCAAAATGTCACTTTGCTGTCAGACTGTTCTAAACACGGGAAACATGCGCCCCTTTACAGGCATACTATAGACACCCCCCAGGTATGAAATTTAAAGGGATATTACACTTTTATTGTTTGACTTTAAGCATTATTAAAATCACTGCTCCTGAAAAAACGGCCGTTTTTAAAACTTTTTTTTGCATTGATTCATGTCCCCTGGGGGAGGACCCGGGTCCCCAAACACTTTTTATGACAATAACTTGCATATTAGCCTTTAAAATTAGCACTTTTGATTATTCATGTTCGTGTCCCATAGACTTTAACGGCGTTCGCGTGTTCGAACGAATTTTTTTCCTGTTCGCATGTTCTGGTGCGAACCGAACAGGGGGGTGTTCGGCTCATCCCTACTGTATATATATTCAATGCACTGCAGATCACTGAATCACTTGCCTGCCTGCCTGAAAGTGTCTTTAAATACGTACACCAGGAATGGCCTATAGTCAGGTATAGGCTTGGCTAGACTAGAATGCAGTGGATATATATATATATATGTTGGAGACTGTATATATATATATATATTTAATGCACTGCAGATCACTGAATCACTTGCCTGCCTGCCTGAAAGTGTATTTGAAAATGTAAACCAGCAATGGCCTGCAGTCAGATATAGGTTTGGCTAGACTAGAATGCAGTGGATATATATGTAGGAGACAGTATATATATTTTATGCACTGCAGATCACTGAATAACCTGCCTGGCCTGCCTGCCTGAAAGTGTATTTGAATACGTACACCAGGAACGGTCTGCAGTGAGATATAGCTAAACTGGATACAGTATATATACAGTGGGGACACAAAGTATTCAGACCTCCTTAAATTTTTCACTCTTTGTTTTATTGCAGCCATTTGCTAAAATCATTTAAGTAATTTTTTCCTCATTATTGTACACACAGCACCCCATATTGACAGAAAAGCATGGAATTGTTGAAATTTGTGCAGATTTAATTAAAAAAGAAAAACTGAAATATCACATGGTCTTAAGTATTCAGACCCTTTGATCAGTAATTAGTAGAAGCACCCTTTTGATCTAATACAGCCAACAAGTTTTTCACACCTGGATTTGGGGATCCTCTGCCATTCCTCCTTGCAGATCCTCTCCAGGTCTGTCAGGTTGGACGGTAAACATTGGTGGACAGCCATTTTTAGGTCTTTCCAGAGATGCTCAATTGGGTTTAAGTCAGGGCTCTGGCTGGGCCATTCAAGAACAGTCATGGAGTTGTTGTGAAGCCACTCCATTATTTTAGCTGTGTGCTTAGGGTCATTGTCTTGTTGGAAGGTAAACATTTGGCCCAGTCTGAGGTCCTGAGCACTCTGGAGAAGGTTTTCGTCCAGGATATCCCTGTACTTGGCCACTTTCATCTTTCCCTCGATTGCAACCAGTCTTCCTGTCCCTGCAGCTGAAAAACACCCCTACAGCATGATGCTGCCACCACCATGCTTCACTGTTGGGACTGTATTGGACAGGTGATGAGCAGTGCCTGGTTTTCTCCACACATACCGCTTAGAATTAAGGCCAAAAAGTTCTATCTTGGTCTCATCAGACCAGAGAATCTTATTTCTCACCATCTTGGAGTCCTTCAGGTGTTTTTTAGCAAACTCCATGCCGGCTTTCACGTGTCTTGCACTGAGGAGAGGCTTCCGTCGGGCCACTCTGCCATAAAGCCCCGACTGGTGGAGGGCTGCAGTGATGGTTGACTTTCTACAACTTTCTCCCATCTCCTGACTGCATCTCTGGAGCTCTCCCACAGTAATCTTTGGGTTCTTCTTTACCTCTCTCACCAAGGCTCTTCTCCCCCGATAGCTCAGTTTGGTCGGACGGCCAGCTCTAGGAAGGGTTCTGGTTTTCCTAAACATCTTCCATTTAAGGATTTTGGCGGCCACTGTGCTCTTAGGAACCTTAAGTGCAGCAGAAATTTTTTGTAACCTTGGCCAGATCTGTGCCTTGCCACAATTCTGTCTTTGATCTCTTCAGGCAGTTCCTTTGACCTCATGATTCTCATTTGCTCTGACATGCACTGTGAGCTGTAAGGTCTTATATAGACAGGTGTGTGGCTTTCTTAATCAAGTCCAATCAGTATAATCAAACACAACTGGACTCAAATGAAGGTGTAGAACCATCTCAAGGATGATCAGAAGAAATGGACAGCACCTGAGTTAAATATATGAGTGTCACAGCAAAGGGTCTGAATACTTAGGACCATGTGATATTTCAGTTTTTCTTTTTTAATAACTCTACAAAAATGTCAACAATTCTGTGTTTTTCTGTCTATGGGGTGCTAATGAGGAAAAAAATGAACTTAAATGATTTTAGCTAATGGCTGTAATATAACAAAGGAGTGAAAAACTTAAGGGGGGGTCTGAATACTTTCAGTCCCCACTGTGTATGTATAATATATATATATATATATATATGTATATATAATATTATATACAAAGCCGGGATGTGTGTGTGTGTGTGTGTGTGTATATGTGTATATATATATATATATATATATATATATATATATATATATATATATATATATATATATATATATATATATATATGTATGTGTGTGTATATCTATTAAATACACTGCAGCTAACTGAATCAACTGCCTGCCTGAAGTATATTAGAAACAGTACAGCAGGAGCTGTCTGCAGCGAGATCTAGCAAACTGAATAAACTGCCTGCTCAAAGTAAATTAAATGACCCTCTCTCTCTCTCTATCTCTTTCTCCGCCAGCAACACACTACACAAGGCTGACATGCAGGCGGCCTTATATAGTGTGGGGCGTGGACTTAACCCCCTGAGCCATAATTGGCCAAAGGCACCCTGCCTTTGGCCAATTACAGCTCTCTTTGCTGACGGCACTGTGATTGGCCAAAGAATGCGGGTCATAGTGCATGCTTGGCCAATGATCAGCCAGAAATGCACTGCGATGACACAGTGCATTATGGGGCATGACGCACCACTCAAATTGGCATGAATGGCCCATAATGTTTGACCTTTGTCGAACGATCGAACAGCCGATGTTCGAGTCAAACTCATGTTCGACTCGAACTTGAAGCTCATTCCTATACCATAGCAAGAAAGAATCTTTTCACCATTTCTTGTAACACTAACAAGCACATGACACAGGGAAGGGAAAATGGCTAATTAGGCCCAATTTGGACATTTTCACTTAGGGGTGTATTCACTTTTGTTGTCAGCAGTTTAGACATTAATGGCTGTGTGTTGAGTTATTTTGAGGGGAAAGCAAATTTATACAAGCTGAACAATCACTACTTTACATTGTTCCAAAGTGTCATTTCTTCAGTGTTATCACGTGAAAAGATATAATAAAATATTTTCAAAAATGTGAGGGGTGTACTTACTTTTGTGAGATACTGTATCACTACTAGAATGTGGCAGCTAAACCTTTAGGGTGTATTGCATCTTTATACACAATATAGAGTCGGTACATACATTATCCAAAACCACACAGCTTGGATATCCAAGAAGTTCAAGGACCACCTGCCTACTGCCTTGGGGGAGAATAACCTTAAAGTTTTGACATATACAGTATATTCCCCACAAGTGCAAGTGTAGGTTGTTAACTATCTGACAGTTTTCACCAACCTTATGGATGTGAATACCTCTTTGCATATGTCAATTTAATACATTCTACTGTTAACAATCAATAATATACAGTATGATACTATGCAGCTTTCTTTCCTGTTATCCATTCTTTCTCATTTTGCATCTGCAATTTTCAAAGTGATTTCTTAAAAATAAATCACGTGGATTGGGAGCAGAATTCTTAGAAAATATATTGGAGCACTGAAAAACAATTTGGAATTCTGAGATATTATCGCTATAAGCCTCTCAATTATCTTTCTATAAGCCTGACATATCTCAGAATTCTGGGATGTTATCTCACAACTCAGCCATAATTGGGTTCATTTTGTAAAGGTGAATAGGCTGTTTACTTTGCAAGGGAATTCTACCAAGAGTTTAGTGATCAAAATGAAGCTCTGGCTGATTTCTATCATCCAATCATGTGCAAACAAAAATGTTTTTTTTTTTATTCTATCTACAGTACATGATTGGTTTATTTCTTACAAAATGAAACTTCACCACATTCACTAAGCTCTGGGGCAAAGTCCCTTGTAAAGTGCAAATTCCTTTGAAAAGTGTTTCAGACTATTGGGATATTATCTTTGAATGTAGAGATAGCATATCCAGCCTCTCAGAATCTCAGAAGGGTAGGATGTTATATTAGAGCCCAGAGCTATTAAAGGGTTTGTTAACACATATAACTCAAACTCTGCCACACTCTCTATTAGAACCTGGCAGAGCACACTGTACCTTTCTTATAGAAAAACAAGTGTTGTAAATACTGATTGAGAGCTGTCTTCAGGCTGGTCACATGACTCGCAGCCGCTTTACAGCTCTGATGAATGGATACTGCAGTAGGGGCCATGATCTCCCTCTGACGTCTATCGAGGAGATCACATGGCCACTCAGCCTCTCCTGCAGTAGCCATTCAAACCGGCCGAGAGTCACATGACCGGCCTGAAGACAGCGCTAAAATTGTATTTACAGCGCTCATATTTCTAAAAGAAAGGTACATCGTGCTCTGCCAGGATATGAACAAGTTGCTGGCAGTGAGGAATAAAGATTTTACATTTTTACTAGAAGCGGCTGGGGCAGGGGGCGGAGACAGAGATACAGACAGGAGCTGACATGCAGGAAGGAGGGGGTGAGGAAGGAGACAGGAGAGCAGGGGGAACAGCAGAATATGACGGAGGCCTGCAATTAGACCACGGTGATCAGGGCGCAGCTGCCCTGATTTTCATGGTCTAGGTAAAGAGGGGATACAGGAAGTGCCAGATTCAGTTTTTTTTAATAGGTTAGAGGGGGCAGATTATACAGCAAAATCAATGTGTTGTATAATCTCATTTAAAGTAACAAACAAAAAATCTTCTGGTGTTCTCAGGTCTCAAGAAATGAGATGTCAGTATATCAGGATAGTTTGTAGACTCTACAACTTTCCTACAAACTAAATAATATACACTGATTTGAGTTATTTTCATCAAAGAAATGTAGTAGAATACATGTTGGCCTACATTTATGAAGAAAGATTATTTATTTGCAAAATTTCATAAAATGAACGAAGAAAAACACTTTTTTTTTCAAATTTTTTAGTCTTTTCTTATGTATTTAGCAAAAAAAATTAAAAAATAAACAGTGGTGATTTAATAGCACTAAAAGCAAGCTCTATGTGTGTGAAAAAGATTATAAAAATGTTACATGGTTACAGTGGTACATGACTGCGCAATTGTCATTCAAAAGGCGACAGCTGAATATTGGCCTGGGCAGGAAGGGGGTAAAAGTGCCTGGTATTGAAGTGGTTAAAATGCAACTATTTTATATCACAATCCCAGAGAGAACTATCTTTTTTTTATTTTTTGCAGACTTTAAAAAACAATTCACTTACAGTCTGTGATAGGCCTGGGTATTAAAATATAAGCATACTATTACATAATGTTTAGCATCCTACACAATATAAACAATCCCCATGCTCTATCCTATACATTGTTCATACTCGGGATGGTGGTACCATTAGATGCACTAAATAATCCCAGGTCTCTAAATACTCTTTTTTGTCTATCGATATGATTAACATAAAATGATTTCCTTTTGATATGCTCTTTCTTGCATCACAGCTCTATGTGATTCTCAAGAGATTTACTTACTGCATCAATGTGGTAGACAAGCAGTATGTGGTAGCAGATATCATCCATCTCCAGTCTTGTAATTATTCAACATACTTGACAACACATGTTTCTATTTCACTGTCAGGTTGTAAAAAGTATATAGGCTTGTATATTATATATTAGGCAGTCTGGTATGCATTCAAAACACATCTTTTGACAAACTCCACAAAAGACCAAAACATATCAAATCACAATATCTTAGGCTGGTCATACATTATACAATTTTCTTGTACAATTTTCCTTAAGATTTACCAATATCACATAATATGAGGTGAAACCTGAACAATTTCAATTTGTATTCAATTAGGCAGACTCTTACATGACAGCAGTCCATATCTCCCATGCCTTCTCAAATCTATCACAACTAAGGAAATTGATGGCCAACATGTGTTTTGAAGGTATAGTTCTGCTAAACCATGGCTTTAAGATCAGAGATGTTGATGGAGTCTGTGGACTTCCATTTGCAGAGTATTAGAGAGCGAGCGACTACTAGAACATGAATGACTACTGCTGTAAAGGCACTCAGGTAGGTACTTATAACAATATGTAGAATTGCTAAGGCTGGGTTGGGGAGAGAAATAATCTCAGTGAGGGAGGAGATCAGTTGGAAGACTTGATTCCAAAAGTTAGTCAGGGTGGGACATTCCCAGAGAATGTGTAATAGGTGGCCCACTTGTTCGCAATTACACCAGCAAAGGGGGGAGTTAATAGGGGGGAAATCTTGCTAGCCTGTAGGGAGTGTAATATCATCTATTGGTTATCTTAAGCGTCATCTCCCAGTGATTGACACAGTGTGTTGCTTTATGAATTTTTCTAGATGCAGATAACCATTGGGTGGAATCAAATGAGGAGTGTAGGTCTGTTTCCCACTTCAGGATAGCATTTGTTTTGAAGAATGTTTGCATATCCTGTATAATGTTATAGAAAAAGGATATACCCTTTTCTCTAGTTGTGGGGGAGTTAAACAATTGCGAGGCAATTTTTTTTTGCTATGCGTAAAGCTCTGGGATAGGGTGGCAGTGTAAGAAGTATGTAGTACATGCACAGGTAAAGTATGCAGAGTTTGGGAGCTTAAGCTTGTTCAGTAAGTTTGGCACATTCTGGCGTGGAAGAGGGTTGGTAATTTCATGTATACAGTTAATACCAGCCAGTGTAAGTGGCTTAGTAGAGAGTGAAGGAATTATATCCTACAGTGAGCTAAGTGGGAAGTTGTATGTTATCTTTCGATGCCCTTATGCCGTGTACACAAAAACAAATTTTCCGATGGGAAGTGTTGGATGTGAGCTTGTTGGCGGTAAGTCTGACCGTGTGTATGCTCCATTGCACATTTGTTATCGGATTTCCACCAAAAAATGTTGGCAAGCATGTTCTCAAATTTTACGCCAACAAATATGTGTTGTCGGACTTTATGATCGTGTGTACAAAAGTCCAAAGTTCAAACAAGCATGCTCAGAAGCAGAAGCAGTTGGTCTTGTAAACTAGCATTCGTAATGGAGAATTAACATTCGTGACGTGGCAAATTATGAAATCTCCAAATGCAGCGCACAATTATCTTCTTCTTTAATGTGATAATAATGAAGCTGCTTTGCTGGTGATACTGATGGAGTTTTTGCAAACAAACTTTCAAAGGCTTTTTTTTCTAGTGATAGCAAGAATAATATTATTATGTTTTTTTTTTTTTTATTATTTGTGCAAGTTAGCACAACACCATTATCCCCTAGTTTTTAAGAACAAAGATACAACTATGTTGGTGTCCCTTGTCAATTTTACATTGTATTTTTTAAAATGTAACTGCCTACTTCCAAACTGTCATTTGAAGTAAAACACATAGCCAAGTATTATTCTCCACAATTTTTTTATTGTGCATTTAAAAAAAAATTAGACATGCTATCTGCCAATAGAAAATAATCAAAAAGTGCATTCTATGCATCTAAAAATATAGAAAATTTACCAAATCAAATCATTATTCAACCAAAAAAATAATGTCAAAGCAATAACTCCAAGGCCAATAATAAATAACATGTTATCTCCTCCAATTCCGCAACATGTCTGGCTGACGAACGACCATTCAAAAACAAACTGAAAAGCATAAAATGAAAAGCGATAAATGAAAAACGTGAAAAGAAAAGCGCGATTCAACTCTAACCAAACTTCTACTAACACGAAATTAGCAGAAGGAGCCCAAAGGGTGGCGCCAAAGAGCTGAAAAACCACGTAGTACATCTAGTACATCACTACATTCGTAATTATTGGCCAACATTTGTGTGACCGTGTGTATGCAAGACAAGTTTGAGCCAACACCCTTCGGACAAAATTCCACAGTTTTGTTGTCGGAAAGTCCGATTGGGTGTACGAGGCATTAGGGTTGTTTGGATTGGTGGGGAAAGAGCAGCAATGTCCTAAGGCCTCCAAAGGTCACCCATGAGGAAAGACAAGTCTTCCGTAGGAGCCAAAGCTGATTCTACATCAAGCCAGTTTGGTCCACCCATTCATTCCCTTGAATCAAAATTTAAGATGATCCATCCTGATTGCCCAATATTAGCCCTGGATATCTACCAATCCTGCCCCACCTGCAGATTTATGTCAGGTTTAATCTAGAGCACCTGGCTTTTTTACCCTTCCATAGAAATTTTCGCAGTTGACCCAACAGGGATTTGAAGTAAGAAGCAGGGATAGGGATGGGCAGTGTCCTGAAAATATAGAGGATTTGGGGTAGTATTTGTAACGACACCCCGAGTATGAAAGGGGTTAAAGTCATTTAGGACATTTCATACCCAAACACAAAGGCAGCTACCGAACACTCCAATCAGCCGAACAAGGAACCCATACAAATAATACACCCCAAAAATGAGACACGGCTCCGTCTTCAGGTTTCAAACAGGAATGAATCTTTATTCAAAAAACACGTTATACAGGTCCCACTTCAAAACATTTCCTCCCCACCCTTGGAAAACAGGGCAGGTTAAACTGTCCAATAACAATGGACACACAGGTCAGGTGTGCTTAACTTCTCATCAGTAAACAGTCTTAACAGGGGGGCTGCTGGAGGAATCCCCCCTCCCTCTTTCCTCACAGCAATACACATCCTGTGATCCAAGGCAGACAAACACAATAGAACATTGGAACACAGCCCCACCCCAAACCAGCACAGAAAACAGCACACACCACATACACACACATACACAGCATTGAGTCTCTGACCAGCACAGATCACAGTGGGGTTCCCATTCACCCCGTGCCTCTATTAGTGACTCCCGTCACAGTATTATCATTTTAATTTAATTTCAATAGTTTTTTATTGGGTTTTAACAGATATAACAGTTATTCTGTAAACAGGTACATACATGACATCTTTACGATGTATAATTTCTTAGGACATATAGTACAGCACGTTATAACAAGAAATATCAAGCGATATAAATGCGTCAGTCACCGCTATGGATTATAACATAAATGAATAATAGGGTCAAACATGCCCTTAAGGTCTAGGTTAAGAATAAGACCAACGTGGTAGTATGTCATTGCATATAAAACAAAACCTAAATATGAAGAATAAAACAAAACTAGGAAGTAAGAGCCAAGAAGTGGAGTTAGTTACAGTATGCATTTGTTTGCTGTAGGCAGTGCCTCTATACCTGTTGTATACAAACTTAACGTAAAGTCCAGAGTCCACTTTTATATTATACCATTTGTTCCAAGGTTCTCAAATCTTATTAGTTAGTGAGTATTTACCCATCCCGGAGGCAAAGAGTTGTTCATAAGTACCGTGGGTATTGATTGTTTGTGTAACTTCAGAAATTTCTGGAATTTTTATATCCTTCCAGTGCCTGACCAGGGATAGACGGGCTGCTAGGAGGATATGGGATAGCAGAGTTCTCATATGGCGAGGGGCAAGGTCCATCTCCAGAGAGAGTATCGCTATACCTGGGGATGGTTCTAGAATATTTTTTAGGACCTGCGATATGAAGTTGTATATCTGCTTCCAGTATTGTGTTATGTTGTGACAAGACCATAGTAAGTGGAACAGTGTACCCACTTCACCACATTGTATCCAGCATAGGGGAGACACCCCTAGAGCAAATTTGGACAGCCTATACGGTGTGAGATACCAACGTAGTACCATCTTTGGAAGAGTTCCCAAAGATTAGCACTCTTATGCCCCGTACACACGGTTGGATTTTCCAATGGAAAATGTCCGATCGGAGCGTGTTGTCGGAAATTCCGACCATGTGTGGGGTCCATCGGACATTTTCCATCGGATTTTCCGACACACAAAGTTGGAGAGCAGGAGATAAAATTTTCCGACAACAAAATCCGATCGCGTCAATTCCGACCGTGTGTGGCCTGTTCCGACGCACAAAGTGCCACGCATGCTCAGAAGAAATTCCGACACGGAACAGCTCGGTCTGGTAAACTTAGCATTCGCAATGGATACAGCACTTTCGTCACGCTGCAATGTTAAAAATGGTTTAAAACAGCGCACTCTCTTCTTCTTTATAATGTGACAAGAATTAGGTAGTTTTGCTGCTCATATTCACACACACTTCTCACAAACTTATTTCGTTACTATTTATCGTGATTCACTCAATATATTTTGATTTCTCACATCTGACAACATTATTTTGGTGTATTTTTTTTTTTTTTTTTTTTGGCTTTAATGTAGATTATTTTTTTTGTGTTTGTATTTATTTGAAGGGTGTTTGTTTTTTTTTTTATTTTTAATTGTACTCCCGAAAATGTTTGTGTGTGTTTTTTTGTGTCAAATTACCACAACACCGTTGATATGTTGTTCTATTTAATCTGTAGGAGATTGTTTGGTGTTGTTGTCCCTTGTTAATTTCACATTTTATGTTAGAAATGTACCTGAATCGTTACCAACAAACTGTCCTTTTTGGATTAAAACGCACACAGGAGAGTATAATTTCCCAAAATAAAATTTTTATTAAGGGCTCACAACTAAACACAGAGGGAGGCAACGCTGGAGAAACTGCAGAAATTGGTGAAGCCTTGGACCCCCAGGGCAGACATCAACTATTTTCAAACAAAATTGGTGGCCTGAGGAGTCCTTATCTAAGGGAGTGCAGTTTGGTCCAGAAGTCCCAGAGATCTGGAAAGCACCAGATGACATCAATGTTCCCAGGCTGTGGTCATACGAGAGACTGCAGCTTCTGTCAGACCAGACTGAACCCAGGGTCATAACTCTCAGGTCTTCTTTCCATGCTTCCTTCCACGCTGTGGCTGTGGTGGTGGAGTTGTGGCAGCAGGAGGAGGAGGATGATCCAACTCAATCATGTCGGTCTTGGGTGTTAGTTCCCCACTCACCCCCTTACTTAGGACTTTATACAGCAGGTCCTCACATAGTTTGCGTTGACCCTCCTGCATGCCCTTCAGTTTGGTGGCAGCCATGCAGGCAAAGGCCTCTTCAGGAGTGGGTAAGGCTCGGAGGGACACAGAAGCCTCCTGAATTAGCCTGAGCGCTGAATCCTGCATGGGAGTCGTGTTCCTCGCTCTTTTATATGGAAGGTGGAGGGGAGGAACCTGCGATTCAGTCAGGCTGTGACTGGTCCCAGGCTTCTCTTGGCTGACACTTAGCCCCGCCTCCTCCTCCCTGCCACTAATCCCCGCCTCCTCCTGGCTGCCACTAATCCCCGCCTCCTCCTCGCTGCCACATTCCACAACCTCCTCCTGGCTGAGGTCTTCCTGTGTATGAAAATGGGACATAGTTTTAGTTTTTTATCCATCAATCACACACAATTTTAACCTCCTGACTGTTGCAAATTGAATGTTTACAAATATAACAGACTATCATTCTGAGTCCAGCATTTTTGTTTCTTTTAACAATTTTGGGTGCCCACTACTGTCTATTAATATGTAAAACACTTTTTTTCAATCACTAATTAGTGATCAATAATAACATCTATAGTAAACATAATTTCTTTATTGACAAGAAATCTGTAGAACAATGCTATACCTGACTCCAGCTGGGCTCCTCCACTTCTTCCTGGCTGGAAGGCCCAGGTTGGACATCGGAAGCCTCAGCTGGGGTGGAAGGAAGCGTGAAAGGAAGAGTAGAGAGGGATTCCCTGACTTCAGTGTGGTCTGACAGAAATCGCAGTCTCTCATAGTACCACAGCCTGGGGACATAAACGTCATCTGCTGCAGCTCCGGACCTCTGGCAATCTGTGACCTTCTTGTGCTCCCTAAGATAAGTGCTCCTCAGGCCACCAATTTTGGTTTTTAAATAAGGGATGGTTGCTGTGGGGACCACCGGCTTCACCAACTCCAGCAGTTTCTCCAGCCCTGCCTGCCTCTTTTGTTTATTGTTGTAATGAGGATGTCTCACTTGCCACAGACAGGGCAGCTCCCTGTACTTGTCTATGAACAGGGGGAGGAAATTGTGGTCGTTGAAGCCATCTATTTTCTCTGCAAGACACAACACAAGACAAACCCTAAGGTCAGGCCAAACTACCCTAATCTTGTTAAAATATAGGCTTCCATTTCGAAGCAGTATAGGCGCAAGTTTAGATCTTACCTTCGTTATCACGATCGGCGCTTCCAATGCTCCTTCCTCCGCTCACAGATCGTACGTAAGACGCACGCATGTTACGCTTTATACACACTGCGCATGCGTGTAACTCTGCCCTCCCCTGACGTTCTTTCTAGTCTATTCCCCGCCCCTTTTCACTCTGCGCAGTGGGGGAAGCGCACATGGCGGATACACAGCAGGATCGTGATAATTGTAGCAACGAGGCGGAGGAGGAGGAAAGCCCGGATCCGGAAACGTCCCAATCCAGAAGGACATTTTAAGGCCTCAAATATGTCCTTTGGGGAGATGTTGGAGATGGTGGACATCCTGAAGAAGGCCGACTATGATGGAAAGTATGGACCTTACCCCAACCTCAATGTCAGAAAGGCCAAGATCATTGCGAAAGTAGTCAAAAGTCTGCACCGGAAATTCGGGGTACGACGATCGAAAGATCAGCTCAGGAAGCGGTGGTCGGACCTCAAATTAAGAGAACATGAGCAGTACAGAAAGATCCAGAGAGTGCTGCAAAAAAGTAAGTAGTTGTGCTGTGTTCCTATTTTTTTGATGTTTATTACGTTCGTGCTGCTCCATGTGCTTTTAGGAACTGTTGTACAGTTTAAAATGGCAACTTTCATGTTCATGGGCACATTATTCGTTCGTATCAAACATTTTTCTTTCGGCCTATAAAATACCATTGTTTAGGCCATATGCATTTGGCCACCATTTTTACGCCCTATACTTGTCTTAAACGAATTTGGTTGTGTAGATGGCTTTGTTACTAGTATGAAATGCAAACTAGATTCTGTGTAAGGAGAGGACACTCAGCAGCTGTTTTCACATCTGGATACTGGAGCACTAGTGTGGGACACAAGAACACCATTTTTATTAGGGGGCCACACAGGTGCTCCAGTGTATACTATAGGGGGGGCTACATCTGTGAAGCTTGTACTAAACAGGAAAGTATTGAAGCTTGACAAAGGACACTGAAAATGCTACATTTTGGAACTCTGCTAAAATTGACAATTGTACCCCACTTCCAAGCAATGTTTACTATTTCTAGTTCTGCCATCAAATATTTGTGTGCTAATTATACCTTTTTGTTTTACATAGGGGATAAAAGACTCGGAGGACACTCCTCATCCGAGGAGACCAGAGCCCACCCTCCTCTGGAAGAAGGGGAAATCTCGCCAATACAAGCTGAGCAGGAGGAAGAAGACGTGGTGGAACTAGTCACCACAACAGGTGAGTGTCTGCGACCACAGGCTCAGGTAAGAGATGGATGGCGGCATATTTTTGAGACCTAATTTTTTTGGGGTTCCTCTCTTTTTAGGTGATCATGATGTTGTGGATCCAGATCCTTTCACATCCGAAAGTGCCCAGATCCTGATCGGGGAGATCATGGGGTGTAATTTACAATTGGAAAACCTCAAGAAAAACATCAATGATGTTATTCAAAAAAATAAAAACATCATTGATGTTTTGGGGCGAGTTTAAAGCCCCTCCAAAACCCAATGTTTTTTGGTGTGCTACAATGTGCAAAATGTTTTTGTGATTTTTCACAAAGCCAAATTTGGAGGATGCACACAGTGTATCAACATGTGCTATCTGCCATCACGAGAGATCAATGGACGCATTTTGGGGGTGCAACCCCTTCTAAATAATAAAGTAGCTGAGAGGAAGGGGTTTCTCATCCCAAACACGTCCCTTGATCCCCCGTGATGGCAGGTTGCACATGTTGAAATTCGTAAATTGGTGTGCATCTTCCAAATTTGGCTTTTCCTGGGGTGACTTCACCCCATCTGAACGCAATATCAAACACAGTTCCTAAATACTCATGTGTGATATTGCCTTCAAATTCTAGCAAATGTGAACTTTAAGTTCAAGATTTGTGTCTTTCCTGTTGGTTTTACACATGCCTGTTTTATCTTAAATGGACATTTCTATTTTTGATAATGCTACCCCAAAAATTGTTATACAACAAACATGTTGGTTTGTTTGAAAAACCTTTGGTAAATGCACATGTGATTGTGCAGGTATTAAAAAGTGTGTTAATCAAGAATGTGTGGATTATTGTGTCAACGCTAAAACACTTTGGTGGTGATGTAATTGGTGTTTTCTGTGAAAATGGGGTTTATTTCCTAAGGGCAAATCCTCTTGGCACTACAAGTGCAGTTTCAGTGCAGTTGCAAATGCACTTGTAGTGAAAAGTGTCTTTGCATTTAGTCAATAACACCCAACAGTGCTTTGTATAAGGTTACACAATCACGCCATTTTCTGGACTCAACACATTTCTGTCAGGGTCAGCTAAAACAAACACAAGCAGTAAATGTCCACAAAGAATTTCTTTTTTTTGCTTTTTTATTAGAAAAAGGCTTTACATATTTTTTGGCATATTGATGGCCCCCCTACCCGCAAAGAACTCCAGATATCGTAACCGGACATCACGGGCACACAGGGAGGGCAAGCCAGCCAGGACGTCCGCTTTCAAGTGCCATCAGTGTTGTTTCAGGTATCACTCCGGCCTCAGGCCCAACAGAGCCAGCATAGTTGGCCGAATGTTTCCTTAAAAAGTTATGGAGAATATAGCACTCCATGATGATAAGATTAAGTTTATACTCCGCCATATGGATAGGTGTCAGAAATAGGCGGAACCGGCTGGCCAGGATTCCAAATGTGTTCTCCACCACTCTTCGGGCTCTGGCCAGCCGGTAATTAAAAACCCTCTGTTCCGGGGTGAGGGTCCTCATAGGGAATGGCCGCATAAGATGGTCCCCCAGCGCAAATCAGCAACAAACACAAATGGGAGTCCTTCCTCATTGTCCTCTGGAGCTGGCAAGTCCAAGCTGCCATTCTGGAGACGCCTGTAGAACTCTGTCTGGGCGATGACTCCACCATCGGACATCCGGCCATTCTTCCCCACGTCCACATACAAGAAGTCGTAATTAGCCGACACCACCGCCAACATCACTATACTATTGAACCCCTTATAGTTGAAATAGTATGACCCCGAGTTGGGTGGTGGGATGATGTGTTTCCCATCAATTGCCCCTCCGCAGTTAGGAAAGTCCCACCGATGGGCAAAGTGGGAGGCCACAGTCTGCCATTTCTGTGGCGTGGAAGGAAACTGTTGAGGAAAAAAAAATAATTAGTATTTTTGCACATAAACATGGCAAGCAGATTAGACACAAACATTCTTGGCCAACCTCCAGATAGCATTTAGTAAGGAGAATTTAACAACGCCAAAGTATAAGGTACACCTATCATATTCCCCCTCCCCCCTCCCTCATGGGTCATTTATAACATTATGGGGTGTGTGGAAATCTTGGACAGGTAACCCTCTTCACTTCATTGAGAGATGAATGCCTAAATACAGGGTATTACTTGGAACAGCCCCTCCTTAGTTACACTATTGGCAGCCCACTGGACAGGTAAGAAGTGTCATAATACAAAGATATAAATACACACTGTACACATTTGAGGACATTTGGACATTCTGCTATTACCTGTCAAGATAATAATAGGATACAAAAACTTTTAACAGTACCATTTGAAAGTATACAGGCAGGCCCTTGCACTACATGCTTTGGGGAATTCATCCATAAATCTGAGCACAAAAGAGATGGGTATAGTGTGTAGGGGTTTGGCAAAGTCAGCAGATAGATGATTGAGGATAGATAGAGAATTGGTATCAGCTGACTTAGCAGTTGGGGGAGGGAGGGTTACTAAAAATGATTTGGGGACACCACAAAAAATAAGCCTCTGCCACTCTGCCTGAATTTAAAGCTAAAATAACATTTCAAAACATTTTAGGGGGTGTTTGGGGTAAAGCACTACTATGGAGCTGATAAAATACATTGTTTTAAGTGACTACATGCAGTGAATATAGGGCCAGGAGAGAACATGCTGGGGAGGTTAGTGAAGGACAATCTGTATGAAGGACCTAAAAAATTAATTACATAAAAATCCAGCATGCATGAGGACAAAGGGGACATTCACAGCATATTACAATCATGGTAATTAGGGAATGAGGAAAGAAATACAATATATTATCAAACATTAAATACAATAAAATGTGATATTAAAGGATAAAAATCTTACCCTCATATACTCCTTCTGCAGGACCTGTATGATGGCAGAACAGGTCTCTGGGATAATGATACCCAGAGCCTGGGGGGAGATGCCTGTCGAGAACTTGAGGTCCTGCAGGCTTCTCCCTGTCGCCAAGTACCGCAGGGTAGCGATGAGCCTCTGCTCGGGAGTGATGGCTTGCCTCATAAAGGTATCCTGCCTGCTAATATAAGGGGTCAGCGAAGCCAACAGAAGGTGAAACACGGGGTCGGTCATCCTGAGGAAGTTCCTGAAATCATCAGGATTATTCTCTCAGATCTCACGGAGCAAAGGCATATGAGAGAACTGGTCACGCTGAAGCAACCAATTCTTGGTCCATGAACTCCTCCCCACCCTGTTCAGGGACTGGACTTGTGTCAAGGTCAGGACCCCAACACCAAGCCCCCGCACAGCACGAACTCTACGAGGAGTACACATACGCAACATGGCTAGAAAACGGTTGGCTGCTTAGAACAAAGTAACAGAATGCACTGAAGAACAGCAAGGCCTGTGAAGAGCGACCTGAAAAACAGTAACGAACAAACAAGAATACAATGACTAAGTCAAGCGGAACTTGCTTGTACGCACTGAAGAGCAGATACAAACCCACAAGCACAAACTGAACGGCAGAAAACGATCTGAAAACCACGAGTCTGAAAAAGCGCGAATCGTCCCTCACCAAACTTTTACTTACACGAGATTAGCAAAAGGAGCCCAAAGGGTGCCGCGCTTGGTTCTGAACTGGCCTTTTGTAGTCTCGTCGTACGTGCTTGAAGTCACCGCGTTCTTGGCGATCGGAAATTCCGACAGCTTTGTGCGACCGTGTGTTCGCAAAACAAGTTTGGGCCAACATCCATCGGAAAAAATCCAAGGATTTTGTTGTCGGAATGTCCGAGCAATGTCCGACCGTGTGTACGGGGCATAAATGTATATTAGTATGTACACTAAATGTAGTATGTTACATTTAATGCTGTTTGCCATTGATCTTCTGAATATATCCTGTTGAAATATTTTTCCCATGCTTGCATGGGTAATGATTTAGTAAATACTAGTTTATTTTGAAGGTGTGAGTAAAATAGCGATATTCCCTTGGTGTTCACATTTTTTGCTAGGTAATATAGAGCTATTTGCCATGGAAGAGATGTATTTAATCTAGTGGGTTGCTTGAATAAGTGTGAAATTTGAAGATATCTGTAATATTCTGATGAAGGAACAGAGAATTCCAATTGGGGAGTTCTAAATGTTTTGAGAGCAAGTCCCACAAACAGGTCCTCCAATTCCAATTCTCTACTGGACTTCCAATTAGTGAGGGAAATACCTGGAATAAGGAGAGAAAGGGCTGACAGTGGGAATTTCAATGAAGTATGTTTGAGTTGAGGGGATACATATGATGTCAGGATCCGCCACGCACCTATAAATGCTTGTATAGTGGGTCCCGTGGGAAGGGATTGGCATGGAAGAAAAGGGCTAGACAACAGGGAATCGTAAAGGTTCCCACCTGAAATTTGTTGTTTTTCAAGAGTTGCCCATAAAGTAGTCAGAGGAATGTTGAATCATCCTTCTACTTGAGCTAGAATGGAGGCTGTGTAATAGTCTTTTTTATATGCGTGTGGCCCACTCCTCTCACCTCTCCTCTCACCTTTCTGTGTTTTATCATTCTACTGAATGCACAGCGTGCCTTTTTCCCCACCCATAAGAACTTGTTGATGGTAGATTGTACTAAAGACAAAAAAAGTTAGGAACAGGAATAGGCAATGTTCTAAATACGTATATTAATTGTGGAAGGATTTGCATTTTAAAAGCAGCCAGTCTACCCGACTAAGATAATTAGAATTTTGCTAATTTTTCTAATTTGGTGTGAATTGACATCAAGAGTGGTGTGTAGTTTTCTTTAAACAGTTCAGATATATTAGAGGTGAGTGTTGTACCCAAGTAAGATATACCTTTCTCTTTCCATGTATATGGAAACTTCTTGCTTAGATCATGTTTGGTTTGATTGGGGATTCCTAAGCCAAGAATATACAATTTGGTCTCATTAACCTTGTAGTAAGACACTGAGGAAAATAATTGTAAAGCTTGGTGGACCGAAGCCAGGGAAGAATTAATGTTAGTGAGCATTAGGATATCGTCTGCGAAGAGACTGATGGTGTGCGTTGTGTTTTTGGTCTTGAATCCACTTATCTGGGGATGAGAATGAATGTACGTGGCCAGAGGCTCCATTAGCAGGTTAAAGATGAGTGGGGAGAGTGGGCACCCTTGACGGGTCTCGTTAGTTATGTTAAATGGCGTGGAAAGCATTCCTGAGATGTATACCTGAGCCAATGGGGTTGTATAAAGTGCCATGATAGCCGATTGTATTCGAACCTCAAACCCAAACTTGGCCAGCACTTTTGCCAAATACTCCCAGTGAATTCTATCGGACGTCTTCTCTGCATACATAGCTAGGAGCAGAGAAGGCGTTCTTGTTTTGTTAACCGAATGTATGACGGTGATTAGCCGTCTCGTGGCATCTGCAGTTTGGCGACCCTTTGTGAACCCAGATTGGTCCAGGTGTATTAGAGATGGGAGTAGATCTACCATTCTATTAGCCAAAAGCTTGGCATAAAGTTTTAGATTGTTGTTTAACAACGAGATGGGTCTGAAGTTTTGTGGTGTTTTGTGGTCCTTCCCTGGCTTCAGCAGTGCCACTATCAATGCTTTGAGCATTTCCGGTGGGAAAGAGGAGGAGGAGACAGCATTGTTATAAATTTCTGCTAAGTGTGGGGCTAGTACTGATTTAATGTTTTATAGTATTCCCCCGTAAAGCCACCAGGCCTCGGTGACTTATTGTTATGGAGGGAATCAGTGGTTTTGGAAACTTCTGCTTCTGAAAAGGGGAAATTTAGATCCTCTAGTTGAGCTTCTGTTACATGAGGGAGTTTAATCTTATCAAGAAAATCTGATATCATGGGTTGGATCGTAGCTGAGTCCTCTCATAAATTATAGAGAGAACTATAATAGCAGCTGAATGCATCAGCTATAGCCTGTGGTTGGTGTAACTTTTCTGGAGTTTTGGGATGAAGTGTATATGGAATTTTAAGACGTTTAGAGGCTTTTTCAAAGTTATCTAGTAGAGTTAGGCGTAATTTATACCTAAGTTGCGTCAATTGCTCTGAAACGAAGGGAGAAGTGTTTTGTTTTGGGTTTCTGGAGTGTGAGTTTTAGAGATGATATCTTGTATATGCCATCTACTTTGTCTCTTAGCCCTTGCTCCAAATTTTATTAAAACCCCTCTCATATATGCCTTATGGGTGTTCCATAAAACCAAAGGATCTGACACAGAATTAACATTGTGAGAGAAAAAAATCAGTTAGGTCTTTCTGTAGGGCACTTTTGGAGGGATCAGCCTGGAAAAGCCTTGGGTTGGACCGCCAAACACAGTTAGTATTAACATTTGGCGAATCATCAACCGAAAGCCTCACCGAGGCGTGATCTGATCAGGTGATGGTGTTGATCTTTGAGGCTGTGATTTTAGGTATCCGCAATTTATCCATGAGGAAGAGATCTAACCTCATGCAGATTCTGTGACTTGTCGAGAAAAAAGAGTAGTCTTTTTCCGTGCCATGACGGCATCTCCATGCATCGTATAGTTCATGAGTATGCAGTATTGACTGCAGCGATTGGTGGTGTCTATCTGAACGGGACGTAGAGTCCATTTGTGGATCAGGAGGGAAATTGAAATCTCCGCAGACCAGGAGAAAGCCCTTTTGCACCTGACTGACCTTTTTAAAAACCTGGCGTAAAAAGCGCAGTTGGTGCTTGTTAGGCACATATATATTGACCACCGTATAAGTAGTACAGTTAATGTCGCATATGAGATTGAGATAGCGCCCTAGAGGATCTGCTATTACTTTGTGCATTGCAAATGCAACAGTGTCTTTTATAGCAGTTAATACCCCTCTCTTTTTGGCTGAGATATTTGCTGTAAAAACATGGGGAAATTTGGGGTGGATGCATTTGGGCATCATTTGGCTATGGAAATGGGTCTCTTGGGCACAGAGAATATCACAATTGTGTTGGGTTCCACAACGATTTCCTCTTTGCCGGGTAGTTGAGCACCTTGGTGATTGTCATGGTGAAATGAGCACAGGTGGTAGCATGTGTAGAATGTGTGTGAAACACTTACATCAGGTGGCGAGGGTTCCCAAATCTCTGTGGGTGAAGTATCAGCTTCAAGTTGCATCCAAGTAGGTAGATGCTCCAAGTAGACAGGAGAGTAACTGCGTAACTAACTGCGAAAAAGAGTGTTAAACGGGGCGCATGCGCGGCTCTCGATCATGGCAGATGTCTTATGAGAGCGCTACGGGCTCCATCCGCTCTCTGTGACCTCCGTGCAGCGCAACTAGCATCCAAAAGCAAAGGGGGTAAACCTGATCATACGCTCTTCTCCTCGGGCACCCCATTGGAAAGATTGGCCAGCAGTGCCACTGCTATACTCCTCTATTTGGGCTGCTCCAGGGATCCGACATGGATCGTTATGTCACTAGGCCACAATCCTCGGCCTCGATTCCCACGCCGATCTGTTCGCGGCGATGGGTCCCTTGCTGGGGACAGAGGACACAGGGAATCTCCCTCCTTCTGCAGTACAAGCTGCAACACAGGCCCCAGGCCTCCTACCCTCTTCTACACCAGCAATTTTAACCCCAGACATCCTGGATGCCAAATTGGATGCTAAACTGCAGCTTCTGCTCCAGCAAATTACCCAATCTATCTTGGCTGCTGTAAGCAAAATATCTGCAGAATTGAGGGGGGGAAATCACTCAAATTGGGGAATGTATGGACACGCTGGTACATAAGTTTTATGAAATGGTGAATTATGTGCAGGCCATAAAGGATGAGAACTCCAGCTTTAAACACTCAGTCTCCCAGCTACAGTCACAGCAGGAGGACTTAGAGAACAGGGTAAGAAGACAAAATCTACAATTCCGTGGTATCCCTGAAAAGGTGGGTGACTCGGCCTTACGCCCCTATCTTCTGGGGCTCTTTAACACTTTGGCTCCCTCGGTGGTGGATGTGGATTGGCGCCTAGACAGGGCTCATCGTTCTCTGGGTCCCAAACCCCCGGCTGGAGCTAGGCCCAGAGATGTAATTGTGAGATTCCACTTTTATGATAGCAAGGCCCTGACATTGGCCACATGCAACAAATTCCAGATCACGTACCAGGGGGCTAAGCTGCAGATATTCAGTGATCTCTCCCCCATCACATTGGCGAAACGGAGAAACTTTCGACCAATAACAGTACATCTGCAGCACCACCGGATCCAGTACTACTGGGGATTCCCCTTTTCATCTCATCGTGTCCAGAGATGGGGTTCAACAAAGTCTACGGGATCTTCAGGAAGGTGATGTCTTGGTGAAAAGTTTAAATCTCCCCCCATGCCTGAAGAAGATTTGTTGCCTCCTCCTGGACAGACCCATCCATTTCCTACTACTCCCAGCCACGTTTGGACCCCTGTAAGGGGTCAATCAAGGAAGCAAGCCTCCACTCTTCAACGCTCATCTTTCTCTAAACAACCTCCTTGATCCTCCTGGCCGGATCTTTTGGCTCATTTATGTCTTTTCTACTCCTGAAATTTACAGGATCTGTGCGGACTTCAGGTATTTTGAGCTTTCCTGACAATTTGTTTTAGGGGCCGCCTTTTCCATGCACATGGGGTATCATAGGTAAAGTTACTGTTATTGTTCAGTTGCTTGTTAATGACTGGTTTTTGAAGAGTTAACTTTGCCAGATTGTTACCGTGACTGCCAAGTTCTTAAGGGGAGTGGGCAGTCCCCTCTCCCTTTCTCCTGGACCCTCTTTGCTGGAGACCCCCATGTGCCCCTACACGGTCTCTGCCATGATGCGAGACCTCCTGAGATGCCAATGGATCTCAGGTCTCCAAACTTTGTTTTTCTTTTTTTTTTACCTAAATATTTTTTTGCTTCTATTTATATTTTTGTTTTTGTTTTCTTTTTTCTTTTTCAACATGTCCACGCCTATGTGCCAGCTTTGTAGGTTGAGGTCGCAAGGCTTTATTCTATCCCTACTGTTAAGGTAAGGGTTTTTGTTCAAGAGATATATATGTTCTTTCACAGATCTCATTGGGCTAGTTTCCTTTTATTATGCTCCTTATTGCTCATTTAATAGTTATCATGCTTTTTATGATTTGTTTTTTCACAGGGTCTACACACCAGTGTTAGCTACCATTGACGATTTGTACTCATGGTGTTGAGAATCATGTCATATAGTGTAAAGGGTCTGGGCTCCATTCAAAAGCGTTGGATGGCTCTGAAGGAGTTCAGATCCTCGGGGGCGGATGTGGTCATGCTCCAGGAGACTCACTTTCGAGCGGGAGGTACGTTGAAATTTGCTTTCAGATTTTTGTACCACCTCCTTTTTAGCTTCAGATTCCACAGGAAAAGCTGGGGTGGCAATTTTAATTAAAAAATCCTGCCCTATTAGGTTCCAAAAAGTACATGCGGACCCCCATGGGAGGTATCTTATCCTGGCCTGGAGTGTAGCTACACTAATTCTTCTTTTACCCTAGTTAATTTATATGCTCCTAATTCTGGACAGGTTGATTTTCTCAATAAGGTTTTTGACTCTCCTCAATATTGCTCCCAACCCTTTATGATTGTAGGGGGAGATTTCAACCTGATCATGTCCCCTTCTAGAGATAGACAAGCCATAACTAGAGACGTTTCCTCACGGAGGGTCATTTCCCAAGCTAACTCTTTTCACAAATGCATTAGGTCACACCAACTTTTTGACTCCTGGAGGAATAAACGCCCCATGGCTAAACAATATACTTTCTTCTCCATGGCCCACAAAATGTACTCTCGCCTAGATCATTTTCTTATTTCTGCCCCACTCATAACTTGCATTGTAGATTCCGACATACTCCCCATTACATGGTCAGACCATGCCCCTATTGTATTGGATGTTATGCTATCCCAGACCCCCACCAGGACATGTCACTGGCGCCTTAACGACAATATTCTACAATCCGAGATCTCACGCACAAAATTGGCTACATACCTAAATTCAATTCAACCTGGGGTCAGTTTCAGATTTTTCCACACTGTGGGAGGCGCACAAGGTGGTCTTCCGTGGTGCCTGTATCGCGGAGGGTTCCCACATAAAAAAAGATAGAAATAGACTTCTACAGTCCTTGACAGGTGCTCTGCAGAAAGCTGAGCGCTGGCTGCTGCGTGCATCCACAGTGTCGAAACTGCGTAGGGTGACCTCCCTCAAGGAACAGATAAAGTCCTTACACCTTGGTAAAGCAGCCAAATCCATACTCTGGATGAAACAAAAATTCTATGAATTTTCTAACAAGCCACACAGGATTCTGGTTAATAAACTGCGTCCACACTCCTTCAACTCTTTTCCTGACTACCTTCTTCGGGCGGATGGGTCTAGAACACATTGTCCCATGGAGATGACCAGGATTTTTGGCAATTACTACCACCAGTTATATAATTGCCTTACTCCTGATAACCATTTTAACCTCACCCAAGTGAAAATTGACAAATTTTTCTCTGCTCTTAAACTTCCAAAACTGTCCTCTTCCGATCTGACTGATCTAAATTCAGCTATAACTGCAGAGGAACTTCAAAATATAATTAAGGATCTCCCAGTTCATAAATCACCAGGCCCAGATGGACTGCTTTATTTTTATTATAAGACATTTTTGGAAATTTTATCCCCCCACATTCTAACTTTATATGGTATCCTACTTGAAGGACAATCCCCAGTTTTCACATTCATATATCTCAGTTATCCATAAATCTGGTAAAGACACTTCCGTCCCAGATAACTATAGGCTTATAGCCCTCCTAAACTCAGATTACAAAATATTCACAAAAATTCTGGCGTCTAGACTCTCCAAATATATTCCTAAATTAATTAAAAGGGACCAAGTGGGTTTCATTTCAAATAGGCAGGCTGGGAACAACACTCATCGCACTATAAATTTGATCGATCTATTGAACAGATCTCCCCGCCAAGCTCTTGTTCTGAGCCTGGATGCTCAAAAGGCCTTCGACAGGCTGAGTTGGCACTATATGTTTTCCTCCCTATGTGAATACGGATTAAAAGGCCCTTTTTTCAAAGCTTTAGAGGCCCTATATTCACAAGTCTTGACTCAAGTTCAGATGTCATCCTTTTTGTAGCCTACCCTTCCCATGACTAATGGCACTCAGCAGGGGTGCCCTTTATCCCCACTGCTCTTTATTATGTGTCTGGAACCGCTTGCCGAGTCCATTCGTATCCATCCTGATATTCGTGGGGTGGTGATGCGACAAAGGGAGTACAAGCTATCATTGTTTGCAGATGACATCTTGCTAACTATTACGAATTCAATGTTGTTCAAGAATGTGCCACATGGTTAGAAGAATAAGATATAATATCGTTAATAGGTACCATCATC
Organism: Lithobates clamitans; assembly: GCA_037952925.1. NCBI lineage: Eukaryota > Metazoa > Chordata > Amphibia > Anura > Ranidae > Lithobates > Lithobates clamitans. The sequence continues at coordinate 5,392,136 of JBBGZY010000079.1, forward strand.
CTAAACATGAATAGAACAAAGTGGGGTTGAAAGAGAAAAGAAAACAAAGACCTCTCCAATTAGGTCCTACCTCTTTCAGAAAAATTGGGACTATTGCGGTACCAGAAGGATATGAACAAGCTTTTTATAAAATTTGGTTTATTTAGAAATAACATTAAAAAGGTCCTACATAGAACACAAAATATACACCATCACAAATTAACATAAACAAAAAGTAATTGTTACAGCAATGTTGACACTCAGTTAGTGGAGATAATGCCCACACAGATGCATAAAAACAGGTTGTATAATACTTGCAGACGTGACCTCTACAGTTTCGCGGTCACAGCTGCTTCTTAAGGAGGCGTCTGATAGTACATATTCTACAAGATGAGAAAAATATATACAGTATCAACATTACAAACAGAAAAATACAGGTATCATGAAAAGTACAAAGTTGATATTGGAGAGGGTACTTCAAGTTTAAAAGTTGCACTCACCGACCTATAACCACAAAGGGTTTGGAGCGATACTGTGAGACGCCTTCAAGAGGCGTTCCCCCCGGGGGGCGAGCCAGGGAGGCAATTTGAGATGATACTATTGTAAAAAGATAATACATAAGGATTTATAATTGATAAACTGCGGCTTCTACTCAGCGCAAGAACCACCCGGGTGTGTAAAGTCGAGAGACAAGGAGAAGTGGATCAGAGGAAAAAGGGGGGAGGAGGGGGAAGAAAGGGGGAAGAAAGGGAGGGGGGAGGGAAAAAGAATAGGGGGGGAAACAGAAAGAAAGGAAAAAGGAAAAACAGGGGGGGAGGGAAAAAGAGAAGGGGAGGAAGGGGGGGAGGGAAATAAGAGAGGGGGGGGAAGAAAAGAATGAAAGAAAGAAAAAAGAAAAAAGGAAGAGGAGGGAGGGGAAGGGGGGAGGGGAAGAGGGAGAAAAGAAAAGGGGGGGAAAAGAGGAAAAAATTAAAAAGGGGAGGGGGGAAAGGGGGAAAAGGGGGAAAGGGAAAAGGGGGAGGAAAGAGAGGAAAAGAGGGGGAGCCGAGAGGGGCAGAAAAAAGAAAAAAGTGGGGGGGAAGGGGGAGGGGGGGACAGGAGGGGGAGAAAAGAGGGAGGAAAAAGGGAAGAAGAAACCTACCACCTGTTCAGGGTAATGAGCGAGAGGGAGCTTTAAAAGCGGGGGGTTTTTGTATCAATAAAATATACCCACCGTTGCTGTATTATTAAAAGCTAGACTCAGAAGTCATTTGCACCCAGGAAAAATGAATGATGGAACTGGTGGCCAATAGGCCGGACCTCAATGCCAAAGGGAGCCACTATGAGAGAAGTAGATGCATAAGAGATAGATATGTGCATGTAGTTGTCATACCACCACATCTTCTATCTCAACTCAAAGAATCCTATCCCTATAGATGGTGCTCCATCTCTCTAAAATACCTGGGAATTCATATTACTTCCACCTACTCCTCCCTTTACTTGGTAAACTACCCTCCCTTGATTGCAGATATCAATAAGTCTCTACAAAGTTGGACTGGGTACCCCCTCTCCCTCCTTGGCAGGATCAATGTACTGAAAATGTCCATCCTACCTAGACTCTTATACTATTTTGAAACCTTACCGGTTGCTATCCCCCTTTCTCAACTTAAGGCTATTTAGAGAAATTTTCAGAAATTTATTTGGAATGGTAAGACACATCGCATTGCAGGTTCGGTGGTCCTTGCTGGGAGATCTAAGGGGGCCTGGGAGCGCCGGATATTGCTAAATACTATTATGCCTCACATTTAAGGGCCATTGCCTCCTGGTCCAACCTACAGGCTTTTAGTCACTGGGCTGACATTGAGAAGGGGGTGTTGTATCCGGCTCATACATGCTCCTTAGTCTGGTCTCATATGCCCAATATAGACCCCATTTTCAGACGCCAGTGTACGGCTCCAATGAATTTCACAATAACCATATGGCGTAAATGCCTAAAGAATTTTTCTCTTTCTTCCCCGTGCTCTCCTCTTACGAATGTGTTATTTAACCCATCTATTCCTAACAGTTTGTCCTTGGGACGTATCCTCTCTTGGATAAACAATTTCCTATTTCAGCTCTGAAATCTGGTCCACCCAATCTCCCGTAGGTTCCATTCTTTTGATTACCTCCGCGAAAAGTTTGACATACCTCTGCACCAGTTTAATTTTTATTTGCAAATTAGGCACTTCTTCCACTCTAGGGCTTCGAACCTGTCTTTTGAGCAACCCACTCTCTTTGAACATATATGCGCACAGGGCCCTTGCCAGTCACATCTAGTCTCATCCATTTACCGAATCCTCCAGGAGTCAACCCCCTATACTGAGGACACACATTTGTGTATGAGAAGATGGGCTCACCTGATAGGTTGGCCCATCAGTTCTCAGATGTGGGATAGGATATGGTCCTCTGTTTTCAAGTCCTCTAAATGTGTTATACAGAGAGAGACATCCATTAAGATCCTCATGCACTGGTACAGGACACCAGAGGTCATAAATAAATATGATCCTTCAAGCTCAGCTAATTGTTGGCAATGCGGAAAGGCTGTGGGATCTATATTTCATATCTTTTGGCAATGTGGCCTTAGAGGGTCGTTTGTGTGACACCACTTGCCAATCATTTTGTAGCATGGTCGGTTGAGCCCCCAAGGTCAGGGGTGGTGTGTGTTCCGTTATGATACCCCACTGATGCAGGGCCTCAAGCCCTTCATCCAGGGAAGAAACAGAGGTTGTGACTTCATTATATGTGATGGAGAGTGTGGCTGGATATTTCCACTTGTGTGAACTTGGTTATTAAAATTTATTTCATGCACATCTTTTTTCTTTTTTGCTTAATTGTGAATGCAAAAGTAAATTCCCCAATTTTATCTTACATGTTAATGCTCAATAAGATAATAGTAGTTTCTAACTAGAGTTAACCCTCAGATTCTATCATTTCTCTTTTAAGGAAAGCAGAAAAAAGAGTAATTCAAGACAGAGGTAGAACAATGGTCATGAAAAACTGTGATTTATGATAGATATACAGTAATTTTTGTTACAATTAAATAGGTATCTTGTGAAATAATTAAATACATAAACAAATAATAATGTAAATAAATAACTATTGCATACTTGTAACAATATTATAGTGAGATAAGATAATTAAATAATAGCTTATTGTATATAGTTTACTGAATTGATTCTAACATGTTGTATTTTTAATGGTAAATTCGTTTTTTAGTAGGTTTCCCACTTTCTAAAGCTCCCCTTAGCAAATTTCTCTACTCATTTTGACTTTATTGGGATAAGGTGCATATAATTCAGCAATATATGTTTTGTAGATAGATATAGTTTACCGAAGGGTCTGGTATGGACTGGGGGGGGGGGCAACATTTTTGTTTTTATTCAACTGTCAGCAGGGAAACTCATTGACAGCTAATGACTCATTAAGGATAAGGATATTGTTAAGGATACTGTGGTCAGCTTCCCAGCCCCGCTCCCTAACAACTAGAGTACACTGTGCTCTGGTTGGCCAAAGCTTTTCCCAATCAGGGTGCAGAATTCACTGTGCAGTGCTCAGTGCATTGCAGGGTGTTTGTTGGGGTGAACACCCTGCAAATCTATCTCTCTCATGAGTTCATCTTTCACAATTACTACCTTTTTTTCCACCAGTCCTTCCCTATTAGATTGTAAGCTTGCAGGAGCGGGACCCTCCTAACCCTCTTGTATTGAATTATATTGTTGCTGTATTGTCTCCCTTTATATTGTTAAGTGCTGCACAAACTGTAGGTGCTATATAAATATAAATATATATATATATATATATATATATATATATATATATATAGATAGATAGATAGATAGATAGATAGATAGATAGATAGATAGATAGATAGATAGATAGATAGATAGATAGATATATATATATATATATATATATATATATATATATATATATATATATAAAATTGCAACTTGAACAGCTTATTTGCCTTTAGTAAATCAACCCCATGGTCTTGGTAAAGCAAGAGGAGCAAACGGGTAGGCACCTCTGCTATGCAATATAGGTGTCAGCTGTGCCCACAGATATACAGTACATAAAATAAGTCATTGTTAATATATTGTGCTATATTTTATAGTATAAATGTAAATAAAAAAGTACAGAAATGTGCTACTATACTTAGAAATGTCAGTGCCCATTTGTTTTATCTCAGTTGGATATTACCCTAATAAACTCGAGTGCTGCTTAATAAATTCTCTCTTAAAATAACTTCAACCTACTTTTTAATAAAAGTGCCTTGTAGTTAAGCAACAGTAAAGTTGCTTATTTGTCATTTGAAAAGTAAGGAATGACGGGCATTAATGCAAAGCATACAATTACAAGTCAGTCCATCATTTTTTTCCTCTGCATTTTAATGGCATTCCTGCAAAGCTGAAATGTGTCACATACTCATACAATATAATGACAGAGGTGGGAAAAGAAAGATTATGTAAGTACAAGAAGTGAGAAACAGTTGAAATGTTCATTTGTTCTATAGAATTGCTGTCCTGTCAACATGACTGGCACTTTGAAGGTTGACAACGTAATATCAAATTATAATAGTCAGCACAATCCCCCAAATTACATTTAGGACTTTTTTTACACGAGTTTAGTTTGTTGCTCATGAAGAACATTGTTTAAAATGTATCTTTGCAAGATACATTTTGCTATGCACCGCTTATAATTGCTTTAAAGAGAAATTCCAACTTCAAGGGAAGAAGAAATGTGAGCTGGATAATATTTTTTTCTGGCCAGTAAAACAAGATAGAAATAAAAAGTCAATGAAAAGATTCAATAACAAAACCAGCTTTTGTTGCAATATTCACCTTTAATCCAGATATGTCTTCCACAGACCTTTCTTTTTGCCACTAGATGGACTAGTCTGTTGGACAGTATTGTTCAACCTTAATCTTCAGAGCCCAGGTGGTCCTGGACTCTCCCCAACTTGTGACTGGATAGGGAAAAGTGAAGTAGTTAAATGAGGGGCTCCAGACAATGCTTCTTGTCAGCACATGAGCTGTTTAGCTTATTGTTCCGGTTGTCCCTCTTACACGCAAGTCCTGCTGTACAGGGACTGTCAGGGATTGACAAATGCAGGTACTTACACTGCGTGTATATGAGCACATTTAATTAAGTATTAAGGATTCAAGAACAGCATTCATTTGTGTCTTTCATATCTGTCCAGAGTCCAGCTTTAAACATATCCAACTCTCTTGGTCACTGACCAGAAGCAAGCATGTGCTGGGAGAGCTAACATACACGTTTCCTGGTTAGTGAATCAAGGAGTAATGACAAAAAGGATGAGGATGACAGTCCTTGTGTATGCATCTTCAAATGCTTTGGAGTCAGAAATGGCAGCTCCCTTATCACTTTCCTGACAGGTTTGCTAAAAAGCCATCCTATGATGTTCAGCTCATTTTCAGGCTAATGAAGACACCCACCAACAAGCACAAAAACATTAGCACTGGAGAATGAAATGTGCATTTCAATGATTTATATACTTTTAGTAGTAAGTACGGTGTAAGAGCATAAATGTTAATGGGTTGTAACCTAACTAATTTGCGGATTTCATATCTGTACTATTTAAAGAATACGACTCATATTTGTCAATTGCTGTCAGGGACAACACATTTTGAAAGTAAAAATGCAAAGTGATATTTATGTGTATGGATTGTACAGAGACTCGCCTGCTTAAATAAAAATGTAGTTTTTATGAAATTGGTAACCTCTACTTTAGCATGTTGCTAGTATTAATCTTTAAATCTAGAGACATTTTATTGTCAGAAACTGACCTTGAGTTCTTACTTTCTGTGTTGCTGGGACTTTCTGGGGAAGATTTAGACCCCTTTCACACTGAGGCTGCCCGTGCGTTAGCGGTAAAGCGCCGCTTGTTTTAGCTAGCGGCCGAAGAAGGGGTTAAAAATGCCCATGTTGCGGTGCTTCTGAAGCAATTTTCAGGTGCTTCGGAAGCGCTGCCCATTCATTGCAATGGGCAGGGGTGTTTTGGGGTTGCTGTATACAGCGTTCCAAAACCGCCCCAATGATGCTGCTCGCAGGACTTTTTCTAACGTGCCACAAGTGCACTGCCGGGGTGTAAGGGCACTCAGGCTTCCACATGTGGCGGCATTGGAGGCAGATTTCAGGCACTTTACAGATGGTATTTCTAGTTCTAAAATGCCTGAAAACTGCCTCAGTGTGAAAGGGGTCTTACTAAAACTGGGGCACCCAGAATCTGGTGCAGCTTTGCATAGTAGCTAATCAGGTTCTAGTTTTTTTTTAATCAAAGCTTAATTAAACAAGCTGAATTTATAAGCTGATTGGTTACAATGCACAGCACTGCATCAGATTTTAAACTCTCCAGTTTTAGTAAGTCATCCCAAATGTGTTTCAGCACTCCTTCAGCAAGATCACCTAGGGAAGAGAGGTGATTAAAACTCCAGATAGACTCGGGAATGCACATGCAACAGCTAGAGGTATATGGAAAAGGGCATCTATTCTTCTTTAGATTAGCACTTATGTATTTTTGCAAGCACCTCTCCTCTCCTTTCCTAGTAATCATGAAAAAAAAAACATGGTAAGAAAAAAGCATACATCTGGATAAAGTTATAGCTAGTGGGAGAGTCTAAATGCACTGCTGACTGAAATTACTAGACATATATAAGGTTCTGGCATTCCACAGTTTGCCAAGAAGGGCTCTGTTTGTCTTTGGCCCCCTAGCTATGGAGATGTGTAAGAAGGTATAGTTTTTACATGGTCTTTTACTGATATAGTATAGTTTTGTTATTTATTGCTCATCATGTAGCATACTCTTCTATTTAGGCTCTGTCCCCATTATTTATAGAGGCATGTCCTCACATAGCTTTTATTTTTAGATGCCTGCTCTCTGCCTCTAATAGCAACTTGATTTGCAGAATAATACTGAATAAAACAGTTGCAGTAAATACACATGCAAGAGAGAAAAGAGATTTTTCCTTGCACATGACAGCATAATTGAAATGGACACAGCTTTATGTTTTTCAAAAAGGTAAGAGAACAGTCACTTTGAGCATACTCATCTACTAATAAATCAACCCCAGAGTATACAGTCAGAACTTGAGTCGGTGTGGCATAATCTTACACACTTGAAATATCATCCCAGAGCTACAACATATAGAGAAAGGTCTGACTGAGTCTTCTTTCAAGAGAAAGGGAGAACACATATTGGATGCTATAGCAAGGATATAGGGTTAGTTAAAGAAAATAAAGTCCTATGATCCATATCCATCTATGATCTTGTATAACAAACCAACAGGTGGAGAGTTAGGTTAACGTTCTCACATTTTATATTTTTCCTTTACCTCTTCCTTTTAAAATAGTCTGATGTTTACAGTTCTCAAAAGTTCAATTTGAAATTTACAATCGCACACACACATATGAGTCAGAGGGCTTACCCTGCTCAGGCTTACCTCTTCAGGTGACTCCATCCAAGATCTTAAACAGAAAGTGTGTCTGAAAAAAAAAGAAAACATTTTATTTTTAATGTGCTCCCTTTAAAAAAAAAAAAAAAAACACACATTAACACCAGAAAAATTTATTGGCAAACTTATCTTACCACATCTACCCCAACTACCCCTTCTGGGTAATCCCTTGTTCCTTCCAGGACTAGAATCCTCATAAACCATACATTTCATAATATACACTCCTTAATTGATGGTACAATCAAACATTACAAGCCAACTCTAACTTTTTTGAGTATATCTCCTATCACAAGCCTCCCTCTCCCAAATGGATTTCCATCATCTACTACCTATTGAATAACTCTAATATTTACACTAATCATGCTTATATTTCCAAGTGGCAGAAGGATTTTCAGTGCACTAAAACTAGGGAAGACTACATACAAATTTGACTTGATACGAATAAAATACTAGCCCGACTCCATCCTTGCCACAAAGAATTTACAAGCCAACTCTCACTTTTTAACATTCCTGTTATCGTACGCCTCCCTCTCCCAAATGTATTTTCATCTACTCCTTATTATATAACTCTAATATTCATACTAATCATAGTTATGTTTCCAAGTAGGAGAAGGATCTTCGGTGCACTTAAACTAGGGAAGATTGGATACAAATTTGGTTTACAATGGACTCTTGTTCCATTAACATAACCACTACGTAATTCACGTTCAAGACTGTTGTGAGATAGTACATGGTTCCATTGCAATTGTAAAATCTCCACCCTTTTCTTTCCGGCACATGCTTCTGTGGCTGCAACACCTCAAGCAATATCTTACATGTTTGCTGGACCTGTCCCATGCTCACAAGGTTTTGGATCAAAGTTTTCATACTTCTGCAAACTCTGCTTCCTTGTTCTTTCCCTTGAGATCCCTGATATGTACTGATTCATCTTAAACCTCTGGGAATTAAAATTTCAATATAAAATAGCAACCCATGTACTGTTGGATGCAAAATAGACCATACAAAGGCTTGGATACAATTGTTTATTTCTTTTGAGGACATTTGATGCCATGTCAGTAGCTTCCTTATCAATGAAAAACTCACCAGTATTCTTTTAGACACATATAAGAAATTCCATACAACATTATCCCCTTGGATACAACATGCCCACACTTCAATGCCCATTGCAATTAGCTTTTCCCTGTAGGTGCCAAAGTTAGGGTCCTGGGCTGGGTGTCTCTGATGTCCACCAATGTTCTCCTACTTCTCCTCTTTCTTTTTTTATCCCTTTCTTTCCTACCTTCTCCTGATACCTTACCTCCATAGTTTAGAGGTCCTCTTACCCTTTTCTTTCATCTTTCTCTTTGAAGCAGACTAACATATGCATTAGCAATATGTTTTGGCCACTGTCGTACCAGCCAGCTTACTCACTTTCAAACAGCCATAGAGCACCTTTGCAACATTAATTTTTATCCTGAATATTTGCAGGCTCTTGAGATGTTCAAACTTGCTTCAATGTTATTGGATTGCTATATTCCTCACATGTACATGTGCATTGGTTACATTCACCTACTTCTTTGCACTACTACTTGTACTTTAAAATAATTTTACTTGCAAAGCCCTTAAAGGGTAACTTAAATTTAATGGGAAAAGAAAATAGCAAATAAAAAAAAAATAGCATATACAATTGCAACTCAAGTCATATTGTAATTGAATATTATTAAAAATTACCTTTGCATTTCAATCTGCAGCACTATAATTTTCTATAAAATGCAATGCACAATGGCTACCTTGAGGTACACAGATGGTTTATAGAACCCCCCCCCCCCCTAAAAATGTAATTTCCTGCTTGTGTATTTAGCTTACTAATTTTCCCAGAAATCTGCACTAAGATACAAGTCAACTTTTTGGTATCCCTTGCAACAAACATGTCCTTTTCGGTGAGATACTCTCAAAGGGAAATCGCCTCTAAAGGGATGCAGGCCTTGCAAATTTCCTAATAATAGCTCTGCAGGTGCAACAGCTGATTGATAATGATAAAACTACTCCCATACAGATTCACTGTGAGTTGAGTTGCATCTTGATATAGCACAGTCTTACCCCGTAGGGTCCCGACACGCTTACAAACCCATACACATAGACTAGGGCCAATTTATAGACAGGATCTGATTAACCTACCAGCATGTCGTTGGAGTGTGGGAGGAAACCCACACAGGCACAGGGAGAACATACAAAGTCCAGATAGATGGTGTTGGTGTCAGGATTTGAACCAGCGACCTGCTGGTTCTAACCACTACAGAGAGAGTTCTAACCACTACACCACTGTGCTTCCCAAGGACACAGACAAACAGCTATTTCTTCAGAATAACAAGAGGTAGAACTCTGCAACAAAGTTTGTTAAAATACTTGCAATGTTCATACAGTAGATAATCCAGAGGGGAATGTTTTTTTCTCAACAAAAGTGGAAGTTACTCTTTTATAAAAAAAAAAACATTAAAAGTGAAACCACACAGTATGCTGTAAATCCTTTTTCAAAGAATGTGTGTATGTAAATATATACTGTATATGTGTAAATATATATATATTTACACATATACAGTATATATTTACATACACACAAACATACACACAAATATATATATATATATATATATATATATATATATATATATATATATATATATATATATATATATATATATATATATATATATATATATATATATATACACACACAGACAGTATATGTGTGTATATGTATGTATTTATTTTTAACTTGAATTTTTTTGACTTGGAATTCGTTTTTGACAAGCAATAAATCAAGTGAACTGTACAAGATAGCGAGACTGCAAAGAAAGCCTGACTGAGCTTCTAACCTTAATAACTTGTACTATACATTGTTTTTATTTCTGTCTTTGTTCTTATTGTTCTCATTCCAACACTTTTGGATTTGAGGGTAAATTTCTTTCTTTATCGGAAAAGGTTCCAAGCATTCTCCACTATATCTAAAAGAGTTGAGCTTTCCCTACTCTTTATTGTACACTAGTATCTTTGCAAGTTTTTTTTTTTAATTTTGTAATAAATAACTTACAACTAAATGTTACTAATCATTATGGAAGTGTATTCATAACATATTTTATAACAATTTTTATATTTTTTTTTAGGCTACACAAGTTGTTCTTTAGATGTGCACATATAGCAAAATAGGTAAGTGACATTCTTTTTCTGTTTATCAACTTGTAAATACTAACCTCAACAGTCCCTAGACCACAATGGCCTACTCTACTGGTCATAAAAACATACTTTATTTTTTTAGCAGTTGCACTGTATACTTGTTTTTATTCATGCAAACACGTACCTTTCAATGATACAGTTGTAAATGATTTTGAGATATTTGATTGTGTACTGTAGATGGATGTTACCCTTTGAAGACTTCTTTGCTTGTACAATATTTAATATTATACAACATTGACTAAACACATTTGCAGATTAATACATTTCCAAAGCAAGGCTTGATAGCTGTTTTGATCTTAGCACAGTACTATTCTTTTTGAGCTAAAACTGTACTTGTGGAGCCTGATAAGGTAGATTTTGAGAGCTAATTTAGTGCTGGAGTTTCGGCTACAAGTTAGGATGCTAATATTAGGGGAATTATACTTGGTGTATGGGCTTGGGCTATGTTAAGATTAACTAATATGTTTAGTGTTGCAGTTCAGGTTAAGAGTTAATTGAAATGCGCCGGCATTTCAACTGTGGGCGCCGGGCTGTGGCTTCACAGCCCGGCACCCACTGCGCATGCGCGAGCGGCGCTGCGTGCCGTGATTGGCCGCTCAATCACCTGGGACCTGTAATGGGTCCCAGATGATTGACAGGAGGGAGGGAGCAGAGCGGAGCCCTTCCTGTGCCGAGGGGGAAGTGATGTCACCAGCCCAGGCAAAGGAACAGGCAGACTACGAGGGACCACCTAGCAACAGGCATTTAGAGGTAAGTGAAAAAAAAATATCCAAATTTTTTTTGTTTTTTTTTTATAGAATTTTTCCAGGTATTTTTGTTTTTTGGGTGGAACCCCACTTTAAGTTTGGTACTGATAGCTTCACCCACTATGTCTAAAAACACAAAGGTAACCAAAGCCAAAAACCCACTTACTGTTAAATTTGGCTCCCAGTGTATAACATTATTTGCATGTTACATATTAAAAGAGAAACTGCAACACAAAATAAAAAAATTGCCCATTTAAACACATAAACTTACTAACAGCAAAAATTGGTGAGCAACATCTTCACAATAAATTGCTGACTTACTTAGTTTTTTTCTGTAAAAATAAGAAACGTATTATACTGCCCTGCTCTGTTCAGTGGTTTTGCACATAGCAGCCCAGATCCTCCTCTTCTCGGGTCACCTCTTTTCGGCTCTCCTGGCCCCTCCCTCCTGTGGTGTGCCCCCACAGCAAACAGCTTGCTATGGGGTCACCTGAGCCGAGTCACAGATCCCTGTGTCCATTTAGACACGGAGCCCCAGTTTGGCGATGCCCCCTCTCTCTCCTGATTGGCTAACTGGCTTTGATTGACAGCAGCGGGAGCCAATGGCACCGCTGCTGTGTCTCAGCCACAGGAGGACAGCCGAAGAACCTGTGGATATCACTTGAGTGAGATGGGGCTTAGATAATATTAGGGGGTGCTGGGGCGGCTGCTGCACACAAAAGGTTTTTTTTTATCTTAAAGCATAGAATGCATTAAGATATTGTTTGGAATTGTAATAAAAAAGAATGCATTAAAGTAAAAAAAACCTTCTGACTTTACAACCACTTTAGACAATTATAAGAGGAAATTCAGAAAACCAATTCAGCCCATGCAGTCAGTTAGGCAGGCCATGCATGCAGTGCCGGGACAAGGTCATTTGGTGCCCAGGACGATGATGGCAAACTGCGCCCCCCCGGATGTAAAGAAAGAATCAGCGTCAGTGGGACTCAACTATGTTTCCTGTGTGTGCTGCTTTTTACTGCAGATCGATTTGGTCTTTTTTTCTTTCAGGGAAAAGAAAAAAACAATCATTCCCTCTGTAAATAGCCCTGTATTGATTATCAGCACAGGGCTCAGGACAACATGTCACTTACCACCGTCACCTGCTGCCAGATGCCATGTGTCATTCGCCACTGTCACCTGCCGCCAGATGCCACATGTCACTTACCACCATCACCTGCTTCTAGATGCCACATATTACTTACGTACCACCATCACCTCCTGCCAGATGCAACATGTCACTTACCACCGTCACCTGCTGCCAGATGCAAAATGTCACGTACCACTGTCACATGCTGCCAGATGCAACATGTCACTTACCATTGTCACCTGCTGCCAGATGCCACATGTCATATATCACTGTCACCTGCTGACAGATGCCACATGTCTCGTACCACCGTCAATTGCTGCTAGATGCCATATGCCACTTACTACCGTCACCTGCTGCTAGATGCAACATGTCACGTATCACCGTCACCTCCTTCCAGATGCAACATGTCACTTACCACTGTCACCTGCTGCTAAATACCACATGTCACTTACTACCATCACCTGCTGCTAGATGCAACATGTCACATACCACCATCCCCTCCTGCCAGATGCAACATGTCACCACTGTCACCTCCTGCCAGATGCAACATGTCACTTACCACCGTCACCTGCTGCTAGATGCCACATGTCACTTACTACCATCACCTGCTGCTAGATGCAACATGTCACGTATCACCGTCACCTCCTTCCAGATGCAACATGTCACTTACCACTGTCACCTGCTGCTAAATACCACATGTCACTTACTACCATCACCTGCTGCTAGATGCCACATATCACTTACGTACCACTGTCACCTCCTGCCAGATGCAACATGTCACTTACCACCGTCACCTGCTGCTAGATGCCACATGTCACTACCGTCACCTGCTGCTAGATGCAACATGTCACGTATCACCGTCACCTCCTTCCAGATGCAACATGTCACTTACCACTGTCACCTGCTGCTAAATACCACATGTCACTTACTACCATCACCTGCTGCTAGATGCCACATATCACTTACGTACCACCGTCACCTCCTGCCAGATGCAACATGTCACTTACCACCGTCACCTCCTGCCAGATGCAAAATGTCACGTATCACTGTCACATGCTGCCAGATGCAACATGTCACTTACCATTGTCACCTGCTGCCAGATGCCACATGTCATATATCACCGTCACCTGCTGACAGATGCCACATGTCTCGTACCACCGTCAATTGCTGCCAGATGCCACATGTCACGTACCACCGTCACCTGCTGCCAGATGCAACATATCACTTACCACCATCACCTGCTGCTAGATGCCACATGCCACTTACTACCGTCACCTGCTGCTAGATGCAACATGTCACGTATCACCGTCACCTCCTGCCAGATGCAACATGTCCCTTACCACCGTCACCTGCTGCTAGATGCCACATGTCATTTACGTACTACCGTCACCCCCTGTCAGATGCAACATGTCACTTACCACCATCACCTGCTGCCAGATGCAACATGTCATGTACCACTGTCATCTGCTGCCAGATGCAACATGTTACATACCACCGTCAGCTGCTGCCAGACGCCACGTGTCACTTGCCACAGTCACCTCCTGCCAGATGCAATATGTCACATACTACTGTCACCTGCTGCCAGATGCAACATGTCATGTACCACCGTTACCTCCTGTCAGATGCAACATGTCACTTACCACCATCACCTGCTGCCAGATGCAACATGTCACGTACCTCTGTCATCTGCTGCCAGATGCAACATGTCACGTACCACCGTCACCTGCTGCCAGATGCCACGTGTCACTTGCCACAGTCACCTCCTGCCAGATGCAACATGTTACTTACCACGTCACCTCCTGCCAGATGCCAAGTGTCACTTACCACTGTCACCTGCTGCCAGATGCCACATGTCACTTGCCACTGTCACCTGCTGCCAGATACCATGTGTCACTTGCCACCCATAGCCTGTCTCTCTCCCTCGCCTTCAGTTTGGCATACTGGGGGCTGCAGTTTCCCTCTTAGAATTGCAGTGGGCCAGTCCTCGGGACTACATGTCCCATGATCCTCATTTGTGCTCCTTGTTGCACACCTAGGATGATGGATTGGTCCTGATTAACTATTATGGGTGCCGGTGGCTAGTGTGTACAGTCACACAGACACAGTTGTGAAGCACACTGCTGTTCTTCACCTGCGCCCCCCTCCCTCCAGCAAATTGATCCACCCCCTCCGCCCCTGCCTTGTACCGGCCCTGCAAAGACAATTTGAATCGAGATTCAAATTGTGTATGGGCAGGCTGAATGTACCGATCAATCAACTTGGGTACAACCAGCATGCCGGGTTTTACCTGCAATTATCACTGGTGACTTCTATAGCCCCTAGCAATAATCACTGTATTCTCTTGGTGGGGATGGCTTTCCCTGCCCCCCCACGAGGAGAAAGCAATGGCCCAGCAGGAGGGAATTCCACATCGCCACTATCTGTGTTGATGGGGAATCAAGCAAAATCTGTGGTTGCAGGAAAATAATTTGCTCCGTGTATGGCCGGCCTAACAATTAATAGAATGTATACACAATAAAGGACATAAAAGACAGATAATAGACAATAATACTGAAAATCAGCAACTATAAGGCATTATAAATCATCAGATATCAGTTGTGTCATAATATGCTTGAAAGAGGTATGCCAACAAATGCCTAAAATAGGTCATTACAAATCATACCTGGTCACAGAGCATTTCTACCAATGCCAGTCTTATCATATTTGTAATATTTACTGTAAGAGAAAAAATATTGACGTAAGTACGGGGTGTAAACAAAGGGTATGGTATTGGGGTTATAGAGCATATTATCTGTACCTGAACTATTTCTAGTAGGAATAGATATCACTGCCTAGAGGTTATTTGTTGTTTTTATGCCTGTAGAGTTCCCACTGTGAAAAAAAGGCATTTTTTCCTGGTAGACAAGAATTCAATAATGCCATATAACTCTTGCAGTGCAGATGAGTCAATGGAAGGGTATTTTTTCACTGAGATTTTTACATAGTTTAAAGTGGTTGTAAACCCAAATCCCCAAAACACCCTTTTGAAAAATTAAGTAGATGATACTGTTATAACCAACATGTAATTGTGGGAATACCCATGAAAAATGAATATTCTTTCAGTTGTTGCACATATAAATCTACCAATCTGTGGCCGTTGCATAATGCCCAAGCTTGGGGGGGGGGGATGCATCATCACACTATCCCCTGTCCAGCTTTACACAGTCTCTGTATCTCTTTCTCTCTGTGGTTCTCTTTATCTGTTTCTTTCTGTCTCTCTCTGTCTCTCTTTCTCTCCTCTCTCTATTTCTGTCTTTTTTTTCTGTTTGTTTGTGTCTCTGTCTCTGTCTCTGTCTATTTCTCTCTCCCTCTCTGTCACTCTCTTTCTGTTTCTCTCTATCTGTCTCTTTCTCTCTCTCTCTTTTCTCTCTATTTCTGTATCTTTTTCTGTCTGTTTGCATCTGTCCCTTTCTGTGTCTCTGTCTCTTTCTCTCTCCCTCTCTGTCACTCTCTTTACATCTCTCTGTCTTTCTCACTCTATTTCTGTCTATCTCTTTGTATCTCTTTCTTATTCTCTCCCTGTCTCTTTCTGTCTCCCTTTTTATCTTTGTCTTTTTCTGTTTCTCAAGTGTTAAACAGTGAATTTTGGTGACTCTTGTTCCTGGGTAGAGCTGTTTAGTGTTAAGGTATTTCCCATTTGAGTCTTTTATTAAAAATATTTCAGGAGTTTGTTGCCTGTTCTTGTGGTTTGATGGCTGTCTGTTTGTGGTTTCTGGAGTATTAGCATTGTCTTGGCTATTTCTGGTATTTGTAACGTTCATTTTTGAGAGTTGATTGGTCTCACTAGTCTATTGTTTATTGATGGACACTTTGTCTGTACAAATCAACCCCTTTGTTACTCTTTCTTGATATTTGGGCTTCATTTGTGATTTTAGTGTAATTATCTCTTCCCTCAGTTGAGTGTTTTCTTGTGTCACAAAACACAGCGCCTCTAAGTGCATTATTAAGGACTATTTAATGATGGTAAGAAAGAGAAAAAAAAACATAGGGGTTGGACTTTAAAGGCTCTACCACATAAGCAATGAAAAATAGTAGAAAAATATTGAATATTTATATGATAAAATATGATTTGGATATTGGATATGATAAAAACATATATAGAATATTGCACATAACCGTGGATACAGTGTATACAAAAATACAAAGAAAAGATATAGCTTCCTGAATCCGACACATTTCAGAGATGAATGCTGTCTCCTTCATCAGAGTTTTTCACAGAAAATATAATATCTATAAAATTAAAAATGCAGAATGATCAGCAATGATTAAACCCTTGCAAATATTACTGGATTATCATACACAAAGTACTGAGGGTATTCAAAACTTACATCATAATCATTTTGCATGTACATATGAGTATCCACATTGATTAAAAAAGGAATGACACTATCACGTGGAGACCCCATCGCATCCCGTCCACATAGTTGTTGCTTCAATTTAAAATTGATATGGATGGGGGAAATAGTCAAGTGTCATGTGGGGATAAAATCCCCAATCACACCAAAAAAAAGTAGAAAAATGGAAACCCAGATACAACAAAAACATTATGTGTACTGAGGCCCGGCAAGTGCAGAATCTGGAAGAAAGGAAAAGTGTAATGAAGTAAAATGTATATGTTTAAAAACGGAAGAGATATTAAGACTGCAGCCCTCATTAATAAAACCCAGTAGGGTGTTTGAACATACCTATGCAGAGCAGTGACATCAGTTACAGGTAGACAGGTTGGTGGGGACGTGGAGAGCACAGAAAGCTGTAGACCAGTTCAGTGAGAAAATGGCTGTTGAGATCAACGTTGCCAAATGATGGGGCACCAAAAAAGAGAAATGAACAACAAAATGTATGTTAGAAGAGTGTATATGAGCTCAGACATGCATATTGCTTGTAAGTCAAAAGCCCAGATTGACTGAATCACAAGATTACCCCAGATAGCTCACTCTCAATGAACATGGTCCAACTTCAGCCTCTCCAGGAATGCCCCATCCATAGCCCTGTCTGTCTGTGTGTGAAATGGAGGTTTAACTAGCCCAGCACAGACAGCCGCGGTGTCTGCCTGATCCACATCAGCTGTGTGTGGCCGCCTTCTCCCAGGTTTCCAGAGAGAGCCTCCTGAGCAGCAGACACACCATGCCTCTACGTGGCACAGGCACGAACGAGGAAGGAGACATCATTCATCTCAGAAATGCGTCGGATTCAGGAAGCTATATCTTTTCTTCGCATTTTTGTATACACTGTATCGACGGTTATGTGCAATATTCTATATATGTTTTCTAATAAATATCCAATATTTTTCTACTACTTTTCATTGCTTATGTGGTAATGCCTGTAAAGTCCCACTCCTAGTTTTTGTTCTCTTTCTTGGTACATTTGGGATGTGGCACACCTTCCATAGTTTTTCTTTTATCAGAAATCCTTTTCATTTAATGATGGTAAGGATAAAAATGGGCTACTCACAAAAGGAGTAAGGGTAAATGCATTGTGATCAAGGTAATTCCGTAATGTCATCCGGGGGGAAGTCTCTCTGTGTTCGTGTCCCTGTGATCCAGCTGGTAAGTTGGGGTGCCTCTTTTGTGACTCGTGGGTCTGGGTGTTCACTTCACCTTCCCAGTACACATAAGCCATAACAAAGACAGCACCTAGTATGGCTTGAGGAAGGAATCACAGTCACGTGACTTTTTTTTTTTCCTTGAAAAAGTCACGTGACTGTGATGTAACGCGTGGGAGGAGCCAAGGACGCTCTGTGCAGATCAGCAGTTTCACACAGTGTACTGCACTGAATCTGCTCCTGTCTAAGGCGGCTGACTGCTATAGTAAAACCTGCATATGCCTTATCATTATAAGGCACACGTGAGTGGATTGAAGTTTGCCTGTGTACCTTGGTATCCTAACTATTGCACAATGATTGTTTTTTTCTCTTATCTGCCTGTTTATGATTCTCACATTGGTTGTGAATAGAAGCAAAAAACACATTGGTACTATCAATGAGCACCTTAATTAAGCAGGTGTTTTTAAACAGCTTTGCTAGTGATCAAAAGCTCTATACCAATCAGGATTCTACACCTGTATAATTGAACCTTCTGAATACATCCCTATATATTTATTTTTATGTGGATTTTTTATGTGAATTTTTTACACATTTGGTGTCACTAATTTTTTATAATTTTACACTATTTTGATTGCTGGATTTTTTAGGAATTTTTACTCACCGCTGGATTTATTTGACTATTTATATTTATTCTTATATATTCATTTTCATGCACATTGTGAAGCGCTTCAAATATCATTATTTATTCTTTTTAAGTGACTCTGAAAACACTCTCTTTTGATAGCAGCCTCACTTGGTTTTATGTGTAATTATCAGCTATTTAGCATCACAGCGCTTTGTGTTTTATATATATTTTTTCCAATTTTTATCTGTAACATCATTAAATAATCCTTAATACTATACTTAGAGGCACTGTGTTTTCTTTCCCTGTGTGCATTACAGATACTGCTTCTAGCTCTTATACACTGGCTGCCTATAGTGCTGGGTCATGGACCTCTCTGCCTTTTAGAACTATCAGGACTGTGATACCTATGGACACTGTCGCCTGCCCAGGAGAGACACTATTGGTTTTACCTCATATTGGAGACAGCAATTCTCCTTGTTTTGATTTTATTTTTAACCCTTTTTTAACTTACACTATCCTTTATATTCAGTTGGGTCTAGCACACTATACATCTCCAGGGTTTCTTCCTCAATCCTTTTCCCTGTTTGAGTGTTCTCTTGTTGTAGCTGTTGCATTGCAGATTTCATTTTTTTAGGATAGATCTGTGTTCAGATTTGAGTGTGTTCAGCTCTTCCCTCAGCTGGTTATTTACATTTTTGTCTCCTAACTGCCTTTGGAGCTGTTTTTTTCTCTATAGTTGAGATAAGCAGTCACTGATGAGTCTCTGAGGGGAAATTAGGCATCTCTCTGGACAATGTCTTTGTTGGTATCTGTTCCTTATAATTTTTAACTGGAGTTTTTCGATCCTTATAGATATTGGCTTGATCTTTAATTTGGGGGAAGACCCACTTAAAGTCCTCTAACTTTTTCTCAGCACCTTTTGCCATGATAGTGCCACTGTGATAAGTTCAGGGTGAGTACCGCACAATTATCTTCCTAATCCCTGACCTTGATCTGCTGGCCCATGCAGATACCTCCCTTTGTAATATTCTTGTAGTATTTACAGAAAGCTGTATGCCAAGCCTCAGTATTCACAGTATGTAATAGCAAACCGTTTTCTTTCTGTCATGCTCAGTATTGGAAAAATCAGCAAACAGTCTTTGGTCTTTGTTTAAGTTGTACTTTTCTCCCTTTGAGCAAACAATCTCCTATACATCAGACCCTCTGCTGGCATTGACTTGTGTAATGGAGTCTGTGTTTGGGGTATTTGCTTTTTTCTGTACCATTTTTAAGTACAGAAATTTGCTTAAAAAATATTTTTTACATATTTCTGTGTTTGCTGTTTGTGTTTCAACCGGATAGTCCTACCTTTTGTTGCCGTTTTGCGTGAATTCTTCAGCCTTTGATGCTCTCTAATGCTTGATACTTGTCCACTGGATAGTCTTGTTGTTTTTGCACTTTTTATCTTTATTCTCCTGTTTCTCATTGGCATTAACTCTTCATCTCTGTCTTGTGTGTAGTATTCGTTTTCTTGGTTTTGTCTTTCAGTTTTGCTCATTACAAGGTATAAAATGATGAAGTTTCAGGAGCTTATGCTTAGTGCTGCTGGTCCTCTCAGTGCAGGAAATTTCTTTCACTCTGTCTCTCTGTGTGTCTCTTTCGTTTTCTTTCTCAGTCTCTTTCTGTCTCTCTCTCTTTTTGTGTTTCCCTTTTTGTCTGTCTCTGTCTCTTCCTGTCTCTTTCTCTCTGTGTCTCTTTCTGTCTCTCGCTTCCTGCTTCTCTCTGTTTTTTTTCTGTCTTTCTCTGTCTTTCTCTTTCTCTGTCTTTTTGTGTGTGTCTCTCTCTCTCTCTCTCTCTCTCTCTCTCTCTCTCTCTCTCTTTCAGTCTCTCTCTCTCTCTCTTTCTGTCTCATTTTCTCTCTCTCTCGTTCTGTCTCTGTTTTTTTGTCTCTCTCTCTCTCTCTCTCTCTCTCTCTCTCTCTCTCTCTCTCTCTCTCTCTCTCTTGCTATCTCTTTCTGTATCCCTTTTTGTCTTTCTCTGTCTTTCCCTGTCTCTCTCTCTCTGTCTCTTTCTGTCTAACCCTCTCTCTCTCTCCATAAGGACTCAGCAAATCACAAAGCAGAAGTCAGATCAAATCCATTAACCTTCACCACATTCTTGCTCTCCAGGTCTTAATACACATACACACAGATCAGCAGATACACACCCCCTTTTTACACAGCTGAATGAGAGGCTTGAGCAGATCTCCTCTTTGCCCAGCTTGTCAATCAACATAAAAGGGGAGGGCCATCCCCCATTTTTTTCCTGGTGTCAGCTTTACTCTGCTCAGAATACCAGGGAAGGTTGCTACTGCCAGGGAGTGTGGACAGATGTCAAACTAAGTTCAAATGTTTTCTACTGCTGATCTTTATTCAACTTACCAATCACATTGTTTTTTTATTGTTCAGGTTTACAACCACTTTAAAGCCTCTTACACAAAAAAATGCCTTGTTTTTTACCAATTTGAAATTAGATGCATTGTTGCCTATGAAACCATGTGCTGAGTAAAGATTAGTAAAACAGCGTTGCATACAGAGCAGTAAAACAAAAATAGAAAAATTTACATTTGAGTGCAGTCATTTATATGCATACGTGTGTTTATTCATTTATAAGCATGTTTACATAAGTATAAATGGGTATATTACAGCACTGGCAATAAAGAAGAATTTTACTCGTCCATATGCTTATGCACCTTTACTCGCCTATATTCAACATTACTCAGGTCTTTACACACAGTTTTTTTACTCATGTCCTTTCTGTTGCAAAATATTATGCCAATGTACAACTGACTTAAATCTAAACTCCAAGAAAAAATACCCTTGCAGTGGCATCTGCACTGCAAGAGTTACATTTTCTTATACAGGATATTTTTTGTGTAATGAATTTTTATTGAAATATATAAAACAGTTTACAATGCAATAAAGGTACATTTCCCCAGTTGGCAAATTCAATAAACACAGAGATCTACCTGCAATAGGGATAAATCATGAGAGCAGTATGCGTATACATGGAGCCAATGTGAATTAAGGGCTGATCGTTAAGCATAGATCAGCACAACTCATTGGTGCACTAGAGAACAAAAAGCAAAAAAAGAAGCCATATAAGGGATAACATACCTCACAAGGAAGGGGATAGTGAGAAAGAGAAAAGAGAAAACTAGGTACAGGTGAGGGGGAGTAGGTTACCCTGCCTCAGTACGACACCAACTAATACATTAAGTAACTAGTCATCTGCTTACGCAGTTTGAGATGTAATTTCCGCATGTGGAAGAAAATTTGAAGGCAAACCAGCAGGACCATATCTTCTTGGATAATTTGGATTTATTTCTAAGGGAGTACGTAATATTTTCCATATGGTATATATGGTCTACCTCCATTAGCCATTGGTGTAATGTAGGAATGGTCTGTTGTTTCCAAAGTCTGGGTATAAGAGCCTTGGCCACTTTAATGTGGTGAGGGCTTATGGATTTTTATATGGTCCTACTGATTTGCCTGTACAATTAAACAGTACCACCCATGGATCATTGGGGACTTCAGCCCTGAATCTCTTTCATCCAATACAGTATAGTAGACCAATATGGGCGAATGAGTGGGCAGAACCACCAGATGTGAGCATGGGTTGCCTGCTCTCCACATCCTCACCAGCATAGTGCTGATATGGATGGAAAAACTTTGTGAAGTACCACTGGGGTATAGTGCCATCTTGTCAACATTTTGTAGTTAACCTCTGCAGTTTTGGAGGATATTGAAGAAATGTGGGTTAATTGAAAGATCGATGAACATTGCGTTTCTGAGAGAGGACTTTATAGGTCTTGTTCCCATTTAGATAGGAATGAGGGCTGAACCGTTGAAGATAATGACAAAAGTGCCTGGTAGAAGTAGGAGATAGGTTTCTCAGGTTGTTGATCATTGACAAGGACTCTCTCCACCAGAGTTAGATCTGAAAGAGAGCGTAGTGGTTGTGGTAGAGATTTGACGAATCTGGAGAGCTGATGGTATTTCCACCGGACCATGAATGAGACTGTGGGAGATGGTAAAAGTGTGGATATAGGTAAGATACCATTGGACGTTGTCACTTGGTGGAGTAGGACTGGGGTCGTAGACATCTAATCACTGAACTTAGGGTCAAGGTTACCCGGAGGGAAATAGTCATGTCCCGCACAGTGGTGTAGTGAATAGCACTTTCGCCTAGCAGTAAGAAGGGTCGCTGGTTTGAATCCCAACCACGACACTACCTGCCTGGAGTTTGCATGTTCTCCCTGTGCCTGCGTGGGTTTCCTCCGGGTACTCCAGTTTCCTCCCACACTCCAAAAACATGCTGGTAGGTTAATTGGATCCTGTCTAAATTGTCCCTACTATGTATGAATGTGAGTTAGGGACCTTAGATTGTACGCTCCTTGAGGGTAGGGACTTATGTGAATGTACAATGTATATGTAAAGTGCTGCGTAAATTGATGGCGCTATATAAGTACCATAACTAAATAAAATAAATAAATGTGCTGTTCATTGCATTATAGGATAATTGTGAAGCCACTTATGCATTTTGAACATTGAGTCCCAAATCACCAAGAGAGGACCTGGTAAGTGGTGAAGTAGTCAAGGATAGTTTGCACAATTTACTAGGTATCCAGATCATAGGGAACAAGTCCACACCGCTTAGGTTGAATTCTAGTTAAACCCATAGTTTAGAGTCCTTATGGTATTTCCAGTCCGATATCCTATTCAATATGATCACTAAGAAGTAACACTTAAAGTCCGGTAAAGCTAGGCCCCCTTCTCTTTTTTTCCAGTTTTCTGGCAATTCGGGGATGTTTGCGGTTCTAGACGTACTTACATATTAAGGATTGTAACACTGAGAAAAACCCCAGGGGCAACTTGTAAGGATCATTTGGAATAAGAAAAGCAGCCTGGGTAAGATATTCATCTTCACAACGCTAAATCTTTCCAGCCAAGAGTGTGCCAGCTGAGTCTATTTATGGAGGTCCACTCTAATCGAGCTTGGTAAAGGGATGAAATTAACACGGAATAGAGAGGCTGGGTTAGGTGTAAGGAATATATCCAGGTATTTTAGTGAGTAAGGTTGCCAACTAAATGGAAAGGATGGTTTCAATTGATCTGCTGTTTTATGCGGGATCGAGACATTTATTATTTCCGACTTAGATTAGTTCATTTTAAAATTGGAGATGACTCCAAACTTTGTGAAGGCCGCCATCAGGTTGGGAAGGGAGGTAAGGGGTTGCTGGACATAGAATAATATGTCATCAGTGCACACCACATACTAATGCTCTGTGGTGCCTATTTTAATTCCTTGGATGTTGGGGTTATTCTGTACCATCGAGAGGAATGGTTCCAGGGAGAGGGTGAAAAGAATAGGTGAAAGGGGGCAGCCCTGATGAGTGCCATTGTACAAAGTGAAGGTTTCACTAAGAGTGCCATTAATTCATAGCTGTGCTGTAGGGGAGCTGTAAAGTGCTGAGATTTTCATTAGCATGGATGAGCCAATGCCTAGATGAGATAAAGTCGACATCAGGTACTCCCAACTCACCCTACCAAATGCTTTCTCAGTATCTGTAGATAAAAGAAGGGTGGGCTGGGAGGACCTACGAGCATAAGAAATCATGGATAGTGTTCTCAGAGAATTGTCACGAGCCTCCCTACTTGGGATGAATCCAGTCTGGTCCCTTGATATCCAGTGAGGTATTAGGGGCATGAGCCAGATCGCAATGGCTTTAGTGTATAATTTAGCATCCAAATTTAATAAGGAGATTGGTCTATAACTGCCACAGAGACTGAGATCTTTGCCTGGTTTAGGAAGTACAGTGATGTGAGCCTGGATAGTTTCTGGTTGGAGTG
The DNA here is from genome assembly GCA_037952925.1 of Lithobates clamitans. NCBI lineage: Eukaryota > Metazoa > Chordata > Amphibia > Anura > Ranidae > Lithobates > Lithobates clamitans. The sequence continues at coordinate 5,416,769 of JBBGZY010000079.1, forward strand.
CACTGCCTGCAGAAACCGAGTTAGCATAGGACGTTAGTCGGGGAAGGATTATGTCCATGAAGGTGCGGTAATACGCTATTGTTAGACCATCAGGGCCGGTGCTTTACTGCTAGCCATGGCCTTAAGTGCCACTCGTAATTCTGAGGCAGTTAGTTCCCCTTCCAGGGCTTCCAGAGCAGATGCAGGGAGTTTCAGTAGGTTAGCTTGTGTAAGACACTCTTGAATGAGACTCGCTAGTCTCCCTATCTGCTGTAGTATTATGAACAAGTTGCTGGTAGAAGGATCAGAATTCTTTCATTATGGCCATAGTTTCATGTAGCAGGGTATCTGAGGGTGTCTTGATCTTAGCTATAAAGAAGGCTGATTTTTTCTGTTGTAGTGAGCGAGCAAGGAACCGGCTGGGCTTATTACCCCATTCGTACAAGTGTTGGGAGACTATATGGAGTTGGGTTTTTCATTCTGAATGGAAGGGGGCTTTTAGTTCTTCTCTCTTCAAAGTCAGTGAGTGGTAGAGTGTCAGGGAGTGTAAGGTTTTGTGATTCTTCTCTAAGGCTCCTATTTCCTGGATTAGCTGTGATTGTAGATGTGTTCTCTCTCTTTTCTTCCTAGAACCGAGTTCTATGAGCTTCCCACGTATATGTGCCTTATGAGCTTCCCAGAATACAGCAGGTGAAACATCCAGGGTCACATTGTCTTTGAAATAGAGAGAGTGTTCGTCCCCAATCAGTTTTTTGTTAATGTCTTTAGATATAAAGGAATCATTCAGTTTCCAGTTTGTGGATTTTAAGGGTAAGGACAGGATTTTCACTTTGAGACTAATCAGGGCATGGTCGGAGGTTTCAATGTGAGAGTGGAGTGACAGTGCTAAATGGGGTGATCTATAAAGAAATAATCTATCCTTAAATAGGAACAATGGAGGTGTGAGTAGTGTGTGTAGTCTTTTGCTCGCGGATGCATTACCCTCCAAATATCCATGAGTTGAGCTTCATGGAATCTTTTTCGGATGAAAGCCAGGCATTTCTGAGGAATGCTACATCTACCTTGAGAGGTGTCCATGGTAGGTTTCAGGGGAATATTAAAGTCCCCTGCTAGGAGATCGCATCCATGAGCAAAGTCTTTCAATTTGGTAAGAGTGGCAGCTAAGAAACTCGCTTGAGCATGGTTGGGGGCGTAAATATTTGCTAAAGTGCAAGGCATGTTACCCAAGCTGCCCCTCAAAAATGGATATCTTCCAGAGGAATCACTCAGTGTTGTTTACAATGTAAAGGAGGTTCCCCTATACAATCCAATAGCAACACTCTTTGTCTTATTAACATCTAAAAGGCTGTAGAGCCATGTTGGGTATCATTGTGAATACAGCTTAACAGAGGTAGTGTGAGTAAGTTGAGTTTCTTGTGAGAAAACAATGTCCCCTTGCAAGCGATCAATTTCTCTATAGAGATTATGTCTTGTACCAGGGGCATAAAGTCCCCTCACATTGAGGGAAATTAGGTTTACCATGGCCATCGGGGAGACTTGTGGCAAATAAAGGACCAAGGTGTCTGGAGTGGAGGTAGGGAGGAGAGGAGGGGAGGGAAAACAGGAAAGTGAAAAGGGCAGAAAGAGGAAAAGAGAGAGCATAGAACAGGAACAGAGAAAGTCAATTGAGAAACTTTAAATGACATATATATATATATATGTGTCCAAAGTATGCACGCAAAGCCTTTCGGTCCATTGACAGGGCAGGCGCAGGGTCCAACACCCCCTGGCACATCACCCAACTGAGGGTAATAACACAGGGGCATAGGGCCATATGGTGCCCCGCGAGGGGGGTAATGCAGCCTGGGGCTCAGACTGTGCACGTCAAACGAGTGCGTGCACCATCTGAGTGCTCAGGCGCTGGCACTGAACACAAAACCAATTCTGCAATAATAAAATACATTTGCAGGCAAATCAACTAAAGCGTGTATCCTATATTGAGCAATAGAAAGTCACAACTAAGCCCCAGACAAGCAGTGATTAAATTGTCCAACCGAACAGAAGAAACAGCATGATTAAACATAGCAATCAGGGTGACGCTTGCAGTATTCAGGGGTGAAAACCCTGGTAACAAATCGTCTGTATAGGGGATTAGCCCATTTGTGGTGAAGAGCCGGTATGGCAGAGCGGTGTTCTGCCAGTGTACTTCAGAGGTATTAGAAGGTGGAGGAAGTTCCGGAGGGTCAATGCTGAGATCCATCTCTGTTTGCTATAAGGGCAGCTGGGAACCCCTATAGGTAGTTGATAGAGGCAGAGCGAAGCTTATCTGTTAGGGGTTTGAGAGCCCTCCGGCTTTCCTGGGCTTCCCTGGCTAGGTCAGGGAAAAAAGACAGGGTGACTCCATCAAATTCAAGGGTGGCTGCTTCCCTCGCCTTCTGCATTATGATGAGCTCTTTTTCTTCAAAGTAATGGACCCTACAAATTACATCTCTTGAGGGGGGCTGGAAGACAAGTTATGGGGTCGGAGGGCCTGGTGTACCCTGTCCAGTTACAAAGGGTGATCTACCGGGTTGCCCAGTAAACTGTAGAAGATGCCGCGGATTTAGGCGAGGAGATCATTATCTCTTGTTGCCTCTGGCAGGCCCCTGACCTGTATGTTGTTCTGCCTATTTCAGTTCTCCTGGTATTAGATTTTGTAGAGAGACATTCTGTGGGTGATGAAGAGGTTGTGAGTGGTAGACTGCAGGTCTCTAATGGTTGCCGCGTGGCGATCAATTCCTCCACTCATTCTAGCAATTGTGCTAGATCAAACTGAACTGTGGAGACTTCCTTTTTAATGGCTCTCTCAAGGCTGAGCAGCATGGAGGCCAGGTCCGACTTGGTGAGGAGACCACTTACTAGTTCTGCAACTCCCGAGTGTCTGGGGGAGCTCCTATCCCCATCCGAGCCGACAGAGGATACTGGAGACCGATGCCTGGAATCAGGCCTAAGACGTGAGGTAGAGCCAGCGCCTGAACCACACGGCGAGTGGCCTAGGCTGTCTGTCTTAGTGAAGTCCTCAGCTTCCATGGCTAGGAAGCGCTTAATGAAGCCAGTAGAGGGGTTCTTTTTAGGCAGGGTCTTACCCATTCTTTTGCCCATACTGGCTATACGAGAGAGGTTGTGATATAGTGTGTTAAAAGCTGTTAAATCGAGTGGCGGTGCTGGAGCTCACAGGAGAAGCGTCTTCACTGCTTCATTCCGAAACCATGCCCCTTCTTTTGCAGGATATAGAGCTAACAGTTTGCACTGAACTTTACAAAATAAAGCCACACAGTACAGTTACAATACAATTTAGTTATAAACTCAATTGGTTGCTGTAAGAATTGACAGCTGTTTATTTATTGAACAGATATAGCAAAATGCTTTCAAATATATATTTAACAGACCAAAAGAGAAAAAAATAACAGAAGTTTATTGCTTACATACACATTCCATATATATGGCTTTACTAGGACTTTACTGTAATTTTAAATCATTCACTCTATCTATAATACCAATGGAATGTGGTGTCAAATGAGAAGTTCAATATAAGAACCAACTGTAAGCTCAAATTATCAGGCTATGCATCCTTATGTAAAAACCTCGAACTTTGCAATCTGAATTCAATGGAATGGATTTCCAGGGTTCACAGTAGTAGACTGTTGTCTGGGACAGTTTTATTTTCATATTGTAAGGCCAAAATCTTTATTTGTTATATTAAACAGTGGTTACATATCAATAGTCTTCATTTTCAAGTGTATATCTGAATTTCCAATTTGGTCTGGATTTTTTTTAAGCCATTATTGCTTTAGCAGTTATAACATATAAAACAAAAGCAGCAATCAAGAAAATAAGTTATGAATGCAACTACCTATTACCAATGAATTTAGGTACTTTTAAAATAACTTTATAAAAATGTGTTTTAATGATGAAAACCAATATAGTATTATCATGTTTTAATATTCCTCTTAACGACAAATATGTGTGATATGTATAAATGGATTTTGGTGTGGATACTATTTTAGGCAGGTAGTAAACTCAAATACTATGCAAATTACAAATATTTTTTGGGGTATTTTGTTTAGTAAAAACAATGCAAAAAGCAATAAAGATTTGTAGGATACAATTACATTAAAGCAATTGAAAAATTATACTTGATAATGAAATTCAAACAAAAGAACATTACAAAATTCCTCACAATATCATTTTTGCATTTTAATCAATTGATTACAATGGTATTGGATTTTTAGCTTGTTAAATTTGTTACAACAAAAAGAGCAGTGTTTTAGTTGCTTTTACAAACTAAAAAACTGAAAATTGTATCAAATACTCACCGTAATTTTCCTTTCCCGATGTCAAACCATGGCAGCATACTAGTGATAGAGCTGCAGCTCTTGACCACTCCCTCAGAACCAGTGAATGGAATAAATTCTCTGTAATTAGCTACATACCGAAACGTACAAGGGTGGGACCGTATGCTGCCATGGTTTGGCATCAGGAAAGGAAAATTACAGTAAGCATTTGATACAATTTTCCATTTTCCTGATGCCAACATGGCAGCATACTAGTTATAAATAACTAGCTGACAGGGTGGGATCTACTTGTCAAAAGACATGCGCACTGCCAAAAAATGTGTTTGTTTTCGTATTATTCATTTTTTTTCCGTTTTTTTGGGTCATTCGTTATGATCACAATTAGTAAATTTGTACATTCGTACATTCATAAATCTGTACATTCATAAATTTGTACATCTGTAAATTCGAACATTCGTACATTCGTAAATTAGAAAATTTGTATATTCGTAAATTCGTACATTCGGAAATTAGGAAATTCAGACATTCAAAAACCCGAAATTTGGAAAATCTGAAATAGTAACTAACTATTAAATTATAGGTATTGTAACTTCCTTTCAAATTTGGCTGTTAGTGAACGTAACGAATACGAATTTATCCAAAGTTACGAATTATCCGAAATAAGAACAAATGGAACGGAACAAATTAATAATAAATAATAATAAAAAGTTTTTATTATTATTATTGTTATTTATTATTATGAATTCATTATGTTCCATTTGTTTGGATATGGCATTCGTTATTTCAGATAATTTGTAACTTCAGATAAATTTGTATTTGTTACATTCACTAACAGCCAAATTTGAAAGGAAATTACAATACTTAAATTTTAACAGTTAGTAATAGTTAAGGTATTATTAATTATTTCAGATTTCCGAATTTACAAATTTCCGAATTTACAAATTTCCGAATTTACAAATTTCTGAATTTACTAATTTACCAATTTACAAATATACAAATGTAGGAATTTACAAATGTACAAATTTCCGAATGTGCAAATGTATGATTTTACGAATGTACGAATTTACGAATGTGCAAATGTACGAATTTACGAATGTACGAATATTCAAATTTATAATTTATAATATTTATAATTTGGAAAAATTTGTTAAATGGGTTTTCGTTAATTCGGATAATTCCGAATTAATGAATTTGTTGAAATTCATTAAAAAACTAATTCAGAATTAAACTAATTGCACATGTCTACTTGTCAAACCAATCTTCTAAAAAGGATGAGACAGAGGACTGAATAGTCCTTCCTACAAAGTCCCCCGATGACAAGGCCCCCGGGTCTATTCCGTCATGTTTGAGTAGGAATGTTGGAACGACTATGATACCCCTCTACAGATGGGTACCATAGATTCTCATGAATGTGCTGCCTATGAGGCTTCAACCACTCTGGTGGAGTGCTCCTGACAGAGGCACGCAACCCCTGGTCCTATATGCACAACCAAGCCTACTAGGATCCAGGCAGTAACCTCTTTCAGGGCTATGCTCCTCTGAAGAAGCCTTACCTTGACCTGGCCCTTTTGAGTTTTGTGTTTTTACATTTTTTTTATTAGTATTTGTGACTACTTTTGAGGCTAAGTAAGGGTTTACCTGCTGAACGGGCAGCTACTTTTGTCAGTGATAGAGATGGTACCATGAAAAAAAATGTTAATACAGTTATCCTAATTCAAACATCATGGAATGTGTCAAGAAAAATGTTGATTTTCCAAGAACAGAATGAAAGGTGCAAAAATGTGTGGAATGTCCTTGTTCCAGCATAAGATTGTGTAATTAGAGCATTATGGTTCCATTCTGTTCTTGATCAATCAACATGTTTTTTGACAGATTCCATGGTGTTTGACCAATGATTGATTTATTTGTGTGGATATAAAGTAAATGCATAATTACAGCTGAAGAAGCAGCTTGGATAAGCTGCAAAACCTCATAAACAGAGCACGTACAAACTGAATGTGACTAACCACTACTGGCCACAGGATTTACTTTACATACCAAGGTTCTGAAAGTTCTTGTTAATATGCCATTTTGTAAAAAAATGGCAGTGAGAGATGTTTATATACCCCCTTGACAACACACATATCAAGTTAAATAAATGCTATATACTGTGTGTTATTTTATTGCAAAGAAACCCCATAGAAATTGAAGTATGATTTGAAAAGCAACAAAAATGGCAAAACATAGTTAAAGAATATCTCAGAAGAAATGGCGGTAAATTATATTTTACTGAAGAGTTTAAAAGTGTGGGATTTCATCACAGATAACGCTCTTGATCACTTTCCTATTTCACTTAAAATAACATGAACCTGATCTCTATAAGCCACTTGCTGCAAATCGAGCCTATGTGACTCATGTTTCACAGTATTTAGGATGCTATTATTTTTTTTCATATATATTTGTGTATTTTAATTCAAGCTAGATAACATGAGTAAAATGTTTTTGATACCAAAGACTTGATTTCAAACTGAGTAATATATAAATTATTACTTTTCCAAAAACATAATGCTCTCACAGAAGCTACTACATCTTCAATCTTTCTCAAAACCTTTACTCATGCAGATTATTACTGCAGCTCACATCATTTAGAAATCTAATGTTCGTATTCTATAGCTTGGCTAAATGTATTTTCAATGACTATTTTAGCTTCATGTAATATATAAAAATTGACTGACTGGATTTACTAAACAAAGAGCAATGATTTATCCATGTATATATCCATACAGTCATATCTGACTCTCAGCAATTGCATGCGCCATATCCCTGGGTACCATGTCCAATGCACTTTAAAACATTTTTTCATAGATTTTTCTTGGCATGTTTTTCTGAGGTAGATTACTAGGTCTTCCTTCAACCCTCCCCAATATCACCCCTACCCCTAGTGCAGGTGATCAGCCACTATAGCTAGCTTCTGTGTTCTTCACATATAGCAACCCATTTTCCTGAATGGAAAGCAGGCCTATCAGTACTTGGTTGCCCCAGGTATTATACACAATGCCATAGTACCTGGCCACCACACTAGGGCAGACACAAACTGAGTACAGTGAACAGGCACTTGAACAGAGCAGAGCTAACAGGTACTTGCAATTGGCAGACAGGCAGATTGGTTAGTGACAGTCCAGGTTCAGGGCAGCCTGAGTTCTGAGGCTGCCTGCAGATATCAGATCTGAAGTCATCAACAAGGGAATCCAAACTAGCAGGCAGGGCAAACAAACAGGGAGATTCGAGCATGTGTTACAAACACTACCACAAGCATGAGACTGCAGGCTTGGCTGGCTTAAATTTAGGTTTGGTCTCCACCCAGAGACTGGCTACATAAATCACCAAGCAGGTTGGCAGGCAGACAGGAAGAATGCATCACAGCCAAAACCAGGATGCTGGAATGAGATCAGCAGCAGCAGCAGTCATGGTGCTGGAGCATTTAAGAGCTTACACTCTCCTGACACCCAATTGTTTGGCTTGAGAATGCTATGCAGAATCTGATAAAACATGTGCATAGCCAATTTGTACATGCATATTAGGGACAATTTAGACAGAAGCCAAATAACCTACCAGTATGTCTTTGAGGTGTAGTAAAAAAAACAGGGTATCTGGAGGAAACCCATGATAACATGGAGAAAATATGCAAACTCTATGCAGATAGCGTCCTGACCAAGACTGAAACCAAGTCAAAATTGAAGCCAAGTCCTGCAAGCCAAAAGTGCTATGCACTAAGCTCCTGTGCCACCCAATGAGGGCGTACAAGCAATAACAACAAGCCTAAAGACTCTCCCAAATGACCTGATTGTACTAAACCAGTGCATTTTGCATGTCCTTATTATATTTTAGATTGCTTTATACAACTGATCTTTTACAGACACAGGTATTGTTCTCCAAATATCCTTTCAATAAATTCAGTGTTATTGAACTTTAACGTATGCAGTCAATCATGAGTAATAGGCATATTCATTTATTCCGTGATGAATGGTGACTATCTACAGTATGCAGCTGTAAAACTAAAGAGATGTGCAGTATGTGCATTATTTACGTAACCCAACAGACTGTATAATAGAATGTGTACTTGAACCGATATAGCCAATACAAGCTCTTGGCTTTGTTGCTGATTGTGAATACTTTTAAAAACCCAATCTTCTCGCAAAAATGTATTTAGCCCAGCATTGTCTATTTAATCACTTGTCTACTAAGACACTTTTTAAAATTTTTTGCACACATGTTAAAATCTGCATTTCTTGCTAGTACATATTTTCTGAAAGCAAATACCCTGGAGAATAAAATAGTGAAAATTTTAATTTTTTTATGTTGCAGAATATTTGTGCAGTTATTTACCAAATACATATTTTCAGGAAAAAACACACTAATATGAATTTTAGTACAAACAAACACAACATTATACTGGATCTTTTGGTAAAACACAAAAGATGGGGTTATGCTGAGTAAACAGATACAGTACCATACATGTCAAGTCTTAAAATCGCTTACACCCACAAAATTCCAAAAAAACTATAGTATCCAAACTTCTTCATAGACAAAGCTTTACATTTCTTTACAGGTCATCAGTATAGAGTAGCCATGAACTATGACCTAATAATTATTACTTTAACTCTGACATTTTCGATAATACCTCACATGTGTGGTGCAATTGATCTTTACATACACGTACTCATACTACACTGCACGTTTTATATGGGGTGTGTGCAGGGGTGATGGAGGTGTTTTACATTTTTTCAATTATTTTTATTTATTTTATACAACTCTTTTTTTTTTTTTTTTTTTTTTTACATTGTTTATTTATTTTACTTTATTGCTATCATAGGAGGGTTAAAAAGCCCCCTATGTGATAGCATGGACAAGTGACAGGTCCTCTTAATGGAGACAATGGGGGTCTGTTAGACCAGTGCATCCCCTGCCCTCCAAATGCAGCTATTCAAATACAGATCCTATTTGAATAGCTGCATCCTTGGGTACACTAGCCGAGAAATTACAGCTATATCCCTGGAAGTAATGTAATACATGTCACTTCTGGAGGTCATTAACCATAGGAGGTTCCTTTTTTCACCAGGGGAACATTTTTCTGTGGGACTTGGATCCACAGAGCAGCTGTGAGCTTGATTTAACCACTTGTCTACCATGATTTTCATAAATGTACCCTAGTAGACTCTGGTAGGGCCCCACTGAATGCAGTTGTACAGACAATGTTCTATTTTTTTTTTTTTTTTAGTCCTTAGTTTAATTTTAATATATAGATTTAATAAAAGAATAAAGCTAGAATTACCCAAATGCTATGTAATAATTACCATGATTTACAGCATCCAGTATTGTGGGCTGTCTACAAAACTTGTTATAGATTCAACTATGAATAATTCCTCAATGATTAGACTGAGGTTACAGAGGTTGTGGCTTAATCTCTAATTTCCCTTGAACGTTCCATGATGTTTGTGTTAATATGTTATGATGTTTGCATTATGTAAACTCAAAGTACAGAAAGCCAAACTAATTGTGAAATATGTTATGTGATAAAAACATTTCTTCTAAAAAAGTTAATTATTACATCCAGCAGTTCTGAGTGTGAAAGAACACACTGTACTGATATAAATACTCGGTGATTAGCAATTAAATGCCTTTTGGAAGTTCACAGTTGATATTACACTAACAACCAACAAAAAAGATAAACTGCAATTTTGCTTTTGATATGGCTTATTTAAAGGGTAAGTTCACTTTGTACACTTTTTTTAATCTTCTAAATTCCAGCTCCACTATGCAGCAGTATAGCATTCATGTACTTTTTTTTTTTTGCAAAAATATCAAAACTTTCCAAAAAATCGACAGTCACTTACTTTTCTTGTGCTCATCCATGTATCCAGACATTTCCATTAGTAATGTCTTCTTCCTGATCAGACTTTAGGTCATGACACAGGAAGGCGTTGACCAGCTGACCTCATTAGCACACACTCTGCATCATCTACCCACCCATTCCCAGGTGCACGTTTTTTAAATGAAATGCAATCAGTGATTACCCTTCTCACTAAATACACAATGTACAATCAGATTGCATATCCTTCTCACTAAATACACAATGTACAATCAGATTGCATAGTGTATGAACATCTTTATACAAATAGATAGAAGAGAGTGGACAGAAACACTCAGCTGTCAAGCCCCGTTCACAACTCTGCATAGTGGGAACTTCCCACATGCATTTTTTTTTTTTATGCAAGGTGGCGAGGCATTTGAGCATTTTTATTCATCACACATAGGGCAGCCCATCCACCTGAATGTGCTGCCCTAAACACAGCAATCACCGCAAAAAATCTTCAGGTTTTTCTTTAGAGTGGTGTTTTTTTTTCCTGCGATTTTTGGAGCAGTGTATTTCTGAAATGCAAGGAAACGCACAGATGTTAATGGAGCCTCATTGTTCTTGTGTTATCACACCAATTTCACTTTCAGGCCCCATTCACATCTAGCATAGTGGGAGCGCACATTTTGTGTCTCGTTTTTCCTGTGACACGCATAGGGCAGCCTGTTGATTTTTAATAAGCTGTGCTATATTTGGTTAATGGGACATTTTGGCGTTTTGTGTGTTTCTGTGTTTTGCAGCATTTGCCCCTTATTTTTTTCACATGGCAAAATGTGTGTTTGCTTCTGTTTTTGGTGTGCCATTAACAATTAATGGCACTGAAAGCACAACTAGTAATTTTAGGTGTATAAACATGGCCACACACTCTGCAATCTGATTGTACAAACATCCATAAGGACAATGAAGTAAGTGTCTGTAGAATTAATGGAAAGCTTTGATATTTTTGCAAAAGAAGTACAATAATGGTATATTGGTACATAGAGGAGCTGGCATTTAGAAAATAAAAATGTGAACAAAGGTGAACTTGGCCTTTAATTTTAATCTTGCATCGATCTTTCATTTGGCATGTTTAAGTGTGCAGGAGATGAGAGATTAGATAACAGTCTATGTGGATAGAATTGTTGTATTGAAAACAGGAGAAGGGTCTCCTGGGTTCTGTAAAGTTCACCATACATTATACAATCTAATTGTACAATCTCCTTTAGATCTACCATCAACTATGTAGTTTGGGGCCTGCCTGATTGGATACAGAGTGATTGACTAGATAGGTGTTTCCTCCTATTATCTACATTTGGTAAATCTAAAGGTGATTGTACAATCGGATTGTATAGTATATGGCTATGTTTATACACCTAAAATTACTAGTTGCACTTTCAGTACCATTAAATGTTATCGGCACACCAAACACACATTTTGCTATGTGAAAAAAACAAGGGGCAAATTCTGCAAAATACACAATAAAAATCACACAACCCAAAAAATGCCAAAATGTCCCATTAACCACATGAAACCAACGGGCTAGTTGTGCTAGATGTGAATGGGGCCTGAAAGTGAATTTGGTGCAATAACACAGAACAATGAGGGTCCATTCACATCTGTGCATTTCCTTTTATTTCAGAAATGCACTGCACCAAAAATCGCAGTAAAAAACACACCAAGCTCCACTCTAAAAAATAGTCCTGAAGCTTCTTTGGGGTGATTGCTGTGTGTAGGACAGCCCATTCAGGTGGATGGGCTGCCCTATGTGTGATGAGTGAAAATGCTCAAACGCCTCCCCCCTCGCTAAAAAAAAAAAAAACGCATATGAGTTCCCGCTATGCAGAGATGTGAATGGGGCTTGACAGCTGAGTGTTTCTGTCCACTCCCTCCTATGTACTTGTATAAAGATGGCCATACTCTATGCAATCTGATTGTGTCTTTAGTGAAAAGGGTGATCACTGATTGATTGCATTTCATTTAAAAAACGTGCAATACCTGGGAATGGGAGGGTAGATGTTGCAGGGTGTGTGCTAATGAGATCAGCAGGTCAACTCCTTCCTGTGTCATGACCTACAGTGTGATCAGGAAGAAGACATTAGTAATGGAAATGTCTGGATACATGGATTAACACAAGAAAATTAAGTGTTTGTAGATTTAATGGAAAGCTTTGATATTTTTGCAAAAAAGTACATGAATGCTATATCGGTGCATAGGGGAGCAAAGTGTACGAAGGTGAACTTATCCTTTAAGTAAACATATAGAAATGACAAAGTTGGTGAACACTATTGGACTTTTAAAATTGTATTTCTTCTTCAGAATCATTTTTTTTTATTTTGGTAAAAAAAAATATTTCTCACTTTTCAGCCATATTGTATCACAGTGATTTGTTGAGGACTACTTTTTAATAAAACGTAACATGTGTTTCATTCAAATAATTAGTCATATTCAGGAAATTCAATTCAAAACAGGAGATCCCCCTACAAATACTGCAATTGTAGTTTTGAAATAAACAATTGTTGATGTTACCAAATGTACTGCCACAACAGTCTATTCTATGCATTCATGTATCCTAATTTGATGTCTCTGTGGAGTTTATTTACTAAAGGTAAATCCACTTTGCACTACAAGTTCACTTGGAAGTGCAGTCGCTGTAAATCTGAGGGGAAGATCTGAAATGAGGGGAAGCTCTGCTGATTTTATCATCCAATCATGTGCAAGCGAAAATGTTGTTTTTTATTTTCCTTGCATGTCCCCCTCGGATTTGCAGAGACTGCACTTCCAAGTGCACTTGTAGTGCAAAGTGGATTTGCCTTTAGTAAATAAACCCCTGTGTGTCCCACTCTTGTGTTAGGTCAGCCATACATGGATTGAAATTCAGCCAGTTCAGCAGGGAATGGCCACATTTTGATCCATGTATGGGCAGGCTGTTTGTATGCAAGTTGTGTACAACCAGCCTGTTGGAAAATGTTCTCTCAATCGATCAGTCAGTGGTGCAAATGAGTGTATCTCTTTTGTTCATTCTGCTCTTAACTGCTCTAAACAAAATAAAATACTGGTGTATGGCCAGCCTTAGTTATTTCAGTACTTAACACTTCCAGGCTGCCCTTGCTTTATTTAGTTTCTGAGCAAGGGATATTTAGATAGGTAAACTAAGAAAAGAATACTTGGTAACTCAAGCTGAAACTTACTACATTTGTTTCTACTTCTGAGTCTTCTTAGTAAGTTAAAGCTGTAGATCTTGGTAAGTTTGCATTTTGTCCGTACAGTGAAAAGAAGAAAACATACTTGCAAACACCACTCCAGGCTGATCTTGTGCTCACCCTAAATACCCAAACACAGCACACATATTCCATCAAAGTATATAGGAGCTGAGTCTTGTGTTTTTTTTTTCTGCCCTTTTCAGGGCCTATTTGCAAACTTTTAATGTGGATTAAAGTGATTGTTATGCAGTGTACACACGAGCGGACTTTAGACGGACTGAACTCCGAAGGACTTTTTGACGGACTTTCTACGGAGTTCCGACGGAGTTCCGAGGCAATGGACTTGCCTACACATGATCACACCAAAGTCCGACTGATTCAAAAGTGATGACGTACGACCGGACTACAATGAGGAAGTTCATAGCCAGTAGCCAATAGCTGCCATAGAGTCGTTGTTCATCCGTCGGACTAGCATATAGATGAACTAATTTTTAGACCGGACTCGAGTCCGTCGGAAAAATTTGAAACATGTTCTATTTCTAAAGTCCGTCTGATTTTTTGACAGCAAAGGTCCGATGAAGCCCACACATGATCGAATTGTCCTGCGGATTCATTCCGTCGGACCTTTGCTGATGAAAAGTCCAGTCGTGTGTACACGGCATAAAGGATTGTTTTTTTTTTTTTTTTAATAGCAAACATGTCATACTTACCTCCACTGTGCAGCTTGTTTTGCACAGAGTGGCCCCGAAATCCTCTTCTTCCCTGCATTAGATAACCCCCTAGGAGAAGCGCTCTCCTGAGGAGGGTTACCTTGCGGGCACACTCCCAAGTCCAGCATTTGGGTCCACAGACACGAATGCCGGACTCGGCCCTGCCCCCCTGTCGCATCATTGGATTTGATTGACAGCAGTGGGAGCCAATGGCTGCGCTGCTATAAATATATCCAATCAAGAGCTGGGACCCCGTGGCAAGAGGGACAGCGCATCCCCGCCAAAGAGATGAAGGGGCTCAGGTAAGTAAAATGGCGGGCTGGGGGGGGGGGCGGTGACTGCCAGGTGTTTTTTCACCTTAATGCATACGATACATTAAGGTGAAAAAACATGAGGGTTTACAACCCCTTTAAACTGCAACATTAAAAATGCACAATTCCTTTAACCACATCTGGCTATGTCACAATATATGGCCAAATGGAAACTTTGTTGATCTGGGAGGATGAACCCGCAAATCCTCCCTTTCTTGCTGCTCATGTGCAGCCCCAGAGGCCATGTAGCAGCATGACTTGTGATCATGTATCTCTCAGACACAATTACAGCAAGCAGAATAGTAGTCGTAAACAAAGCCTTTGATTCATGCAGACTAATTACAGCAATCACAATAGTAAACAAAGAATACAAAGACTGAATTAATGCAGCATTTGAAAAGTTCAGAAACTGATTGCTAACACAGTCATTATGACTGTTATAAGCTATCACAGTGTAAAACAAAAAAAAAAAAAAAAACAATCACCACTATAGTGACACTGCACAGCTGTGGTGACAATAAGTCCCAAATAAGTACAAAAATTGTAAAAAGGAGGAAACATTTTTTTTGCATACTGAGCAAGTGCAGTGTCACTATGGTGTTATACTGCCGTGTTGGTGATCATGTACAATGGCTGGTGGCTCTGATATCACTGTGTGTCAGTGCTGCCAGTCATTGACTCTGATCTTCACCACAGCAGTACAATGTTACCAGACCAGTGCTGCAAGTCACAGTGTTCCTAATCATTGATGCACCAGTCACAGTGTACCTGATCGCTGTCACACCAGTCACAGTGTACCTGATCACTGTCACACCAGTCACAGTGTACCTGATCACTGTCACACCAGTCACACCAGTCACAGTGTCCCTAATCACCAGCACAACAATCATACTGTCCCTGATCACATCCACACCAGTCATAATGTCATCCTAAAGACTCGTTCATATGTACAATGCTCTCTGAAGAGAGATTTGGATAGCTATTCAGAGCTAATTTGACAGCTGGTGAAGAGGCATTGTATTGCCCCCTCACTGCCTGTTTTAACCTCTTGGACACCACACAAGCACCACCATTCACTTGAATGTGTTGCTATCATGGTTGTAGGAGAGCAGAATACAATCTGTTGTCACAAATAAACTACCGAGTATCAAAAACCAAGGCAACAGACTAAATTAAAATTCTAGAATATACATTTCAAATATGGTCCACAGGGATGTGAAACTTGATCTAAGATACAACAGTTGATCGAGTAAAATACAACAGTGGTAAAAGAAAAAATTGGGCCTGGGGTTATCCCAGCATAAAATATTGGATGAAATATGTGAATGCGTAAAAACCACAGTCCATACATAGAAATATCATTAAAAAAAACAATAATAGAAGTTGTACGTAAACTATTTATTCATTACCAAAGGGCAAAATGATGTTACCTGCCTGAGTCCTCAACTGCATCCAAAATGATGTGCTTAAAGACCACAACATGTGGTGTATGATGCTCTTAAACAACTCTTTTCCTTGTCCCTCAAAGGAAGTAAATAATATACTGTATTTATAGGCGTATAACACACACTTTTTCCCCCTAAAATCAGGGGAAAATCATGGGTGCATGTTATACGCCGATCCCGCTAATTGTGATCTATCAGAGCGATCGCCGTGATCGCCGCCGACATTCACATAGCGTGTAGTTTTAAATATGGCGCCGCGGAGTTCGGAGGGACTCGGCGGAGCTGAACGAGCGCCGCCGAGATCACAGTGACTGGGTGGAGCCGAGATACACATAGCCGAGTGTTCTCGGCTCTTTCCGGCGCCGCTCACAGTCACGCCCAGTCCCGCCATTGGACCTATGTTATGTCCATCATAGGGCGGGACTGGGCGTGACTGTGAGCGGCAACGAGAAGAGCCGAGTACACTCAGCTATGTGTATCTCGGCTCTGCCCAGTCACCGAGTCCCTCCGAACTCTGCGGCGCCATATTTAAAACTACACGCTTTGTGTATGTCGGTGGTGATCTGTCCAAGGCAAGCATGTAATGGACACTGGGGGCAAGGCTGCACTGATCATTGGGGCAAGGCTGCACTGGGGCAAAGCTGCACTGACAAGGCTGCACTGGGGCAAAGCTGCACTGACAAGGCTGCACTGGGGCAAAGCTGCACTGACATGGCTGCACTGGGGCAAAGCTGCACTGACAAGGCTGCACTGGGGCAAAGCTGCACTGACAAGGCTGCACTGGGGCAAAGCTGCACTGACAAGGCTGCACTGGGGCAAAGCTGCACTGACAAGGCTGCACTGGGGCAAAGCTGCACTGACAATTCTGCACTGGGGCAAGGCTGCACTGACACTAAAAAAGCTCCAATGACACTGACAAGGCTGCAGATTAACACTGATGAGGCTGCATTGATGGGCATTTAAATGTTAGTTTTTTCCTTAAACTTCCCTCCTAAAAGTTTTTTTCCTTAAAATTCCCTCCTAAACTTGGGGTGAGTGTTATACGCCGATAAAT
Organism: Lithobates clamitans; assembly: GCA_037952925.1. NCBI lineage: Eukaryota > Metazoa > Chordata > Amphibia > Anura > Ranidae > Lithobates > Lithobates clamitans. Next base: position 5,433,653 of record JBBGZY010000079.1, read on the forward strand.
ACGGTACATTGTACTCACAATAATATCCTTTCCTTGGAACACAGAAAGTCATTCACCTTCGGGGTTTTGCTGAGTAGCTTTGTGATGAGCATGATATGCAGATACATGCGACTTAAAATATTAAGCCCTACAAATGATGTTTTTATCTAGGTTGAATTTGCAGATGTGAGTTAATTAGCTAATTGGTAATGTGTGATTCCTAATTGACCACTTGCTGATGTGATAATATGAGTTTAATTAGCATTGAAATAGTAATCCGTCCATTGTAAACAGGTATGTATACTAATTGATTAATTAATCAAGGTAGTTTTCATCAAGTGCTACGTTGTTATTTCATAAACATAGCTTTTTTGTTGAATAAACAGAATATGTAGATTTTTTTTTTTAGATTGATACAGCTTATTAGCTAATGAAATGTCAAAATGTCTGATTACTTATTTGTGCCACATTCCACATTAATACCATTGGGTATGCTGTTAGCACATTTTTTAAATGTGACACGTAAATCATGAAATATATTAAGAAAAAAATGTCATAATTGTGATCTGTACTAGCTATATGTAAAAAGAATTTTATGCCAGTAAACTGAAGACTTAAACAATAATAAATCATACTATTTAAAGTAACATTAAGCTTCAGGTTTTTTTTTAATTAAAAAAAAAATAAACATATATACTTTCCTGCTCTTCAAAATGGTTTTACACAGAGCAGCCCCAATTCTCTTCTTCTGGTGGCCCTGCAGGCGCTCCCATCTCCCATCAAGTGCCCCCCTATAAAACTGCTTTCTATAGGGGCATGCATGCAGGCTCGCTCCCAAGCCACCCTGTCTGCATTTACTGACACAGACCAGGGGCTCGGCCCTGCACCTGATCCCTCATCACAGAATTTGATTGACAACAGCGGGAGCCAATGGCTTCCTTTGCTATCAATCTACCCAGTGAGAAGGGAGACAACGTCAAGAGCCACTGCTCTTGTGCACATCGTTGGATCGGGATCAGGCTCAGGTAAATATAAAGGGGGGCTGAGGGTTCCTGCAGCACAGACGATTTTTTACTTTAAGAATGCAATCACTTTTAGGAGTTTTACAAAGAAAAATGTTGTGTAACAAAGATACAAAGAGCCAATTACAAAATGCAAAACAAAACAAAAACACTTGGAATGTGCAATTATGGTAATTAAAGGTGATGAAAAGCTATAATTTTCTCAGGTGTGAGAGTCAGTAAATCCTTGCAGGGAAAAGCCATCAAGTATCATACATGTAAGAAATAAAGGTCAAAGTCAAGAGGAAAATTATTTATTTTAGGAAAGTAACTTTTTAACTTTATTTAACATAACCATAAAAAGGTAACGGTACACTACCAAATAAAACAGGCAGTTTTTATGTAATAGAAAATAAGGAATTAGGAAGAATGACCTATGCTTACTCATGAAGTGGAGTAAATGGAGGACAGATATAACAAGTTATTAAGCAGCTTTGGACCACCCGCCGCACATTTACTGTGGCAGGGTGGCCCAGCTGCGCGAAACAACGTACCTGTACATTGTAGTTTCTTCCGTGTCTGGGGCGCGAGCGCGCACCACCGACGACCAGCTTCAGGCGGAACCAATGTTCATTGACACCCGGTGATCTCTCCCAACAGAGGCAGAATGACGGTCTGCCTATATAAACAAGGCAGAACGGTGTTCAGTTTGAGGGGAAGATGGAGATCTTGTGTTTCTGCTAAGTCAAAGCATCCCCCACACAGTTAGCAAACACTCCCTATATATATATATATATATATATATATATATATATATATATATATATATATATATATATATTTGAGTGGATATCATTTATATCAGTTGCTCAGGCTGTCTCTCACACTTTGTAGTAGCTTGTAATTGTCATTATAAAGATCCTATGACAGATATGCCAGAAATTGATGGCCTCTTGAGGCTACATGTCCACATGACCTCCATGTGTTACCACACATCTTTAATTTATTTTTGGACCCCTGAATCTTCTGTCATAAGTTTATCATTCTCTTGAGCCTGACTTATACATTTCTGTTTTTCCTATGCGTAAAAATGTGAATGTACAAAATATTTTCCTGTTTATGTGATGAATTTAGAAATACTGTAAATGGGGCCTCTATGCTCAAAAGAGTATGTATAACTATATATGTATATAGTGGTACACTGTGCAACAAATTTAACCACTTGCTGACCAGCCAACGTCATTGTATTGCGGCTGGTTGGCTCGTTCTCGCAAATCGCCATCATTGTACGTCGGTTTGGGAACTCTATTTCATGGGTGCGCATGGATGCCTCCCACTGGCCAGCGGGGAGCCAATTAGCAGGTGGAGCAGACTCAATGTCCACTGGCCACCTGTGATCGTTCTCTGCAGTGACAGAACAGGGATCTGCCTGTGTAAACAAGGCAGATCTTCATTCTGACAGGGGAGATCACACAGATCCTGTCTTTCTGCTATGCAGGAAGATGGATCTGTGTGTTTCCCTAGGCAGCCTATACCCCATACAGTTAGAAAACACCTGCAGGGAACACATTTAACCCCTTGATCACCCCTGATGTTAACTCCTTCCCTGCCAGTGTCATTAGTACAATAACAGTGCATATTTTTTACCACTGATTACTGTAATAATATTAATGGTTCCCAAAAAAGTGTAAAAAATGTCAGGTGTCCGAACTGTCCGCCGCAATGTCGCTGCCCCACTAAAAATCGCAGATCACCGCCATTAGTAGTAAAAAAAAATAATAATAAAAATGCCACAAATCTATTCCCTATTTTGCAGATGCTATAACTTTTGCGCAAACCAATCTATGTACGCTTATTGCGATTTTTGTTTACCAAAAATTTGTAGAAGAATATATATATATATCTCCCTAAACTGAGGAAGACATTTTTTTTTATATTATTTTCTGGACGTTTACTATATCAAAAAGTAAAAAATATTGTTTTTTTTCAAAATGTAAGCAATTTTTTTGTTTATAGTGCAAAAAAATAAAAACCGCAGAGGTAATCAAATACCATCAAAATAAATCTCTATTTGTGGGAAAAAAAGGACATAAATTTTGTTTGGGTACAACGTCGCCCCATTGCACAATTGTCAGTTAAAGCAGCACAGTGCTGTATTGTAAAAAATGGCCTGGTCAATAAGGGGGTAAATCCTTGTAGTCCTTAAGTGGTTAAAGTGATACTAAAGTCAAAATCAAAAACAACATACATGATGCGGTCTGTCACTTAGCATTACCAAAGCAGTCTTTGTTTTTCTGATTCCCCATGTAACGTGTGTTTTTACCTGGTAATCTTACTGTTTATGATCAACTTCCTGTAGCCTCCCTGGCAGTTTTCCCGAGTGTGGCTCGGGGTTAAAATTCAGGACCATTAGCGGTAACCCCCGAGCCACACTCGGGATTGCATCGCAGGATCCTGGTGCCTCCTTACTTACCTTGTCCCCGGGATCCTGCGATGTCCCCCGCAGTGTCCGCGGGCTGTGTCATGTTCCGAAGCCTCTCTGTACCAGGCTCCGTTCCCTGCGAGCGTCGCGACGCACGGGGGCGGAGCCTGGCGGAAAATTCAAAAAAATGTAAAAAGCATAACACATACAGTACTGTAATCTTACAGATTACAGTACTGTATGAAATCATTTCACATCCCATTTGTCCCCAGTGCTCTGGCCCATACCCTGCATGCAGTTTTATATTGCATATTCTGTTCTTTCTGCCTGGAAACTGGAGATTGTCCATAGCAACCAAAAAGTGTCCCTTTACGTCAAAAATGGCTTTAGACCAGCTAGAAAACAGTGATAGTAAATTGGAACACTTGCAGAATTGAGCGATAGTGAATCGTGTGGAAATTTATTTTATTACTATTTATTTTTATTTTTTTTAATTATTACTTTTTTTTTATTATATTATAATTTATGTTTTTGTGTTTCAAACTTTATCATACCCGGGATATCTACTAGACTCTTGTTTGGACAGATTTAAGTGTGTTATTGTTAAGAATTACAGGCCTACAATATAAACCGCCAAATTTCCATGCAAAATAATTGTACCGCTTTCAGCACCTAAAATCTGAAAGAATCATACCGCCAGGGAGGTTAACAAACCAAGCTATGTAACAAAAGTGCAAGTTAGAGGTTTGAGACCATTTAACACTAACATGGGTACCTACAATGGTCTGCTTTTATTTCTTTATGTAAAACATTTAACCCCCCCCCCAAAAAGAACTATTTAAGAAAAAGTTAAAAAATGATAAAGTTGTCCTACACATTTATCTAAATGAAAAAAAGCACAATTAGGATAGGAATTCATTTTAATCATTTAAACACTTGACACCTACCCACGGTACATTTACTGTGGGTGGGTGGCAGCTCCGGACTAAGAAAAATAATGGTATGTCGCTTGCAGTGGCAAGATCTCGTTGCTTGGTACCCGGCCGCTATGACCAATCATAGCAATCTCATGATTACATGTAAGCAAAACATGACAGCTTGCTTACTATTGTGAAAAAAAAAAAAATCTTCATCAATTTAGGCAAATGTATATTCTTCTACATATTTTTGGTAAAAAAATTGCAATAAGCATATATTAGAAATAGATTGGTTTGCGCAAAAGTTATAGCATCTACAAACTATGGGAAAGATTTATGGCATTTTTATTGCATTTTGTATTATTTATTTTTTTTACTAGTGATGGCGGTGATCTGCGATTTTTTATCAGTAGATCGGACACTTTTGGCACATTTTTTGGACCATTGACAATTATACAGCGATCAGTGCTATAAAAATGCACTGATTACTGTGTAAATGTCACTGGCAGGGAAGGGGTTAACACTAGGGGGTGATAAAGGGGTTAAATGTGTGTTCCCTCAGTGTCTTCTAACTGTATGGAGATAGGACTGAGTAGGAGAGGGGGCATATCACTGTTCCTACTTACTAGGAACAAACAACATGTCTCATCTCCTCTGACAGCACAGATATTTGTTGCTCTCATGCCCACTATCGCGTGTGGCCGGTGGCAATCGTGACCATTCCATTCCATTTTCTAATCATTAGTGGGGTCAAATCGATGTTCATTTTCACCTGATCATCTGTTTACATCCATTGACATTCACTTCCGTCAACATCCGTTTTTTGGAATGGATTAAAGCCCTATTTTTCTTTCATTAAAAAAATGGATTTGACATAAAACGGATGTAAATGGACAAAAGGCCAATTTTTGTATGAAAAAATGGCTCAAGGACTAGCTGGTGGATGTAATAAACTGAAGTAAGAACGTATGAAAAATGGATGAAAAACAGATGACATACTGATGACAAAACTGATGTAAACTTCATTGTTTTTCCTTTGAAATAATGTGACTGAACTAATGAAACGAAGGGACCGCATGTGTGAAAGGGGATGAACAGTGAATGTGGTTTTCCATTCACTTCAAAATTGAATAATAAAATAAAATAGTTTTTTTCAAGTATTCTCAAACAACATCTTCAAAAGTATTGACTATACTTATGAGAACATTCATATAAATGTTCGTACAAAAATATACTAGTGTATAGCCAGCTTTTCACTGGACCCTATCTCTTCCTTTAACTACAGTGTGGATGGAAAGTATTCAGACCCCCTTAAATTTTTGACTCTTTGTTATATTGCAGCCATTTGCTAAAATCATTTAAGTTAATTTTTTTCCTCATTAATGTACACACATCACCCCATATTGACAGAAAAACACAGAATTGTTGACATTTTTGCAGATTTATTAAAAAAGAAAAACTGAAATATCACATGGCCCTAAGTATTTAGACCCTTTGCTGTGACACTCATATATTTAACTCAGGTGCTGTCCATTTCTTCTGATCATCCTTGAGATGGTTTTACACCTTCATTTGAGTCCAGCTGTGTTTGATTATACTGATTGGAATGATTAGGAAAGCCACACACCTGTCTATATAAGACCTTACAGCTCACAGTGCATGTCAGAGCAAATGAGAATCATGAGGTCAAAGGAACTACCTGAAGAGCTCAGAGACAGAATTGTGGCAAGGCACAGATCTGGCCAAGGTTACAAAAATTTTTCTACTGCACTTAAGGTTCCTAAGAGCACAGTGACCTCCATAATCCTTAAATGGAAGATGTTTGGGATGACCAGAACCCTTCTAGAGCTGTCCATCCGGCCAAACTGAGCTATCGGGGGGAGAAGAGCCTTGGTGAGAGAGGTAAAGAAGAACCCAAAGATCACTGTGGCTGAGCTCCAGAGATGCAGTCGGGAGATGGGAGAAAGTTGTAGAAAGTCAACCATCACTGCAGCCCTCCACCAGTCGGGGCTTTATGGCAAAGTGGCCTGACGGAAGCCTCTCCTCAGTGCAGGACACATGAAAGCCGGCATGGAGTTTGCTAAAAAAACACCTGAAGGACTCTAAGATGGTGAGAAATAAGATTCTCTGGTCTGATGAGACCAAGATAGAACTTGTTGGCCTTTATTCTAAGTGGTATGTGTGGATAAAACCAGGCACTGCTCATCATCTGTCCAATACAGTCCCAACAGTGAAGCATGGTGGTGGCAGCATCATGCTGTGGGGGTGTTTTTCAGCTGCAGGGACAGGAAGACTGGTTGCAATTGAGGAAAAAATGAATGTGGCCAAGTACAGGGATATCCTGGACGAAAACCTTCTCCAGAGTGCTCAGGACCTCAGACTGGGCTGAAGGTTTATCTTCCAACAAGACAATGATCTTAAGCACACAGATAAAATAATGAAGGAGTGGCTTCACAACAACTGCATGACTGTTCTTGAATGGCCCAGCCTGACTTAAACCCAATTGAGCATCTCTGGAGAGACCTAAAAATGGCTGTCCACTGTTAACCATCCAACCTGACAGAACTGGAGAGGATCTGCAAGGAGGAATAGCAGGGGATCCCCAAATCCAGGTGGGAAAAACTTGTATCTTTCCCAAAAAGACTAATGGCTGTATTAGATCAAAAGGGTGCTTCTACTAAATACTGAGCAAAGGGTCTGAATACTTAGGACCATGTGATATTTCAGTTTTTCTTTTTTAATAAATCTGCAAAAATGTCAACAATTCTGTGTTTTTCTGTCAATATGGGGTGCTGTGTGTACATTAATGGGGAAAAAAAAGATTAAATTATTTTAGCAAATGGCTGCAATATAACAGAGTGAAAAAATTAAGGGGGTCTGAATACTTTCTGTCCCCACTTAATGTATTATACTTAAAGTGATTGTAAACACTTACATATACCCAGTTAGGTGACTGGCCTCAGGTGGTACACAGAGATGAAACAAATCCTCCTTCATAAGTTGTACCTGTTTATATGCCGCTCTTACTTCTCTACAGGCATTCAAAGTGCAAAATTTATGAAGTTTGTCTGAGCTTCCAGAACGCAGGGGGCAGGTTGCTGAAGCTACACTCTGCAGATCTCAGTGAGAAGATATCTGAAAGCTGAGTGAAGGGACACCCCCCTCACACAGCACAGAGGAACAGAGCTGAGACTGTCGATCTCAGGCTGTGTGCTGGAACTTTCACCCTATCACCTTTTTACTTCTTGGTGTCAAGAATTATTTTTAGAAGTGAGTCATGTAGATATCTGAAGAATAAGGCCGCAGACAGAAATGATATGTAGTGCTCTGGATTAAGACAATCAGATACTATAGAGGGATATGCTTTGTTCATATTTAATGTTTAAAGGTTTAAAATAACTTTAACCTATCCCCTAAAGTTAACACCTATTTTCCCCATAACACTCAAATTTAAGGTTTTTTTCATACATGTGGGCGGGATGGCTAATAAAACCAAGCAGTTGATATGCGGTTTTATACCCCATGCCTACCGTAACACTGAAATACAGCACACATGCAGCAGCTGTGATGCTGTGCTTTGCAGCAAAAATTAAACCGCATGTGGCTTTCTGCAGGCAGTCACTGAATATGACTGATACAGGTCAATGGGGCCACATTACAGCCACCCCACAAATGCCTTCAACGTGATTGCAGCATGGTAGTGCAGCATTTATAGGGTAATTCAAACATATCCCCCCTCATTGTTTGTCACCATGGATCACTTGCATAGATTGCCCAGCTAATGTGAATGAGCCCTTAGTACTAACCTAACTTTCAAATTAAATCTAAAAACACCTAGTGTAGAAAAAACAAAACAAAAAAATCCTTTGAAAAGATATTCACTATTACAAGGGGAACTGTAATGGTCTAAGGCCGGAACTTCTTACTTGTTTTACTTTACTTTTTTAGCCCCCTGTACTTCCTGACCAGTGAACATGGCATTCCTGGGGGAAGTCATGTACCTGAAGGCTAGGATTGCTTGGCTTATAGGAACAGAGACAGATATAGGTGAGGCTGTACTAAGCTATATTCCCTGACCACTCAGGTGATGATTACCGTACATTTGTTTTGCTACAGTTTGTTGATTTGTGTGATAAACAAATTACAATGTTAGAATGTTATTTAAAGGAAATAAGCATTGTATTGTTTCACTTAAAGCATTTAAAAATCACTGCTTCTGGCTGAATGGAATTTAAAAAAAAATGCGTTGGTACGCCATTGGACAATACCCATCACCTCAGAAAATGGACATGTTTGATTAGGCTCCTATTGATTTCTGAGGAATTTGGGTTTGGCATTCAAACTTTTTGAAGTTTGCTAAACCCTGCTCAAATCAAGCTCAGGGCAAACTAAACTTCACCTCATCCCTATATATATATATATATACATATATATATATATATATATATATATATATATATATATATATATATATATATATATATATATATATATATATATATATATATTAAGTTACCCAGCAGAATATGAGCACAGTCTATCAAGTGCAATGCAGACAGCAGAGACCATCCAATCTCTAATATATAGAGAGAAACAAAGTCCAGTCTGCAGCACTTCATAGGTTAATTCAGAGAGTTATAAACTCATTAATAAATTACAACACTTTTGGACCCATGAGGACCCTTCATCATGTATAACAAGGATGTAACAAAGAATCAACACTCTTCATTATAAAGCACATCTCTCACAAACCGAAAATGAGAAACACATGAATACTCTTACAAGGAACATCATTGAACCTAATGATTGCACTAATATTAAAGAGATAACAGTGCCCCAGGCCACTTCATAACATTACCTGTAAAAAAAAAAAAAAAAGAACAAAGACATTTAACATAATAAAAACATTATAAGAATACATATAAATCAAAATCTGTATTAATCCCATGGGTGTAATGGTATCTAGTCCATTTCACCTTTAATTTTAAGTTTTTATTTAATTTTTCTTTTTACCTCCTCTCCTCAAATGAGGAATCTGATTAATGACCATGAATCGCAAATGAGTTGCAGTGTAAGGATTTTGATTTTTCATTTATACTTATGGTGTTATTGTTACTTTGTGTCTCTTTCATATTATATACTTCAATAATATACAAGCAGACACAAAGAAATAGAAGCTGGAAAAAAGTGTAAAAAAAAGACAAAACACATTATCAGTGCTTCCAAAGCACAGGTAGAGGAGGAAATGGCTAAAACTATTAAGAAATAAGAAAAAATTAGATATGGTCCTAAAGGAGGTGAGTAATGGAAACAGAGGTGGCATGTTAAAACTCAGAGTTAGGTCAGCAGAATCCAATTCCTCTTCTAAATTTTCCTTTTTTACATCTTATTAGAATCAGCACTTCTACATTTAAAAAGATTCTTAATAAACATTGGAATGTTTTGATAAATGATAACATTTTATGGCTCTTGCTTCCAGGAACCCCTACAGCAGGGGTGCCCAACTGCTGGCCCGCGGCACCCTCCGATGTGGCCTGCCATGTCTTGCTCTGAGATGGCGGGTCAGCTAGCCCAGATCGTGGGTTCCTGACCTGCCATCTCTGAGCAATAGTGCGAAGAACGGAGCCACCGCTAGAGGAAGCAGAACCAATGCTTCCTGTATAGCGCCGGCTCCTTCACAGGCAGAGTGATACCAAATGTACTCTGCCTGTGACAGGAAGTATCGGCTCTGCTCTCTACTGCAGCTGCATGCTTCTGTCACAATTATGCTCGTGGATGGCTGGTTGAGACACAGGATCCCGCGATCTGGGACAGCAACCACCAGTATCAGTACCAGCCACCAGTATCAGTACCAGTACCAACCAGCAGTACCAGTACCAACCAACAGTACTAGTACCAGCCAGCAGTACCAGTACCAACCAGCAGTACCAGTACCAGCCAGTAGTACCAGTCATCAGTACCAGTACCCACCAGAAGTACCCGCCACCAGTATCCACCAACCGTACCAGTCATCAGTACCAGCCAGCAGTATAAACCAGCAGTACCAGTACCAGCCAGCAGTATCAGTACCCGCCAGCAGTACCAGTACCCGCCAGCAGTACCAGTCATCAGTACCAGTACCAGCCAGCAATACCAGTACCCACCAGCAGTACTAGCCAGCAATACCAGTCAGCAGTACCCACCAGCAGTACCAGTACCAGCCAGCAGTACCAGTACCCGCCAGCAGTACCAGTACCAGCCAGCAGTACCAGCCAACAGTACCCACCAGCAGTAACAGCCAGCAGTACTAGCACCTGTCAACAGTACCCACTGGCAGTACCAACCAGCAGCACCAGCCAGCTGCAGGAATCCTGAGGAAGAAGTGAAGATTGAGGTCAGTTGAGGAGCAGGTAAACCGCTGTGCATCAGTGTGAAAGCAGCCTTAGGCCCCTTTCACATGATCGGTCCGATCGGGTCCGCCTGTCTGGTTTTCAGGTGGACTCAAATGGACTCTCCATTCACCTCTATAGAGCGGCAGATATAAACTGACTTGTGTCCGTTTACACCCGCCTATCTGCAATCCAATCTCCTTAAAAAAAAGCAGAAGGGGATCTGTCCCCTTCTGTCTGGGCGGATTGGAGAGCCCTTAGGGTAGAGCGGGTTGCATCCCTGTCTGCTCTACATATGCAGAGTGGACACAGCCAACCCCCCTTTACGCTCATTGTGGCCCGCAACCGGTTACTAAGTTGACAAAGTGGCCCTCGCTCCTCAAAAGGTTGGGCACCCCTTATGATATGAATTATTTTATGACTTATTCGACCAAGAATGTAGTAAATTTAATTACGTGTCCATGTGGGCTTCATTATGTCAACCAAACTGTTCATAAGTTGCAAGTTAGGCTGAAAGAAACAATAGCAAACATTCGTAAAGGCTTCCCTAATCATAGCCTCTCCAAGCATTACGCTTTGTGCCATGGGATGGATCCAAGTGGAACATCATTTATCGCCATTGACAAGCTTAGTCTTAACTGGTGGGGCAGCCAATAGTGGCAAATCCCGGAACGCCCATGCATTCCCTGTCACTTTCAACAGCATTCCAAATGCGGCTCAATGTTGGCAAAATTTGTCAAGCAACAATCATGGTAAAATTGTGCAAACAGAATCGCAGGACGCCTGTCACCCAAAAGAAGTACAAGAGCTTTTTTTTTGGGCGACAGGCGTCCCGCCATTCTGTCTGCGCAATTTTACCATGATTGCCACCCGATATGCCAAAATGTGAACAGAGCATTCCTTGGCTAAAGCTGTACTGTATGCTCTCTGATTTCTAAACATCATGTTTCAGCAGAGAAAACCTATGCAAATGTTTCAAGAGATCGAGAGATGCTTTTCAGTATTTGATTGCTTCCATGACCTGCATCAAGCAGAGATCAGCCTATGTTAGGGTGACCAGACATCCCCGGTTTCTGGGGACAGTCCCCGGATTGAGGACACTGTCCCCGGACCAAGTCTGTCCCCAGTTTTGTCCCTGGACTGGATTTGAACAGGGGCTGGGCCAATTTAAAAGACAGCCCGTGCAGAATAAAAAGAAAAAAATCTGAATTGCACCCCCCCCTCTGCCGCTCCTACTAGCTTATGGGGGTTTATTTTTTTCCACTATCTGTGCCCCTTTCTGATGATCATGTGCTGGTCGGAGCGGAGGGACAATTTCTTCAGTTTCGGGCGCATGCCCATTCAGCTCCACTCGCATGTTGTTCTGCCTTGGCTCAAGTCCCGGCCAGCCGCCTACCTGCTTATCTCCTTGCCTTCCCTGGTGGAGTGATCTTCCTCTGCTCCCCACCCAGTAGTAGCCGGGGCCCGAAGAGTAAAGCCCCATACACACTATCAGATTTTCTGCTGATTTTTGTCTTCAGATTTACCAAAACCATGTAGTGCAAGGGCCTGCCTGATTGCATACAAATTGAAACTCCTAAGGTTTGACCTCATATTATATGGTTTTGGTAAATCTGAAGGGAAAAATCAGCAGAAAATCTTATAGTGTGTATGGGGCTTTAGACTTGACAGGTTGTGAGGGGGGGGGGGGGGGGGCGGCGGCGGAGACGGGCAAAGAGTCATCAATTGCTGCCATTACAAGTAAAAAAAAAATATGTCCCCGGATTTCATTTTAAAAATCTGGTCACCTTAGCCTATGTTTGTGTGTGTGTCTCAAATTTTTGCAGACTTGCGTACCTCCTGTAGGAGCAACTCATCAGAAGAGGCTGAAGGTGGAAAATGCTGGAGAGAAACGCTTCAGTCTGTGCATCTGAGGAGTTACTGGAGGGTTGTGTGTTTAGGCAGTTGAATTCAGGGCTCAGAGTCTGACCAGGTCTGCCATCAGGTCAACCCCCCTCTCTGAGTTGACCTTGTTAGTCGAGAACTGACCTGAGTTTGGTTAGTAGCTCAGACAAGCGGATGTTTTTTGTTTTATGCTATAGACATGCAGTACAGTTATTAAAATATTGTTTTATATATAATGTTTTTAGTCATTGAATAAATTAAACTACACGTTCTTTTTAAGAATTAGGAATGTTGTTTATCGTTAACGTTCTCACTAGGGATGAGCCGAACACCCCCCGGTTCGGTTCGCACCAGAACCTGCGAACGGACCGAAAGTTCGCACGAACGTTAGACCCCCATTGACGTCTATGGGACTCGAACGTTCAAACTCAAAAGTGCTCATTTTAAAGGCTAATTTGCATGGTATTGTCCTAAAAAGGGTTTGGGGACCCGGGTCCTACCCCAGGAGACATGTATCAATGCAAAAAAAACTTTTAAAAACTGCCGTTTTTTCGGGAGCAGTGATTTTAATGATGCTTAAAGTAAAAAAAAAAAAAGTGAAATATTCCTTTAAATATCGTACCTGGGGGGTGTCTATAGTATGCCTGTAAAGTGGCGCGTGTTTCCCGTGTTTAGAACAGTCCCTGCACCAAATGTCATTTTTAAAGGAAAAAATCTCATTTAAAACTGCTTGCGGGTTTAATGTAATGTCCGGTCCTGGCAATATGGATGAAAATCAGTGAGACAAATGGCATGGGTACCCCCCAGTCCATTACCAGGCCCTTTGGGTCTTGTATGGATATTAAGGGGAACCACACACCCAAATTAAAATAAGGAAAGGTGTGGGGCCACCAGGCCCTATATACTCTGAACAGCAGTATACAGGCGGTGCAAACAAGACAGGGACTGTAGGTTTGTTGTTAAGTAGAATCTGTTTGTCATTTTGAACGGGTACATTTTTAACGTGTTTAGCTCCAGCCAAAAAATCTTTTTTAAGCTTTTTGGAAAACATAGGGAAGGGTTATCACCCCTGTGACATTTGTTTTGCTGTCTTTCCTCCTCTTTAGAAGATTTCACCTCACTTTTTGTCCCAATGACAAATGCTTTTTGAGAATTTGGGGTTTTTTGTGGAACAAGGATTGGAAAGCATCAGTGGAAAGGAGAAATGTTTTTCCCATATTAATTCTTACAGGAGAGAATTTCCCTTCCTAGGGGTAGATTTCATCTCACTTCGTGTTGTCTCCTTCCGTTTGCAAGTAGGAGTCGTTTGTAAGTTAGATGTTTGAAAGTAGGGGCCTGCCCTATATACTCAGCAGAAATTTGGGCCTTAGGTGTTGTTGTGGCCACAACACTGTAAGCCCTCACAGGGCCCTGCTGTGAAATATTAGATCAAGAATTGTAATTACATGCCCCTGTTGAACAGGGGCAGAAAAACTGGGCCTTTGGTGGTGGTGGTGGTGGTGCTGGTGCCACAACACTGTAAGTCCTCATTCGCTCTTGGTGGGTTCAGAAATGGGCCCTGCTGTGAAATATTAGATCAAGAATTGTAATTACATGCCCCTGTTGAACAGGGGCAGAAAAATTGGGCCTTTGGTGGTGGTGGTGCTGGTGCCACAACACTGCAACCCCTCACAGACACTCTAGTTGGAACGCAGGAACGAGCCCTGCTGCAAAGTATTGCATCAAAAATTGTAATTACACGCCCCTGTTAAACAGAGGCAGAAAAATTGGGCCTTAGGCACTGGTGCTGGTGCCACAACACTGCAACCCCTCACAGACACTCTAGTTGGAACGCAGGAACGAGCCCTGCTGCAAAGTATTGCATCAAAAATTGTAATTACATGCCCCTGTTAAACAGGGGCAGAAAAATTGTGCCTTAGGCACTGGTGGTGGCGCCCAGAACCAAAAATGTTCTTACAAGCTATCAGCGTGATGATTGAGGAGGAAGAGGATAATTACTCAGGGATAGTCACTCAGCATCAGCAAAGGCAGTCTTTGAAGGGATCTGAGGTTTCAAAAAAAATTATTCGGTTACATCAGCATCAGGTGCTTGGTAGCTGGTGGTGATCCAAGACTGATTCATTTTTATGAAGGTCAGTCGATCGACCGAGTCGGTGGACAGACGCACCCTGTGATCAGTTACCACGCCTCCAGCAGCACTGAATGTGCGTTCCGAAAGAACGCTGGATGCAGGACAGGCCAGTAGCTCAATTGCATACTGTGCAAGCTCTGGCCAGTGATCCATCCTCAAGACCCAGTAACCCAGAGGATTTTCGGTGGGAAAGGTGTCCAAGTCTGATCTTGCCCCTAGGTATTCCTGAACCATGTAAAACAGACGCTGGCGATGGTTGCTGGAACCGATCATACCTTGGGGCTGCGGACCAAAAAATTGTCTGAACGCATCGGTCAGACGGCCACCTTCTCCACCACTCCTTCTTTGACTGACCGAAGCCTCAGCAACACGTTGTCCAGAAACAGGAGTTTGTAACCTCCCAGTCTCTGGGAACGCGTTGCACAGACCTTTCTGCAAGGCCTCCCGAAGATGTTTCATCCTCTACTCCCTCTGTGATGGCAAGATAAGGTCCGCAACCTTACCCTTGTAACGTGGATCAAGGAGGGTTTCCAGCCAGTATTGGTCCTTCTCCTTGATACCACGACTGCGAGGATCCTTACACAGGCTTTGCAGGATCAGGGAGGCCATGCAGCGTAGGTTTTCTGAGGCATTCCATCCGGAGTCCTCTGGGTCACTAAGGACGACATGGTCCGGAGCCACCTCCTCCCAGCCACGTACAAGTCCATGTGTTTCTTGGGACTGATCCCTTAAAGACTGCTGCTGATGCTGAGTGCCAGGCTCCACCTCCATACTGACACAATCTTCCTCCTCCTCCTCCTTCTCCTCTTCCTGTGTGATCGGCGGGCACGCAGGAACACTGTCTGGATAAAGGGGGCCTTGAGAGCTAAGGAAGTCCTCCTCTTCCTGCCTCTGTTCTGCCTCAAGTGCCCTGTCCATTATTCCACGCAGCGTGTGCTCCAACAGGTGGACAAGGGGGACAGTGTCACTGATGCATGCACTGTCACTGCTCACCATCCTTGTGGCCTCCTCAAATGGTGACAGGACAGTGCATGCATCCCTGATCATGGCCCACTGGTGTGGGGAAAAAAAAACAAGCTCCCCTGACCCTGTCCTGGTGCCACAGTCGCACAGGTACTCATTGATGGCCCTCTGCTGCGTGTGCAGCCGCTGCAGCATGGCCAACGTTGAGTTCCACCTGGTGGGCATGTCACAGATTAGGCGGTTCTTGGGCAGGTTAAACTCCTTTTTGGAGGTCCGTCAGCCAAGCACTGGCATTATATGACCGGCGGAAATGCACACAGACTTTCCTGGCCTGCCTCAGGACATCCTGTAAGCCCAGGTACCTGCCCAAGAACCACTGCACCACCAAGTTAAGGACGTGAACCAAACAGGGCACATGGGTCATTTGTCCTTGTCGGAGGGCAGAGAGGAGGTTGGTGCCATTGTCGCAAACCACCATTCCTGCCTTAAGTTGGCGTGGCGTCAACCACCTCTGAACCTGCCCCTGCAGAGCTGACAGAACCTCTGCCCCAGTGTGGCTCCTGTCCCCTAAGCACACCAGCTCAAGCACCGCATGGCATCTTTTGGCCTGTGTACTTGCATAGCCCCTTGAACGGCTATGGAGCACCGCTGGTTCCGAGGACAAAGCACAGGAAGAGGCCATGGAGGAAGAAGAAGAGGAGGGGGTGGAGGAGAGAGGTGTGTCACAATCATTAGCATTTTGGAGGCGTGGTGGCGGAACAACCTCCAACACTACTGCACCTTGTCCTGCATCCTTCCCAGCTGCCAACAAAGTCACCCAATGCGCCGTGAAACTTAGGTAACGTCCTTGTCCATGCCTGCTGGACCATGAGTCAGCGGAAATATGCACCTTACCGCTGACCTCCCTGTCCAGCGAGGCATGGACATTGCCTTCCACATGCCGGTAGAGAGCCGGAATCACCTTCCATGAGAAAAAGTGGCGTTTGGGTACCTGCCACTGAGGAACCGCACATTCCACAAACTCACGGAGGGGGGCAGAGTCTACCAACTGAAAAGGCAGCAGTTGAAGTGCTAGCAATTTTGCCAAGCTAGCATTCAACCGCTGCGCATGTGGATGGCTGGGAGCAAACTTCTTTCGGCGTGGCAGAGAAATTTGCCTGGTATAATCTGACGTCGGTGTACCAAAAGCAGATTGCCCACAAGTACTTGGCCGGTAGGAGGAGCAAGGAGAGGTCCTCTTTGTTCTTTGGTGTGGGTCTTTTAGATACGCTTGCCAACGAACTGCATGGCAGGTCAACATATGTCTGGTTAAGCATGTGGTACCCAAGCGGGAGATGTTTTGGCCACGCGAGATACGCTTGAGACATATGCTGCAAATAGCAGCGGTGCGATCTGATGCACTCGTCTCAAAAAAAGGCCCACACCAAAGAACTTTTTGAATAACGCGCAGAGACTGCAGCGCCCTGCACATGTGGAGCTTTGGGGTGTGATGCAGTCAATGTGCTGCCCTTAGGCTGGCCCCTGGAGGGCATCCTGCCTCGCTGGTGATGTGCCGCCTCCTCCTCCTCCTCCTCTCTCCTATCAGGCACCCACGTTGAGTCAGTGACCTCATCATCCCCTCCCTCCTCATCACTGGAGCAAACCTGGCAGTATGCTGCAGCAGGGGGAGCATGACTGCCAGATTGCTGTCCTTCTTGGGCACCCCCTCTGTCCGTGCTCACTTTACTGCCTTCATCGAGCTCAGTATCATCATCAGAGCCTTCCAAATGCTGGGCATCCTCATGGAGCATGTACCCAACACTGTGGTCAAACAGTTCGAGGGACTCCTCAGGAGGACATGGTGGGGCTAGGGAAGGAGTCACTGATGACATTGAGCCAAGGGAAGAGGCCGCTGCTCTGCCAGACAAAGTACCCTGGGCATGGGTGAGAGAGGATAAGGAGGATGAGGACGGCTTGGTCATCCACTCGACCAAGTCTTCCGCATGTTGCGGCTCAACAAAGGCCAAGCGTGTCCCACGGCCACGTGCTGATGAGGATGCACCGTCTCCACGACCAGCACTAGACACAGAGCCTGCTTGCCCTCTCTTATTGGCTTGTGACTTTCTACCTCTCCTTCTTGGCCTTCCAGACATACCAATGGCCTGTAGCTGCACTAAGCTGGGATATATATATATATATATATATATATATATATATATATATATGTACTGATACTGCAGCTAGCAAAATCAACTGCCTGCCTGTAGTATGAGAACACCACCAACCTTCTACAGGTAGCTTTAGCTGAACACTGTGCAGAGCACGCAAAAAACTAACTTGTAGGTTTAGATGAACACTGTGAGGTGGACGCACCACACTAACTTGTAGTTTTAGCTGAACACTGTGAGCAGGACGCACTGCACTAACTTGTAGCTTTAGATGAACACTGTGCAGAGGTCTCACTACACCAACTTGTAGGTTTAGCTGAAAACTGTGAGCAGGACGCACAGCACTAACTTGTAGTTTTAGCTGAACACTGTGAGCAGGACGCACTGCACTAACTTGTAGCTTTAGATGAACACTGTGCACAGGTCTCACTACACCAACTTGTAGGTTTAGCTGAACACTGTGAGCAGGACGCACAGCACTAACTTGTAGTTTTAGCTGAACACTGTGAGCAGGACGCACCGCACTAACTTGTAGGTTTAGCTGAACACTGTGAGGTGGACGCACCACACTAACTTGTAGGTTTAGCTGAACACTGTGAGCAGGACACACCCCACTAACTTGTAGGTTTAACTGAACACTGTCAGCAGGACACACTGCACTAACTGTAAATAGTCTAGCTGCCTGACTGTGGTACTAATAGGATCAAAAGAACACCAGTAATTTTCTTCAGGTAGCTGTATATACTGTAACAAGACAGGCCTACCTGTCAGTAAGAAGATAACAGGAATGGATCTAGCTGAACACTGTGAGCAGGACGCACTGCACTAAATGTAAATAGTCTAGCTGCCTGACTGTGGTACTAATAGGATCAAAAGAACACCAGTAATTTTCTTCAGGTAGCTGTAAATACTGTAACAAGACAAGCCTGCCTGTCAGTAGGAAGATAACAGGAACGGATCTAGCTAAACTGAATACAGTGTATATATATTTATATATATGCAACACCTGGGATGCATATATATACACAATACACTGTAAGTGCAGCTAAACTGACTGACTGTTCTGCCTAATCTATCTAACTCAAATCAAATGTCACTGTCTCTCTCTCTCTCTCAATGAACGCCGCAACACACACTACATAGGGCCGCCGTGCAGGCGGCCTTATATAGTGTGGGGCGTGTACTAAATCCCCTGAGCCATGATTGGCCAAAGCCTCCTTGGCTTTGGCCAATTACGGCTCTCTGTTCAGACGGCGCTGTGATTGGCCAAGCATGCCGGTCATAGTGCATGCTTGGCCAATCATCAGCCAGCAATGCACTGCGATGCCGCAGTGAATTATGGGCCGTGACGTGCCACACGAATTTGGCGCGAACGGCCCATATCGTTCGCAATTCGGCGAACGGGCGAACAGACAATGTTCGAGTCGAACATGGGTTCGACTAGAACACGAAGCTCATCCCTAGTTCTCACTAACCCTTACATTAACTCCCAAATCTAGATCCTATACTTAATTGTACCTTAAACTGTGTTTTCACTTTTATAGTCGAATTTGAGAACCCCCGCTATATGTTTGCTATGAATTTCTATTCACATGGCATACCCACCTTTCTAGTCATTTCTTTGGAGCACCTTTATAATTCATAGGCAGCTTCTTTTGCTTAGAATAGCTTCTGATGTGCAAACAGAGGGCCAAACTATGGGAGCTTTTTTTTTAAAGTGCAATAACAGACAATGGGGGTTATTTACTAAAGGAAAATCCACTTTGCACTGCCAGTGCTCTTGAAAGTGCACTGGAAGTGCACTTGGAAGTAAAGTCGCTGTAGATCCAGGGGGACATGCAAGGAAAATAAAAAACAGCATTTTACAGCACATGATTGGATGATAAAATCAGCAGAGCTTCCCCTCATTTCAGATCTACCCTTTAGATTTAGAGCGACTGCACTTCCAAGTGCACTTTCAGTGCACTTTCAAGTGCACTTGCAGTGCAAAGTGGATTTGCCTTTCGTAAATAACCCCCAGTGTTCCACCCAAGCTATGCTTTCTTTAACCATTTCTTGAGACAGACAGAGTGCACATGTAGTTTGCCACTGATAATGAAATCTGCCAGCATAGTACAGATAAGGTTGATTATGGTAAACCTCCTCAGATCCCTCCTTAACATTACATAGAAGGGGAAAGCTAAGTAGGGTTTTTAAGCAAGTAAAAAGTAAGTAAAATATAAGAAGAATTTGGCACCTTGTTCTAATGTAAATGGAAAAATAAAAGGGATCCCAGATAGATTATTGATTATATTTCATGTAATTTAAAACCTCAGTTGTGTTTGACAGCTTGTCAGTTGTTTTTCTAATGCCATGCATATGTGTAAAATGATAATGTACAGTAATATAAAATAAAGTGAAATATATCAACATGTTGGCCTTTCACAGAGATAAAAAGCAGTAGTAAAACTAGCATGTATTATACAATACTGGTTATCATCCTGAAATTTCTTTTGCAGTAATTACCACTTATACATGCATTTTTCTTGTGTTCATCAGTCATTGACATTTATGTAGTGACACCTATCAATTAGTGACCTATATTTGGAATTACATATACATGAGCACATTTGCAATGATAATTATGTATGGCATTTACAAACTGGTATTTATGTGGTGAACCTCTTGTATGTCAGTTGTATAATTGCAATGGAAACCATTAAATACCTTTGCTTGATGTTTTCTGATGGAGTTTGTAATTATTTGAAGAGATGCAATTATTTTTCTAGTGGGTAAGGTGGCTTGGAGTGGAGATTGGTATTATATTAGTATTAATACTGTGTTCATTGTCTCTATCAGTTATCCTGTTGAGACCAACTGCTGTTACCACATAACTCTAAGGATCTATAAGAAGTCTAAATACCTATGTTATGACCCCTTGTACTGTACTGGTTAAACGCCAGCTCAGCCTGCTGAGTTTAGAATAGGAAGGCTTTACTTGTGATTCTGTATATACTGCACTAGCTGCATTTTAATGATTCATGAAAGTAACTCCTGGAGGGCTTAAATAAATTAAAATGAATATTGTTCTTAAATATATGTATACAGTGTACTTTATGTCTCTAGTTGAATGGATAATGAATAGTGGGTTTAAGAAGCACTGCAAAGTTTATTAATTAGTTTAACAAAATGATTGTTGATGATTTGGAAGCCTTGCAGCTACTTTTGCTTTGTGGTGGCATGATACCATGGGTCTGAAGAACAGAACTATTTTCTTTATGCACGGTAAATGGTATTTAGCTATAGAGGTGCATTCCTTATGTAACTATATTCTACTTTAAAAAAAAAAAAAAAAAGGTTCTTCTAAACAAATGCTTTAACATCTAGACACATATTTGAATTTTGTATAGTGTTAATAAAGGAAGGTCGCTGTCACTTCAAATACCAAATTATGTACTGGTAAACTTAGTAAAAGAGGAATTTCCTTTACATGTCATTAAATGATGGAAACCGGCACAGCTACAGTGAATATTTGACTTAAATAAAGCAACCTAAAAGACAAAGTGTCAAATAGTTCATGCAATTCTAATCTGTAACAGTGGATATTTAGCATTAGTAATAACCATGCTACTCCGGTACCAAAATATAACCGGAAGCCTTTTTTATATTTTTTATTGCTGTGTGTCCCTATCAGGGCGATTTCCTCTAACTTCCTATCAGAACGGAAAGCAACAGGAAATCTCCAATTAAGGCTGGCCATACACGGTTTGAATCTCGACCGGTTTAGCAGGAACTGGCCAAGATTCAGACCGTTAATGGGCAGCCTGCTGGATTCTCTTGCGAATATCGCTAGCGGCTGCTATAGCCACTAACAATAATCACTGTCTTCTCCCGGTGGGAATGGCTTCCCATGGTTGCAGGAAATAAATTTGCTCTATGTATGGCCAGCCTTATACACATACTAAAAATAAACAACAACACATTTTTAGTTGGGTGGCTTGGGAAGACTTGGATCTTCTGAAAATGTTTTTATTGCTGCCTGTGCTTTTCTGTTTCATTGACAACTGCACCACCCATTGTTTGTATGGAAGTTAGGACAAGAAGCAAGGCTCTCACCACCACGCAGATAATAAAAAAAAGTTTGGTTCACAGAAGGTTTGATGAACCCTTTTTTTAAAAATTGTTCTTACTAGTAATGGCGGCGATCTGTGATTTTTAGTGGTACTGCGACACATCTGGCCCTAAGTGACACTTTTTAGTGCCCAGTGACACCATTACAGTGATCAGTGCTATAAAAATGCCCTAATCACTGTATAAATGGCACTGGAAGGGAAGGGGTTTACACTCGTGGTGATCAAAGAGTTAAGTGTTCCCTAGGGAGGTGCTTTCTAACTGTCAGGGGCACAGACTGACTGAGAGTAGAGAGGGATAACTGTTTCTGATCACTAGGAACAGCTGATCTCTCTCTCCTCCCCTGTCAGAACATAGATCTGCCTTGTTTACATAGGCAAATCCCCGTTCTGCCTCTCTTCACCACGATTGCAGGTCTCTAGCGGCGGGCGCGTGCCCGCAAAAGCTAGTGCATGAACCGACGTACCAGTATGAAGATTTGTGCAGCCAAGCCATTTTGCCACAGTATAACTCTTGTGGCTGGTTGGTTCCTGGTTAAGAGGCTTCTGGGATGCCTTCCATGTAAATTTAGGGAGCTGTTTTATGTAGTTCTTTAAACTATAAAAGTCTGCATAATTGTTTGTATTTACACAAATGCACTTTTATATTATATTTTTTTATTTTTTAGCGCTGCACTCTTTTTGCATATATTATCTGTTCCTGGTGTCTGGGTAATAGTGCACAGCTGCTTATTAAATTTTGGTTCCTAGTGCAGATATACCCTTTACATTTAAACCTATAATAGGGCTTACCTATTGGTAGTGAAAATATCTCTGAAATATAAATCTCCTACAAATATTTACTGTACATGCAGCCAGTGAAATCACTGGTGCATGCGCTCTGAAGGACTCACGGAAGCAAGATGGGTAAAGATGGAAGCTGTCTCCAGCGATGTCAAAGGCTTTGTTTTGAGGTAAGTTTTACATAATGTGCTAGTACGAAATGCATACTAGCACATTATGCCTTTGCCTTGCAGGTAAAAAAAAAAATGGGCAGCAGTTTACAACTGCTTTCAAAGTGAACTTTTTATGTTTACAAACAATGGCCAGAGATTTAGCAGCAGTAGCTCCTCCACTGCTAAATGACAGATCCCCAGAAAACCAGAGGGTCTTTTTTAAGCCGT
Source organism: Lithobates clamitans (assembly GCA_037952925.1). NCBI lineage: Eukaryota > Metazoa > Chordata > Amphibia > Anura > Ranidae > Lithobates > Lithobates clamitans. The sequence goes on from JBBGZY010000079.1 coordinate 5,456,737, forward strand.
AGTAGCACTCAACATGGGATAAGGTTTCTTGTAAAGGAAAAGGAATGTGTGCATTTGTGGGGGGACTTATCAGAACTTAGAAGTGCTCTTTAGAAAAAGAGCCCCCCCCCCCCCCAATATATTATGCCTCCTAAGTGAATACATACAATGTACATACACCTTGTTACTCATTTACAAAAAAAATGTAAAAAGTCATTTCTAAAAAATTAAAAAGCATTGCCCCTTGATATAAATATAACCATCAAGTGATTTTACTTAGGCTCAGTTGATGTCATTGGTCTGCTGCAGACAGGAGAAGCATTTTCTTAGTCTTCTCTCCACCAGTGATAAAACAAAAATATTGTAAATTTTCAGTAAGTCACAGGGCAAAAGACTACTGCAGGTGGCTGATTTGTGTTAAACAAAGCCAAGAACTGCATTTTTACCAGGATTTACACAACTGTATCCCCACTGATTATTCATCTTAATTTAGAAAGTAGATAGTAACCCTGAAAAATGCATGAAAAAAGTACATACCCTGTTTCCCCGAAAATAAGACCTAGCTTGATTGTCAGTGATGGCTGCAATATAAGCCCTACCCCCCAAATAAGCCCTACTCTGTTTCCCCCAAAATAAGCCCTACCCTGAAAATAAGACCTATAAGGACTTTAACTAGGGCTAATTTGCAGGGAAGGGCTTATATTGCAGCCATCACTGATAATCACGCTAGGTCTTATTTTCGGGGAAACAGGGTAGTTAGGATGAGCACTGTGATCTTTTAGATAATACCTGCTAGTGCAGCATTTACAAATTACTTAGTCTGTATGCACTTAACAGGAAAAAATTATATACATCTGATTCTAGATCATCTTTGACCGCCCAGCGTTAATCCGGAGCGTTACTTAAAATTCAATGTAAAATGATTATAAAAAGGATTATGGGATTCTAGTGATTGCTTCTGGTCTTTTTATGTTCTTAATATGAAGTGACATTTTTGGGATATTTATATGGTTTTAAATACCACCATTAGGTGCAATTTTTTTTATGTAGTTTATGATATTGGATTGTTGATATATATTGTGCATCATATATTTAATATAATATTCTAATATATATTTTTTTATAAATCTTAGGAGGTATCCAGGTGATTTAGTATTTATTAAACCATTGGATAGATCTTTGGCTTCAATGTAAGGTTTTATTTTTATTTTTAATAATTTTAATTTGTCTATTTTTTAGTAGCGATACTCATTATAATATGGCTTCTGATTGCTCTGATTTGGGCTATGATATCATGGCCATGGGGGATTGCAGCAACTATGCACTAACGGTGAACTATTAAAAAATAGCCACAATACAATAATGCCCCGTACACACGATCGGACTTTCCGACAACAGTACTTGATTCATTTGGAAGCAGTGCAGGAGACACATTAGGGGTCTAACAGACCACTTATATCTCTATAAAGAACACCTGCCATGTAAAAAGATACTATATATAGGTCCTTGTCGCTCCCTTTTTGATAGTAATAAAGTTAAAAAAAATAAACAAATAAAAAAAATATATACTAAAATAAATTAAAAAAGAAATAAAATTTACAATTTTACAAGATCACCAGAGAATATTTTAATGAAAACTTTAATTTTGAAAGGGTTAAAAAAATTCAGATTGTAACATGTTAAACATGTCTGCTGAAAACATTACTGTCTAAATACAACTCAGTCAAAAAATAAATAAATAAATAAATTGATCAGCTTTAATACTCAATTTTTACAGCCCATGACTCCTACCTCCCCTGCTTTCTATCATTGATGCCTCAATCAGTCTCAAAAACATCAGTCTCAAAAAACAGCATTCAAAACTGCATGCTGTGGTTCTTTCCTCTGACTCCTATGTCAGTACAGGATTTAGCAGTGATGTGTCAAAGAATGAAACCAATGCATGAGCTGGGGGGACATAGCCATCTGGCCCTGTCAAAACTGTCAATTTCAAAAGGGTCTTATGTAGACTACATGTTCCATTGATTGTGACTTTTTTTTCACCTGACAGGGTCACTTTAAGTCCATTACATATGTATCACTGTTAAAATTAGTAATGTATTGCATTTAAAGAGACCAGTGCTGGAGAATGGCCAGATTACTTACCTTCAACTATGTAATTATTTCCTAAAAGCTAATACACATAATACTTACACATCATATTCTACAACTTCATACCTGACTTATCTGACTTGCTTCATTCCTCAGCTTTATGGCCTTTTTTGCTCAGGGATTAAAGACATTTTTCTGCTTTCCTATGATAAGCTTCAAACCTACAAGGGGTGTCATAAATGTTAGGTTCACAAGGGTCTATATAAACAAAACATCAGCCTAACTGTTTATTGCAGCAAGGCTTGCAGACATCAGTCATCTGGCTTGTGCTCACAAGATAAGATGCAGAATACAAAAAAGATTTTTTACAGCAACTTTACACTTAAATCCTATCTATTGCACCTGTGGTTATAGCAAAACTACAGGCAAACAGCTAAAAACATAATTGAAATACATCTATCTGAACCATGGCATTTTCTATGATGTACAATGTTCAGGAAAATAATTGAAAATCAAATCCCCCCATACATGTATGCACGGATGTACATTAACAACCACCCAGTAGGTAAACTACTATATCACTCAACATAACATGCTGCAAAAATTCATTATTCTTACCTTTGATGCTGTCTGCACATTATGAAAGTATCAGGTAGCTAGTGCTGGAGGCCAATAGAGAGAGGGCTTCCTTGCGGCAAAGTTCCAGACTCCCCTAAAGGTGGAACAGGAGGAGTCAGGTCCAAAGTAGCACTCGTCACCTGCTGAAATGCTTTCAGTGATGTTCTGACTAGGATGCTTGTCAGAGGATCACCCAGGAGTACAGCTGATGCACTGGAGTGGTGTCTGCAGACAGGTGACACCTGTGAGAAGCAGCAGGTTTTCAGTAGCACAGAGAATGGGAGAGAAGTCGGTTCGAAGCCAAGGTCAGGTGCCATGTGGGGATCAGAGCAAGCGTAGTCAGGAGGATAGCTGAGAATGTGCATAACTATGCACTACTGTGCATGTATGTTCTGGGGCGCATCTGTGCATGCATCCATGCGCATTCTTGTGCACCTGTTGTTTGCCAGTGCACATTCCTGCCATGCAAAGTACTAGCAGGAATGCCAGGTCTTTGGACACACCTCTGCCAGATAAAGCCACTAAATTTTTCATAAAGATTAAGCCTATACATAAAAGAAATCTAGTTTAAAGAGGAGTTCCACCCAGGGGGGCCATAAAAAAAAAAAAATTAAAAGTCAGCAGCTACAAATACTGCAGCTGCTGACTTTTAATTGGACACTTACCTGTCCCTGGGTCCAGCGATGCGGGGGATCGAAGCCCCGCTCGTCCCCCCCCTCCTCTCGTCAGCGCCGGCATTTCAACTGTGGGCGCCGGGCTGTGGCTTCACAGCCTGGCACCCACTGCGCATGCGCGAGCGGCGCCGCGCACCGTGATTGGCTGCTCAATTATCTGGGACCTGTAATGGGTCCCAGATGATTGACAGGAGGGAGGGAGAAGAGCCGAGCCCTTCCTGTGCCAGGGGGAAGTGATGTCACCAGCCCAGGCAGAGGAAGGGGCAGACTACGAGGGACCACCTAGCAACAGGCATTTAGAGGTAAGTAAAAAAAAAAATATATCCAAATGTTTTTTTGTTTTTTTTTTTTAGAATTTTTTAGATATGTTTGTTTTTTTGGGTGGAACCCCACTTTAAGGTTTGCCATGCACATTAGGATTTCCCTTGTTCAATGCTAAACAGCTGTCTGAATATCTGAACAGTGACTGCATCTGATTGGCTTCTTCAACCAAGAAGTGTACCAAGCTGGTGGTATCATCAGGTCCATGCACAGGTTGAATTTGAGCTGATTTGGTAGGAATTGGCCAAAATTCAAGCCGTGTGGCCAGCATTAATATGTTTCCATACGTATGCATAGGTTCCTTCTTAAGGAATCAACATAGCAAAGAAAAAGACTTGCCCTGAATTGTATAAACCTTAGAAATACACTATGGGGTTCATTTATTCAAAAAAATTGAGCTTGCAAATACCTCAACACTTATGCAAATGTAGCAAAAAATACCTAAAATGTTTGTAATATGTGTGTAATAGTTTCCTTGTTGCCTTTCCCAGGGCAAATGTAGCAATCCCTAAGATTTTATCCCAAGAAAAATAGCTATAAGAATAATCGACCATGAAAGTCAACATTCACCACTAGAGAAAGTAGGTTAACACTATAGGCCAGTGATGGTGAACCTTGGCACCCCAGATGTTTTGGAACTACATTTCCCATGATGCTCCATTAAACTGCATGAGAATCATGGGAAATGTAGTTCAAAAACATCTGGGGTGCCAAGGTTCGCCATCACTGCTATAGGCAAAGAACATTCAACTAGCAAGGGAAATAATGAATGAGACTTCTACACTATATACTGTCTATGCAGGAACAGTCAAATGAATGGGTGTTCAACCAAAAAAAACCAGTTCTCAACCAGGGATGCATGACTGGGAGGTGAATGTAAACAAACAGTGGGGGAGAAAAAAAACCATTTTGATCACCCACCCCCCCAAAAAAATCATACCAATCTACCAATCATACAAATCAAATTTTTATTAAGTGAACATAAAAAACATCATATGACATTCTATAATAACATTTGAATGTGTTAAGGTACAATAAGAAAAAGCATCAATCTGTATCTGAAAGGCATAATCTAGTAGTAATTGAGAGTCTCTCAATACATTTCAGGAAAGTACATTCTATGTTGTTCATCTATGTTTTTTAAATCAATAAGTTTTTATTGAATATTTCACAGAACATAAGTGAAAAAACATTTAGAAAAATATTCGCTTAGACGTGCATTTCCTCAGTTTATGACACAGTTTTGAGTATTATTCCATAACAAAGTCTGTATATAATAGACATGTTAACCAAGGTAAAAAGTGTGATATACAGTATAATATATAACTTGCTGGATCAAGAGCGAGGAACACCGCCCTCCTGCCCAGGGACCCCAATCGGGAACACGCTGCATCTAGGAGGTGAGCAGCATCCCCCATCCCTCTTTTGGGGGTTATTACACTATTTTCAATGTTAGATAATGTCTAGTGTTAGTCTAAGTAATATATGAAAAGAAGTGATGTTCAAAAAAAATAAAAGAAAAAGAAAAGAAAATAAAGGGATACAATAATATAAAATAAAATCAGGAAAAAACACAGTCAGATTGTTATTTCCCTTTGGATATGGCTTATAAGTGATACATTTAGGTTTTATGTTTTATTGTGTACCAATCTACCCAATTTTTCCATATTTTTGGGGTTTTACTATGATTGTTTTGGGTTGATGCATATAACATCTCGTACACTGTATGAGTGTTAGTCGTAGTTATTACTTCATGAAGAGATGAGGTTAGCTGATCTCTCCAATGGCGCATTATCATTAGTCGTGCATTCAAAGAATGTGTACTGCTATGGTCCTGTGCTCTGGTGGAATTAACTCTATGTCCGAGGATAAAATTGCATTTCCAGGCGATACGGGTACTTTAATATTCAGTACTTGTGAAATTGTACCATAACCTCCCTTCCAAAAGGGGATTATATTAGGGCAAGACCAGAGTATATGGTACAATGTTCCCACAGCACCACAGTTTCTCCAACAGGTATTGGAACTTTGTGGGGAGAATTTAGCTATCCTATAGGGTGTCAGATACCATCTGAAGTGGATTTTCTGTGATAATTCCCATAGATTTACACTCTCCCAGGCAGTCATATGAGTCATTTTCAAAAGTATATCCTTACTCTTCAGTATATTATAGAACAACGATATACCTTTAATCTTGGTGGTAGGGTTTGTGTAGTATTTGAGTATCCTCCATGGCATCTCAATAGATGTTTCCAAGTTGGAGCATAGTAGATGTGTTATCCTATGGTATGTGTAATATTCTGAGTTAGCTAGGTTGTATTCTATTTGAATAGCCCTGAAGGTTTTAGGAGTTGGACCAATCATTATATCTTCAATTCTTTCTATCCCCTTTTCCACCCAGCTTGAGACATTTAAGTCAGGGATGATATGTGCTAAGCTATAGGTAGGCATTGATAACGTGGAGGTAATGGAGTCCTGAGGGGGAGTGTTTAACAAGGCTCTCCATGCATGACGTGATGCCGTGATGGTGGGAGAAAGTGATGCGTATCCATGGGTGTATTGTTGGCTGGTAAGAAGAAAGTGATATATTTTCCAGTTCTTTCTATCTACTATTGGGGCTTTGGGGGAACCATGTTTTGATTTGTGCCAATATTGAGGCAGTGTAGTAATCTTTGAGTACCCACTCCTCCCGCCTTCCTAGTGTTGATTAGTTTAGAGAATGAACATCTCGCCCTACTCCCTTGCCAAAGGTATCGGTTGATCATGGATTAGGCTTTAATAATAAAGAAGGTATTAGGTGCTGGAATAGGGATGGTCCTAAATAAATATAGAAATTGTGGTAGCAGTACCATTTTAAAGGCTGCTAGTCTCCCAGACTAGGATAGTTCAGTTTTTGCTAGATCTTGAAGTCTAGAGTGTAGTTTGTCTATGAATGTGGAGTAATCTGCTTTGAACAATTCCGCTGTCTTGGGTGTTAAGGTGATGCCTAAGTAATTTATACCAGTGGTGTTCCACGTGTATGGCTATAACTGTTCCATTTTGCACCTAGTTTTAGGAGGTATATTGATGCCAAGGATGTATGACTGTCATTTACTTTGTAATAGGATATACCATTTAACATTTTGAGTGTTTGATGTATCGAGGCTAATGAGGTCTCCCCGTCTGTGATCATGAGTATAACATCGTCAGCAAATAGACTAATGGTGTGTGTTGAGTTGCTAAACCTATGTCCTGTAATTTGAGGGTGGTTGCGTATGTAACTCGCCAGAGGTTCTATGAGAAGGTTGAATATTAATGGTGAAAATGGGCACCCCTGGCGAGCTCCATATGTGATAATAAATGGAGTGGAAAGTACCCCAGAGGTGTAAACCTGGGCAGAGGGCTTGGAGTATAATATCATAATTGCAGAAAATATAGTGCCACTGAATCCAAACTTCTCCAATACCTTAGCAAGATATCCCCAATGTATCCAATCGAACGCCTTCTCTGCATCCAAAGCAGAGAAGGCATTCCCTTCAGATTTGCTTGGTGGATTATATTAATTAGGCGCCTAGTGACGTCAGTAGTTTGGCGTCCTTTTGTAAATCCGGATTGGTCCATATGTATAAGCTGTGGAAGTATGTCTATTAGTCTTAGTGCAATCAGTTTGGCATATAGTTTCAGGTCGTTATTAAGTAATGATATTGGCCTTAAATTCTGTGATGGTTCCTTCCCTGGCTTGGGCAGGGTGATTACGAGTGCTTTCAACATTTCTGATGGGAAGGAGGAAGAGGCAGCTGCAGCGTTGAAAATAGTGGTTAGGTGGGGTGAGAGGATGTACTTGAATGTTTTATAGCATTCTCCTATATATCCATCAGGACCTGGGGACTTGTTTAGTAGTAGCGTATCAATAGCTTGAGATACTTCCTGGATTGTGAAGGGAGAGTTAAAGTGCATTAGTTGTGTTGGGGTTAGTTGGGGAAGAGACACTTTCTTCAGAAAGCCATTTATTTCCTTGGGGGTTGGTTGAATGGTATGTGGATCATCTGCCAAGTTGTACAGAGATTCATAATAATGGCTAAATGCATAGTTCCCAACTGTCTCTGATTTTTAGTGACTGTCAATGATTTGGAACAATGTCCCTCTTTCCCTCATTCCTTCTCATTTGTCCCTCATTTTGGTCTGATCTATATAGTTGTGTATAAAATGCACTTTTTATCTATCAAAAAGTGTTTTCCAGTGCTAAACCTTTCATCTGAATTCTAAATTGCTGCATTTGTAAATTCCAAAAGCCAATGTAAAGGAAAAATAGTGGTAAAAAAGCACTTGTGGGTTTAACCAATCTTGTATTTTTGTGCAATTCTCCTTTAAGGGGGCGTGGCAAGGGCATGTCTTTTGCCTAAATACTTTTGCTGATAGGTGTCCCTCATTCCCATCTTAAAGAGTGGGAAGGTATGTAAATATGTCAGCTATGTTTTGTGGGTGATGATGTTTATCTTTAGTGAGCGGGTGTAAGATGTACAGTATCTTGGTTTTGTACCTGCAGCCCCGTGAGCGTTGTGCTAGGAGTTTCCCCGCCCTGTTAACATTTAAATAATAATTCATGTTTAGACGCCTAGTAGACTTTACAAAATTTAATAATAATAGTATTCGAAGATCATATCGAAGTTGGGATAATTGTTTAGAGATTGAGGGTGTGGGTTTTTGTTTAATACTGATTTCTAAGTTGCAAATTTTGTTTGTGAGATCCTGTAATTGCTGTTGGTGCTGCCTCTTCCTCCTTGCCCCCAGTTTAATAAAAATACCCCTCATGAATGCCTTATGGGCTGTCCACAGTGTAAACTTATCATCCCCAGAATCTATGTTTTCGCTAAAATATTGCAATAAATGTTGTTCCAATATAGTTTTGGTAGGCTTTTCCTGTAAAAGAAGCGGGTTAGCTCTCCAGATTGGAACAGGGTTCAAGGAGAATGAGTCACTTATTTCAGCACTACAGATGCGTGGTCTGACCACGTAATAACATTTATGGATGCTGCTACAGTTCTGGTCAAGGTCCATTGATCTACTAGGAAGAGATCAATTTGTGAGTATGACCTGTGTGGTGAAGAAAAAAAAGGTAAAGTCTTTTTCCCCTGCATAAAGGCATCTCCAGGTGTCGAATAAGTTTTGCTGATGTATAGTATTTTGAAGCGTTTGGGTTGTTCTGGTGGGGGTGGAGGTGGAATCTAGGTGTGAGTCTGGGATAAGGTTGAAGTCTCCTAATATCACCAGAGCTCATTTTTGGTGGTATCTTTCGAAAGGTTTTGTTAATAAAGCGTATTTGGTTAGAGTTCGGGGCGTAAAGATTCACAATAGTGTACGTTGAGGAGTTAAAGAGGGGGGCCCATTAAAAAAAAAAAAAATTAAAAGTCAGCAGCTACAAATACTGCAGCTGCTGACTTTTAATTGGACACTTACCTGTCCCAGGGTCCAGCGATGCGGGGGATCGAAGCCCCGCTCATCTCCCCCTCCGTTCGGCGGCACCGACATTGCAAACTGTGGGCTCCGGGCTGTGGATTCACATCCTGGCAACCACTGCGCATGTGCGAGTGGCGCCGCGCACAGTGATTGGCAGCTCAGTCACCTGGGACCTGTAATGGGTCCCAGATGATTGACAAGTGGGAGGGAACAGAGCCGAGTCCTTCCTGTGCCGAGGGGGAAGTGATGTCACCAGCCCAGGCACTGAAAGAGGCAGACTACGAGGGACCCCCTAGCAACAGGCATTTAGAGGTAAGTTAAAAAAAACATTTCCAAATATTTTTTTTTATTTTTTTTTAGGCACAGTCATGCATATTTTTTTTTTAGGGTGGAACACCACTTTAATATCGCAAATTAGTATTATGAATCGTCCTTGTGGGTCTGCAATCACTTCATGTTGATGAAATGAAACAGTGTCCCTTATTGCAATAAGAACTCCTCTTTTTTTGAGTTTGCAGTAAAAATATGGGGGAACTGCTTATTTGTGCATTTTGGGGGGGTGAACTATTGAAGTGTGTTTCCTGTGCACATAGGACATCGCTTTTGAATTGTTGGGCTTCCTTCCATAATGATTTACGCTTGACAAGGTGAATAAGTCCTTTGGTATTTATAGAAAGAAATGTCACCCCCATGTGGACAAAGAAAGTTTAGTTGTTTGACATTCTGTGTACATATAAGTTCTTTTGTTAGTGGAGTGCTTCCTCAAGTGGTCAAAACCAGTATAGGTTGTTTTGCTAAGTGTTAGTGCAGACCAGACAAGTGTTGTACTCACATTTTGAAGTGAAGGCATGTTTCTATTTCTATTATTAGCCTGGCTATGCTGGTGAGCTCTCTTTGGAGGTGTTGATCTGGGAGAAACAGTAGTGGCTCTGTCTGAGAGCTGTAAACAATCTGTAAGTTCTGACTGTGTTGGAAAAATATAGTAAGATGAAAAACAAAACTGGCTATGAACATAAAAACTTGAACTTTGAATAACATTTTAAAGCTTTTCAAGTGAACATTGTGATCCAAGTATGGGTATTTCATACCCGAATGCAGCATTTTGCTGCTCAAGTGGTTTCAAGGGGGTGAGTTTGTGAGCCGAGAGAGGCTACTGTCCCCATAGAACTGAACAGAATACTTATTTGCTTTCCATGTGTTCAGTGTCTTTTAGCATTCTTAGCTGTGACCTTTTGACATTCAGGATCCGCATGAGGAATACTCCTAGGGGAGTCAAGCCTGTTGACAGACTCTGGAAGTATCTGCCATTCTTTGAGCAGAGACAGACCTTTTCAGATGCGTGGTCTGACCACGTAATAACATTTATGGATGCTGCTACAGTTCTGGTCAAGGTCCATTGATCTACTAGGAAGAGATCAATTTGTGAGTATGACCTCCTAGGGGAGTCAAGCCTGTTGACAGGCTCTGGAAGTATCTGCCATTCTTTGAGCAGAGTCAGACCTTTTCCCAGTGAGTCTATGGTGAAGGTATAGCCCTCTTTGGTAATCGTGATTTTTGTGGGAAAGCCCCATCTATAGTTGATCTTATGATTCCTGAGGGCTTTGGTGATTGTGGTGAGGCTCCTTCTCTTCTGGAGGGTGTATTGCGATAAATCTGCAAAAATTTGCAGATTTTAATACTGTGGGGGAATATGCTCCTTGGTGCGCATTACAGACATTAATTTTTCTTTTGCGTGGTAAAAATGTAACCGTAGTATTACATCCCTAGGGATCTGGTCGGGGAGGTATGAAGGTTTAGGCAGGTGTTAGATCCTGTCTATGATCACATCTAGATCCATGAGTCCAGGAAGGATTTCTTTAAAAAGAGTAGTGGTGTACTAATGCAGTTCTCCTTGCTGTATAGACTCTGGGATCCCTCTGATTTTTAAGTTATTCCTTCTATTTCTGTCCTCCATGTCAGCCATTTTAGATTTTTTCCCTTCTATTATCTTCTCTTTTTCATCATGGGCATCTACTAAATCGTTTACAGTGGCTGCAAACTCCCCCATCTTGTTTTTCAATGTGCCCCACTCTGGATTCTACAGCCTGTATCTCCTTATTGAACTTTTGCATGCAGAACATCATGTCAGTTTGGATTGAGCTCCTTAGGGACAGTACCATGTCCTTTAGTACTGTGTCCATAACTGGCTGATTATTTGTTGGGAACACCTCAATGCTGTCAGGCAGCTCTGTAGTGTCCTCCCCAGAATCAGTGCAGGGACTAGCTGTGGGTCTGCACTCAGAGCCATCCATCCGGAATTTGGCTTTAGCTGGGCTTGCAGACTGAAGGGTATTTGGGTAGGATTGCTGGCTGCCTGGGCACCCACTATTTTTGCTGAGATGCAGAGTTAGCTGGGGTGGAGTGTGTGTTATAGGCCGAGGTGGATGTACGGCCGGCGCCATCTTGCCTACCTCCATGTGTCTGCCATTTAACGAAATCCGTCAGTTTCTGAGGCTTTCTGAGTTATTTTCTTTTCCTGGCCATGGTCACCGATGCTATGGTGTGCAGATTGCTCCATTTTTGGGGTGCAAACCCCCTCTGGAAAGTTGCTGTGTGCTGCTGTCTGTCTGTGGGAAGAGGAGCTCAGCTCTCACACTTCCATCTCTCTCTGCAGCCAGCCACGCTCCCGTTATTCTATGTTTTAAACAAATATTTTTTTACTGTAACTTATAGATGAGAAAGTTGTATTGTTTTGACATTTGTAGTGTGATTTTATTAAATGTCATTTTATGACTATTTTTAAATAATAATACAAAAATTTAAAAAGGGGGGGGTAAAGAATTATTCCTCTTTTCTTTATTCTTTTCTCTCTTGTCAGGTGTGGATTTTAAGGAGGACCTCATGAAAAAAAAAATCCAGTTATAAAGATTTAAAGGGGTTGGGAGGTGCCCTTTGCACTGACATTGTCACTTTTGCCCTACATGGACAGAGGTATGGCTTGGTTAAGAACCTGTTCTCAAGCTGTTGAATGCAAAATGAAAGTGAAGCAACACACTAAAAATGTTATTTTGTGTTCTCTCCTCCTGTAAACATGTCCACAGCTTTGGGCTTTCAGCACTGTGCAAAGCAGTGGAACCTTCACTGGCTGATAAAGAGGATTACAAGAAGCTAGAATACTGATAGATTTAGGTATTTATTCTAAATGAGTCTAAACACATTTGTGTATTTTTTAATGAATATATAATTGGATTATATTCTGTTTATATTTTCTTGGTGTTCAGCATTAAGTTACATGAAAATGTGCAGACAGTTTAAATTCTGACAGAACCAAGCAGAGTGTTCAAGTAAGGTTGTGTTTGTTTTATTAAAGGCCCTCCATTAGAAGGGAAATATCAACTTGCAGGCCGTCATAGACTGAAATGCAGTTGTTTTTATTTAGCCTTTCTGTTACAGTGAGCCCAATATTGTTAAGTGCTCATATGTTTATTGCTTGAATATGCCTAGCACAGAAGGAAGGATTTTTTTTTCTACAAAACTGCTGTGGAAGTAATAGACATATAGGACAGTTTTATACAGTATGAAAAATCCATGATTTTGTGAACAACTAGCAACCTAGCATATGGCTCAATATTTGCTTCCTCCCAAATGTAGAGCAGAATATCAGCATTGCCAAACAGAGATAAATAGACCAGCTTGGAATTAGAGACAGAGTATGTATACTTCACCTGTAAATGTAAGAGGGCCTGAGTTATAAATATTTCATAACTTAGTATGCTTTGTCAGAGCAACCACATTGAGTTTGTCAGAACAGCTTAAACTCCTGTTCAAGCAAAACTGTGTGAGAATCTCTATGAACGACTTACTCAACAAACAGTGCAAGCAGCAAAGTGCTCAGTGAAAATAATATTAGCCCATGGTAGCCCATGACACCAATGGTAGAATTTAATTTGAAGTCAGATTAGTACATCATTGTACCCAATTGGTTGGCACAAGCATTGTACTTTGCTCTTTGCACTGTTTTATCAAACTTGTTTGTATGTGTCCTGTTTTTAGATTGTTGTCATCAATATTATTCAAATATAACTCCAACATTTATAAAAATAAATAAAAATAGTCCCCATTATAATGATGTCCAGTATCTTTCAGCTTACTTCCTGTGAGCCATGGCAATCATATATAAACCCCCTGGGAGCATATCATTACACTAGCTTGGGCTCACAGTAATCGTGATTAGTATAACACTCAAACTTATATGAGCACAGTGCTGCCGAGGTAGAAGAACAAGTCACTAGAAAATTAGAAAGACCAGGATATCACTGGGTTCACCCAATAACTGTAGAAAAGGGTAAGTATAAAGTGTACATTTGTATGTTAATTCAGAGTGATGCCAACTAACATGCTTCCAGTAAGGCACCATCCCTTTCTAGTACATTGTGCACAACTGTCCATCTCCTGCACACCCCAGCAATGGGAACAGTGAGAAACTTTTAGTGAAGAGATTTTTGATGTGCCTTACAGGGAATCTTGCAACACCATGGAATAAAGGCAAACAACTTAATTACAAATTAAAAAAAACATTATCAATGATAATAGAAATACATCAATGCCAACTTTCCACCAAAATGACACATATCACTTCACAACTTGAAGATGTAAAATCCCAAATAGTTGTTATAAGCCCAAGCCACATAGTAAGGTAATATACTGTACATAGGTACTGTAATAGGGCGTACACACGGTCGGACTTTGTTCGGACATTCCGACAACAAAATCCTAGGATTTTTTCCGACGGATGTTGACTCAAACTTGTTTTGCCTACACACGGTCGCACAAAGTTGTCGGAATTTCCGATCACCAACCACGCGGTCACGTACACCACGTATGACGAGACTAGAAAAGGCCGGTTCAGAACCAAGCGCAGCACCCTTTGGGCTCCTTTTGCTAATCTCGTGTTAGTAAAAGTTTGGTGAGAGACGATTCGCGCTTTTTCAGACTCGTGGCTTTCAGATCGTTTTCTGCTGTTCAGTTTGTGCTTGTGGGTTTGTATCTGCTCTTCAGTGCGTGCAGTCAGTTCATATCAGAGTTTTCTGTGTGATCTTGCCTGCTCGTTGCTGTTTTTCAGGTCGCTCTTCACAGGCCTTGCTGTCCTTCAGTGCGTTCTGTTACTTCGTTCTGAGCAGCCGACCGTTTTCTAGCCATGTTTCGTATGCGTACTCCTTGTAGAGTTCGTGCTGTGCAGGGACTTGGTGTTGGGGTCCTGACCTTGACACAAGTCCAGTCCATGAACAGGGTGGGGAGGAGTTCATGGACCAAGAATTGGTTGCTTCAGCGTGACCAGTTCTCTCATATGCCTTTGCTCCGTGAGATCCGTGAGAATAATCCTGATGATTTCAGGAACTTTCTCAGGATGACGGACCCCGTGTTTCACCGTTTGTTGGCTTCGCTGACCCCCTATATCAGCAGACAGAATACCTGCATGAGGCAAGCCATCACTCCGGAGCAGAGGTTGGTCGCTACCTTCCGGTATTTGGCCACAGGGAGAAGCCTGCAGGACTTGAAGTTCTCGACAGGCATCTCCCCCCAGGCTCTGGGGATAATTATCCCAGAGACCTGTTCTGCCATCATACAGGTCCTGCAGAAGGAGTATATGAAGGTAAGATTTTTATCCTTTAATATCACATTTTATTGTCTTTAATGTTTGATAATATCTTGTATTTCTTTCCTCATTCCCTAATTACCATGATTGTAATATGCTGTGAATGTCCCCTTTGTCCTCATGCATGCTGGACTTTTATGTAATTATTATTTTAGGTCCTTCATAAATATTTGCCCTTCAATAACCTCCCCAGCATGGTGTCTCCTGCCCTATATTCACCTCATGTAGTCACTTAACAATGTATTTTATCAGCTCCATAGTAGTGCTTTACCCCAAACACCCCCTAAAATGTTTGGAAATGTTATTTTTGATTTAAATTCAGGCAGAGTGCCAGAGGTTTTTTTTGTGGTGTCCCCAAATAATTTTTAGTAACCCTCCCTCCCCCAACTGCTAAGTCAGCTGATCCCAATTCTCTATCTATCCTCAATCATCTATCTGCTGACTTTGCCAAACCCATACACACTATACCCACCTCTTTACTGGTCAGATTTATGGCTGAATTACCCAAAGCATGTAGTGCAAGGGCCTGCCTGTATACTTTCCAATGGTACTGTTTAAAGTTTTTGTATCCTATTATTATCTTGACAGGTAATAGCAGAATGTCCAAATGTCCTCAAATGTGTACAATGTGTATTTATATCTTTGTATTCTGACACTTCTTACCTGTCCAGTGGGCTGCCAATAGTGTAACTAAGGAGGGGCTGTTCAAAGTAATACCCATTATTTAGGCATTCAGCTCTCAATGAAGGGAAGAGGGTTACCTGTCCAAGATTTCCACACACCCCATAATGTTAGAAATGGCCCATGAGGGGGGGGAATATGATAGGTGTACCTTATACTTTGGCCTTGTTAAATTCCCCTTAATAAATGCTATCTGGAGGTTTCCCCATAATGTTTGTGTCTAATCTGCTTGCCATGTTTCAGAGTAAAAATAGTAATGTTTATTGTTTTTTCCTCAACAGTTTCCTTCCACGCCACAGGAATGGCAGACTGTGGCCTCCCACTTTGCCCAGCATTGGGACTTTCCTAACTGCGGAGGGGCAATTGATGGGAAACACGTCCACATCGTCCCACCACCCAACTCGGGGTTCGTACTATTATAATTACAAGGGGTTTATTAGTATAGTGATGTTTGGCGGGGGTGTCGGCTAATTACGACTTCTTGTATGTGGACGTGGGGAAGAATGGCCGGATGTCCGATGGTGGAGTCATCACCCAGACGGAGTTCTACAGGCGTCTCCAGAATGGCAGCTTGGACTTGCCAGCTCCAGAGGACAATGTGGAAGGACTCCCATTTGTGTTCGTTGCTGATGAAGCATTTGCGCTGGGGGACCACCTGATGCGGCCATTCCCAATGAGGACCCTCACCCCGGAACAGAGGGTTTTTAATTACCGGCTGGCCAGAGCCCGAAGAGTGGTGGAGAACACATTTGGAATCCTGGCCAGCTGGTTCCGCCTATTTCTGACACCTATCCATATGGCGGAGTATAAACTGAACCATATAATACTTGCGTGCTGTGTTCTCCATAATTTTTTACGGAAACATTCAGCCAACGATGCTGGCTCAGTTGGGCCTGAGGCCGGAATCCTACATCAAACCACACTGACGGCGCTTGAAAGTGGCCATCCTGGCTTGCCCTCCCTGAGTGCCCGTGATGTCCGGTCACGCTACCTGGAGTTCTTTGCGGGTAGGGGGGCTATCAATATGCCAGACAATATGTGAAGCCTTTTTTAAAAAAAAAAAAAAGAAAATCTTTGTGGACATTTACTGCTTGTGTTTGTTTTAGCTGACCCTGACAGAAATGTTTTGAGTTGAGAAAATGTTGTGATTTGGTAACCTTATACAAAGCACTGTTGGCTGTTATTTCCTAAATGCAAAAACACATTTCACTACAAGTGCACTTGCAACTGCACTGAACCTGCACTTGTAGTGCAAAGAGGATTTGCCCTTAGGAAATAACCCCCACTTTTGCATCAAACAGCTATTACATCACCCCAAAAGTGTTGTAGTGTTGAGACAATAATCCACACATTCTTGAGTAAGCCACTTTTTTATACCTGCACAATCACATGTGCATTTCTCAAAGGTTTTTAAAACAAACCAACATGTTTGTTGTATAACAATTTTTGCAGTAGCATTAGCAAAATTCGAAATGTCCATTTCAGATAAAACAGGCCTGTGTAAAACCAACAAGAAAGCCAAAAAACTTGAACTTACAAAGTTCCCATTAGGTAAAACCTGAAGGCTATATCAGACATCAGTATTTAGGAACTGGGTTTGATATAGCGTTCAGATGGGGGGAAATCACCCCTGGAAAAGCCAAATTTGGAAGATGCACACAAATTTCCCAATGTCAACATGTGCTATCTGCCATCAGGGGGGATCAAGGGACGTGTTTTGGGGGAGCAAGCCCTTCCTCAACGCTACTTTATAATTGAGGAAGGGGTTGCACCCCCAAAACGCGTCCATTGATCTCCCGTGATGGCAGATAGCACATGTTGGCACACTGTGTGCATCCTCCAAATTTGGCTTTTCAAAACATTGCCAAAAAATATAAAAGATTGGACCACAATACAAAAAGTGATTTTGTGGGGTTTAAATTCGCCCCAAAACATCAATGATGTTATTATTTTTTTTAATAACATCATGGATTTTTTGCTGGATGTTTTGCAGTTCGGCATTACACCCCATGATCTCCCCGATCAGGATCTGGGCACTTTCAGAAGTAAAGCGTTTGGGATCCACAACCTCACAATCACCTAAAAAGAGATAAATCAAAAAAAAAAAGGTCTCAAAAATCTGCCACCATCCATCTCTTTTACCTGAGTCTGTGGTCGCAGACACTCACCTGTTGTGGTGCCAATCTCCACCACATCTTCTTCTTCCTCCTGCTCTTCTTGGGTTTGCGGTATTTCACCTTCTTCCAGAGGTGGGGGGTCTCTGGTCTCCTCGGATGAGGGGTGTCCTCTGAGTCTTTTCTCCCCTATGTAAAACAAAAATGGTATAATTAGCACACAGATTTTTGATGGCAGAACTATAAATAGGAAACATTGCTTGGAAGTGGGAATTACAGTTCCAAAATATATTTTTTTTATTGCCCTTTGTCAAGTTGCAATACTTTA
The DNA here is from genome assembly GCA_037952925.1 of Lithobates clamitans. NCBI lineage: Eukaryota > Metazoa > Chordata > Amphibia > Anura > Ranidae > Lithobates > Lithobates clamitans. The sequence continues at coordinate 5,474,614 of JBBGZY010000079.1, forward strand.
CCTGTTTGGTACAAGCTTCACAGATGTAGCCCCCCTATAGTATACACTGGAGCACCTGTGTGCCCCCCCTAATAAAAATGGTGTTCTGGTGTCCCACACTAGTGCTCCAGTGTCCAGATGTAAAAACAGCTGCTCAGTGTCCTCTCCTTACACACAATCTAGTTTGCATTTCATTCTAGTAACAAACCCATCTACACAAACAAATATTTGGCATCCAAGTTGGCCCAAAAAAAATGTGGGAAAATGCATATGGCCTAAACAATGGTGTTCTAGAGGCCGAAAGAAAAATGTTTGATACGAACGAATAATGGGCCCATGAACATTAAAGTTGCCCTTTTAAACGTTACAATTAATAAAAGCATATGGAGCAGCACGAACGTAATAAAGACAGAAAGAATAGGAACACAGCACAACTACTTACTTGTTTGCAGCACTCTCCGGATCTTTCAGTACTGCTCTGGCTCTCTCAACTTCAGGTCTGACCACCGCTTCCTGAGCTGATCTTTAGATCTTCGTACCCCGAAATTCCTGTGAAGGCTTTTGATCACTTTCGCCATGATCTTGGCCTTTCTGATGTTGGGGTTGGGGTAAGGCCCATACTTCCCGTCATAGTCGGACTTCCTCATGATGTGGACCATCTCCAACATCTCCCCAAAGGACATATTTGTGGCCTTAAAACGTCTCCTTCTGGATCGGGACGTGCATGGATCCGGGCTTTCCTCCTCCTCCTTCTCATTGCTATAATTAGCACACACCTGCTCGAACTCCGCCATCATGCTCTTCACCCACTGCGCCGAACGAAAAGGGGAGGGGAATAGACTAGAAAGAACGTCAGGGGCGGGCGGAGTTACACAAATGCGCAGTGTGTATAAAGCGTAACACGCGTGCATATTACATAAGATCTGTGAGCGGAGGAAGGAGCATTGGACGCGCCGATCGTAAGAACGAAGGTAAGAGACAAACTTGTGCCTATACTGCTTCTAGATTGAGGCCTATATTGTAACAAGATTAGGAGAGTTTTGTCTGACATTAGGCTTTGTCTTGTGTTGTGTCTTGCAGTGAACATGGATATGCTACTCAAAGATAATGACTTCATGTCAGTATTCCTAGAGATGCTAAGGGAGCTGCCCTGTTTGTGGGAGATTAACCACCCCCATTTCAAGAACCAAGCAAAGAGGAAGGCAGCACTGGAGCAATTGTGTGAAATTGTGAAGCAGGTGATCCCCACGGCAGACATCACTTATTTAAAGATATTAATTGGTTGCCTGAGGAGCACATATCTGAGGGAGCGCAAGAAAGTCCTGGATTCACAGAGATCCGGAGCAGCAGATGACATCTATGTCCCCAGGATGTTGTACTACAACAGGCTGCACTTTCTGGCAGGCCAGACTGAACCCAGGCCATCCCTCTCCAGTCTTCCTTCCACGCTTCCTTCCCCCCCGGCTGAGGCTTCTGATGCCCAACCTGGGCCTTCCAGGCCACATGTGGAGGAGCCCAGATTGAGCCAGGTATAGCATTTCTCTAAATATTTCTGCTTGTACAATCAATGATGTTAACTAGATGTTAGTTGGGAGTACTAATTTAGGATTGTGATTGATGATGCAAAAACTAAAACCATGTCCCTTTTTCATACACAGGGAAGTCTCAGCCAGGAGGTGGCCGGGCCGAGCCGGCTGGCTGATCTGCAGGTCCCTCCACCCCCCCTGAAAAGAGAAAGTGGCAGTAGGAGGAGTGCCCTAGAGGAGGCTGCTATAGGATTCTTTTGGAGGGCTACAGAGGTCCTGGGAGCACCCCACACCATGGAGGAGAACATTGCTGCCTTCATTGCATATAAAATGCAGAGGATGGAGAAGGGCCAACAAGTCATGTGTGAGGCCCTCATATTGGAGGCTCTTGAGAAAGGTATGAGGGGCCAAATGACACCTCAGACACACCTTTGTGATGGTCCTCCTCCTCCTCCTGCAGGTCCTCCTCCTCCTTCTCCCTCTCCTCCAGGTCCCCCCAGTCCCCCTCCAGGTCCTCCCAGTCCTCCTCCTCCTCCAGGTCCTACTCCTCCTCCTGCCACATCTCCAACTGCACAGCCACAGCCCAGAAGGAAGCGTGGAAGAAAGACCAGACAGTGATTGCCCTGGGTTCAGTCTGGTCGGCCAAAAGATGCAGCCTCTTGTGGTACCACAGCCTGGGGACACAGATGTCATCTGCTGCTATCCGGATCTCTGCGAATTCTGGACCAGACTGCCCTCCCTTACATATGGACTCCTCAGGCCACCAATTTTGATGTTCAAGAATTGATGTCTGCCGTGGGGGTCCCAGGCTTTGCTAATTTCTCATGTTGATCCAGTGTTGCCTTCCTCTTTGTTTGGTTCTGATCCCTTAATAAAGGATTTTTGTTTTGAATTATACTCTCCTATGTGTTTTACTTCAAAAATGACAGCTTGTTTGTGAGGGTTCAGGTACATTTCTAATATACAATGTGAAATGAACAAGGGACACCAACACCAAACAATCTCCTGGAGATTAAATAATAAAAGATATCAATGGTGTTTGGGTAACTTGACACACAAAACACACCCAAAAATATTCTGGAGTAAAAATAAAAATAACATTGAACAAAGATCAGCCTTGGAAAAAATCCAAACATTAAAGAAAAAAAAAGGCTGAAAATCCATAAAAAAAAAAAAAATATATATATAAAACTGTCAGATGTGACAACTAATAACAATATATTCAGGGAATCCCACTAAAAACACAAATAAAAGTTTGTGAGAAGTGTGTGTGAATATGAGCAGCAAAACTACTTAATTCTTGTCACATTATAAAGAAGAAGAGAGTGCGCTGTATTAAACCATTTTTAACATTGCAGCGTGACGAAAGTGCTGTATCCATTGCGAACGCTAAGTTTACCAGAACGAGCTGTCCCGTCTCGGAATCTCTTCTGAGCATGCGTGGCACTTTGTGCGTCGGAACAGGCCACACACGGTCAGAATTGACGCGATCGGATTTTGTTGTCGGAAAATTTTATCTCCTGCTCTCCAACTTTGTGTGTCGGAAAATCCGATGGAAAATGTCCGATGGAGCCCGCACACGGTCGGAATTTCCGACAACACGCTCCGATCGGACATTTTCCATCGGAAAATCCGACCGTGTGTACGGGGCATAAGTGTCATGGATCAATGTGTTTCACCATGAAAACTGCTTCAATATGATCCAATGACAACTGATGTAACTAAATAAAAAAAAAAATTGTAAATTAAAAAGGAATTATTTGAGACATCTACAGTATACATTAAATGACATGCATAGAGAGAAACAGATGTATGAATAGACCAAAAAAAAAAAGGAAAAAAACAAACAAAAAACAAAACAAACAAACAACCCACCAAACCACCCATAAGAAAACCAAATTATCATAGAACCCTAGAACTCACCAAAACAACCACGGATATGGCCAACCCCCAACATACTTCACCATATGGGTCAAAAAACCATGGGGGGGAGGGCAGAGCCAGACAAAGGGATACAAAGAGCATCCGTCTTACCTGTATATTAGCAAAAATTAATAGTCTTCACACCCTCAGTGATGCGCAGCTCTATCAAAATTCTCGGGCGAGCATAAAGAAGAGAATAAAGAAAAAGAAAAATATGCTAAAAATATAAAACCACCACAAAAAAATTATCTACCAGGAATTATCTTGGCCCCATATAATTCAAGCAAAAATATTTCCCAGTTTCCAATATATCTACCCCTTTCACAAAACTATCAATATGTATTAATGGAGAAATATACTCCTTTCAAAAAAACTATCAATGGTGGGATATACAGTTTTTGACTCAAAAATAGAAAGACAATCTTCTACCTAAAGAAGTAACAGAAACCCTGGGAAATAAAGTGAAAAAGAAAAATTAAAAGCATTGCAACACACCTTGAAACCCAAAGAAAAAACAAAGCTCTCCTTAATGAACACATAAATATCAAAATCCACCAGTGTAGCCATTCTATATCAAGGTAAATAGTAAAGGCATCTCACTATCCAAGGTCCCACCAGCACCAGTAGATGCATTTGATCACTTGTGTCAACCAGTTGTAAATGGTGCGTTGCACACCATGTGGCACGCCAACCACTATATAAAGGAGAAGTACTGCCCCACCCCGGTCTGACGTTCACCACACTCCACTTACACCTCAAGCATGATGCGTAGGTGAAATGGCAGAACGTCCCATCCTGCTGCTGCACTTCTGGTACCAGAACCAGAAATGAATATGGACCCACAATGCAAATCCCCACACCCAAGCCATGTCTGTGCTGCAAACACAGTGCCACCCATTGCCACAGAGGCAGACAGCAGGAGCGGCCATTAAATTAAATGTACAAACACCAGCAAAAACAACTTTACAGACTTCCACCCAAAAAACTAAATCCAAAAGTCTTCAATAAAACTATCAAGCAGATATTAGACAAACCTAAAAACTCTTTAATATTCTTATACAAATAATATTGATTGGACATGGCCAACCCTCACAGTGGAGACAGCCGGCAAAGACATCAAAACATAGTCTATAGACTGTTCTGCCATTGTACAAAGTAACAGGGTATATGGTACTTACATGTTGTAGACTCATTGGGGGTTAATTGAATAAAAACAAGCAAAGAAGCACGTACTGGCTGCAGGGGTTCACATAGTGCAAAAGGTTATCCGTGTGTCTATAAACCGATCCTCTGAAGCGCATTCACAAGAGACGCCTAATCTCTCTAGCAGTGATCAAATTACCACTGTGGAGAAAAGTTATACCAGGAGGAGATTGTAAGTACAAATTCCTCTTGTTGTAGAAAGAGTAGAAGGAGTAAGGGGGATTACAGCAAACATTAAGGCATATAGCCATGTAGGTGCATGGCTTTTTGGAGACATAGTATTTACCTTACGTTAGACATCTGAGTGTGCTGCTGACAACACGGTGGCGGCCAGTAGACTGACCTGAGCCATCCGGGTGTCAGCATTTAAATACCTGATCTGTTTGGATGTCAGCCAATGGAGTAATCCATTCCACTAGTACAGCTGCATGTAATTGCAGCTGATAGCGGAAAATGAGGCATCTCTCTGACAGGGGGGTGTGTGGCGTAATCATGTTTGCTGTAATCCCTCTTACTCCTTTTACTCTTTCTACAACAAGAGGAATTTGTACTTACAATCTCCTCCTGGTATAACTTTTCTCCACAGTAGTAATTTGATCGCTGCTAGAGAGATTAGGCTTCTCTTGTGAATGAGCTTCAGAGGATCGGTTTATAGACACACGGATAACCTTTTGCACTATGTGAACCCCTGCAGCCAGCACGTGCTTTGTTGCTTGTTTTTATTCAATTAACCCCCAATGAGTCTACAACATGTAAGTACCATGTACCCTGTTACTTTGTACAATGGCAGAATAGGCTATAGACTATGTTTTGATGTCTTTGCTATGTAATTATGTCAATACTATTATATATATACATTTATGTTTCAGACAAAAGAATAATTTTACCCAACTGTGTAAACTCTCCTGAAGAAGGAAATGATACGTTTTCAATGCGATTTTCCGAAACATGTCGGGATGTAAACAGCTACCAATCCTAAAACTGAACCCAATTTCTATTGAGGCGGCACATTAGGATTGTTAGCTTTGGGTGATACTAATTGTATGTTTGAATATTTTTCATCAACTCATTGATATATTGTCTTCAAGAGTGAATTATATTTGCTGTTTTAAAAAAAATCTATTTATGTACACTAGTAAAGTTGCAACTTTTTTCATAGCCCTAAAAGATGAAATAAGAGGAAGGACAGGGGGAAAGGGATTTTGATGTCCCTTATCCACACCCTTAACCGTAAAGGAAGAGGGCAAACTAAATTGCTCTTTTAGGCCAGTTTACTACATGATTTTAATTTCAAAATCCACCGTCTCTCCTTCTGCAAAATCAGTCCATCAAAATTGCCCCCTCCCTGCTGTAGATGTATTCTTTCCAAAGCTGCAAATCATAACCATATTGTTTTACAGCCATGCTTGCTCACAAAGTGGCAAGCAACTGGCCTTACCAAGTCTCTCCCCCCTATATCCTTCACATGTTTGCAAATTTATTCCTACAGTCGACCTTTTGTCTTGCTCACATAAAAGAAGTCACAGGGACACCTCAATATATAGACTACTCCAATTGTGGGACATGACACAAAGTGATGTGGTTTCAATATTTTACCATAAGGAAGTAAATAAGGGGTAGTCATCCATTTTGCAATTATTTGAAAATGACTAGACACAATCATGTCCTGAATGAATGTGTCTCTATGGAAGGTAATCTTAGGAGTGTAGTCAACAAGTTCCACTAACACCTTGTCATCCTTTAAAATGTGCCAGTGCTTGTTGAAAACCTTAAATCTTGTCTTAGAAGCAGAGTTACTGGCTGTATCTTGAAACAGCAGATCTCTAGGGTTACTTTTCACCCTCCAATAAACCGTTCTCGGTGACCTCCTACTATACCCCCTGTTAAAAAAAATGCTAAAAATTGTAACTTGGAGGCTTCTTCCTCTCTGCTATTTGTGTCCCTGTGTCTGATTTGGCCCACCCATATTTATTTTTACCGGTATGGTGAAGTATGTGGGGAGTTGGCCATATTTTTGGTTGGTTTGGGGAGAGGAGGTTTTAGGGCTCTAGTAAGGTTTGGTTTTCATATGGTGGTTTGGTGTTTTGTTTATGTTTTCTCTTATTTTCTCCCCTTCCTGGGTCTCTTCATACATCAATTGTTCTCTATGTATTTCATTGTTTAATGTATAGATGTTTCAAATAATTCCTTATTTGTGTAATTTTATTATAATATACAATGTAATTATCTGTTTAGCTACATCAATTGTCATTGAATCCTGATGAAGCTGTTTTTATGGTGAAGCACATTGATCCATGATGCTTGCCTAAGACTGGACCTATGACATCTATTTGGGATTTTATATCTTCAAGTTATTATGTGATATGTGTCATTATGTTGGTGAAAAGGTGGCATCCCAGACAGCAAGGATAACTTGCCACAAATTTGTGTCAGTGTTGAATTGTAAGACTTGCTACACATTTTCACTGGCAAGTTGTACACTTGCAGAGCACTTGAAGCACAAGTTCTAGTTGTTACTTTTCCAATTTGTAGCAAATTTACATGGCAAGTCTCTAGCAAGAGCTACATTGAAGTGGTGAGTCTACAACAGGAACTCTGCAAGTCACAGTGACCCCTGTGATTGGATGACTATTGCACAACATAATTAAACCAGAACTTGCAGCAGACTTGCAGAATGTTTGCAAAGAAAGTTGATTTAGAGTCATGCAATGCAATCGTGACTTGCTAAGTCTAACAGTAGCTTAGCAAGTCATTTTCCAACTTGAAACTCAATTTCTTGCTATCTGGGATTGATGTATTTCTTATATCTTTTATAATGTTTTTAAATTTGTAATAAAGTTGATTGCTTAAATTCTATGGTTTTGTGGTATCCCCTGTAAGGCACATTGAAAACTCTTTACAATAAGCGTCTCTCTGTTGCTGGGGTGTGTAGGAGATAGACAGTTGTGAACAGTAATGCCGCGTACACACGGTCGTACTTTTCGTCTACAAAAGTCCGATGGACGCCGACGGACTAAAGCTGGCTGACAATCCAATCATGTGTGGGCTTCCCCGGACTTTCAGTGGACTTTCAGCGGACTTTTCCAGCCGCAAATCTGACGGACTTTAGATTTGAATCATGCTTCAAATCTTTACGTTGTAACTACACCGGACCCAGAAATCCGCTCGTCTGTGTGCTAGTCCGACGGACAAAAACCCACGCTAGGGCAGCTATTGGCTACTGGCTATCAACTTCCTTAATTTAGTCCGGTGTACGTCATCACGTACAAATCCGTCTGACTTTTGTGTGATCGTATGTAGGCAGGTCCGTTCATAAGAAAGTCTGCCGCAAGTCCGCCAAAAGTCTGACAAAAGTCCGTCGAAAGTCTGTCGGACAGGCTGTCGGACTTTTGTAGCCGAAAAGTCCGACCGTGTGTATGCGGCATAAGTATAAAGTGGTTAAAAAAACAAAACAGATAATATTTCAGGGAAGAAGTTACACCATATCCATGAATGTTATGTGTTTCATATCATACATACTATAAGTAAAGACATAAGGACACAACACAATTCATTTGCCCATGGGACTTTAAATGAGGCATATCGCTGACATACAAGCAAATCATACATAAAATATCAATTTATTAATTATGGCACTAAAAAAATCAAACTATACATAGAAGACTGGCTAAAAAAAACAAGCCTATTTATTGTACTCCATCTTATATCAGTATGAAATGTACAATATATTAGTATATATTCCATTCCAGGTATTCCCACATGACCAAATTTATAAAGAAAAGTGCATCCAACATCTCAACATGTTTCCTGAATATCTACTCACTTCATCAGGAGTAGATGCTACTACCTGCTATCTACAGAATAAGAGATTCAATGCAAGACAGATCTGGTGAAGTTGGAAATTAACGTTCAATACTGTATAGCCCATGTTATCACTAGAGATAAACATAAAAGTTTACAAAGTCAAAAGTACAAAAGTCTACATATATATAATAGTTATACAATATAGGTGAATATATCAATAAATTATTCATCCAAAAAAGAGGCAAGATAAAACATATGAACCAGTTCTGTAACTTCTGTGAAGGTATGAACAAATAGAAAAAGCACAGGTACACTATAATGCTCAAAAATCCAGCTGGAATATTTTTAACGAATGCTTCATGTGTGCATTGAGTTTTTTGTATTGATTAATACATTTATATTTTATGTATAATTTATTTGTATGTCAGTGATATGCCTCATTTAAAGTCCCATGGGCCAATGAATTGTGTTGTGTACTTATTAAATAGGGATGAAAGTACAGCACTATTGTATATGCACCAGATCACAAACAAATCTGTTGTTAAAGTGGGGTTCCACCCAAAAAAACAAACATATCTAAAAAATTCTAAAAAAAAAAACAAAAAAACATTTGGATTTTTTTTTTTTTTTTACTTACCTCTAAATGCCTGTTGCTAGGTGGTCCCTCGTAGTCTGCCCCTTCGTCTGCCTGGGCTGGTGACATCACTTCCCCCTGGCACAGGAAGGGCTCGGCTCTTCTCCCTCCCTCCTGTCAATCATCTGGGACCCATTGCAGGTCCCAGGTGATTGAGCGGCCAATCACGGCGCTCGGCGCCGCTCGCGCATGCGCAGTGGGTGCCAGGCTGTGAAGTCACAGCCCGGCGCCCACAGTTGAAATGCCGGCGCCGACGAGCGGAGGGGGGGGACGAGCGGGGCTTCGATCCCCCGCACCGCTGGACCCAGGGACAGGTGAGTGTCCAATTAAAAGTCAGCAGCTGCAGTATTTGTAGCTGCTGACTTTTAATTTTTTTTTTTTTAATGGCCCCCCTGGGTGGAACTCCTCTTTAAGTACAGATATAAGGATTTCCATTTTTCTTGGACAATATTATTAGCTGCATGCTTATTTTTGGCTTGTAATTTGGAAGAATTAAGTGCAGAACAAGGCATTGTAAATCAGTAATGGAGGAATCAGCTGAAGGAAAACAAAAGGCAATACTTTTGACCAATCCTTTGACGATTTCCAACACAACTTCCTCAGTTTGGGTGTTGCATACCTTTTAATTGCACTGACATGATTATTCATTTTGTGTATTTTTCTGTCTATACCACCCAAATTTTTGTAACAGAGTAAGTACAGCAAGAACTTGCAAAAAACATTCTATTCTTATATAATGTTTACTGATAAATATACTCCATTACATTTCTGGCTGCACTTTTGCTTATCTGTGTTACAGGATATCATAAAGTTGCTAAGCTGGAATAGATATATGCAGTACAAATGCTAAAATGTCACATATCATAGGAAGTATGATAATTATAACACAATACAACCAGTGCATTTAGACTAAAAAAATGGCTAGCTAGGCCTGTTTTCCTGCTTCTTGCTTTCCTGCTTACTGTTTTTTAACTGCAGGATGGCGAATATATGTGATTTGAAAAGGGTTATTGATCCTTGCATTGAAACTTGCAATTCTTGCAACTTCATATGAAAGACTTGTGTCTGATTAATAAAATGATAAGACTGGAAGAAAGTATACTGTCTGTATTTCCCATAAAAAACAGTTTTTGTGCCATGTAGAATAGAAGAACATACATAAAATGTAACATGTCACAAAAAAGAATATTTGTGTTGATATTGCTTTACCTTCTCAAATTGCTAGCTGCCTGGCTGTCATGCAGATGTGGTGGCTTCAATGTTTTTCTGGGTCACTGACGTGGGACAAGTATGCAGATCAGACAATTAAAAAATATGACAGATTTTCTTGGCTGCACACTTGTTTCAATTCACTGATTTGATGTATTGAAGCAAGAGAGTCAAAATAACAGTCAGGCAGTGAGTTTTTTTTTTAGGAGAGTTCATAAATGGCACCCTCAATCATTCCCATGACTGGTTTTCTTTAAAGAAATTCCAGACAATTTTTTTAAATATAATTCTGAATTGAGTGCGGGAATGCCGAGAACCACTATGTTTTTTTAATTGCTGTGTATGCCTTTGTTATGCAGAGGTTATCTTATTGGATGTCTAAACGGCAGCCCCATGACATAAGGACAAAAAAATGAGGGGAGTGGGTGTCACAGACAGCAAAAAAAATCTGACAGAGGTACTAACCACACCGTCCTTAATCCCTGCCACAGAAACAAGTAAGAGGAAATCTCTCTGATGGAATCACAGACAGCAAATAAATCCTAATAGAGATTCTATTCCTTCGGCTACAATCATGCATAGGGTTGGCTAGGTTCAGCCCCCAGCATGGGCGTCCACAGAACTTTTTTCAGGGGGGCATCCTTTTAAGGTCTGGTCATGTGATCTTATCTATGTCAGTCAACAGCGGCTGCAGGGGAGAAAGCGCTTGGCGGATGATAAACCCCGATGAGGTGATGTCACCAATATGTTCCCATGTCACAGTTGTTATTGGTGCTCCCTCCTCTCCCCTGCATACACTGCTGGATCACACAGGTGAGATAACATGACCAGATTGGAACAGTCTGAAAATAGGTTAGTCCACATAGGTGTTAGGGGTAAGGAGGCAGGGGGGCAGGGGGGCAGGGGGCAGTTTTTAAGGCTAGCGCAAGCTGGAATTCTACTTTCAATCTTCCCTTCCTATTGGTGGATTGTGGCAGTGTTAAAGCAGAGCTACACCCAAAAGGGGAAGCTCCACTTGTTTGCACCCTCCCCCTTCCACTGCCACATTTGGCACTTTTTGGGGTGTACTTGGTTTTGCCGTGGCAATCTGAGCCACATGCAAAACCATGCAAAATATGCTGCGAGCGACCACAGCAAGTGAAGGTATAAATAAACATACAATTAGGCAATCAATAAATTACAAAAAAACTATACCTGCATGGTGCAGCATTGGCTTAAGCCAGTGGAGATTTTTTAAAATCTATATGGACACAATAGCATCTTTATGCTGTTGTGCCCATATAGATGCTGGTGTGCCTCTATATGGTTGCAACAGCTTCTATATAGGCACAATAGAAGTTATATGGGCACAATAGCATAAAGATGATATTCTGTCCATACTGTATAACTCTTATTGTGGCCATACAAATGCTACTGTCTCCTATTGTTGCCAGTGGCACTGACCTTGCAGCGCTGCCAGTGCCGGGACAAGGTTATCTGGTGACCAGGGTGAAGATGCCAAACTGCGCTAAATTTTGGGTGTCTTTAGTTAGCCTAAAACACAGATTTCTTGTAAAATATTAACAGCTACATACAGAATGCCCAAAATTATTTATACTGAGTGAGAGAGAGTTTTTTAGACATTTGTAACTGACCTTAAAGAATATGTAACATGCTTAGTCAGAAATTAATTCTTGCAGACGCTCACCTCCTTTGCAATCAAAACATGTAGCCTTAAAAATGTCCATTACAGATTTGTAATGAGCCTGGGAAGTAGTATAATTGTCCTGGTCTGGGGTCTTATCAGAGTTCCTGGATACTGATAATTAAATTGTAATCTGAAAGCACTGATTACAGACAGATCATGACACAGAACAAGCTGACACTAACCCAGCTTGTTCTACAAATATAATTTAGCACTTCACCTTAATGGCAGCTTCCATGGCTTGATTCAGGAACTTCTTAGCTGGCCTGGGGTGAGCTCTGGTGACTATTGGGTTAGACAGTGGCTGCTGAGTGAACTTTATCTTCCTGCTCTACCCACCCTCACTGCTGCTCTGACTGTGATCACTCTGACTTGGACAGCAGCCAAACCTGGGAGGATTGTTCTTCTCCTGTCTGGTATGGCTGCAGCTACAGAGAAGGAGGCAAGCACAGCATCAGTTCAGTGTGCCGGCTGAGTGGTTATACCAGGATGATGCCTGCACCTACAGGCATCACACCAGTATCAAGATTTTCAGTAGGTGATTCTGTACAAGACAGAAGTGATCTGAGTGGCTAATTAGCCACTCAATTACTTCTGCGGGTGGCGGAAGGAGGTCCCACCCTTCTCCCGCTGCTGCCTCTCCCGGGCTTTCAGGTCCCATCGTGGAGGCCAGTAGCGATGCAGCCTGTGGCGATGGCTGCCCTGTACAGAGAGAGAGGAAATGACGTCATTCCCCTCTCTGTGTCATTCCCCTCTCTGTGTAAACCTGGAGAAGAGGACCTGTCACGACCCATGCTATCACAAGGGAAGTTGTTCAGCCCTTGTCATAGCAATAAAGTTAGTACAAAAAAAAGTGTAAAAAATATTTTTATGTATAAACTAAATAAATAATAATAAAAAAAAGTGAAGTGCCCCGTCCCATCGTGCTTATGCGCAAATGCTATTGCATGTGTTACTCCTGCACGCAAATGTAAACGGCGATCAAACCACACATGTGAGGTATTGTTGCGAACATCAGAGAGAGAGAGAAATAATTCTAGCACCAGACCTCCTGTGCAACTCTAAACTGTTAAGCTGTAAAGGTGTTTAAAGAATTGCCTATGGAGAATTTTAAGCACCGTAGTTTGCCGCCATTCCACGGGCAGATGCAATTTTGTGCGACATGTTAGGTATCTATTTACTCTGCGTAACATCATCTTTCACAATATGCAAAAAAAATTGGGCAAACTTTAGTGTTTTATTTTTTTAATTCATGAAAGTGTTTTTTTTTTTTTTTTTAAAACGCTGCGCAAATACTGTGTGACATAAAAAGCTGCAACACCCACCATTTTATTTTATAGGGTCTCTTATAATATATATATATATATATATATATTATAAGAAAAAATATATATATTTTTATATATAAAAAGTAGATTTTTACATGTATAAGCAAAGTGTCAGAAATGGCTCGGATGGCAATTGGTTAAAGTGGCACTAAATGTTATCGTTATTCTCCAAAAAAATCTGTACACATCCACTACCTAATACCTTGGAATGTATTTTTAATTGAATTTGTTTCCTGCCTTCTTGTAATTTCCCCTGTGAGCTCCTGAGTTTCTCCTTTTCCCCTCCATTCCATTTGTTTGGAACAAGCAGTGAACATTAGTGCATTGCAGTCATGTACACTGCTCTATGCACACTACAAATCCAAAATACATAATCCATAGTCCATCTCAGGAGTGAGCAAGACAGAGTGACTTTGTTCCTGCATACAGTGGGACAATGGAGAACAAATATAGCCACCCTCTAACAGGAAGTTAGATTGCAGGAGGAGATTATAAGGTGGCTAAGAGCAAAAGAAGGTACTTTTTGGAGTTAAGAATACATACTTAAATATATTTTTTTTAAACCAGTATAATGACACTAGTGTCAATTTAAGGGCCTGTGTCGGTAGGATTTTGCCTGCCTCAGAACTGCATATCTTTCCATACAAGTCAATGGTAATGAAAAAGCATATGTAAGTAAGTTGAATGCAGGTCTAAAGAAGATCAACTGTAGGTCAAACACACCTGACAATGAACTCTGAATGATCTTAAATACAAGCAGAAAATCAGCACCTGAAAGCATGGCACTTATTCTTCAGAACAAGCTCAAAGCCTAAATACAGTCAAAATCTGCTCATAAAACATTTATAAGTGTTCAATCATTAATAAATAGCAAATGCTGCATCAAAAACCTCACAGATCTGCGAATGAACATTGAGTGAAAGAAATACTGCTAAGAGTGCATTTACATGTAAAGTAAATAGCTAAAAAGCCAAGGATGCCAAGGTAGAAAGGCGGTAAGGAATGTTCACAGGGTAGGGGAACTCTCCCATTCCTTAAGTATCCTGAAAGTACCAACATGAATTGTGATGATGTGCACCACAATAGATTACTCAACATTCAAATAAATGAAAAGAAAGGTCACAGGGGGTTATTTACGAAAGGCAAATCCACTTTGCACTGCAAGTGCACTTGGAAGTACAGTCGCTCTAAATCTAAGGGGTAGATATGAAATGAGTGGAAGCTCTGCTGATTTTATCATCCAATCATGTGCAAGCTAAAATGCTGTTTTTTATTTTCCTTGCATGTCCCCCTCGGATCTACAGCGACTTTACTTCCAAGTGCATTTGCAATGCAAACTGGATTCTCCTTTAGTAAATAAGCCCCACTGTTTCTAAGCTGTTTCAGTTATCCTGTTATACAAGTACTCAAGTGCAGGCATTGTCTAATGATTCTATAATTAAGCCTGTTCCAGACTGAATCGCGGGGAGGTCTCAGACAGGACTTACATTTTTATGTTCTCCAGAATAATAACGTTTTATCAAACACTGATATTTTTTGTGGGTGGCCATTTTTTCATATAGAAGCAGGACTCTATGGAGGCAAAAACAGCATGAGTAAAGGATGATCCCCTGAATCCACCACCCATGTGATTCCTTTAAGGAAACAAGTGTCTTAATAGCACTTATGTTTAACAACTACACAATGGGGTTATTTACTAAAGGCAAATCCACTTTGCACTACAAGTGCACTGAAAGTGCACTTGGAAGTGCAGTCGCTGTAGATCAGAGGGGGGGCATGCAAGGAAAATAAAAAATAGCATTTTTGCTTGTACATGATTGGATGATAAAATCAGCAGAGCATCCACTCATTTCAGATCTACCCCTCAGATTTACAGCGACTGCACTTCCAAATGCACTTGCAGTGCACTTGTAGTGCAAATTGGATTTGCCTTTCGTAAATAAGCCCCAATATCTCTTTTGTTCATAGGAAACATGTCAACAAGAGGCTTCCTTGTAATTCAAGTCATTTGAAGCTGACCGACTGACTTTTTGCAACATTTAGAGCTAGTCCAATGATTGGCACCATTAATAGCTAATTATGTTATCACATACATCTATTAGTGTTTATGGCATAATTGATGTTTGCAGCAATAGTTTTATGGAAATAAAATCCCAAACTCTCATTTATTTACCCCCCTCCAGCCCCCAACCTGTACATATGTCCCTCTCTTCTGCCCACTCAATATTACTGCACTTATTACCTCCTGCTCATTCTAAGCTCACACAGTATCACCACTTCCACTCCACTGCCCTTCTATAAATCCCACTCCCACCTTACCACTCTAACCCTCCTACTACTCCTAATGTCTGGGGACATCGCACCAAACCCCGGCCCTCCCACACTCAATTCTTACCCCCAAAATTGGCTGTCTACCTCCTCCAGTACTCGTAACTCCTACCTTCTCATCAAAATTCCCCTGATTCCACAAGTCAGCCCCCCTCTTTCATGTGTCCTCTGGAATGCCCGCTCAGTAGTTTAACAAACTACAGTAGCTTCTGTTAATTACCTTTTCCTCTCCAAATCTCTTAATCTATTTGCCATTACTGAAACCTGGCTCCAGGAATTCGACACTACCTCTCCTGCCCTGTCCCACAGTGATCTCCTCTGGACTCACTCCACCAGACCCAGTGGATGAAAAGGAGGTGGCGTCAGACTTCTCCTCTCCCCACAATGCACTTTCCAGGTTCTTCCCACACCTCCCTCTCTTTCCCCCTGCTCTTTAAAAGTGCACTGCATTCATCTTTTCTCTCCAGCTTGTCTGAGGGTCGCCATAATTTATCAGCCTCCTGGACCAGTGTCACGCTTTCTGGATGACTTTTCTGCATGGCTACCCTACTTTCTCTCCTCTGGAGTACTTGCCATCATCCTAGGTGACTAACATTCCAATCAATGTTAATACTGCAACCACTTCTCAACTGCTCAACCTAACTTCCTCACTAACCTAACACAATAAACACAAACCATCACTCACTCCAACAGCAATACTCTTGACCTTGTATATTCCCATTGCTGCACTCCCTGCAACCTCTCTAACACCCCCTTTCCTCTCTCTGATCACAACCTTATCCGTTTCACACTCTACTTGTCTCCTACCTCCCACGCTGGCAACCCTCAAACCACTACCCGCAGAAACCTTCGCAACCTCAACCCTTCCCTTCTTCATTCTGCTACTGATGGCCTTTACGACAAAATCTCACCCCTACCCTGCCCAGACCTAACCACTTCCATCTACAACAACATGCTGTCATCCTCCCTAGACGTACTTGCTTCTCTTTCTACACGTAGAACCAGGCCCCATCTGCCACAACCCTGGCAAACAGATGGCACCAGAAGTCTCAAGAGACACAGCCGTGCTCTTGAGTGAGCATGGCGTAAATCTAACTTACTGCAAGACTTTACCCTCTACAAATCTGCCCTTCTCAAATACAACTCCTGCCTCCACACTGCTAAACAAACCTAATACAACACTCTCATCAAAACCCTCTCATCCAAACCTTGTCAACTCTTTTCTACCCTTAATTCCTTACTTCATTCTCCACTGCCCCCACCCACCAAATTGCTTACCACTCAACAGATTTCCAACCCATTTCAAAAGCAAAATCGACAGAATTCGCAAGGAGATATCTAGCATTCAACTTTCTCCTCTACCAAACACATCAGGTCCAACACCACACTCAATACTTTCCTCCTTCTGCCCAGTTACCACCGACGAAGATGATAAACTCCTCTCCATGGCCCACCTCGCCACCTGTCCCCTGGACCCTGTCCCCTCACAATTACTGTGACCAACTTCCTGCTCTATCCTAAACTCCCTAACCCACATCTTCAACCTCTCCCACTCCTCCGACACCTTTCCTTTCCCGCACAAACATGCACTGGTTACCCCCATACTTAAAAAACCCTCACTAGACTGCACCTGTTTGAATAACTTAAAACCCATCTCCTGCTCCCATTTGCCTCCAAGCTCATCAAACGCCTTGCCCATGACCGAATGAGTCGCTACCTCATGGACAACAACCTTCTCGACCCCCTACTGTTTGGCTTCCGTCCACAAAATTCCACTGAAACTGCCCTACTAAAACTCACCAATGACCTACTAACTGCTAAAACCAATGGCCATTACTCCATACTCATACTCTTAGACCTCTCTGCTGCCTTTGACACAGTTGACCACCTGCTCCTCCTCAGAAAACTGCACTCCCTTGGCCTCTGTGATTCTACTTTATCCTGGTTCTCCTCCTACCTATCTCAGCGCACTTTCAGTGTCACTTACAACTCCATCTCCTCCGCTCCTCTTCCTCTCTCTGTTGGGGTACCCAAGGCTCTGTCCTTGGGCCCCTCCTATTCTCACTCTATACCTCTTCCCTGGGCCAGTTGATAACCTCCCATGGCTTCCAATACCACCTCTACTCCGATGACACCCAGATCTATCTCTCCACTTCTCAACTCACCCCCTTGATCTCCTCACGGATCAGAAAAATTACCTGAATGACATATTGGTATGGATGTTACACCACTTTCTCAAACTCAATCTGTCTAAAACTGAGCTTGTAATATTTCCTCCTTCCTGGTCCCCCCATGACTTTACCATTAAGATCAACAGCACAGCCATTGGTCCCTCCACACATGCCAGGGTGCTGGGTGTAATCCTTGACTCTGAAGTCTCCTTCAGCCCCCACATCCAATCACTGGCTAAATCCTGCCACCGTAACCTCCACAACATCTCCAGAATTCTACCCTTCTTGACTAAGCCTTGACTACTGCAACTCTCTCCTTAATGGCTTACCCTTATGCAGGCTTTCCCCCCTTCAGTCTATTATGAATGCTGCTGCTAGACTAATACACCTCACTAATCAATCCGTGACTGCTGTCCCTCTCTGCCAATCCCTTCACTGGCTTCCCCTACCCCACCGTATAAAATTAAAAATGCTAACCATAACATACAAGGCCATCCACAACATCGCCACCAGCTACATCACCAACCTCATCTGCAGATATTGCCCAAATCCTCCCCTACACTCCTCCCAGGACCTCCTGCTCTCTAGCACCCTTGTTACCTCCTCTTATGCTCGTCTTCCGGACTTCTCCAGAGCCCCTAACCTGTCCACTTTTAGGAGATCCCTGAAAACTCACTTATTCAGGGAAGCCTATCCCACACCCACCTAACAACTGTCCCTGAGCCACCCCCATCAAATCATTCCCTGCATCTATTACTTTTTGTACCACCACCCCCTCCCTTTAGAATGTAAGCTCTATGAGCAGGGCCCTCCTGTCCCTTCTGTATTGAACTGTACTGTAATTGTGCTGTCCCCCCTCTACATTGTAAAGCGCTGTGGAAACTGTTGGTGCTATATAAATCGTGCATAATAATAATAATAATAATTTTTAGTCTTAAAGTGTTAGTTCACCATCACAGAAAAAAATATAAAGGTGAACTAACGTTATTCAGCCTCCACACCCACCCAACTCCCTGATGTACTTACCCCCAGGGATACTAAGCTGACAATGCCCATGCAGCTGGTCAAGGGGTCCAGGGATTTAAAATGTCTGCTGTACTCCCTCAGCACTTCCAGGCTGGACTAGAGCAATGCTCTGTGGCAATGCTGACCAATCAGAATTGCTCTGTTCATTCCAGAAGTGCTTCATAGAGAAAAGGGAGAAGAGTGGGAATTATAAATCCCCAGACCTCTGGACCTGCTGCAAGGGCTCTGACAGCTCAGTTTCCTTAGACTTAAATGCTGTGGAGAATAGGAAGGGTGAGAAGGGTGGATGGTCTTAGTTCGTCTTTACATTTTTTTCTCTTAAGGTAAACTATTTTTTTTATTCTCTTTTCAAGGATTTTATTAGAATTTTTTCCAAAGAATACACGTTTACAACAAACACTGCCAATGTGGCAAGTGTTTAAAAATGTTCAGTCATATGCAATTAGGAGAACAGAAAACTTCTGGCAAGTAATCAACAATATCAAGGTAATTGAGTATTCTCATATCCAAAAATGAACAGGTGACAAACATACATAGACGTCGTGTTACATCTATCTAAAGAGATGACATAGAGTTTCTCCTTATGGGATGGGGGAGGAGGAGAGTAAGGGGGGGGGGGGGGCTTGGTTGTGAAGCACATATGTGCTCAGATTGCAAACAAAAAAATATAAAATAAAATAAATAAATAGGTAAATTAAAAAAAGAAAAAGAAAGAAAAAACACTGAAATAGGAGAGCCCATCCCTATGAGTACTGGATATACCAATGATTATGTAAACCAATGAGGATTTAGAGGGTGTGAGGTACAGTACGTCTCACTGTTTCTGTCTCTGGATATTACGTTTTAAGGATTTTTTTTAATTCTCAAAGCTAACACACTATGATAAATGTACTTATCCTCAAAAAAGGGACAGTAATTTTAAAGAGGAGCTTGGGGCTCCACCCAAAAAAATTAAGTCAGCAGCTATAAATACTGTAGCTGCTGACTTTTATTATTAGGGCACTTACCTGTCCAGGAATCCAGCCGTGTCCTCAACTGAGCCGATTTTTCAAATGGCTATTGGGTGCTGGAGCCGCCATCTTGGCTGAGGAAAACCAGCAGTGAAGCCTTGCGACTTCACCGCCAGTTTCCTACTGCACATGTGCAAAGCGCGCTGCGCTTTGTGATGAATGGCCCAGCTGCAGGCAAAGGAGGAGGGGGGGCAAAGTTCTGGCTCAGTTTGCTGTGGCAAACTGAGCTGGAAGTGGAAGCAGGTACCTGTCAAACCAGGTACCCACTCCCTCCCAAATGTGGCAGCAGAGGGAAGGAGGAGGCAGACACATGGAACTTCCCCTTTTGGGTGGAGCTTCTTCTTAATATTTTATATTAATCATTTTTGATATGAGAATTGAAAATGACAGTCACGTGGCTAACTTAGAGAGCATTATTTTTTGTTAAAGCTTTGTAAATTGAGCTTTTTATTTGAAAATACTTACTGTGTTTGGAGTCTATTGTATCGTAGAGTTACTAAGCTATAGAAAAAAAAATAAAACATGTGACATTCTTGTATGATTCTGCCTCCTTTTCATCATAGTCATACTTAAAAAATTAAACCTGCCATCCCTTTATTCCATACAGCCATTAATATTGGCTTCAGCCATTACATGTTGTTGTGCAAACAATGATCTTCAGCATCAATAGAAACAGACCACATCTTTATGATCCTGGGATCCCAGAAATCACAGTATATCGAGATGCTGACAAATAATTATTCTGCTTGTTAGGTTTGTTGAGGTACTCATTTGCATATTGAGAACTTGGTCAGAGCATCATAGATAGAAAACCATTATACTACAAGATATTTACAAATATTTATGGCATGGTCATGTAAATATGTATTCATTTTTGTATAATCCGAATTCCTTCATTAAAAGTAGCAATAAGGATTGAAATCGTTATGATGATCTGTGCTGACCCTGTTTCATTACAGAATCATACCAAGGGCTGGGGATGAGCCGAGCACCCTCTTGTTCGGTTTGCAGCAGAACATGTGAACAGGCAAATAATTCGGCAGAACACACAAAGACCGTTAAAGTCTATGGGACACTAAAATGAATAATCAAAAGTGCTAATTTTAAAGGCTTATATACAAGTTATTGTCATAAAAAAAGTGTTTGGGGACCTGGGTCGTGCCCAATCAATGCAAACATTTTTTTTAAAAACAGCCGTGATCACAACAGTGATTTTTTTAATGCATAAAGGGAAACAATAAAAATGAAATATGCCTTTAAATATTGTGCCTGGGGGGTGTCTATAGTATGCCTGTAAAGTAGCACAGTTTTCCCGTGTTTAGAACAGTACCACAGCAAAATGACATTTCTAAAGGAAAAATTGTCATTTAAAACTAATCGCAGCTGTAATGTATTGTTGGTTCTCGCCAATATAGATACAGATGGGATCCCCCCTCCATTACCAGGCCCTTTGGGTCTGGTATGAATAATAAGGGGACTCCTGAATGAAAATAAAAAAAAATTGCATGGGGGTCCCCCTAAAATTCATATAAAGGCCCTTCGGGTCTGATATTGAAATTAAGGGGAACCCTGTGCCAAATTAAAAAGAAAATGGTGTAGGGGTCCCCTCCCCAAAATCCATAACAGACACTTCAGGTCTGGTATGGATTTTAAGGGGAACCCTACACCAAAATTTAAAAAAAATGGTGTAGGGGTTCCCCTAAAATCCATACCAGACCCTTATCCAAGCACGCAACCTGGCAGGCTGCAGGAAAAGAGGAGGGACAAGAGAGCGCTCCCCCTCCTGAACCTTATGAGGTCACATGCCCTCAACATGGGGAGGGTGCTTTGGAGTAGCCCCCTAAAGCACCTTGTCCCCATGTTGATGGGGACAAGGGCCTCATCCCCACAACCCTTGCCTGGTGGTTGTGGGGGTCTGCGGGTGGGGGGCTTATCGGAATCTGGAAGCCCCCTTTAAAAAGGGGACCCCCAGATCCCAGCCTCCCACTGTGTGAATTGGTAACGGGGTACAAATGTACCCCTACCATTTCACAAAAAAAAGTGTCAACATGGTAAAAAAGACAAGAGACAGCTTGGGACAAGTCCTTTATTAAAAAATAAAAGAAATTAAAATGTCCCACAAAGTAAGTTCATGCCGCCCGACGGACCGAAAAAGAAAAAAAAAAGAAAAAGCCGCAACCGACCCGCCTCCATAGAAGGCTCCTGCCGTGTCACGCTTCTTCGTTGTGACAGCTCTTATATAACTTAGGGCAGGGCCACCCAGTGATGTAACTGGGTGACCCCGCCCCCCTCTGGAGCACGGGGGCTTCCCTATGGCTTCCCTGTGGCGTCAGAGGGGGGCATTTTGCTGTGGTACTGTTCTTAACACAGGAAAAATGCCCCACTTTACAGACATACTGTCACGTACCTAATGGATGAGTTCGGAATGTAGATGGAGACCTCTCTTGCATCCCTGATTCACGGCCCCTGATAGAGAATAGAGGAGGGCCGGGAGTGCAAGGTAGCACGAGTGCCTGGCAGGATCAACAGCCGGAGGTGGATCAGGAGGTTTCCAGAGGAAGCTGTAGCTGAAATAGCAGACTTGGCAGGAGACAGGAACTGACTGGAACCAACGATCACACACTGGAATAGGTAATTAGCTCTGAGTACAGATGTACAGGGAAGTCAGACAGGCCAGGTCAAACACAGACAGTCGGTACAGGCACAGGTGCAGGAGACAGGAACGGAGTCACAGGACAAGCCGGATCGGTAACAGGCAGGCACGGATGGATCATAGGATAAGGCAGGTGCAGAGTCATTAGGCAAGCCGGGGTCAGAGGCAGGCAGATAGCAGAGGAAGTCACAGGTCAAGCCGGGTATACACAAGATCAGGTCAACGGATAATGCTTAGGAACACTGTAGATCAGGCAGCAACATTTAGGAGAAGCAGCTGTGTTTAAATAACCCACCTGGCGCCGGTAACCGTTTTAATAGCGAGAAATGAAAAATGTACCCAAAAGGATTCTGTCAGTTCCAGCTCGTAGGCCACCTCATTGATCCTTCTCTTCACTGGAAAAGGACCCAAAAACTTGGGGCCCAATTTCTTTGATGGGCATGGGAGCCTAAGGTTAACTGTGGACAGCCATACCTGGTCTCCAGGTATCAGAATGAATGAATTCTCCCTGTCTCTTCTTATCAAAAGTCTCTTTGTTGAGTTTTTCTGCTCTGGCCATTGTTTCTTGCAATAATTTATTATTAGTGCTGAAAAAATCCACAGTCTCAAGAACAGCTGGTATGGAACATTCAGGAACAGAGTTGGGCAGAAATAATGGATGGTAACCATAGTTGGCAAAGAACGGAATTGGCTTAATGGTAGAGTGGGTAGAATTGCTAACGCAACAGGGAAAACCAGTTGTCTTGAGAAAAAGAAGAAAAACAGTGGAGCTACTGTTAGTTGGAGAGTCTGGTTAGTCCTATCTGTGGGCGATAGGCTGAAGAAAAAGATCATTTCAGGCCAAGGGAACTGCATAATGCTTTCCAGAACTGGAAGGTGAATTGTACTCCCCTATCCGAAATGATGTTGGCCAGAACTCCATGCAATCTGACAATTTCCCTGATAAAAACTTGTGCAGTTTCAGGGGCCGAGGGTGTTCCTTTCAAGGAAATGAAGTGTGTCATTTTGGACAGCCGGTTGACTACTACAAAGATGGCAGTATGGCCCTCTGCGGGGGAAAGCTCAACAATAAAGTCCATGGAGATTAGTTTTCAAGGCCTCTCTGGGACAGGTATAGGTTTAAGCAGGCCCCAAGCTTTGGATCTGCTACTCTTGCTGCGAGTACAAGTGGTACACATATTTTTTACAGTTCTTTGCTACTTGCAGCCACCAGAATGTGCGTTGCACCAGATCAGATCTTTTGGACATACCAAAGTGCCCGGTTAATGCATGATTGTGACAGAGTTCAAGTATGGTGACCCAGAGACTCTCTGGAATGAAAATTATGTCTTTGAACTAAAACAAGCCATTTGCTATCAACCTTGCTTCAGAGGGAGGAGGAACTTCAATGGAGGCTTGTTTAATCCGGCCTAAAACATCTTCCTGAACCAAGAGAAAATTTTCTGCAGGCAGGATGGTATCTGGAGATGCAGGTATTTTGGGGTCGTTAAACATACGCAACAAGGCGTCCAGCTTAGTATTTTTTTACCTGGGCCGTAAGTGACATAAAAGCAAATCTGGAGAAGAATAGTGCCCACCTGCCTTGCCGTGGTTTTAACCTTTTTGCAGATCTCAGGTATTCCAGGTTTTTGTGGTCGATATAAATCAGGATTGGGTGAGCTGCTCCCTCCAAAAGGTATCGCCACTCCTCCAATGCCGCCTTTATAGCTAACAGTTCTCGGTCCTCCACATCATAATTCCGTTCAGGAGCAGATAGCTTATGAGAGAAAAAGGCAATGGGGAACAGAAGAGCCTTGGGACCCTATCTTTGAGAGAGCACTGCCCCGACAGCAACTTCGGAAGCATCAACTTCCAGGAAAAACGGAAGGGCTGGGTCAGGGTGTTTTAACACAAAAGCAGAAGTAAAAAGTCTTTTAAGGGTGTCAAAGGCAGTTTGGGCTTTGGGGGTCCAGTTGAACCGAACTCCCTGCTTGGTCAACTGGGTAATAGGGGAGATTATGGCCAAGAATCCTTTAATAAACCTTCGGTAAAAGTTCACAAAACCTACATACCATTGGATTCCGTTCTTATCCATAAGGACAGGCCATTCCAGAATAGCAGAGATCTTTTGGAGATCCATCTTGATGCCCTTGACTGAAATGATTAGTCCCAGAAACTGTATACTTTGTTGTTCAAATTCACATTTTTGAGGTGTTGCATACAAGCCATGTTTCTGGAGCAGCCCTAACATGCATATGACATGTTGGCGATTACTGTCAATGGAGGCAGAGAAGATCAGAATGTCATCCAGGTAGATGATGACAAATAGATCCAGGTAATCTCGGAAAATGTAATTTATTAAATGTTGGAAGGTGGCAGGGGCATTGCAAAGCCCGAAAAGCATTACTAGGTATTTAAAGTGTCCGAATCGGGTGCAAAAAGCCGTCTTCCATTCGTCACCTTCCCAAATGTGAACCAGGTTATAAGCCCCTCGAAGATCTAGTTTGGTAAAGAGGACTGCAGCCCCAAGTCTCTGAAATAATTTGGGTACCAAAGGAAGGGGATAACGGTTCTTGATGGTAACCTTATTTGGTTCACGATAATCGATACAGGGATGTAGGGTATGGTCCTTCTTTTCTACAAAGAAAATGTCAGCTCCTGCCGGGGATGTGGATGGGCGGATAAACCCCTTTTTGAGATTATTGTCAATATATTTTTTGAGTGCGGCCAACTCCAGCTCGGTTAGAGGAAAGATCCTTCCAAAAGGCACTTCGCCCCAGGAAGGAGTTCGATGGAGCAGTCGTAGACCCGGTGAGGAGGGAGAGTCTCTGTGCCTTTCTTGCTGAAGACATCCAGGAAGTCGTGGTATGCCTCTGCAACCGATTGGAGAGCTTTGGTATCCAGGCACATCAGAGCTGAAGATTTATCGGCAGTCTTTAGAAGGCGGTGTTGAAAGCAGTAAGGAAATGGAAAGGTAACTTCTCTGATGGTCCAACTGATGCGGGGATTGTGAGCCTGAAGCCAGGGTATACCAAGGATAACTGGAAACGGGCGAAGAGATGATATCAAGACGTAACAGTTCTCAGTGAAGGTTGGTAATGGTGGCTGAGAGAGGGGTTGTTTCTTGGGTAACTGGACCAGACCAAATGGCAGATCTGTCAGCAAGATGAATCAAAAGTCTTTGAGCTTTGGGTAGTAAAGGAATTAGATGTTTAGCTGAAAAGGTAGAGTCTATAAAGCAGCTGCATGCTCCTGAGTCAACGATAGTGGACACCTGGATGTTCTTTCTGGGGAGCTGCAATAGAATGGAGAGAGCTAGGTGAGGAGAGGTGTTGGTTACAGCAAGGGTTTGGTCAGCAGAGAGATAGTGCCACTTACGGATCTTAGCGGGACAGGATATTGCATAGTGTCCGGGTTCCAGTACATGCCCAGATTGTTCATGCGGCAACGTTGACGTTCATCAGCCGTGAGTGTTGGACGTAGAATGCCCAGCTGCATAGGTTATGGTGCATCTGGAGCAGGGGCAGGCAGAGCTAGAGGCGCTGTATTGGAGAAACCGGGCACTCTTGGCAACATTCAAGTTGGACGAGATTGGCCTGCGGTTCTTTCAGATCTGCGTTCACGCAAGCGTCTGTCAATCTGTATGGCTAAGTTAATAAGTCCATCCAAGGTATGGGGAACTCCTACTCGGGCTAGTTCATCTTAAAGAGGGTCTGAGAGGCCTAACCAGAATTGGTGGCGGGGGGCAGCATCATTCCAATTGGTATCAGCGCTCAAACGCCTGAATTCTGCAACATAGTCCTCTGTGTAGTGTGGCCTCTGCAGTTGCTGATAGCTGAGGGTCCTCATACATTTGAGCCATGGCATCAAAAAATGTTGTTAAATTAGTCAGTTTGGATGCCTTTTGTTCAAGGAGGCGGTGCGCCCAAGTCTGAGGCTTATTCTGGAGAAGGGAAATCACAAAGCCCACTTTAGTAACTTCCAAGCAGAAGGTGCATGGCTGAAGGGCTAAGTAGAGCACACAGGAGTTACAGAAGGCCCGGAATTTGCTACGCTCACTGAAAAACCTTTCTGGCATGGGTACATGAGGTTCAGGGGATAACATTACTACTGCAGGCGGAGCAAGCGTGCTAGCAGAAGCGCGTGGAGACCCCAGGGCTGTAGCAGGAGGAGAGAGGGCTTGAACTCATTCCTCCAGGCGGGTGTAGCTGTCTTGTAGACTTTTAACAGCCTGAGTCAGGCCAGCTAAGTGTAAACAAAGTTCATCCATCGGAGAGGGTCCCTGCTCGGGCTCAGACATGGCTGCCTGATACTGTCACGTACCTAATGGATGAGCCTGTACTGCAGATGGAGACCTCTCTTGCGTCCCTGACTCCTGGCCCCTGATAGAGAATACAGGAGGGCCAGGTAGCACGAGTGCCTGGCAGGATCAACAGGGGTGGATCAGGAGGTTTCCAGAGGAAGCTGTAGCTGGATCAGCAGATTTGGCAGGAGACAGGAACTGGCTGGAACCAATCACACACTGGAACAGGTAATTAGCTCTGAGTACAGATGTACAGGGAAGTCAGACAAGCCAGGTCAAACACAGACGGTTGGTACAAGCACAGGTGCAGGAAACAGGAACGGAGTCACAGGACAAGCCGGGCATGGATGGATCAGAGGATAAGGCAGGTGCAGAGTCATTAGGCAAGCCGGGGTCAGAGGCAGATGGATAGCAGAGGAGGTCACAGGTCAAGCCGGATATAGCTGTGTTTAAATAACCCGCTTGGCGCCGATAACCATGTGCACGCGCATAGGCACCAGCAATTGCGCACTGACAGGTGAGGAACTACTGCTCCCAACCAGCCTTTCTTGACACATACTATAGACACCCCCCAGGCATGATATTTAAAGGAATATTTCATTTTTATTGTTTCACCTTAAGCATTAAAAAAAATCACTGTTCCTGAAAAAACAGCCGTTTTTGAAGAAAAATTTTGCATTGATACTTGTCCCCTGGGACAGGACCCAGGTCATCAAACTCTTTTTATGACAATAACTTGCATACAAGCCTTTAAAATTTGCACTTTTGATTTTTCATGTTAATGTCCCATAGACTTTTAACGGCATTCCGGCAGCTTTCGAATTTGATGCGAAC
This sequence comes from Lithobates clamitans, assembly GCA_037952925.1. Lineage (NCBI taxonomy): Eukaryota > Metazoa > Chordata > Amphibia > Anura > Ranidae > Lithobates > Lithobates clamitans. Next base: position 5,502,208 of record JBBGZY010000079.1, read on the forward strand.
ACCGCATATTGTTTGCTGTTCGGCAAACAGGCGAACACCCGATGTTCGAGTTGGGCTCATCCCTACTAAGGGTTAACTTTAAAGCTTAGGTTTACTTTAAATAGAAATCAGCATAAGGGATATTACTTACCTTCAGTGAGATGTACAAATTCTGCCGCTCTGTCAGTTATGGTGAATAGAACAAAGGAGCTGTGACAGGCACTTATCAAGAGTACTCGACTATGCCCACCCTTTCCACCCAGTTGCTCCATTCATAGATTGGTTACTTCAGCTTCTATAAATGAAGCATGATCTATGAATGGAGCGGTGACCTATTATTTATTTGTCTGTCCTTCATCCACAGACACCCTTTAAATCATAGAAACTTTCTACGAAGAGAGCAGCTGGGCAGAAAAAGAGGACATATTCAGGCACTCTGGATAATCACAGCCCCTATACTTGTAGATTGCGGGGTGGGAGAGCATTGGAGTAGGAAGATTTTGGTGAAAGAAGGAACAGCACAAGGGAAAAATCTCACTGAAGGTACAGTGCCTTGAAAAAGTATTCATACCCCTTGAAATTTTCCAAATTTTTTCATGTTACAACAAAAAACTTAAAGGTATTTTATTGGAATTTTATGTGATAAACCACCACAAAGTGGAACATAATTGTGAAGTGGAAGGAAATTGATAAATGGTTTTCAACATTTTTTACAAATAAATATGTGAAAAGTGTGGTGTTCATTTGTATTCAGCCCCCCTGAGTCAACATTTTGTATAACCACCTTTTGCTGCAATTACAGCTGCAGGTCTTTTTGGGTATGGCTCTATCAGCTTTGCACATCTAGAGAGTGAAACGTTTGCGCATTCTTCTTTGTAAAATAGCCAAAGCTCTGTCAGATTGAATGAAGAGGGTCTGTGAACAGCAATTTTCAAGTCTTGTCACAAAGTCTCTTTTGGATTTAGAGTCTGGACTTTGACTGGGCCCTTCTAACACATGAATATGCCTTGATCTAAACAATTCCATTGTAGCTTTGGCTGTATGTTTAGGGTTGTTGTCCTGCTGGAAGGTGAACTTCCACCCCAGTCTCAAGTCTTTTGTAGACTCTAACAAGTTTCCTTCTAAGCCCTTCTTAGTTTCCTTCTAAGCCCTGTATTTGGCTCCATCCATCTTCCCATTAACTCTGACCAGCTTCCCTGTCCCTACTAAAAAGCATCCCCTCAACATGATACTGCCACCATCATGTTTCACGGTGGAGATGGTGTGTTCAGGGTGATTTGCATTGTTAGTTTTCCACCACACATAACATTTTGCTTTAAGGCCAAAAAGTTCAATTTTTGTCTCATCTGACCAGAGCACCTTCTTTTACATGTCTGCTGTGTCCTCCACATGGCTTCTCACAACCTGCAAATGGGACTTCTTATGGCTTTCTTTTAACAGTGCACGACTAATAGTTGCCCTGTGGACAGATTCTCCCACCTGAGCTGTGGATATCTGCAGCTCCTCCAGAGTTACCATGGGCCTCTTGGCTGCTTCTCTGCATTTCTGCATTTCTGATTAATGCTCTCCTTGCCCAGCCTGTCAGTTTAGGTGGAGGGCCATGTCTTGGTAGGTTTGTAGTTGTGCTATACTCTTTCCATTTTTGGATGATGGATTGAACAGTACTCCGTGAAATGTTCAAAGCTTGGGATATTTTTCACAACCTAACCCTGCTCCAGTTCTCCACAATTTTATCCCTGTCCTGTCTAGTGTGTTCCTTGGCCTTCATGATGCTGTTTGTTCACTAAGGTTCTCTAACAAACTTCTGAAGGCTTAAAAGAACAGCTGTATTTATACTGAGATTAAATTACACACAGGTAGACCCTATTTACTAATTAGGTGACTTCTGAAGGCAATTGGTTTCACTAGATTTTAGTTAGGGGTATCAAAGTAAAGGGGGCTGAATACAAATGCAGACCACACTTTTCAGATATTTATTTGTAAAAAAATGTGGAAAACCATTTATCATTTTTCCCCTACTTCACAATTATGTGCCATTTGGTGTTGATCTTTCACATAAAATACATATAAGTTTTTAATTGTAACAAAATTTCAACGAGTATGAATATATTTTCAAGGCACTGTAAGTAATGTCCTTTGTGCTTATTCTTTATTTTTTGTTTTAGGCAAACATAGTCTTTATTTTTTCATTTTTGTTTTTTACACTTAACATTAACACCCCCCCATGTCATCCTGGTACTGCAAGTACCAATGAGTATGCAGCCCCAGTGATATAAAAATAATTACCTGAAAGCATTTGATCATTGGGCCAACAACTACCCTAGCTGCACCTTCTAAAAACAACAATTTAGTGCTAAAGGGCAGAGTACAATAAAGAAGAGTGATTATTATGATAGACACTACGGTCAAGACTACGGTATCATCAAATTGTATCTGGGAAAAGCTAAAGCAAGATTTGCTTTTTAATCTATGAAAATGTTTATAATTAAATTTTAATATCAATAGAGAGGAATTTCTGATATGTTCAATACAATGTGATTTTTTTTTCACACAATATTAATGCTTGAAACATTTTACTCTTTTATAAATCATACAGTATTATCATGAACTGTAGCAGGTGATAATATCTCTTGAAATTCCAGGTAGCCTACAGTATTCATAACCTCAATTTTACTCAAACTCATTGGATGTTATTGATTAAAGTATTTGATTGTTTTGTCTCATACCAGCCAGAACCTTTCTTTAATTTTCCAGCTGCCACTTTGTATTATTGGAAAAAAAGGCATGTAGGAATTTCAAAATAGCATGTTGTTCCAAATGAACAAATATTTTTATAGTCTGGAAAAGGTTTATTAACTCCACCTTTTCCCCACCATTTATGGGCAAGGGTGCAAATGTTGATTTTTATTTGTGTATCTACAGTAAAAGCAAAAACAACATTTTATATATTTCAGTTTACACTTCTATAATTGTGATGGCTGCATTTGTTTTTTTCCCCTGGCAGTTTTCAAATGTTTTCCACCCGGTAATGCTGTGGATAACATACTTCTTGTCCCTTCATATCTACACTCACTGTTCTACTGTATCTATGCCATGGTTGTCACAATGGCTGGAATTCAAACCTTTCTGTGTTTGTTTATCCTCATTACATCTCTGTTTGAGTTACATCTCTGTTACTCCCTGAAAAGAGAGATCACTTTGTTTATGCTGTTTAGCACACAAGTTACAGGAGCACTGAATTTCTGGCAAGATCAACAGATATGATTAAAAAAAACTTAGCCTGAAAAAAAGGAATACAAAAAATACATTTTGCTTTGAGGTTTAGATAACTTTAATTAGTAACAAGGTTAAAAAAAAAATGTAAATAATATAAACTTAATAGAGAAAGTAATAATGCTTTAGGCTTTTAACCACTTCAATACAGGGCACTTTTACCCCCTTCCTGCCCAGGCCAATTTTTAGCATTTAGCACTGTTGCACTTTGACATGCGACACTATAACCCATATGAATTTTTTTCCCCCAAAAAATAGAGCTTTCTTTTGGTGGTATTTAAACACCACTGGCTTGTTTATTTTTTGCGCTACAAAAAAAAAAAAAATGAAAATTTTGAAAAAAAAAATGTTTTCTTTGTTTCTGTTAAATTGTTTTGTAAGTAAGTAAGTTTTCTCCTTCACTTATGGGCACTGATGAGGCAGCACTGACAGGTACTGATGAGACAGCACTGATGAGGCAGCACAGATGAGGTGGCACTGATGGGCACTGATGAGGAGGCAGTAATATGCAGCACTGATGGGCACTGATAGGTGGCACTGATGGGCACTGATAGGCAGCGCTGATGGGCACTGATGGGTGGCACTGATGGGCACTGATGGATGGCAATGATGGGCCCTGATAGGTGACACTGATGGGCAATGATGGGCACTGATGGGTGGCACTGATGGGCAATGATAGGCACTGATTGGCATGCCTTGTCAGCACGAATGGAGAAAAGCTGATAAATGGCACATCCTAGTTATCATTGTAATCAGCTGTGATTGGACACAGCTGATTACATGGTAAGAGCCTACGTCAGAGGCTGTTTACCTAGATCGGAGATGCGGTGTGTCAGATCAACACACCACAGCACCGATTGCCGCGCTGCATGCCCACGAGGGGTGCCCCCAAGCAACTTATCCTGCTGGACGTCATATGATGCCCAGTTAGGATAATGGAACCACTTTCTGGCCATCATTCTGCTTTATGGTGGGCAGGAAGTGGTTAATAAGTTTACTTACAGTTAAGTATTATGTGAAGATGATAACAGCCTAAAATGCTGTATGCTGAACCAAATGACCAGCTTTAATTCTTAAATACTGTAGGCCCCATTTTGCATTAGGAGCTAAGCCACTTGTGACCGGAAAAAACACTGGTTTAAATGATGAGCAGTCACTAATGTTGAATTTAAATATCTCAAAGAAATAGGATAGGATTTAAATAATTTGCTACTTCAAACTGTATGACTGTTATCAAACGTGTGAATATATGTATGTGATTTAAAAATGCTTAAATGTCTGATATTTTCTAGTGCTGAGGCATCCAATAACATGGTATTGTGAGTTGAAGGCTTGGAATAGCATTTTCAAAAGAGAAATGCATTGTAATTCAGTGACACGAATTACATTTCCTTTTTATGTTTTTGGTTACACATATTCTTCTCTGAGCTATCCACGACATAAAAGCCAGTTCAAAGCAATGATGTAAAAAAAAAAAAAAAGTATGCAAAATAACCTGCTTGAAACACACCGAATATGTATTTACAGTATATTTGTCCTTTACCAATGCAAATGTGCATTTAATTCAGATTGATTTGACATTTTTTTTCTTTAATCTTGGGGAAAAAACATGCACACATTATAATGTGTCTAAACATATTTATAATAATGCACTCCTGAATAGAAATTGACATTTTTTAAGGGTGCTGTAAAAAAATAATAACTTCAATAATTTCCCTAATCACCCCCCACATTAATAGCCTAAATTATCAGTGTAGATTTTGTAACTAAAAATGGCTTATGTACTGTAAATAATGTGCTACAGCAAAAGTGTCATTTCCAAAGAAAAAACATACAATTTAAATTGCCTGTAATTGACATTCCCCTGCCATTTTTTTCTGTACAAAACACTATGGGACCCCTTTAAGGGTCATTTATGTTTTTTTTTAATGTTTTTTTTTATGTTTTTTTGGGGTCCCAATTATGTCTATACCAGGAAATGTATCCTTGATGATGGTCTGTTATAGGTTGTAAGGTGAAAAACACACAAAAAGTATTTAAAATAAAAGAGGTGAGGAGTTTTCTCGTCTTGGTTGGCAAGGATGGCGCCCAGTGTGGTCTTCTGCTGCTGTGGCCTATCTGCTTTGGGGTTCGGTGTGTTGTACATTCGGGGAATGGTGCTCTGAGTGCTTTGGTTGTGGTGAGTGGTTGTTTGGGTTGCTGTTGCCTTTCTGTCATCTAGGGCTGGTCTGCCACCTGGTGGTGTGGCTCTTCAGATTAAAATAGCCCTGTTGCCAATTTTGGTAGCTTTACTGAAACAAGCATGGATTCAGGTAGTTCTTTATATATGTCACTATTTCACTATTACAAGATGGTAAGAAAAGAAAGGTGTAAGTAAAGTGTCAGAATGTATTGTACACAGAATATCCAAATTTATATTAAGGCAAACGGAGAGCAGCACCGAGGTAGAGGGTGGTAATTCATAGTGCAGCAACACAGACCAAGAGAGGGATTAATGAACTGGATGATTGTGAGCCAGGACTTCCAGAATAGGACCAACTGATGCCAAGGGGGAAGTAGGCGGGCATCTGTTATGGCTGCACCAAACTAAAGAAGAATTACCTCAAGATAATGAAAATGTAGGTTATTAAGACCAACTTTAATTTGGCTTACAGAGACAGGCAGAGTGCCTGTCTCCATATGCTGTATAGCAGGGTGGTATGTTTTTTGCTGCTACCCCCTCCCCTCTCCACCTGTCACTGGTTGTCAAGAATACTGTCAGTTTACAGCCAACAGGCTTCTACCAACCAGTAATGCTGACAGTGCATGGAGCCTGATGGGGAAGTTGAGGAACTAGTTTCCTATCTGGTCCTCTCTCCTTGTGATTGATAGCAGGAAGTGAGAAAATTCTATAGCTTTGAACAGGCTGTTTATTTGCTATGGAATCTGCCCACTGTCTGTCATTATTCACAAAGTAGTGGACCTGATGGGGAACCTGTGTCTGTGAATCCCTATCATGCTCTGTCCACAAAAATACAAAACTCCTTGGTCACTGTGCTGTTTGTGTGTGGAGGGGAATGAGCTCATTTGCACTAAGGATGGAGTGTCTGTATGAACACTACAGTCTCCACACATCTCTGCACGATGCCAGTGCTTGCCTCAAAGTCATGTACCAGTTTCCAACAGGTCCATAGATTTGGGACAAGCCCAACATTATTAATGCAGAGGCACAATGATAATCTTTTTTACATATAATTAAACACTCACAAAAGAATACTTAGTTTAGCAGTCCACTTAAAACAAGATCACATTATATTGTGTTAAAAAATACAGTTGATTCCTTTCTTTGTTCATGTCTTCTCCCTGAACTGTGCATATCCTGTAGATTTCCTTGTATGAACTTCCTGTGCATTTGTACATTCTCTGTTTGTGCCAGTGCATTGTGTCCAACTAGGGAGTGTGTGGAAAACAATGCTGCAGATGAACTGAGCAAGGTTTGTGACCTATTGGTTTCACCATTACTGGTGTCATCAGTGGCCCTGGATGACATCAGTGAGACCAAAACATGTATGGTTGAGCAAAAGGGAACTCCAGAGTGAGGAAAGACTGCCCAGGTTATCAAGGGAGTCTCTGATGATGCCCTTGATGACTTTGGTGATGACAAAATGCATAGGATGGAGTAAAGGGAGAAATCTGGAGTGAGGAGAGACTGCTCGGGTTAACAGGGGGGACAAGCAAAGTGAAAGACTGTGCAGTGGCATCAGGCTCACAGTCTCAGTCAAATGTGCAGTTTGCTAGTCTGTATAACTTAAAGCAGAAGTGTCCTGATTTTATGTGAGTGTATTTTTATTTACTAATACATATTTTAAAACACTATGGTATTTCTTTTTGTATCTTTCTGAGGTGGTTTGAAAGATTTGATCCCTAACCCTTGGCATTACCAGTGAATACCAATGGAGTGACAGCCCTAACCAGGCTTTAAGCAAAAGGAACATAATACCTTCTGTTTAGAGGTTATTGTGATAAGGTGAAAGATTACACTAAAGGAGTGGTGGTGGTTCAACACTTGGACACTTGCAAGATTTTTTCTCACATGTGGGGTCTTTTCATCACTGTGGGAGTTTGTATAGGACTTATGATTATGTACACTTTTTTTGTAATGGAAAATGTCATCATCGGTTTATGGACACGAGTGGAATAGTTTATCACAAGGTCAATATACATGTGGAGATTGAAAGCACTTGTGATTTGAAGCACTGTTGATTTATACCTGTAGCATCTGACTATGATTTGTAACACAATTTAGCACTGAGTGTCAATATATAAGTATATAATAAACAGGGGACTTTAGAGGCATCATACTATGACCAATGACACATTGTAGATAAAATACAAGTTTATTGCATTATGTTAGAAAGCGGCGGAGTAGAGCACAATAACCGCTTAAAGATACAAATAAATAAAATAGTACAAATATGTTAATGAACTAGATGCTAACACATCCCACTTGTCTGTGCTGACACATTTCACAGAAAAAAAGGCTTTATCAAGGACACCATAGAAGCATCTGAAAGATTAAAAAACATTTTGACAGTACAAAAAAACTTTCATAATTTTTTCACATTAGAAGACATATTGTTATCATAACCCCAGTCTGATCCCAAGCAGACCATATTTCAACTAATATATACACCCAGTCACTACAACCTAATATACTGCAGTATAAATCATATAAGCAACTTAACACAGCCATCAATCTCCAAAAATTCACCAACAAACCACCATTCAACCAAGAACACATATATTCAGTATATCTAACTAGCCACTTGTAACTATACAAACATATCTAGCCCATATGAACCCCCTGGTCACAATCCCTCCTACAAAGACAGGAGGGACCCTCCCAAAGGAAAATGGTGGACTCATCTCCCGGGGGGGACTCCAGTATAACCACCACTGGCTGTCCCTGACTACACTAATGCTGCGTACACACGAGCAGACTTTACGGCAGACTTTGCCCGGCGGGCGGGATTTCGTCAGACAATTTGATCATGTGTGGGCTCCAGCGGACTTTGTTTGCTCAAAAGTTGGAAACATGTTTTAAATCTTTCCATCGAACTCGAGTCCGGTCGAAAAGTCCGCTCGTCTGTATGCTAGTTCGACGGACAAAAACCCATGCTAGGGCAGCTATTGGCTACTGGCTATGAACTTCCTTGTTTTAGTCCGGTAGTACGTCATCACGTACGAATTTGACGGACTTTGGTGGATTGTGTGTAGGCAAGTTCGTTCATTCAGAAAGTCTGTCATAAAGTCCGTCAAAAAGTCCGCCGGGCAAAGTCTGCCGTAAGGTCCGCTCGTGTGTACGCAACATTAGCCATCGTATTCTAACCAACCTCCCCATCAAACCAAAGCCAGCCAATGTAGTGTTCCAATATGGGACCAATAAACATAGAATAACCTTGTCAGAGTAACAGATCCTCACGGGTGCAGCACATCTCAAAAGAGGGAAAACGTCACAAAGCGGCAAACTCTGAGACCCGCACAACCCCTTAAGTAGTTCTGTCAGAAAGCAGCTGGGCTAGGGTTGACACCTCATTCCTTTAAACCCAAACACATATTAATTACACAGGTTCTGAGGCTAATTTATTGCAGATAAGGAACTAAGTGAGTTTAATTACCACCTTAATCAGCAACAGAACCTGTGTCATTAATACATGTTTGGGTTTAAAGGGATGAGGTGGCAACCCTAAGCTGGGCTGAGGGCCTGCAGAAGATCGCCAAAAGGATTACGTTTGCTGAAGGGTACTGTCTTAAAGACCTGGTCTGGAGAAGGATCTTTTTACCTCCCCCACTGTCAGGAATCATGAAACAGATGGAGACAGAAAATGCAGTAAAAATCACACCTTTTAATAAAATGGCAAAAATGGTACAACTAGTAAAAACACAGGCAGGGTTCAGTAGCCAAATCGGGTAGTCAGAACAAGCCAGAAAATCAGGAAGCCAGAGATCAGCATAGTCAGAGGCAGCAAACAGGATCAGGAACCAGAAGGGATGTCAGCCAGGCAAGTCTTCAACAGGAACACAGTAGAGAGTCTCTAGATATGTTCACTAAGGCTTGACTGACGAGCAGGAGATGATCAACAGGTGAGCCACTATGGAATGATGAGTAATGGCAATTAACAGACAGCTGAGCAACGTGAGCACAGAGAAGGAAGGGCTGAATGTCCAGCCCTGACACCCACTAAGGATCTATTTGTGGATACTGACTGACAGATGGTTCCTGGGACACTGTGTGCTTAAAAACCTTGTTGGGGGCTATTAGTTGTGCAAGTGCTAGAGAGGAACTAAGTGCCAGAAGTGACCAAATGGACTGCTGCTGTAGGGTCCGAGATATACTGGCTATTCCCTGTTATCTCCAGGAAGAACTGCTATTAGAAAAATAGTTAGAAGTTTGTCCTCCCATTATTTCTAATAAAATTTTGGAGTATGCACTGACCCTAAACCCCTTTCCTGTTAAAATTTTTCAGCAATGATTACTAAAAATATATCTTCTAGACTGAGTCTGGATTGCTGGCATGTGTGGGACTGTGCTTGTGTGACTGGCAACCTCTGTGCTATTGTGGGAGAGCCTTGTATATTCTCAACGGCCCCTCCAGGGGAAAATACTACACTAGTCAACAGAAAGAGCATAGATGAAAGAGGATGGAGGGAGAAAAAAAGACAGACAAAGAAGAGAGAGAAAATTGATTGCATGGTCATGTATATTTTAAACTTTCTTTTTTGTCTGTTTTATTTATAGTGTTCCATTAAATAGACAATGCATTTCAGATGACAATTACAGCGTTGAACAAATCATACAGGGTATCTACTATCTATCATATTTTGTTGTCTGCCTTTATGTATTAGAATAGACAGCTATATGAAGTAAAAATGTTCAGAAAGTGAACTTGTAAAACTGTGTAAAATTGTTTCAACTACAAATTTTGTATAAGAATGTGTTCTCTATGTGAATAGCTTTCTCTCTTTCATGAGTCTAAAACATTGACAGAGCCTAAACCAGGATTTGTTAATAATACGTTAAAGGTAACCTATAATCAAAAGTTAACAAAAAGAAATGTATTGTGGTTTTCTAATTATTTTCTCTATGTATACAAAAATTGCAAAAATACACCTTTAAAGAACTTTGTTTAGTTAATCAAATATAAATTATTGTATACCTTGGAATAGCTGCCAAATGAACTTGAGATGGCTGCTGCCTCTCAGCTAGGTGGGGATGGATAGGGAACAGACTCTGCTCCAACTGTAATTACCAATGTTTACCCCCTTCATGACCAGGCCATTTTTCAGCACGGTGATACTTTAACTGGCAATAACTCAGTCATGCAACAATGTATACCAATTCAAATTTATATCTTTTTTTCTCAAATAGAGCTTTATTTTGGTGGTATTTGATCACTGCTGGGTTTTATTTTTTACCATATAAATGTAAAAAGACCAAAACTTTTAAAAAGAAAAAAAAAACAATATTTTCTACTTTGTTATAAAACATATCCAATAAAATCTAATTTCTTCATTATTTAGTCCAAAATATATTCTGCTGCATGTCTTTGGTAAAAAAATAAAATCCAAATAAGTAAACATTAATTAGTGTTAAAGGTATAGTGTCTACAAGCTATGGTATATATATATATATATATATATATATATATATATATATATATATATATATATATATATATATATATATATATATATATATATATATATATATATATATATATATATATAATATACATATGAAAATGGATCGATCTTGATCTGAAGGCCTATTTCATTTCTTGAGTCTCTCAAAATGCCACGACAGTACAAATACCCCCAAATGACCCCTTTTTTGGAAAGTATTCAGTCTGAGGTATTTAGCAAGAGGGATGGCACGTTTTTTGGAGTTGAAATTTGTTGGTAAATTTTTTTGGAAATGTTTTTACATACTGTTACTAGTGCAGTACAGCATCATCATATAAACTGGTGTGGCAGGTTAGCTACAACCTCTGTGCAGCACTGCAGAGTCTAAGGTAAATGAGCTCGGGACTAGGATGTCAGGACGGATGTACGCTGCTCCTGCCAGGAAGTTCGGTCTGTGTCTGTGATTATCTGCTCACTTATAGTTGACATCTGGTAAGCAGGAATTTTATGAGGATTTTTATGTGGCTCGCTGCACCTTCTTTTCCATACCTTTCATCTGAGGTATAGCTATATGCTCACTTGGTTATAGTATCTGGTAAGCAGGATTTTTATGTGGCTCGCTGCACCTTCTTTTCCATACCTTCCATCTGTGGGATAGCTATATGCTCACTTGGTTATAGTATCTGGTAAGCAGATTCTTTGTAAGGTTTACACACCACTTTTTCTATTGGGAATCATACACCTAATTGCATGATTGCATGCCACTCACCTAACGATCCTATGTGTGTTCCTAACACTGGATGTTTTTTATGAGTATATATGATTTTGTTTTTGTGGAGTGTTGCACTTTTTTCTTTTTTTTGATTGATTGCACATTTTTGTCAGTATTACGCTATGTTTTTCAAATAATTTTTTTGGGTAATCCTACGCGGATCTGAATTCACGGTACGAGTGTGACCCATCCTGTTCTATTGGGATCGTTTTTCTTAAAGGCCCAGGCTGGGTTTTAAGCCACTCGCCTGTTTGGCTTACTTTCTGGTAAGCATTTCACCACATAAGATCTGTTCTATTTTGAATTTTCACCTAACAACATAAGAATATTCACGTTATTCACCGTGTGATGGTTGGACATTCCTCTGTATAGGACTATATATTTTTATTTATTTTGAACATCATTTTTAGCGCGGTTTTCGTTATTTCTTTTCTGTATTGGTGTACCTCACTTATAACCGCAGCTTTTACCTTACTTTCCAAGTGCAGTCTTTTGTTTTTTGTTTCTACAATTGAAATAGGTTTTGTTATGACTGTGTGTTGACCACGGGGATCACTATCAACAGATCCATCCCTGGTGTGGAAAAGAGCATTAACCTTATTTGTTGAACAAGATAAGGTTCTCGTGCCTCTGGTGGGAGAAGTAGACATGTATTGCTGATTGTTTCAATATGATGGCATAGGGATAGTGTGGGGGCATGAATAAATGATAGGGAAGACATGTTGAGGGGGGAAGGATTATGAAACAGGGGGGGAAAGGAAAATAGTTTGGGGGGGAAGGTGGAGGGGAGATAGAACAGAGTTAGGGAAGGGTAGTGGGGGTCACTCCAAATCCTAGATCCCTAATTCCAGTCATGGAATGCAGGGCTTGGTTCTAGGTAGACATGGTAATAGAATATCACTGAGGGAAGTAAGATTTATAGTGTTCTGTGAACACTATAATGTTTTTGAATTTGAATTGTATCCAACAAGCCCAGGTAATAGTGAGTTTCTGTATGCAATCTTGTGAGGTGTAAATCAGTTCCTCCATCTCCTCAATCTTTGCAATCCTGGTCAACCATTCCCTGATGCTTGGGATGTCAGTTGAGCGCCAATGAACAGGAATGCAGAGTCTGGCCGCATTAACCATGTGCATGGCTAGTGATTTGTGATAAATTTGTTTAGGCAGGGTCATATGATGGAGGAGATATTGGGCAGGGTTATATTCCAGGGTGTAGGTGGTGGCTTGTGTGATTATGGAGTGTATTTCTCTCCAGAATGGTTGGATCGCAGTGCACTCCCACCAAATGTGTATCATCGAGCCCACTGCCCGTTTACATCTCCAACAGATGTTTGGGATTAAGGGTGAAAATTTGTGTAGGCGGGTAAGTGTTCTGTACCATTTTGTGACTATTTTGTAGCCATTTTCCTGGATCGCTATCTTCATTGACCCTGTAATGACACCCCGAGTATGAAAGGGGTTAAAGTCGTTTAGGACATTTCAAACCCAAACACAAAGGCAGCTACCAAACACTTCAATCAGCCAAACAAGGAACCCATACAAATAATCCACCCCAAAAATGAGACACGGCTCTGTCTTCAGGTTTCAAGCAGGAATGAATCTTTATTCCAAAAAACACATGTTATACAGATCCCACTTCAAAACATTTCCCCCCCACCCTTGGAAAACAGGGCGGGTTAAACTGTCCAATGACAATGGACACACAGGTCAGGTGTGCTTAACTTCTCATCAGTAAACAGTCTTAACAGGGGGGCAGCTGGAGGAATCCCCCCTCCCTCTTTCCTCACAGCAATACACATCCTGTGATCCAAGGCAGACAAACACAATAGAACATTGGAATACAGCCCCACCCCAAACTAGCAAAGCAAACAGTACACATATATACAGCATTGAGTCTCTGACTAGCACAGATCATAGTGGGTTTCTCATTCACCCTGTGCCCCATTAGTGACTCCCGTCACATGGCTCCCTCCTTGTGGAACACTCCGGCAGACCTTGATCCTTCTCGGGTCAACTTGGGGATGTCCGGAAGTAGGAGGCCGGAGTGACGTCGGTTTGCCGGGACAACCCATCAGCATTGCCATTTTGCTTACCGGGTCGGTAGCTGATGGTGAAATTGTAAGGTTGCAGGGCTAAGCTCCACCGCAGCAACCTGCCATTGTCTCCTGAGACCCGGTTAAGCCAGACCAATGGGTTGTGATCAGTGACTAATGAAAATTCCTGTCCATACAAATAAGGGTTCAACTTTTTAAGGGCCCAAACCAGGGCCAAGCACTCTTTCTGCACTGCTGCATAGCTCACTTCCCGGGGTAATAGTTTTCGGCTCAGGTATGCGACAGGGTGTTCTCTTCCATCCTCCCCGATTTGGCTCAGCACAGCCCCCAGTCCAAACATGGAAGCATCTGTGTGGACAAGGAAACGTTTGTTAGGTACTGGGGCAGCCAAGACAGGGGCATTTACAAGTGCTTGCTTGAGGGCTAGAAACGCGGCTTCACAAGCTATAGACCACAGGACCTACCTAGGTAAATTCTTTTTCGTCAGGTCAGTCAGGGGCTTGGCGATAGCACTATAATCAGGGACCAAACGCCGGTAGTACCCGGCAGTCCCCAAGAAGGCTAATACCTGGTTCTTAGTACGGGGTGTGGGCCAGTTAGTTACTGCCTCTACCTTGGCTGGCTCTGGTCTCTGGTTCCCACACCCTACTCGGTGTCCCAGGTACTGCACCTCTGCCATACCTAGATGGCACTTGTCTGGTTTCAAGGTCAGGCCTGCGGCCTGAATCTTGTCCAGAACCACCCCTACGTGAACCAGGTGCTCCTCCCAAGACCCACTGTAGATCGCAATGTCATCCAGGTATGCACATGCAAAATCCTGAAAGCCATCGAGGAGCCGATCCACCATACGTTGGAAGGTAGCCGGGGCATTTTTCATCCCGAATGGCATGACCTTAGACTGGTACAGGCCAAACGGGGTAACAAATGCCGACTTGGGGATAGCATCCTCGGCCAGGGGAATCTGCCAATAGCCCTTACACAGGTCTATTGTAGTTAAATAATGTCCCCTGGCTATACGATTTAGCAGTTTGTCTACCCTGGGCATTGGGTAGGCATCAGTGGTGGTCTTCTCATTGAGTCGCCCGTAGTCCACGCAGAACCGGGTAGTTCCGTCTTTCTTAGGCACCAGGACTACAGGCGAGGCCCAAGGGCTGTCAGAGGGCTCAATGACTCCTAACTGAATCATCTCCTGTATCTCCTTCCGCATTCCTTCTCAGACTGCTTCAGGGATACGGTAGGGGGGCTGACGCAGGGGTACTTGTCCAGGGGTCTCTACCTTATGCACAGCCAGGGTTGTGTAGCCTGGTTTTTGGGAGAAAGTCGCCTGTTTCTCCCACAGAAGCCGCTTAGCCTGTTCCTTCTTTGTGGGGCTTAACTGGTCCCCTAGCTGTACGAGGCTAATGAGGTCAGTCTGGGGGTCTCTCTCTAATAAGTCAGGGAGGGGTAAATTTTCAGAGTCGTCCGCAGCAGGGGCACATACTGCAGCCACATCCTCCTGCCGTTCCTGATACTCCTTCAGCATGTTCACATGAAAGGTTCGCTGGATTCTTTCATCTGCACAGCTGGCAATAACATAGGTAGTATCACATACCTGGGCTACTACTTTATATGGGCCCTGCCAAGATGCCTGCATCTTGTCGGTCTTCACAGGCTTGAGCACTAAGACATTCTGCCCAACCTGAAAGATACGCTGTCGGGCCCCCCGATCGTACCATCTCTTCTGTCTCCCCTGGGCCGCCTGGAGATTCTCCCTTACCATCAGAGACAGTTGTGCCATGCGGTCCCTGAGTTCCAGAACATAGAGCACTATGGGGGTCCCCTCCCGCTCTGTCTCTCCCTCCCAGTGTCCTCTAATGAGATCGAGGGGTCCGCGAAGCCTTCTCCCATAGAGTAACTCGAAGGGAGAGAACCCAGTAGATTCCTGGGGTACCTCTCTGTACGCAAACAACAGGTGAGGCAGGAATTTCTCCCAGTCTCTGCAAGCGTCCAAAAAGGTCCTCAGCATTTGCTGGAGGGTCCCGTTAAAGCGCTCGCAGAGACCATTAGTCTGGGGGTGGTAGGGTGAGCTCAGCAAAGGCTTAATATTGCATACCTTCCATAACTGCTGGGTGAGCACAGCGGTAAACTGGGTTCCCTGGTCAGAGAGAATCTCCTTAGGGAAACCCACTCTAGTAAATATTTTAACCAGGGCATCAGCTACGGTCTCTGCTTCAATGTTGGACATAGCTACTGCCTCTGGGTAACGGGTGGCGTAGTCCACCACGGTGAGAATATACTTCTTCCCGGATGGACTAGGCCTGGCCAAGGGACCCACAATGTCAACGGCTATGCGGTAAAAGGGCTCCCCATTAATAGGCATGGACATAAGTCTGGCCTTAGGGTGGTCCCCCCGCTTACCTACCCGTTGACATGTGTCACACGTTTTGCAGTACTGTCGCACATCCTGGTTAAAATTGGGCCAGAAGAAATTCTGTGTAATTCTATGGGCTGTGCGGCGGGACCCTAGATGTCCTGCCAGTGGTACATCATGCCCAATTTGCAGAATCTCCAGCTGGTATTTCTTAGGTACCACCAGCTGTCGTTTCTGTGAAGGGACTTTATTTCCCGGGGATGGCTTAGGGATCCTATACAGTCTATCCCCCACCCATTCATAAAGCTCCCCATCTATTCCCTTTTCCTGAGTATCTGCTTAGCCCTATACTTATGTAAGGTCGGGTCCTCCCGGGTTTCCCTCCCGAATGCTTCTGGGGTATCCCAACCTAGGGGAGCCTGATCTAAGGTACATGTCGGGGAAGATAGTCTTACCTGGGTCTCAGCAGCAAGCGGGCCAGTTCCAATAGCACGGGTCTGGGCATGGGTAGTCACTGGGTTGGCCTCAGCGGGGCCCATCGGGGCATAAGCAGAAACGAGGGGGGCCAAATCATTCCCCAGTAGTACATCCGCTGGCAAATCCTTCATCACCCCCACATTCACATGTCCCGAACCAACCCCCCCAGTCCAGGTGAACACGGGCAACGGGTAGCCGGAAAATAGTGCCTCCTGCTACCCTTACGGCTACAGTGTCCCCGGTGTGTTGGCAATCTGGGATGAGGTTATTCCGTAGTAGGGTCATGGTGGCGCCAGTATCACGTAGGTCATTAGCTACCTTTCCATTAACCCGGACGGTCTGCCTGTGTTGCTGCCTGTTGTCCTGGTTAGCTGCTTGTACTGGATCAGCCTTGTGCAGGATGCCCCACTGTTCTTCCTCCTCAACGCAGTGAGCCGCAGTCATGGATGTGCAGGGATTCCCCCCTGCTGGCTTTCTCCACGTCTGGGACTGCCTGGCTGGATTCAACGGACAGTCTGGCTTTTTGTGCCGTAGCTGTTTACACCCGAAACACCTGATGGTTTGTGAGCAGTCCTGGGAGTTGAACCTGGGCTGCTGAGAATAAGTGGCCGCTGGAGGTGATGCTGTAGGGCGGTACGACTGTGGTTGGTAGGCGCCAGCTGGAGGGGGTGCCGCTGATCGATAATCCACCTGAGCTGTTGTCTTGACCCCAGGGTTATCCAGTTTGCGGGCGTCTGTGTATTCGTCCGCCAGGCGAGCTGCTTCAGACAAGGTGCAAGGTTTTCGGTCCCGGACCCACTCTCTGACTTCTGGGGACAGCTTGTCAAAGAAGTGCTCCAGCAGGAACAGCTGCAGCACCTCTTCCCCGGATACTGCTTGGCATCCAGCGACCCAGTGGGACGCCGTGCGGTGTAGGCGGCATGCCCACTGGGCATATGAGTCTCCAGTCTGCTTGCTCATCTCTCGGAACCACCTCCGGTATGCTTCTGGTGTGACAGCATACCTGGCCAAAAGTGCTTCTTTTACAAGCCCATAGTTCATAATATCCTTGTCTGGGATGGCCCTGAACGCTTCACTGGCCCGGCCGGACAATTTCCCAGACAAAATGGTAATCCATTCCTCTGTGGGCACCCGGTGTAGGGCACATTGCCGTTCAAAATCTGCAAGGTACCCATCAATCTCCCCTTCTGCTTCATTGAAATTTTTAAAAGCAGCAAAATGTACCTTTCTCCTTTCAGTTGGTGCTGCTGTGACTCCCGCTGCTGCAGCACCTCTTTGCTGTAGCCAATTTGCATCCACAGCCGCTATAACTCGGTCTATGATCTCCGCTGTAGGGTTGGGGCCATAATGTGCCAGTCTTATGTTAACAGCCCGATCAAAACTTGCCTCTTCGGGTGTCCTGTCTGTTATGCTGGGTCTTTCGGCTATGTTGGGTCTTTCGGCTCTATCCATTTCGACTAGTTCTGCGATAATGTCCCTCTTCTTACGGTTGTTGGCCGGTCGGCCCCGGTTCTCCAGTAAGTCCTTGAGGGTAGAGCGCTTTAGCCATTCATACCGTGCTTCCATTGGCCTGTGTCCTCTTGTAGCTGTCCTTCTGGGCTGTGGGAATCATCCCGCTGCTTGCCACCAGTGTAACGACACCCCGAGTATGAAAGGGGTTAAAGTCGTTTAGGAAATTTCAAACCCAAACACAAAGGCAGCTACCAAACACTCCAATCAGCCAAACAAGGAACCCATACAAATAATCCACCCCAAAAACGAGACACGGCTCTGTCTTCAGGTTTCAAGCAGGAATGAATCTTTATTCCAAAAAACACATGTTATACAGATCCCACTTCGAAACATTCCCCCCCCCCACCCTTGGAAAACAGGGCGGGTTAAACTGTCCAATGACAATGGACACACAGGTCAGGTGTGCTTAACTTCTCATTAGTAACAGTCTTAACAGGGGGGCAGCCCTCCCTCTTTCCTCACAGCAATACACATCCTGTGATCCAAGGGAGAAAAACACAATAGAACATTGGAATACAGCCCCACCCCAAACTGGCAAAGCAAACAGTAAACATATATACAGCATTGAGTCTCTGACTAGCACAGATCATAGTGGGGTTCTCATTCACCCTGTGCCCCATTAGTGACTCCCGTCACAGACCCCTTGTGGGCGTATGTGCATGTGGTTTCCCATTCATCATCAGTGAATGTTATTTGCAGGTCCCTACTCCAAGAGAGCCTTGAGGCTTCTGTTTGTTAATGGATATAACAAGTATAGGAGCAAAACAAGTCAGACATCTTACACATTCTGATACAAATCTGCTAAAAAAGGAAGGGAAGTAATGATAAAATCAGAGTCTGGTCAGTCCATAAAAATAACGGTTAAAAGAGTCTAGTTAGGAATGGTGAAAATGGAAAAAAAGCATCCAAAAAATGCAAACAGGGCTGCCATCATGATAGGGTAGAAACCAATTCCTCAGCTGCAACAAAAAACAAGCAGAGAGCCGCCTCTGAGTGCAGTATTTTAGAAATAACGCTTTTAATAATAGATGTAGATCAACTCACATTTTGTAGGAATAAACAGGCATGGTATTAATAATACAGTGACGCATCCCCGAGTCCTAAGCAGTGTGGATTCCTTGCTGACAACTGTGAGATCTTCCGGCAGATGGAGGACGTCGGCTCTGTAGAGCGTCCTCAGAGTGAGGCATGAAACGCACAGGACAGCTTGCTGCGGACAGATGACATCATCAAAGCTGGACGCGTTTCGAGAGCATGCGCACTTGGCGATGTAAGTAAGTCGTGCTCCTTTGTCAACAGATTAGATTGTCTGTTGGGGTATAGGGTATGATGTTCTGAGTGTTTTTTTATTTATGTATTTATTTATTTTAAAATTTAGTTCCTGTCTCCTTGTTTGGGGGGGGGGGTATGGCCTGAGGGGATTTCTTATTATGGTCCTAAAGTGTATGTGATCAGTTCTCCTTGTGACTAAATACCAACAGTATCAAATCCACTTATTGTACCTTTTTTCATTCATCATTCATTATACAGAGTTTTATAAAGAGCGATGAAGGATACATTTGCTGCAGTGGAGTAGACTGCCATAGTAAGTTCTCTCATTCCAGTAAAGGATTACTACTGGCTTATAGTCATGTGGGTGTCAACAGTACCTAAACCAGGAGTGGTTGAACTTCAAACCTACAGGATTCCGAGTATTTCTTTAAGGTTGAGGTCCCTGTGTGGTGTCGGTAGTCTCTGGAGGGATCCAGTGTTTTGGAAGAAATAAGGGAACAAGCAGGTACACAACTAGTTCAGGTGAGACCAGGAACACAAATTAAAAGTACATTTTAGTGCCCGAGTGTTACCTACTGGTCAGCTGAGGTTCAGATCTCTCCCCAATTTCCACTGGCAGAGCGTGTGCCTAGTACAGTACAAGCTAGCCTTATGCATATGTTCTGAGAGCTCACACCTGTTATCTGTTTTACAGAAATGCTTTTGTAGTTGTTGCATTCTCCAGAAAACATAAAAGGTAGGTAAGTTCAGTGAGGGGCTTCTAGGGGAGCAAGAGAGGCGGCGACACCCAACCGCTGTGGGGGGGATTTCTCACCTAGATCGCAGTTGTGTGCTGATCTGCAATAGTGCGGGTGGAAACAGTACCTGAGCAGAAGGTATGTCCACCAATCCAGGGGTAGTTCTTTGAAATTGGGTTCTTTGTGGGGTGTTGAGAGATAGCGGGGGTCTGGTACTTTAGTAGAAATAGGGAGAAAAGCAAACAAACAGTCCAGGCAAACAATAGAAATTGAAACAGAGACTTACTGCGTCAGGCATGTGAGATGGAGTGAGTCAGCTTTACATGTAATGGTGTCCCCGACGTGGGGTGGCAGCTAGCCACGAATTTTGCGGGGGAAGGTCCCTTCTTGATGGACGATCACTTGGCGATGGGGGGTCCAATCTGTGGCATCTGGATCATTGACACTGAGCTTTGGGTGAGGAGTTGTGTGCGACTGGTTTCCACGGCTCAGTTGCAAAGTAAAAGGAGTGCCACTCTGGTATATCCACCGGCGGGATGTCAAGGTGCTCACAAAAGGTGGGTAAATCTTCCGGTGATCGAAGGAGAGCTGTGCGGCCTCTGGTGGATGCAGAGAGACAGAATGGAAATTTCCATCTGTACTGGTTGTTGTGTGCATGCAGAGCTTCCAGTAGAGGGCGCAAGGTGCACCTATTTTGTAAGGTTATCTGTGACAGGTCTTGAAATAGTTTAATGTCCGTGCCATTGAATAAAATGCAACCACAATCTCTTGCTTTTCTGAGTATTTCCTAGGAGAAAATTGACGATGAAGCATATAATGTCCCTGGGGGGTTCGGAATCACGGGGAGGGGGTCTTAGAGCATGGTGTATATGCTCCATGTGGATAGGGGAGTCTGCAGGACGGTCAAGCAAATTGTTAAATATGGAGCAGATCGTCTGTTGTAATGCAGTCGGCTCTACACCCTCAGGGACCCCCCTCTCCCTAATGTTATGCCTGCGACCCCTATTATCCAAGTCTTCCACTTGTCTGTGGAGCTCAAATAGCTGTGGTAATTGCAGATCATAGGTTTTTTGCACTTGCCTGATGGCTGCAGCCTGCAGTTGGGAGTTTTCTTCCACTTCTGTGAGGCAGTGGTTCATCGTTTGGATGTCCGAAATAGCCGCCGTAAGGGTGTGTTTAATGTCTAAGACGACATTCTGCAGATCCCTTTGAAAATCAAGGAGACTCGGGTTAGGGACAGCGGGGCAGTCTCTCATCTATTCCGCTGCGCTTCTAGGCGAGTCCAGGGATGAGGCCTGTGAGGCCTGTGTTTCCATGTGCTGGCCTGCTGGCTGGGTACGGTGAATCTCCGGGATGTTGTTACTGAGCTGAGTCCCGGTTTCATTCATGGTGCGGGGTGTTGAGGTACTCCTGTTAGACCTGCCCATGGTAAGAATTGCTTATGAATCCTTTTGAAAAGGGTTTTTTGGTCCTTGTTGTGGTGGAGCTCTTGCCTTAAGCAGCCAACTCGGGTCCCGCCCAAGCCACGCCCCTTTTATTGCTTTTTTATTTTTCCCTTACAGCTTTTAGAGTTTGTAAAAGACCCCCAAACCATATATTTTCTGAAAGCACATAACCAGTAGAATAAAAATAAGGTGCTACTGATTTTTAGGGCACAATGATATTTGCGCAAATGTTCATCAAATCAATATTTTCGCAAAAAATACACTAAAATCATTATTAGCAGATAAAAACACAGCACATTTTACAAAATTCCTACTAAATATAAAAGCTAACCTGTATGGAGTAAATAAATAACAAATGTTTGTACATTTTAAATTGTGCCTTTTTGAAAAATGGTGAAAATCAAACATACGTAAAATTGGAAATATCCAAATTTCTCCAATAATCTGAATGTTTTCATTTTTACCTTACAGCTTTCAGAGTTTGTAAAATACCCCCCAAACCCTATATTTTCTGAAAGCATAGGACCAGTAGAATAAAAGGAAGGTACTACTGATTTTTAAGGCCCCGCTATAAATGCGCAAATGTTTACCAAAGCAATATTTTCACTAGAAATACACTAAAATCATTATTAGTAGATACAAACACAGACAATTTTACAAAATTCCTGCTAAATTCCTACTAAATATAAAATCTAACCTGTATTGAGTTAATAAATAACAAAGATTTGTAAATTTTAAATTGCGCCTTTATAAGAAATGGTAAAAATTTAACGTACACAAAAAATTACTCCATATATTTCCTAAATCCACATGGCCAGTAAAATAAAAAGAAGGTGCTACTGATTTTTAAGGCCTCACGATATTTGCACAAATGTTTATCAAAACAATATTTTTGCTAAAAATCATTTTTAGTGGATTCATACATGGCAAATGTTGCATATGGACTTTTATTCACATACACCATATAGGTTTGGATACTTCCATTTGGATATGATTGTATAATACATCATCCAATTGGATACACAATTTTAATTTTTAATTATTTTTATTCTTTCACTCTTGTTATTTTGCTATACATTAGTCTATATAACTGTACACGTATAGCGCAGCACTTTTTAATCCCTTGTATATTGGTATTTTAGTAAATGAGTTAATCATTTTAGGTGCTGGTTGGTTTACGCTTGGAAATCATAATTGCATTCCAGTTGCCAGTAAGGGAGGCGGCCACTGCATTTTCCAGGCTCCCACATGCATTTTCTGCATTTTTCTGTGTGGGTGGTTGCAGCTGCAGGAACAGGTGCAGACTCAAAGCAGGAACCACCTCCACAGGTGTGAACCTAGCCTAAATCCCTTCCAAAAATTCCCGTCTCCTTCTTTAAAATGTGATCTGGTATATATTTTGCCATCACTAATAAATAAGTTAAAGTGGTTGTAAAGTTAGATTTTTTTATTCTATGCAATAAGATAAAAAAGTCTTCTGTGCGCAGCATCCCCCTCATGCCCCCCTAATACTTGCCTGAGCCCATCTCAGTCCAGCGATGTGCACAAGTTCCTCGGCTGTCTGGGACTCTCCCTCTTGATTGGCTGAGACACAGCAGTGGTGCCATTGGCTCTAGCTGCTGTCAATCAAAATCAGTTAGCCAATGAGGAGAGAGGGGGCAGGGCCAAACCATGGCTCTGTGTCTGAATGGACACATGGAGCTGCAGCTCAGCTCGGGTACCCCCATAGCCAGCTGCTTGTTGGGATACTCGGTAGGAGGAAGGGGCCAGGAGTGCTGGTGGAGGACCTGAGAAGAGGAGGATCGGGGCTGCTCTGTGCAAAAACATTACACATGTTTGTTATTTTCAAAGAAAGAAAAAAAGAGACTTTAGTATCACTTTAAGATCTAAAAATACAGCTTCTGTGGGATGATGATTATACGTATTATTAAACATTTATAAAATACTAACTGAGGGGGCTTATTTTTCTAAATATTGTCTGTTTCTCTTCTGGTCATAATTGCATTAGCCATACTAGGGGCAAATTTAGCCCCCATTGAAATGTCAGTAACTTGCCTATAGTATGTATCATTGTACCAGAAATAAGTGAGAGGAAGAACTCCAGTGACTTTAAAATCAATTTCTTTTGTGTACTAATGAGCTCTTTTAACCACTTTCTGACAAGTTTCTGCATATATACTGCGTCAAGGCGGCTCGGCTGCGCAAACTTACGTACCTTTACGTCAGTCTGTGCATTTAATAGTATGGGCGCGTGCCTGCTACAAGTCACGGGAGCACGCACGTGGGTCCAGCGGACTCAATGTCTGCTGACCAACCACAATCATGGTACAGAGAGGCAGAACAGGGATCTGCCTATGTAAACAAGGCAGATCCCCGTTCTCACTGGGGACAATAGGGAGATCTGATGTTCCTACTGATCAAGAACAGCGATCTCTGTGTTGTCCCAGTAAGCCCAGCTCCCACACAGTTAGAACACACCCAGGGAACACAGTTAACCCCTTGATCACCCCCTATTGTTAACGCTTTCCCTGCCAGTGTCATTTATACATTGATCAGTGAATTTTTTTTAGCACTGATCACTGTATTGGTGTCACTGGTCCCCAAAAAGTGTCACTGAGGGTCAGATTTGCCTGCTGCAATGTCACAGTCCAGCTAAAAATCGCAGATCTCCGCCATTACCAGTAAAAATAATAAAATAAATTAAAATAAATTAAACCCCTAAATCAGTGCGCATGTGCGGGAGCTCCATAAAGGCGCCGTAAGCTGGGAGCTCTGCATCACCCCTGCCCCACGATCAACACAGCGCCCGCAGCACCTCCGCTGACCACACAGCCTTACCCGATCCGCTGCCAAGACACCCCCTGAATGTCCAGCCCGACTGCCAGACGTGAACTCGGGCTGGAATTTGATAAAGCAGGCTGAGGTGGGTATACCAAGATGGCCGCCGTCACCACCTCAGACCAGCAACACGCGGCCTACGGAGAGAGGCCACAAGACCTGAGGCAAGTAATAGCCCCAGCAACACTTACTTACTCACAGGTGGCCCAGGGTGGCTCCTTCTCCGGCCTCCATAGAGTCCTTACTGGGCCGCACCATGGAGGAATACACTATGTCCCTGGCCGGGCCTGCTCCACCATTCCTCCATGCCACCCTCTCCTCCAGCCTGCTAGACCAAGACCCATTCACGCCGCAGGGGGACTTATTTCTAAAATTGTTTGCCCTTTTGGGGAGGGGACTGGCTAACACAGCTGCCCAAATTACCAGAGACATTAAATCTCATTTCGCTAGTCTGGGATCCAGAATGGAAGCCATTGAAAGTAAACTGGACATTACTGTCTCACGCACTAATCAAAACGCGGCCCATATCCAGGTTCTACAGGACCAGCTAGACACGGCCCTTTCCAGGATTGATGACCTCGAAAATAGGTCCGGGAGATATAACATACAGATCAAAGGCCTTCTTGAGATTATCACGGATATCCCCCCCGCGGTACAAGACCTCTTCAAGGAGCTAATACCCAGTACACCCCCACACCGCCTAGAGCTGGATAGAGCCCATAGGGCCCTAGGACCCCCCAGAAAGGATGCCTCCCCGAGGGATGTTATCGTGAAGCCACACTTCTACGCCATGAAGGAGGAATTTATGCAACAATCCCGCCTCAAGCTGCAAGTTACTTGTCGGGGGCACCAGATACAAATTTTTGCTGACCTATCCCCCACTACCATCCAAAAACGGCGTGTCCTCAAACCGCTCCTCACAGTCCTTTCACAACAGGACATTAAGTACTGCTGGGCCTTCCCCTTTGCAGTGAAATTCACTATCCAGGGTAAAGCTTACTCCTTCTCCAGCCTACCAGAAGGTGAGAAACTCTTCCTATACCTCAAGCTGATTTCCCAGGAAGCACCCATGGATTTCTCCACAGCATCGGTGGGATCCTCCAAGCCATCCTCTCCAGCGAACCCAGTCTCCCCCTATGGAACACAGGGAAGACCAAGGAATCCAAGGATGGCAGACCCCCATAAGATGGTTTTTTCAAGCCTCTCCACATTTTGCCCTCACTAGGGAACCCCATGCTGGGACCACAGTCCCCTATGTTGCTGGAGCTCCAGGCTCCTTACCGATAAGACCGAATGATTGACTCCTACACGTTTTCTACCCAAAGTTTTCCCTTTTATATCCTTTCTCTGTTTTTTCTAAGGTTCCTGCTACATAGCCGCCTACAGGTCATGAAGGAGATGTTCTTCAAAAGACGGTATATCTTTCCCTAGAGGCTCTTTTGACCTTGGTACCCCTTTTAGTTTTTTATTGTTTTATTAGTGGCATCAACGCTGGCTGACCCTGCCCCCTTCTTGAATGACTCCCACCGTCCCTCTTGAACTATCTTAGATGAACCTGGAAACTGCAGTGCACCCTGGTCCAGACTCCCTTGGGGGGGTTGACACCGGGGACCTCACATGGGGAAACCGGGTATTATTCCCACTATTCCAGAAGGTTCTCCCCCAGTGTTGGCGGAGGGGGGAGCTGGAAGGAGGCCTCTGTGGTGAGCCCTTCAAATGGCTTTCCCAATTTTTGGTCTTTAGTTTCGTTTTACCATTTCTATTGTTCATTCTAGTTTTTAATTAAAGCTGTGTAAGTTTGACTTTAAGGTTCACATAGATGCAAGGGTCAGGGGTGACACCCTTGCGCCTCCACCCATCCCATAGAAGTAGATTTTTTCCTTCTGTGGAATGGGTCATCGGCCCTCTATTAGAGGTAACTGATGCCTACTGGTTGGCAGCTGGCAGGAGTTTTTCTTGCCAGACACCAAAGGTCTTCTTGGAATACGCTGTTTTATGTCTTGTTTGTTCCATTTCCTTTCCTAATCTTTTCTCTTTCTCAAGCCAATCAGTGGGATCTCTACTGCTCTGTACTCAGGACCATGAATGTGACCTGCCCACACACTTCCCTGGCCCTCTCAGGAGAAAACGTCAAAGGTTAAGTGACAGATTCCAATTCTGATTCCAAATCAAATTCAACATTTGAACTGATTAAGAATAGTGAATCGACAAATGATTCATAGAAAGAATGGGTCCCTCCTAAAAGGGCATGGCACTCTGGAAACCAAGCAGCTGCCAGCAACCCAGATTATATTCCCAGGCCCAGTACCAGCACTGCTGCCAGCTATAGGCCCCAGGAACAAATGCCCAGTACCAGTGCTTCCACATTACGCGTGAGTACCAGCACAAGTGATTCAAATCCCCCAACTACTGGAGTGTCACGTCCCCCAAGAGCCAAGGCCTCTACATACATGCCAGATGGTCTTGCCAACCCAACATGGCTGCCTTCCGACTCTGGATCACCAATTATTCCCCCTTTCACAGCACAGCCAGGTGTGCAGGCCAACACCCAAATTTTTTTTTTATCTGTTTTTGCCCGACACTTTTCTGTAATTCATTGTTGACCAGACAAATTTATATTCCCAGCATTATATTGCCAACAACTCCCAATCATCATATGCCCATCCGTTTGAGGGGAGAGATCTGAATTTGGAGGAGTTCAAATTGTTTATGGGCAAAAAAAAAAAATGGAAAGTATGCCTATTGGTCCACCAACCCCATCCACCACATGCCCATTTATTCTGCCGTAATGTCCAGGTCCCGATACGAGATGATAATGCGCTTTCTTCATTTTGGTGACAACACCCAGTGCCCTCCCTGCAATCATCCAAATTACGACAAGTTATATAAGATTCGCCCACTGATAAATTTCTTTTCCCAACAATTTGCAGAACTCTATGTCCCCGATCAGAATATATGTGTCGATGAGTCCCTCATAACCTTTTCAGGCCAGCTAGGAATAAAGCAATATATTCCTAGCAAAAGGACCAGATACGGAGTAAAATTTTACAAGCTCTGTGAGAGACCACGGGATATCTGTATGCGCTCCGCATATATGAAGGAAGAGATTCCCAGCTCCAACCCCCTAAGTGCCCGGCCTACATGGGCACAACTGGAAAGATTGTATGGGACCTGGCATACCCACTTCTGAACAAAGGATATCACATATACCTTGACAATTTCTACACCAGCCTGCCACTTTTCAAACACTTATACATCACAAAAACCATGGCCTGCGGAACCTCCAGGAAGAATAGGAAGGGCTTCCCACAATCTCTAGCGAACAAAAAGCTGCAAAGGGGGAAAGAGCAACATTGAGATGCAACAAAGTGCTGGCCTTGAGGTGGAGGGATAAAAGGGACGTGCACATGTTGTCCACCATCCATGACGACTTTACAATTGAGGTTCAAAGAAGACAAGGTCCCATTGAAAAGCCAACATGTGTCCAAGATTATAATCTCTACATGGGGGGTGGATTTCAATGATCAAATGATTCAGCCCTATTTGTCAATAAGGAGGTCCCGATTCTGGTACACGAAGGTAGCAATTTATCTCATTCATTTGGCCATTTATAATTCCTATGTAGTCTACACCAAATCCACAGAAAGTCCCGCCCTCTTCCTAAAATTCATAGAAGAAGTTGTCACGTCTCTCATCTACCAACAAAGACTCCCCCCACAAGACCTTCGCTCTGATGCTGTTAGCCGACTTCATGAGCGCCACTTTCCCTTCCACATTCCACCATCTGAAGCAGGCTGAAGATGGCAAAAAAAAATGTTGTATGTGCAGCAAAAGAGAATTTTGAAAAGACACCAGCTACCATTGTCCCCAGTGTCCCTCCCAACCTGGCCTTTGCATTTGTGAATGCTTCCAACTTTATCATACATCCCTAAATTATTAGCCCATATTTTAACCATTTCCATAATTTGTGCTGACCATTTTCCATGCTTCCCCAAATAACCATGCCACTGCCTTTTACGTGAACTGACCCTGGCCTGTCTTTTGACTATGCCTCTGCCTACCGTTTGGACTGCTTCCACGTGAACTGACCCTGGCCTGTTTTATCAACTATGCTACTGCCTACCGCTTGGACTGCTTGCACGTGAACTGACCCTGGCCTGTTTATGGACTATGCTTTTACCTACTGCCTGGACTGATCTGTTGCCCTGCTACTGTAGTACACAGGGGTCTCACATGTGTGAGGGGCTCCAGAATTGTTTTTCCGGATAGAGAAAACAATCTTTTTTGTTTTCTTTGAGTTTCAGAATTTCCAGAGGCTTCATAGAGATTTGGGTGGGTCGAAGCCTCTACCCCTGTGCCCCTGTGCACAGGTCTTACCTGATTGCGGCCCTCAGCCTGCTGCTGACTTACTGCCATCATGCCTCTGCCTGCTGCATGAATGGACCACACCGCTACCTGGACTATGCAAATAATTAGCTGTAACAAGAGGCAGTATGTTTATGAAGGACTGGAGAGCGGTAATAATAATGAGTGTCTGCAGGTAACAGTGTACCAGGACTAATATTATGGCTGTGCTGGCTGTCTCTGCTGGACAATTTCTATGGATTGTGCTGTGCTGACAATATCCTTGTGCTGAATATAGACAATATTCTTGCCTGCTGCCTGGATAATTACTATTGCTGTAGCTAAGCACATCCCTGCCTACTGCCTGGACCAGTGCTCTCCTCTGTGGATACTACTAAAAGCACAGGTAATGCTTTTTTTTTTACCCTTTCCGCAATAGAATTTATTTTGGATTGTAATTTTTGGTATGTACATGCTATGTGTTAGAAATATGAAGGGCCTTTAAAAATGATAGCTTGCCAGGAAATTATATATGTCATTTATGCTCCTAGAATGCCTGATGGTGCTACTTGGATGTTGGGCCTCTGTATGTGACCAGGCTGTGTAAAAGGCTCACATATGTGGTATTTCCATACTCATGAGGAGTAGCAGAATGTATTTTGGGGTGTCATCTTTGCTATGTACATGCTATGTGTTGGAAATATCTGATAAATGGACAACTTTGTGTAAAAAAATGCGTTTTCATTTTTTTCCCACATTTTCCAAAAACTTCTGGAAAAAAATGAACCATTCAAAAGACTCATTATGCCTCATAGATTATACGTTGGGGGGTTTGCTTTCCAAAATGGGGTCATTTTGGGGGCAATTCCATTGTCCTGGTGCTCCAGGGCCTTCAAAAGTGTAATAGGTGGTTGAGAAATGAGATGTGTCATTTATGCTCGTAGTATGCCTGAAGATGCTACTTCAATGTTGGGCCCTTGTATGTGGCCAGACTGTGTAAAAGTCTCACACATGGGGTATCGCCATACTCGAGAAGAGTAGCAGAACATAATTTGTTGCATGCATATGCTCTGTGAGAGAAATAACCTGTTAATATGACAATTTTGTAAAAAAAAACAAACAACAAAAAAAAATTCATTTTGCAAAGATTGTGGGAAGAAATGACAACTTAAAAAAACTCACCATGCTACTTAATACCTTGGAATGTCTACTTTCTAAAAAGGGGTAATTTGGGGGGGTATTTGTACTTTTCTGACTTGTTAGTGTCTCAAGAACTGAGATAGTACATCAGGTGTGAGCAGATGTGATCAATTTTCAGTGATTGGAACCCCGAACCAAAATTTTAAAAAAAATGACGTGGGGGTCCCCCTAAATTCCATACCAGGCCCTTCAGGTCTGGTATGGATATTAAGGGGAACCCCGGCCAAAATTTAAAAAAAAAATGGCGTGGGGTCCCCCTCAAAATCTATATCAGACCCTTCATGTCTGGTATGGATTTTAAGGGGAACCCCGAGCCAAAATAAAAAAAAATGGTGTGAACTGTACCAGGCCACCCTCCTGAACTGTACCAGGCCACATGCCCTCAACATTGGGAGGGTGCTTTGGGGTAGCCCCCCAAAACACCTTGTCCCCATGTTGATGAGGACAAGGGCCTCATCCCCACAACCCTTGGCCTGTGTGAATTTAGGGGGACCCCATGTCATTTTTTTTTTTAAATTTTGGTTCGGGGTTCCCCTGTGGGGAATTCCCATGCCGTTTTTATCAATGAACTTTTATGTGTATTGTCGGACCGGCAATTCATTAATAGCCGCGAGTAGTTTAAATGACTTTTTTTTCCTTTGAAATATCATTTTGCTGTCAGACTGTTCTAAACACGGGAAACATGTGCCCCTTTACAGGCATACTATAGACACCCCCAGGTACGAAATTTAAAGGGATATTACACTTTTATTGTTTTACTTTAAGCATTATTAAAATCACTGCTCCTGAAAAAACGGCCGTTTTTTAAAACTTTTTTTGCATTGATCCATGTCCCCTGGGGCAGGACCCAGGTCCCCAAACACTTTTTATGAGAATACCATGAATATAAGCCTTTAAAATTAGCACTTTTGATTTCTCCCATAGACTTTTAAAGGGTGTTCCGCGGCATTCGAGTTTGCCGCGAACACCCCAAATTGTTCGCTGTTCGGCGAACTTGCGAACAGCCGATGTTCGAGTCGAACATGAGTTTGACTCGAACTCGAAGCTCATCCCTACTCCTGACAGAATAGTAGTGTTACAAGGTCCCACATAATTTTTCCGCTGCTCCAAGTGAAGCTCCACAGAAAATGTTTAGCTAAAAATAAATGATCAGTGGCCTAATTTTATAAAGCTTGTCATATTTTGGACTGATTTCAGGGAGGGCACAGGGAATTTTTGTGTGGAAGAGTAGAAATCACATAATTCTTTTAGTTCTTTTTCTTTTTAGTGTGTGCTGGATATAGTGGATTAATAGAGTGACATATGATGAATGGGGTTTTTGGACCAATAGGCTTTTAGTTAATTTTTTGGTAAGTTCCATATTTAGTGTGAGGCCAGGAAACACTTTATGTTTGTGAATTTTAATGGGTTTCAGAGGGGGGCGTGGCTATCGCACGGCAGGATGGATGCTTGAGAGTGTAGCTCCTCCAGATAATCGGGGTTAACAGCAACCAAAGACGGCAACAACACCACCGGATACTTTGCATAGTGCCTTGGCACATTCAGAGATGGGAAGGAGAAAGAAAGACCCTGCCAGCATAGAGAAACTCCCGTACTTCTTCCTACCCACGGAGCAGACGCGTGCCCAAAATGGCGCCGGCGGCTGCTCGCCGTCCTCGTCCAGTAGATCTTCTCGCTCTGTACAGAGTCCTGCTTCAGCGGGAGCCTCCAAAGCCTCTCATCCCAGGTTGCCAGCGGCGTCAACTCCAACAACACAGAACCCTGCTAAGTGCAAACGAAGACTGTCTGCTGATTCTTCTCCCATAGAGGTAAGCCTTAGCTGCAACTCTGCCAATACTACCAAGTTGCTGTCAGATATGTTCAGCTCCTTCCCTGCTACCAATCAACCTGTCTCTGAAGCCATACTAAAAGACATACTGGTATCCCTGCAGGCCTCATTAAATGCAGATATGATGCAGTGTGTGACAAACTTCAAAGCTGTAGTGCAGGAGCTAGGGGGAAGAGTAGATCACATTGAGCATAAAATGGCTGAATTTGCAACCTCCCACAACACCCTAATAGATGCACATAATGACCAAGATGACCAACAAGAAAATCTCAAAGCCAAAGTCGCAGACATCGAGGACTGCTCAAGGCGGAACAACTTGAAACTTAGAGGTGTCCCTGAATCCATGCAAAATGCTCAATTGAATCAATATGCATGTGATCTCATCCATGCGGCCCTACCATCCAACATCTGAAGTGATAATCAATAGAATACACCGATTACCGAAACCCTCCTATCTCCCTGATGACATCCCTAGAGATTTCATAATGAGAGTGCATTTTTACCAAGTTAAAGATCAGCTCATGCCAGTTTCCGTAAAAAAGCCCAGTAACCTGAGCAATTTTCCCGCCTTCAAATGTATGCAGATCTCTCCCAATATACATTACAAAAAGAAAATTACTCCTGCCAATTACGAAAGCTCTTAAGAACCACAATATCACTTATCGCTGGGGCTGTCCAACAAAGCTCACCATTACTCAGAACAACACCACTTTTGTGATAACATCATTAGATGAAGGCCTGGCACTGCTCCGTGCATGGGACATTCTTCCAGAGCAAGAATCCACTTTCCAGTCACCACCTACCAAAGTAAACACTCATAAGGACTGGCAAACTGGCTCTTACAAAAGTAGACTCAAAGAGGCACGCAACTTGATCACCTCTGGACCACCAAACTAATGCATATATAACATTAGACCACCCTGGTAAGATGGAACACTCTCCCCATGATGTTCCCTCTATAAGCTTTGTGCAGTAGCACTGCAATCAGATTCCATTTGGAATCGCTCATGTTTTTACTAACTGGTCATTACTTTTTCTTTGTTTTTTTCTGTTTTTGTTTTGTTCTTTCTCCCTCTTAAGGATTTTCGGCCTGGCATTCTTTTTTTTTTAAAGTCTTTTTATTTGAAAAAAAATTTCCATTACAACAAACATATAATAAGGGAACAAGGGATGTTATCATAAGTAAAAACACATTAATACCTATCCCTATATTATTATCATTCTAATGTGTGTCAGTTCAACTCGCCCTTATGCTGTAGGCTTCGAGAATAGTTTTCTTCCTTTTCCCCCCATTCACTCCCACACCCCCTATCCACTCCCCATCATACACTTTGCCATACATTTTATTATTCATTCAACCATCCCCCCCTCCCCAGATCATCCGCAACCCACCCCTCCTACCAATCCAACCCCTTCCAGGTCCAGCCATGCTTTCCATATTTTTTCAAATTTCTTAAAGTTACCCCTCTTCTTGTATATATATTTCTCTCTGCAGATCACCTCTCTAACTACATTCACCCATTCTGAAACCATCGGTGCTTCCTTTCTCTGCCAATACTGTGCGATAAGCTTTTTACCCTGAAACAGGCATCTGATCCTTGCTGTCTGTATATCCCTCGAGGCCACCTTATCCCCCATTAATCCCAACAGGGACTCTCTCGCCTCTACTCTCAACGACGTCCCAAACACCAGATTTATCCTTTCCATGACCCCTTTCCAATATATATGTAGTTTGGGGCATTGCCAAAACATGTGGATCAGGTCTCCATACCCTCCCCCACACCTCTGGCACTTTGGGTCAGGCCTCTTAACCCACTTAAATAATTTCAATGGTGTGTAATATACCCTTCAGGAAAGATAAAAATGGGACATCACCTGTGGAGGAGAGAGAGTGACCCTGGGCCCCAGCGACAGAACCTGCTTTCATTGATCATCAGACAGTGCTCCCACATCTCCCTCCCATTTGATCCTATTTTTATTTTCCACCATGCCCCCCTAGGCTGATGCCTTCAGGCATCCGTAAATGTCAGAAATCAACCTTCGTAGTGTGTGCATCAATAAGCTTTCTCAAAGAGGTCATTTCGCACCACACTGGCGCATCCTTCCAAAATTGTGCCTCTAGGGCATGCCTGAGTTGCAAATACCTGTAAAAAGATCTATTAGAAATTGCATACTCCTCTACCAACTCCTTAAAAGATTTTAACCTCCTCTCTCTATATACCTGTGCCAGGCAATGGATACCCTGGCGGTCCCACTCCTCAAAGTGTCCCATTTTTTTAAGCTCATTGAGGTTGTTATTATCCCAGAGTGGGGAAAATTCCGCAAAACCAGTATATCCCAGGGTTCTTTTAGCTTGTACCCAAGCCTTAACCATCAGTTGGGTAGTGGGGCATTTAGTACCAAATGAGTCTGCCTCTAATGCCTCTGCGATCGTGTCATGGCCAATGTCATTCCACAAGACGCTACTGCCCACTCCTTCCTCCCATGGCCTATTACTATCTCCCATTTGCTGCAGTTGGGAGGCCAGAAAGTATCTGTACGGGTCCGGTACTGCCAGGCCGCCC
This sequence comes from Lithobates clamitans, assembly GCA_037952925.1. Classification (NCBI taxonomy): domain Eukaryota; kingdom Metazoa; phylum Chordata; class Amphibia; order Anura; family Ranidae; genus Lithobates; species Lithobates clamitans. The sequence goes on from JBBGZY010000079.1 coordinate 5,536,515, forward strand.
TTCGCCTCCGGCTGTCGCAACATCCGCAAACCGATCCAGGCCGTCCCGTTTTTCCAAATAAGTTCTCTGAACACACTGTCTATTTTTTTAAACCAGTGCTTGGGAATCCACACAGGGGAGTTCTGCAAAACATATAAAAGTTGGGGTAGCCAGATCATCTTGATCAGGTTGCAGCATCCGACGACCGAGAGGGGCAGGCGACCCCACACCCGGCACTTCTGTTTCAATTTTTTCATAAGTGGGACTAAGTTACCGGATATATACTGTCCTGGATCACTAGTTATATTGATACCCAGATATTTCATTTGGCTGACTATTTTAACCTGAGATACTTGACAAGGAAGGGGTTCACTCAGCGGATCTATAGGTAAGATTACTGATTTCTCCCAGTTAATCAACAACCCGGAAAAAAACCAAACTCCTCAACTATCGCTATGGCTGTTTTTAATGAATTCTGCGTGTCTGCCAAGAGCAGTGGAATGTCATCTGCATACATAGCCACCTTGTCCGTCCCCCTCCTTCTTTTAAACCCCTTGCGCCGCCCTCAGGGCTATCGCCAAAGGCTCAATTGCTAGGGCAAAGAGCAGGGGGGACAGAGGGCACCCCTGTCTCGTACCCCTGCTCAGATGGAACCCCTCCGAGCACTGACCATTAATTTTAACCCTAGCCCTCGGGCCACTGTATAACAGCCTTAACCATTGGACAAACCCAGGGCCAAACTGGTATTCCGCTAGCACCTTCCACAGATAGTGCCATTCCAGGGAATCGAAGGCTCTGGCCGCGTCCAATGAAAGGGCCGCTCTCCCCCCACTATTTTCCACAGGTATTTGCATATTCAGGTACACTCGTCTTATGTTTGTACTCGTAGATCTATTCAGGATGAACCCAGTCTGATCCGTATGTATTAGTTTGGAAATTATCTTATTCAGCCTTGCGGCCATTACTTTTGCCAAAATCTTCACGTCAGAACACAAGAGCGAGATAGGCCTATATGAGGTCATATCTATTGGGTTCTTCACTTCTTTCAACAGGGTTATTATTATAGCTTCTGACATGGACGAAGGCAGGACCCCGTCTTCCCTGTCTCCGTTAAACAGCTCCATAAGTAGGGGCAAAAATACCTCCCCATATTTTTTGAATATTTCTATAGGCAGGCCGTCGGGGCCCGGTGACTTCTGGCCTGCCATATCTCCCACTGCCCTCTGCAATTCTGCAAGGGTCAGTGGAGCATCCAGCATTTCCCTATCTTCACTTGTTAATGGGGTTATCCTTAACCCCTCAAAAAAAACCTGCATTTCCGCCTCCACATTTACTCTATAAGAGCTGTACAACTTCTCAAAGTATGTCCTAAGTTCATACAGTATATCGGGAGTGGTTTTTTTCATTACTCCACTCCCCCCCTTAATTGCTGCTATTGTACCTGGGGGGCCGTTTGCCTTGATTATCAGAGACAGAGCCTTCCCAACTCGCTCCCCCTCTCCGAAAAAGCTCTGCCTCTGAAATAATCTCTTCTTTTCCAGCCCTTCCCGGAGCACCCTACTGTACTCGTCCTGTCTCTCCACCCAGAGATCATAGCTGGATTGGGATGGTGTATCTACGTACTGTGCCTCTGCTACTTTTACGCTCTCTTTAGCTTTTTGTTCTTCTGGTTGCGATTGCTTTTTATTAAATGTGATTTTCTGGATTAGTACTCCCCGGAGATATGCCTTCAGGGAGTCCCAAACAACCCCCACTGAGGTCGAGCCCAGGTTTATTTTAACAAACTCCAATAGGCTCTCCTTCATTCTCTCCTCTTCTCCTATTAAATAAAGCCAGAAGGGATTGACCTTCCAGCTCCCCCTGATGTGGTGCTCTCCTACCTTCACAGCAGTAATAACAGGCGTGTGGTCCGAGACGGCCCTTGGCTCATACGTTATTTCCTCCACTACATTTAATGCTTCCTCATTTCCCAGAACCAGGTCGATTCTGGGGGAGGGGAGAAGGGGGTTAAATGTGCTGGGTGGAGAGATGGAGAGGGGTGATGAGTGATAAAAAAGTGTGGATGGTGATAGATAAGATGGTTGGCATCTGAAAAATGGATGGAAACCATGGGCAAAGGTGATTGCAGAAAATTTGTTGGTATAAAGTGGTAAAATATGCTGGGGAAGAATGTAGCTTACTTTGATAAAAACAATAATTGGAGGAGAGCCAAGGGTGCCTGGACTACAGAGAGGAATTCTATAATAAGTAACTTCAGAGAGTAAAATAAAGATCTTTATATTAGGTATAGGCTACATGAATTTAGATTTGAAAACAGTTACAGGAAGAAAAAATAGTTCATATTGATGGTTAAAATAATAAAAGATAGGTCATCTTATATATAAAGGTGACCATATACCTGCTGCAGATCACCTGCCCCCCTCAATTAATGGGGAGGTAAAGTTACTAATACAGGTGGCAGCAGGTGGTATAATTGAAAAAATAAACTAATTTTTAGAGCATGGTAGAGAACTGCAATAATGCACCATAAGGTTGAAAATAAGGAAAAGGTTTTCATGTAAACTTTTTTACCTTGTATACAGCAGTTTCGTGGCATGGCTACCCTTAGTGTGCCTACCAATATAATGTAATGTGAAGGCACTGTATATAGGCATACCAATGTCGTACATTTGGCGTCTGACGTTACGCATGGGTCGCCGGTGATGAACCACATGGCTCATGCGCAAAACTCTGAATAGTAGGTGTATGGGGTAAATCCGCGCAATGAATTGAATGTTTTAGTTATGAATATGGCTGCTGCCCCTACACATACAATACCACCTAAATGGAAAGTATTAGAAAATGGTAAAAAAGCAGGAGTAGTATGGCGCTGCCCTTATGGAGACAAAAAAATGTTTCTTCTTTGTAGTGAATGTATTGCCTAGTGTCCTTAACCACTTGAGCCCCGGACCATTATGCTGCCTAAGGACCAGAGGTCTTTTTCCAATTTGGCACTGCGTCGCTTTAACTTTTAATTGCGCGGTCATGCAATGCTGTACCCAAACGAAATTTGCGTCCTTTTCTTCCCACAAATAGAGCTTTCTTTTGATGGCATTTGATCACCTCTGCCGTTTTTATTTTTTGCGCTATAAACGGAAAAAGACCAAAAAATTTGAAAAAAAATGATATTTTCTACTTTTTGTTCTAAAAAAAATCCAATAAACTCAATTTTAGTCATACATTTAGGCCAAAATTTATTCGGCCACATGTCTTTGGTAAAAAAAATGTCAATAAGCGTATATTTATTGGTTTGCGCAAAAGTTATAGCGTCTACAAACTAGGGTACATTTTCTGGAATTTACACAGCTTTTAGTTTATGACTGCCTATGTCATTTCTTGAGGTGCTAAAATGGCAGGGCAGTACAAACCCCCCCCCAAATGACCCCATTTTGGAAAGTAGACTCCCCAAGGAAATTGCTGAGAGGCATGTTGAACCCATTGAATATTTATTTTTTTTGTCCCAAGTGATTGAATAATGACAAAAAAAAAAAATATTTACAAAAAGTTGTCACTAAATGATATATTGCTCACACAGGCCATGGGCCTATGTGGAATTGCACCCCAAAATACATTCAGCTGCTTCTCCTGAGTATGGGGATACTACATGTGTGGGACTTTTTGGGAGCCTAGCCGCGTACGGGGCCCCGAAAACCAATCACCGCCTTCAGGATTTCTAAGGGCATAAATTTTTGATTTCATTCCTCACTACCTATCACAGTTTTGAAGGCCATAAAATGCCCAGATGGCACAAAACCCCCCCCAAATGACCCCATTTTGGAAAGTAGACACCCCAAGCTATTTGCTGAGAGGCATGTTGAGTCCATGGAATACTTTCTTTTTTGACACAAATTGCGGGAAAGTGACAATTTTTTTTTTTTTTTGCACAAAGTTGTCACTAAATGATATATTTCTCACACAGGCCATGGGCATATGTGGAATTGCACCCCAAAATACATTTAGCTGCTTCTCCTGAGTATGGGGATACCACATGTGTGGGACTTTTTGGGAGCCTAGCCGCATACGGGGCCCCGAAAACCAAGCACCGCCTTCAGGATTTCTAAGGGCGTAATGTTGTGATTTCACTCCTCACTACCTATCACAGTTTTGAAGGCCATAAAATGCCAAGATGGCACAAAACCCCCCCAAATGACCCCATTTTGGAAAGTAGACACCCCAAACTATTTGCTGAGAGGCATGTTGAGTCCATGGAATATTTTATATTTTGACACAAGTTGCGGGAAAGTAACACTTTTTTTTTTTTTGCACAAAGTTGTCACTAAATGATATATTTCTCACACAGGCCATGGGAATATGTGGAATTGCACCCCAAAATACATTTAGCTGCTTCTCGTGAGTATGAGGATACCACATGTGTGGGACTTTTTGGGAGCCTAGCCGCATACGGGGCCCCGAAAACCAAGCACCGCCTTCAGGATTTCTAAGGGCGTAAAGTTGTGATTTCACTCCTCACTGCCTATCACAGTTTTGAAGGCCATAAAAAGCCCAGATGGCACAAACCCCCCCCCCCCAAATGACCCCATTTTGGAAAGTAGACACCCCAAGCTATTTGCTGAGAGGCATGTTGAGTCAATGGAATATTTTATATTTTTACACAAGTTGCGGGAAAGTGACAATTTTTTTTTTTTTTTTTCCACAAAGTTGTCACTAAATGATATATTGCTCAAACATGCCATGGGCATATGTGGAATTACACCCCAAAATATATTCTGCTGCTTCTCCTGAGTACGGGGATACCACATGTGTGGGACTTTTTGGGAGCCTAGCCGCATACGGGGCCCCGAAAACCAAGCACCGGCTTCAGGATTTCTAAGGGCGTTAAGTTGTGATTCCACTCCTCACTACCTATCACAGTTTTGAAGGACATAAAATGCCAAGATGGCACAAACCCCCCCCCAAATGACCCCATTTTGGAAAGTAGACACCCCAAGCTATTTGCTGAGAGGCATGGTGAGTATTTTGCAGCTCTCATTTGTTTTTGAAAATGAAGAAAGACAAGAAAAATGTATTTTTTTTTTTTTTTCAATTTTCGAAAGTTTGTGACAAAAAGTGAGGTCTGCAAAATACTCACTATACCTCTCAGCAAATAGCTTGGGGTGTCTATTTTCCAAAATGGGGTCATTTGGGGAGGGTTGTGCCATCTGGGCATTCCATGGCCTCCGAAACTGTGCCAGGCAGTGAAGAGTGAAATCAAAAATTTACGCCCTTAGAAAGCCTGAAGGCGGGGCTTGGTTTTCGGGGTCCCGTGCGCGGCTAGGCTCCCAAAAAGTCCCACACATGTGGTATCCCCATACTCAGGAGAAGCAACAGAATGTATTTTGGGGTGTAATTTCACATATTCCCATGGCATGTTTGAGCAATATATCATTTAGTGACATCTTTGTGCAAAAAAAAAAAAAGATTTGTCTCTTTCCCGCAACTTGTGTCACAATATAAAATATTCCATGGACTCAACATGCCTCTCAGCAAATAGCTTGGGGTGTCTACTTTCCAAAATGGGGTCATTTGGGGGGGTTTTGAACTGTCCTGGCATTTTATGCACAACATTTAGAAGCTTATGTCACACATCACCCACTCTTCTAAGCCCTTTCTGACACTTTTTGATTACATGAAAAAATAATTTTTTTTTTGCAAGAAAATTACTTTGAACCCCCAAACATTATATATTTTTTTAAAGCAAATGCCCTACAGATTAAAATGGTGGGTGTTTCATATTTTTTTTTTTCACACAGTATTTGCGCAGCGATTTTTCAAACACATTTTTTGGGGAAAAAACACACTTTTTTAAATTTTAATGCACTAAAACACACTATATTGCCCAAATGTTTGATGAGATAAAAAAGATGATCTTAGGCCGAGTACATGGATACCAAACATGACATGCTTTAAAATTGCGCACAAACGCGCAGCGGCGACAAAATAAATACATTTTTAAAAGCCTTTAAAAGCCTTTACAGGTTACCACTTTAGATTTACAGAGGAGGTCTACTGCTAAAATTACTGCCCTCGTTCTGTCCTTCGCGGTGATACCTCACATGCATGGTGCAATTGCTGTTTACATTTGACGCCAGACCGACGCTTGCGTTCGCCTTTGCGCGAGAGCAGGGGGAGACAGGGGTGCTTTTTTTTTTTTTCTTTATTATTTTTTTGCTTTTTTATCTTATTTTTAAACTGTTCCTTTCATTTTTACTTTTTTTTAATTAATTTTATTGTTATCTCAGGGAATGTAAATATCCCCTATGATAGCAATAGGTAGTGACAGGTACTCTTTTTTTTAAAAAATTGGGCTCTATTAGACCCTAGATCTCTCCTCTGCCCTCAAAGCATCTGACCACACCAAGATCGGTGTGATAAAATGCTTTCCCAATTTCCCAATGGTGCTGTTTACATTCGGCGAAATCTAAGTCATGAAATGCTCGTAGCTTCCGGTTTCTTAGGCCATAGAGATGTTTGGAGCCATTCTGGTCTCTGATCAGCTCTATGGTCAGCTGGCTGAATCACCGGCTGCATTTTCAGGTTCCCTGTTGGGACAGGAAAGCCAGAGAAAAACATGGAAGACGGTGGGGGAGGGGGGGCATTCCCTCCCACTGCTTGCAAAAAACAGTCTAGAGGCTAATTTGCCGCTAGGCTTGCTTTTACATGAAAGCCGACCGCTGGCTAAAAAGAATGATACCAAGATGATACCTAAACCTGCAGGCATCATTCTGGTATAACCACTCAAAGTCCAGCAACATACCAGTACGTTGCTGGTCCTTGTTAGGCATATATTGTAAACTTTTTTTTCATGCAGCCTGTGGGCTGAACGAAAAAAAGATATTGATCGGTGGGTATGCCCACCATTAGAATACCTCCCTTCATCCACCCACTTCTAATGATGGGCATACATGCACCATTTATATATGCCGAAGCATGGGGGCATCCTCCCACAAAAGGCAGGAGCAAATTGCTCTTCCACCCACTGCTGCCCCCATGCTTCGGCATATATGCTGAAGTATGTAACTGTGGTGGTGAAATCACCTCCAACAGCGCTGGAGTCACGGCTTTATATATCGTGGGAGCAAACGCTGTTGCTGTCAAGATAAATAAATCCGCGCTGCAACTGAATGGCGTACCTGCTAAGCAAATGATGGTTAACTATAAAACAAAGTAACATTACAGTATAACAGTAAGACTTACCATACCTGCAAAGCAAATACAAAAAAAAAAAAACATAGTAAAAAATAAAACATTTAACGCAACCTGTGCCTAAAATATATATATGCCGAAGCATGGGGGCATCCTCCCGCAAAAGGCAGGAGCAAATTGCTCCTCCACCCACTGCTGCCCCCACGCTTCGGCATATATGCTGAAGTATGTAACTGTGGTGGTGAAATCACCTCCGACAGCGCTGGAGTCACGGCTTTATATATCATGGGAGCAAACGCTGTTGCTGTCAAGATAAAAAAAATCCACGCTGCAACTGAATGGCGTACCTGCTAAGCAAATGATGGTTAACAATAAAACAAAGTAACATTACAGTATAACAGTAAGACTTACCATACCTGCAAAGCAAATACAAAAAAAAAACATAGTAAAAAATAAAACATTTAACGCAACCTGTGCCTAAAATATATATATGCCGAAGCATGGGGGCATCCTCCCGCAAAAGGCAGGAGCAAATTGCTCCTCCACCCACTGCTGCCCCCACGCTTCGGCATATATGCTGAAGTATGTAACTGTGGTGGTGAAATCACCTGCGACAGCGCTGGAGTCACGACTTTATATATCGTGGGAGCAAACGCTGTTGCTGTCAAGATAAATAAATCCGCGCTGCAACTGAATGGCGTACCTGAAAACAATAAAATGATTACCAACAAAACACAGTAAACGGTAAAGTATAAAAAATCTGAAAAGGAAACATGGTAAAACATAATAACAATAAAACATTGCAGAATAGAATAGAGTAAAAAAGAGAAGAACAATAGAGAGAGAATAGAGAGAGAGAGAGAACAATAAAACAACAACTATTTTTGGTTTTTTTATTTTATATTTTTTTTTGTGTTTTTATTTTTTTTAATTTTTTTTTAATTTATTTTTTTACACTTTTTTTTAGTAACTTTTAACTTTTGTAACTCGTTCCAGGTTTGGGTCTCTCAAAATGCAATGGCATCTTGGGAGACCCTGTGTTAGTGTGCCTAGTCTGTGCAGTGCTGAACCCTACGCTAACACTCAACTAATGTATTGTAGCGTTCAAAGCATTCACCCATGCAAAGACCAGGATTGCCAGGACAGGAGGGACAATAAGACCGGGTGTCACGCCTAAATCCGCGCTTGCTGCAGACACGACATCTTTTTTGGGGGGCTCGTTGGGTAGGGGTACTCGGGATGGCATAAAGAAAATGCCGCTCATGCAGCCGGCTTACTGCATTTGGTTGGGGAAGGTGAGGTAGAGCACCGTCTGGAAACAGAAGGGCTCTGACGATCTCTTCCTGGAATTTAAGGAAGGATCCAGTCTGTCCTGAAGCTCTGTATAGCACATGAGCATTCAGCAAAGCAAATTGAAATAAGTATACAGACACTTTTTTGTACCAGCGTCTGGCCTTACGGGCAACTAGGTACGGCGCCAACAACTGGTCGTTGAGGTCCACCCCTCCCATATTAAGGTTGTATTCGTGGACACAGAGGGGTTTCTCCACAACACCAGTCGCCGTAGGAATTTGGGTCGTCGTGTCTGCATGAAGGGAGGTGAGAACGAAAACATTCTTCTTATCCCTCCACTTCATAGCGAGCAAATTATTATACTTCAAGCAGGCTCTCTCCCCCAGCCTAAGACGGGAATCTACAAGCCGCTGGGGAAAGCCCCGGTGATTAGGTCGCACGGTGCCACATGCTCCAATCTGCTGATCAAACAAGTGACTAAAAAGTGGCACGCTCGTATAATAATTGTCCACGTACAAGTGGTACCCCTTTCCGAATAAGGGTGACACCAAGTCCCACACTATCTTGCCAGCGCTTCCTATGTAGTCAGGGCAGTTTGTCGGCTCTACGTGACTATCTTTTCCCTCGTAAACCATAAATCTACATGTATAGCCTGTGGCCCTGTCACAGAGCTTATACATCTTGACCCCGTATCTGGCACGCTTGCTGGGAAGGTACTGTTTGAATGACAAGCGGCCAGAAAAACTTAATCAGGGACTCATCAACGCAGACAACTTGATGGGGGGTAAACAAGTCTGCAAAACGTTGGTTGAAGTGGTTTACGAGGGGCCGAATTTTTTAGAGCCGATCGTATGCAGGGTCTCCACGAGGACGACAGAGTTCATTGTCGTTGAAGTGCATGAACCGCAAAATCTGCTCGTATCGTGCCCTGGCCATGGAAGCAGAGAACAAGGGTGAATGGTAAATTGGGTGAGTGGCCAATGACCGCAACTTACTCTTTTTATTCAACCCCATGAGGAGGGAAAGGCCCAGAAAGGTCTTAAATTCGGAGACCGTAATTGGTCTCCAATCTCTGGCAAGGGAGGACTGGGGATTAGCGGCGATGTGTTGACCAGCGTATAAATTGCTTTGGTCCACAATAGATCTATAGAGATCTTCGGTGAAAAACAGTGAATAAAAATCCAGTGGCGTAAAGTCAACTGTTTCCACCTGAATTCCGGGTTGGCCAGTGAAAGGGGGAAGTACGGGTGCTGCAGAAGTGGTGGGTTCCCAATTCAGATTGGCCAATGCAGCAGGAAGGGCACTATGGGCACGACGGGCCTGTCTTTGTCTTCTTGGTGGCAGCGGGACACTACTAGTGCTTGCCACCTCGCCAGCTTGAACTGCACTTATGGGACTCGCCACGTCACCACGTGATACTGCAGTGCTGGATGTACGACCAGGGTGTACTAGGCCGCTGGTGCTTCCCAGTTCACCAGAAGGAGTAGCGGCGCTAGTACTGCTCTGCTCCATACGAGAGCCCTGCGGTTCTTGCACTTCAAGGACAGAAGAAGATTGGGGTCTGGTACGCCTGACCTTAGCAGGGACCACAACTCTGTCGTCAGAGCTATCTGTCATGGAGCCGCAGTCCTCTACAGGTTCGTATTCTGAGCCTGAACTTGACAGATGAGTGACTTCCTCTTCACTATCTGTCATACTCAGAAACGTGTAGGCCTCTTCACTAGTGTACCTTCTATTTGCCATTTTGGGCTCTAAATTTAGGGGTACACTAGTGAGACTCACAGGCAAAAAAGCTCCTGACTGTCAGCGACTGTATCAAAACGCTACCAAAAAACTGTTAGCGATCGCAGGGATCAGGCCTGACTCTGCGAACGCTGCAGTTATGTGTGCTTAGTGTTTTGTAAGTGACAGTTATCGATCGATACTGCACTTGGGTGGGCTGGGCAGGGCTGGGCCGAGGAGCAAAACGCAGGTGCTAGCAGGTATCTGGGCTGATCCCGCTAACACTGTGTTTCAGGGAACCCTAAACTGCTGGGGAGTATAGATCTGATCGGATCAGATATCGATCCGCTCAGATACTATAGCACTAAGGGAGGTGTATGCTGCGTGCGTGGGTTTTAGCGGTACTGGCGCTAACCTGACGCTGCCTGGGGCGACGCAGACCTTATCTGATCCTAAAAACTTAACTTCTATCACCGCCGGGCAATTAGGGGGTTAAACCTTTATAGGGTAATAAACGGCGGGTGCCCTAAAACTATAATAAACTGTAATAAACTACAAAAAACAAACTAGCTAACCAGCGTCACCCGTAACACTTATACAGTGATCGCTGGTGAAAGGGTTAACTAGGGGGCAATCAGGGGTTAAAACCTTTAGCAGGTAGTATATGGGGGTCCCTGTCGCTATAAAACACTGACAGCGAACCTATATATTTACCTCCCTAACTAGCGTCACCTGTGTCACTAATACAGCGATCAGAAAAACGATCGCTTAGCGACACTGGTGACGGGGGGTAATCAAGGGGTTAACTTTTATTAGGGGGGGTTAGGGGGGTACCCTGGACCTAAGGGGGGGTACCCTAGACCTAAAGGGGGCTAACCTAACTGCTCTAAAACTTTTAACTGACACAAACTGACACCAATGCAAAAAAAAAAAAAAAATGCTATTGGTGTCAGAGTGACAGGGGGTACAGGGGGGTGATCAGGGGGTGATCGGGGGGTGATGGGGGGTGACAAGTGTGCCTGGCGTGTTCTACTGGATGTGTAGTGTTGTGCAGACTTACTTGATATCTTCTCTCCTTGGCGCGGCGACGAAAAGACCGGCTCGAGGAGAGATGACATCACTTCCTTTCCCTCTGTTTACATTACAGAGGGAAAGGAAGCATTCTCATTCGCCGGGAGCGATCAGGAGGGGGTGGCCAACAATGGATGGCCACCCCCTCACCTCTCATCGCCCGGGAAGAAATGGCGACCGCCTCGGGCACCGGGGGGGGGACCGATCGGACCCCCAACCCGCGGAAGGCAAATCATGTACATGTACATTATTTTGCCTGTCCGTGCCACCTTGCCGACGTACATCGGCGTGAGGCGGTCGTCAAGTGGTTATAGAATTGCTTCTAAAACCTGTATGTGTTCAAAAGTTGAATAAAACTGTGACTGGTGGTGAATATTTCTATTAAAAATGAAAATACAACAACTGGTGCTCCAATTGTTCAACAAAGATGCATAGTGCCCTTTAAATTAAGTAATAAAGTAGTTGTGGATATGGATACAATATCATCTAGGTGGAAAGTGTTAAAAACAATACAATACCACCTAAGTGGAAAGTATTAGAAAATGGTAAAAAAGCAGGAGTAGTATGGAGCTGCCCTTATGGAGACAAAAAGATATTTTCTACTTTGTAGTGAATGTATTGCCTAGTGTCCTTATAGAATTGCTTCTAAAACCTGTATGTGTTCAAACATTGAATAAAACTGTGACTGGTGGCAAATATTTCTATTAGAAGTGAAAATACAACAACTGGTGCTCCAATTGTTCAACAAAGGTGCATTGTGCCCTTTAAATTAAGTAATAAAGTAGTTATGAATATGGATACAATATCATCTAGGTGGAAAGTGTTATAAAGAAAAAAAGAAAAAAGGAAAAAAGGAAAAAAGAAAAAAAGGAAAAAAAAGGAAAACAGGAATAGTATGGCGCTGCCCTTATGGAGACAAAAAAAAACTTTCTTTATAATGACTTTATAATTCCTAAAGTGTGTGTGCCAAAAATGAATAAATATGTGACTGGTGCCAAGTCCTTACTGTTAAAAGTACAATTGCAACCTAAGGTGCTTCAATTATTCAACGAAAGTGCATAGTGCAGCATTTCTAAAGTGACCAGTGTTAAATCATACAAATCTATACAACATTGTGCAAATTATCCATCATAAATAGTAACTCTTGTGCTGTGACCAGTATTAGTTGGATAGGAAAAGTTCCGTTTATGAAAAAACAAGTTCTTTTTGGAGTATTTTATAGTGTTCAATCTTTGAGGGTCAAATATCTGTAGGAAAGCTTCTTATCCAGGTGCTGGTTTCTTTAATTAGTGCCTTGTCTGCATGCTGACAATGCTTGCACTCACCGGATTCTCCTTTCCCCTGCAGGGATATGGATGGTCACAGTGTCTGCCACTGTGTAGCAATCAAGGGTATCCCCCAAACTTTACTTGCGTATTGTGGTGTAGTAATTACATGTAAAGGAAAGAAGGTATGCCCATCGCGTAAAACCATAGGAGAACTTTTAATAAAACTTAATAGACAAATGTACTCACATTTCAAATGAACAAATCAAGCATGGCAAAAGTTAGCGAATTCCCTTTGTTAGAGGCGCTGCAAGACGTTCGTAACCCGCCCTACGCACGTTTCGTCGTCAGACATCTACTGGGGCGTTCATCTTGCTGTACCTCCTGAGTTTAAATAGTGTGGCCAGTAATAAGTGCAATTGGATCGGCGGCCATTTTTGCTAGGATTTTGAAGACCGAAGCCTAATAGGACTGTGCATTAGGTTGTTAGCAGCCATTTTCTTGTGGATATTACAGACCGAAGCCTAGTAGAACTATCCATTGAGTCCTTATCGCGGCCATTTTCTTGGGGATTTTGTAGACCGAAGCCCGGGTAGCGCGCCTGCGCTTTACGGTTAGTGGGGGAACGTTGAGTCAGAGCTGTCAGCAAAGAACGTCACCCTTAACGCCCGGCCACATTCTTTCTTCCCCCACTTCGTATTGGAATCTAAGCCGACTTCCAGGTCAGTGACACCCCCAAGCCACTGCTAATCATTTTTTTGGAAAAAAGCATATGCACATACTGGTCCCACTATTACTCTATGTTCTAAGGTTTAAACATATATGTCAAAAATTAGATAATATAAACATATTCAAAATTTTAAAATAAATATAAAATAAATTAAAATATATTAAAATATGTTAACATATGAAAGTACACATTGTAAATCTTATATATATTTATATACCTGCATATAACCTGGAGAAGTTGTCCTATATGTGTGTTTTAAAACTAAGATTAGAAGCAGGGAGGGAAGCGGGTGTGTGTATTACCCATAGTCTATGTATAGTTGGGGGCTTTAAATTCCATTCTGTATATGTGCCCCTAAGTTTTTCTTTATTTTGAATTAGAGTGGGGATTGGGGAGTTTCTTAGGAGGTTAAAGTGCATGTTTCAGGTCTTATGGACAGTGAGAAATAGACAATCCAAGGAACAAGAAATAAAAATAATTGATTGTTAAAAAAATTCTTTAGTTGCTAAGAAATGTTTTCTAGAAATTTGTGAGAAAACAGTTTAGATCCACGTCTATGTTCATTCCTGCCGGTTGGAGGGTGTCCATCAGGAAAATCCATTTGGTCTCATTTTGTGAGATTTTGATTTATTTATTCTCACCTCTCCAATGTCCTTTAATTTTATCGATCCCATAGAATACCATACATGACGGGTCCTTATTGTGATAATCTTTAAAATGTCTTGAGACGCTGGGTTTAGGATATCCGTTTTTGATGTTTGTTACGTGTTCCCGTGTTCATGCGCAAAACGTCATCGGGATGGCACGAGGCTCAAAATACTACAGTTCCCACACTGCATCGCAATCCGTGGGCGGGGCGGGGAGAAGACGCAAGGGGAGCTGACATACCCCAATCAGAGGGCGTGCGTCTCTCCTCACTCTGCATGCAGGACATGGGGCAGCACCAGGGAAAAAAGAAACTAAACAATTAGTAGGAGATCTTAAAGTGCCCAATTTGAAAATTTAGTAGGGGGTGATAATTCATAGAACAACATATGTGCGACATTGATGTGTGTAAAAAAATGGCTTCACTAGACCATTGACAGGTAAATAATGAAAGACAGAGAGAGGTCATAGGTTGCATATTGGGGAAGGCAATGGGATGGAGCATAGCAGAAGACAAACACAGCAATAAATGCATCAGAAAAATACAGAACAGCGAAAAAATAATAATGAAATAATAATAAAATAGAGAGATTATACAATAAGTTAATGAGAAGCATTATTCATTAATATTCAAACGATAAGTTTACACTTCAGTAGTGCATGGTTAGTACATTAAAGTATGCATTATTAGATATGTATAACATTAGTTGCCAGAGGCATATATTTTTCATAGGTATTCTGGATATTTTAATACTTTTATACTTCTATATAAAAAACTATTCAGAAGTGCAGATGAAAAAACTAATAAAGATAAAGAGACAATGTCACCCATTCATAGAAGGTTTGGCAGTGTGGTACAACACCTGTAAAGGACATTGGAAGGTAGCAATGTGGGTAGGTGACAATCACAAGAAAATGGCACCAACATCCCTGTAGATAAGTGTGGACAAGGGAAATTTTTTGGTGGGAATCTTTGGGGTGCCGGCAGAAAAAAAAGAAGTAATTTCAATACTCCACAAAAGATATAAAAAATAGCAAGGTTTTTATTACATACAGGACATAGTTAAAAAGTTTTGGAATAAATTATGTGCACATGTACAAAGAAACATCTAAAATTTAAAACAGTTGACAAAATTTAGTCACTCAGCAGTAGCATTGGAGTGATTGTCCCGACATGTTTCACCACTCTGGGCTCATCAGGGGATGTTTTAAAGGCAATTAGATGTAACACTGCATAGAACAAAACAAAATTAAAAACATTGCACTGACTTTGAATACAGCACAGAAAAATTGTGATAAAAAATATATAATATATTGTTGGTGCCATATTCTTGTCATTGTCACCTACCCACATTGCTATCTTCCAGTATTCTTCTACATATTTTTGGTAAAAAAAATCACAATAAGCGTATATTGATTGGTTTGTGCAAAATGTATAGTGTCTACAAAATATGGGATAGTTTTATGACATTTTTATTTTTAATTTGTTTTTATTAGTAATGGAGGCGATCTGTGATTTTTATCGGGATTGCAACATTATGGCGGACACATCGGACATTTTTTACACTATTTTGGGACCATTGTCATTTATACAGCGATCAATGCTATAAAAATGCATTGATTACTGTGTAAATGACACTGGCAGTGAAGGAGTTAACCACTAGGGGGCATTGAAGGGGTTAAGTGTGTCCTAGGGAGTGATTCTAACTGTTAGGGGGCTGGACTTTAACACACAGGACAGTGATCACAGCTCTCAATGAAAGAGAGCTGTGATCACTGTCCTGTCACTAGACAGAATGGGGAAATGCTTTGTTTACAAAAGCATCTCCTCGTTCTACCTCTCCGTGACACGATCACGGGCACCCGGCAGACATTGAGTCCGCGGGACCCACGGTCACAGAGTCCGCGGTGGGTGTGCGCCCGCGCCGCCGCCTGTGGGTGCGCACCCACGACACCGCTTTTTAAAGGGGATGTACCTGTACATCCTTTTGCCTACCAGCGCCATTTTGCCAATGTACATTGGCGTGTGCTGGTTGGCAAGCAGATAAAGCATAAGTAAATACTTGAGGGCTATAGCCTACCAATGGGTTCACTTTAAAAGTCTGTCAGTAGTTTTGCTGGGTTGGATGATTATAATATCATAGAATAGATAGGTAAAAAACTTACCTTTCCTAAAAATAAATTGCTTCTTCAGAATCATTTTCCACAATTGGTCACAAAAAAAATTGAAAAAAAGGATTAGCCAGCTTGAACTCTGATTCTCCTCTTCAGCAGAGATTATATGACTGATTAATCAGTCTACACACTGATGCTGCCCTGGAGCACCTTTTTTTTCAGGAAAGGTATCTATGTTAGCCCTTTATAACTCTTTATTCATCTATAATAATAAGACTATTAATGTACAGTAGCTATTTGTTAACCATTTTAGTATACAGTAAGTCCACTCTAAAGGGTAACACCACTTTCATAAAAAAAATAGCAAATAAAAAAATAATATAGCATATACAATGGCAACACATTACCTTTCCTTTTCAATCTGAAGCACTGTCATTTTCTGTAAAATGCAATGCAATATTGCAACCAGGAGGCATTCTGCACACAGATGGTGTATGGCACGCCCCCCAGAAATGTCATTTCCTGCTTGTGTGATTGGCTTACTTACTTACTTTTCCAGAAGTCTACACTAAGATACAGGTTTGATTTAGGCATCCCCTGCAACACAGATGTAATTTTTGGTGAGATACTCCTAAAGGGAAATCACGTCTAAAGAAATGCTGACACTGCCTTCTTCCTCATAAGAACCCCACAAGTGCAGCAGCTGATTAATAATGAAATCACCCCCATTCACAATTTTGTACATGGACCAGACACACAAACATCTATTTCTTCAGAATAACAAAAGGTAGGAATCTGCAACAAAGTTTATTTAAATTACTGCAATGCACATAAATCACCCAAAGGGGAATGTTTTTCTCATAAAAAGTGGAGTTACTCTTTAAAGCATGTATTGTTAGTCCAAAAATCTCTCATAAACGTCTTTTTTTGACAGGTTAATATATAATAATAATCTGGCGTTTAGCACATTTAAAAATCATGAAACTCCAAATGCTTTTTTATCATCCTGACAAATTACTTCTTTTTCTTTTTCATTCTATGTTCACTTTTTAACCTTATTTCACTGCAATGTAATTTGATCTTCTAAGCTTATTTAGAGCTGCGTATAAACTGTGGTTTTGCAGATACGACTGTTACATGGATCTTTGTGTTAATTAAGCTTCTGAATGTAAATGAAAAATAGAGCTATTACTTTTGTGAATTTCTCTGTTTCTGTATTAGACTTCAATATTTTTATGGAATATATTTAAAATAGATAATTGTTGCTCTGGAAATGTCATTGCTTAAATAAAACTAACATGTTAAGTTTTCTAATGTGGAAAATGCAATCATGTTTATATAGATTTTTTTACTAGCCATGTTTTATATGCTATGCTACTTTTGTGCTTTAAATAGTGCTAAGTCAAAATTATTAGCATTTTTCTACAGTCAACACAGGCTTCAGATTTTATAAGGCCCCTTTCACACCAGCGGTATGACCACCTGGTGAAAAACTTTCTCCATTCTCATGACCTACGTGATGCTTGGCGATGCTACCGTGATTATACATACTTTTCGCCTCGCCACAATTTCTATTCTAGAACTTACCTTTTTCTTCTAGACAAATGGTTGTTACAAAATGTACAATCCTCTGAGATCCACACTGTAACTTGATCAGACCACGTGCTGATAAGCATTACCATCTCTGATTTCCCTAACCATTTGAACAGCTACAGTTGGCGAATAGAGATAGGCTGAACGACCCCTGTTTGGTTCGCAGCAGAACTCCCGAACAGGGGAAAATTTCTAACCCGAAAGGCGACCCCCATTGAAGTCTATGGGAGCCGAACAGGAAAAATCAAAAGTGCCCATTTTGAAGGCTTATATGCAAGTAATTGTCCATAAAAGGGGTATGGGGGTCCAGGTACTGCCCTGGGGGACATGTATCAATGCAAACATTAAAAAAAAAAATTTAAGGGGAATACCACGCCAAAATTTCATAAAAAACAGAAATCAGCCTAGCAAGCCAGGAAAGGGGGGATGAGCAAGCGCCCCCCTCTTTTAAACCATACCAGGCCACATGCCCTCAACATGATAAAGGCAAAAGGTACTAAGTGCCATTTCTGTCTGCTGCTTTATTCCTCTGCTATCAGCATGAATCACTTCTGACAAATTTTCCTAACAACGAGGGAAAAATGGTGACAGGGAGAGAGCTCTAGCTAATTGATAGCCTCAGCTCTGTTCCTGTGTGCTGTGTGGCGGGGGAGTGTCCCTTCCCTCCAATCAGCTCTCAGACTTCTCCTCACTGGGCTCCGCAGAGTGTGACTACAGCTTTCCACACCCTTTTTTTCTGAATTCTCAGACAGGTTTAAAAATTCAGCACTTTGAATGCATGTAAAGAAGAGAAGACTGCAGATAGACAGATACAACTTATGTAGGAGGATTTGTTTCATCCCTGTGTATCACCTGGGGATAGTCGCTTCACTGGGCGTATATAACAGTTTACAACCACTTTAACTAAAAGCAGCACAATGTGTATGTTCTGTCATTCACTATGATCCTTGGTACCACTTATACAATTCTGCATGTTATTTTTAATTTTCTTTTGCAACTCTACTTTTGGTAAGATTTAAATAACCAAACTGACAGCTTCTTATATCGCTATTGGTAAGATATCTACACTTGGACACCTGGATCTGCACACCTACTTCTTTCACATTAGTGGTACTGCTTACTGCCATCTGAAAAATGATCCATGTTGGATTGCTTTTCAGAAGATGGTAGAGCAGCAGCTGATAAGAATTCAGGGTACTACTGCTCCCTTCTGAATGTTTTTTTTAAAATCTCCATTCAATTCAATGGTTGGGTTTGACAGGTGGCACTGCCTGTTAACCACTGCACCCTGAGTTAAAAATGCTGTGGCCACGAAGCAGGATATAGCCACTGCAGCATGTGTACAGCTTTGTTCAGCTATATTATTACAGTTTGGGTGGGCTGATGGGGGAGCAGTAAAACCTCTTCTCAGCTTTTTTTATTTAGTCACGTGAACCCCCCTTATGTAAGAGCCTTTTACTACTAGGCTTCTCATCCACAGTATATGATGAAGAAGGCAATATGACTGTCATACACACACAAGACACAAAGTAGAAAGAATTGCCCCAATCTCCTAGATGGGGAAGAAATGATGACAGGGAGGTCTTGCTGTTGGAGTGTCAGTAAACATATACACTTTTAGAAGCTGATTCAGCTAATAACTGAAATATCAATTTTGTAATGACTGAACCTTGAACATTGTACCTTTGGAAATGGAATTAAAGTTATCTCCTTCAGAACTGTATACATGTTTTATTGCTTATTACCTTTGACCATTTTTACCTTATTATTAATGCTTTTTACCTTTGACCATTTTTACTTTATTATTAGTGCTTTTTACCTTTGAGTATTTTTACCTTTTAATTTTAACATAATCTGAAATGTATTTTTTACAAGGTAGGCATTCCTTCAGTAATACAATAATATAATTATCTATTTAGTTTCATGAGCTAAATGAATGTTGTTACAAAACAATAAATAAATACATAATTGAATAATAATAAAATAAAAACAAATTATTTTAAATATTATACTAATAGTTGGAAAACCAGCACAAGCAAAAAAATAATTTCAGTATGTATTCTGTTTTTTTCTATAGAGTCTATGTGATGCTTATGTTATAACCCCTCCTCCAGTATTTTTATAAGAGTTGAAGAGAATGTTGGTTGCTTGTGGTGAAAAAAAGGTTTTTGTTTCCTTTTTCCTGTTTTGAAAAGCAGTTTTCATAAGTGTGGACCTTACTACAATCTGGCAGTGAGCTAGAGCTAAAGTAAATGTCTCAGAAGCAAATTACAGGTACAGGAACTTGGAAAGAGATATTTACAAAGGTCTTTGCTCAGGCAACTATCAAGTGCATTGGCAAGGTTTAAAATAGCTTCCCCAGACATGACCCAGAGGCTGTGCACAGCAGAATTTCTCAATAGGAACCATAAGGAGCAGTGCAAGAACATCTAAACACAGGGACTAGAAAAGACCTAGGGAAGGTTTCTGTGGATTTAGAAAGCTATTGAAATGCTATGTACACACGGGCAGAATGTTCGACTGGACTGGTCATGTGTATGCTTCGGACTTTTTCAGTTGAAAATCAGATGGACTTTAGATTTGGAACATGTTTCAAATCTTTCCGACGGACTCGAGTCCGGTCGAAAAATCCGCTTGTATGCTAGTCCGACGGATGAAAACCGACGCTAGGGCAGCTATTGGCTACTGGCAATCAACTTCCTTATTTTAGTCTGGTCGTACGTCATCACGTATGAATCCGTCTGTCTTTGATGTGATCGTGTGTAGGCAAGTCCGTTAGTTTGAAAGTCCATCAAAAGTCAGTCGAAAGTCCATCAGAAAGACCGTCGGACCTTTGATGCCGAAAAGTCTGCCCGTGTACACGGCATAAGGCATTCAGGTATGGGGCCCAAGTGAGAAACAGTAGGCTGATCCTCCAGAGACTTAGTTGTAAAATGAACAGCTGTGGACAGTGACACAAGTTGGTTCTGAATACTACAAACTGTGACAACAGGACAGTGCTGTGAAAAAAAATCTCCCAATGACAACCATTCTGTTCATGTCTTCAGTGTCAGTGGTCACACTTTCATTCCGGGTAACATTATAATGTGGGCTGAAAATGCAGCTCAGATCATATTTCGTATTTGATTGTGTGCAGTTATTTTTCAGAAAAAAACTTGTCATACTGTATTAAAGGGGTTAAAGGTTTCATGTGTCCTGCAAAAAACACTCATATTGTATGCCTTATGAGAAAAACATTTTAAAGTCATGTACATGGGAATGTGTCCAATTTTTTTGTTTAGGTGTCAGCATTTTTTTAATTGTATTATCTGATATTTATGTACCTTCAGTGGGAGCTCTATGTAAACTGCCATTGGAAAATGAGCAACAAAATGCAACAGATGTATGTACTGTATTATTTCACATATTTATTATGATTATTATTATTATTTTTAGCCACTTGACTGTTCTTTGCAGCTCTTTATTTTTGAAAATAACTGCCATTACAGCATTTTAGGATAGTTTTTGCATAGTGAATTGAGCCTTATGTGTTTGAAAACATTGTACCTTGCTACATTATGCCATCTTATTTTTTATTTTTTTTGCTAATAATTATACTAATAATATATTCTGATTATCTGAAACATGTGCATAGTTATATTTTTATTCTGATTTAAATCAGTTTATGATATGTATGCAGTTTGGGTATATTGGCCCTTTAAACAGAAACATTATAACCAAAGTTAATACATTTATACTGTAGTGCCCATTTAAAATTATATATTCTCCCTATGTCTAGCAAATCATGCAATTGCATTTTTATTACCTCTAGAAAAGTTGCATCTTCAGAGCACAACTAGGAAAAAAGCAGGTAAAATAATCATAACAGACATAAAAAAGATGAAGTGGATCTCACTTATGAGAACATTGTAAATGCGATTATGCACAAAAGAAATGTTCTGAATACATTAAAATGTGTCTTATGTTTTATCATCATTTAAGCAAAAAATAAACACTAGTTATAGAGACGGTATACTTAACAAGTTTTTATTATGTTCTACTAACATTGGAAAGTGCACTAAGGAATGTTTAATGGAGTTAATGAAACTAAGATATGGGGTATGTGGATTATTAGTAAGCTTAACAGAAAATAAAACTAAGCGGCTGTTGTACTTCTTTTGCATACATAGTCACAAGACTAAAATAACTATTTTTTGTATCCATGCAAAATACTAGCCTAGAGATGTTTTCAGAAACCTTATTATAGTGGGTTCCTCAGTAGAGATGGGCCAAACACCCCCTGTTCAGTTTGCAGCAGAACTCCCGAACAGGGAAAAAGTTCCAACCCGAACGGCAAACCCCATTGAAGTCCATGGGAGCCTAACAGGAAAAATTAAAATTGCCCATTTTGAAGGCTTATATGCAAGTGATTGGCCATAAAAGGGGCACGGGGGTCCGAGTACTGCCCTCTAGGACATGTATCAATGCAAACACTTTTTTAAAAGACAATCTTTTTTTCAGGAGCAGTGATATTACTGAAGCTTAAAGAAAAATAAAAACACTTAAAATTCATTTAAATATAGTGCCTGGGGGGGGGGTCCCCTTAGTCTGCCTATAAAGTGGCACATCTGTAGCATGCATAAAACCTGCTGCAACAAAAAATACATTTTTAAAGAAAAGAAAACAAGTTAAATCACATTTAAATTGACTCGTGGTTGCAATTGCCAGCACTCGGCTATTTAAAAAAAAAAGAAAGAAAAAATGGCCACAGTCCTCACCAGACCCTATGGGGTCTCATACCAGACCCAAGCTTGGAGCCTGACAAGTCAGAAATGGGGGGGGGGGGGGAGTCAATGAGTGTGGAGCATTTTTTAATTTTCGGGGGCGGCGGGCGGCATGATTGACGATGGATTTACATCAGGGGACACAGTTTTTTTATTTTTAATAAAGGAATTGTCGAAAAACTGTCTCTGTTTTTATTAATTTTTTACACTTTTTTGGTGAATGCCCATACTGATTCACATGGGGGTGGGTTCTGGGGGCCCCCTTCTTAACCACTTGCTTACTGGGCACTTAAACCCCCTTCCTGCCAGGCCAATTTTCAGCTATCAGCGCTGTCACTCTTCGAATGACAATTGCGCAGTCATGCAACACTGTACCCAAATAACATCTCTGATAGGTGGCACTGATGGGCCCTGATAGGTGGCACTGAGAGGCGGCACTGATGGTTGGCACTGATGTTCACTGATGAGCATTGATGGTGGCACTGAAGGGCACTGATAGGTGGCACTGATGGACACCTATGGTTTTTTGTTACATAAAGTAAAAATGTTGTCATGCCTAAAGTCTCCACTAGAGGGAGTAAATGCATACCTTAGTACGTCACTTCTCAGTCAGCTCAGAAGTCCAGCTAAACAGCATGTGTGTGGTCTCAAAAGGGGGGATCCTCATGCTGAACATTTCCCCCCTGGGGGAGGGAGGTACTACTGATGCTTGCATTCCCCCCTCTACTTCCCCCCCCAGGGCATTTTTTATTTAGAATTTGTTCTATTTCCCACAGAAAGTTTTTCAAACTTTCTAATGCTCAGTCCTCCCTTGCCTCACCTCTCGCTCAAGTAGCGTTTCAACCGTCCGTACGTGCGTGGATTAGGGCTAATGAAAGATAGAGAGGGGACGTTGATTCATGGAGGGTGCGTGGCTTACAGGCGCGGCGCCGTGTGCAGGACATAAGTACATGAGGGGCACCCGGCGCAGGTGCTGGGGACAGAGGCAGACGCTCACATCTCACAGCTCATAGCTGCAAGCCGTCACACAGGACACAAGAGTGCTGGGGGCACATAAGGGATGCACGGCATTTCCAGTACAGGAATTAACATTTGAAACAACTAAAAGCTGAACTTTATTAGCATTTTCTTTGCTACTATTTTGCTCAGCGAGTGTACAAGTCACTACATTGTCTTGTTTGCTTAGTGCCTCTGTTTTTTGTGCTCAGCACTATGGCTCCCAAAAAAGACACACCAAATGTACCAAAAATTCCACCCCTAAGCGCCGGGAATTCCAGCCGTGTCTCCACACTAGTCATTGGGACAAATTGGTGGTGCAACTGCTTCTCACACTTCAGCCCCTGTATACGTGACTGAAGTTGCATTTTCCTCCGCCCTGCATTGCCTAGAAGGAAGATTAGCGACTTTAATCGCATCTGCTTTCCAAAAGGATAGGAAGCATGTTAGATCCCCCACCGCAGACCCCTTACCTAGGGAACAGTGGGTAGAGGATAAGCAGTTACCCTCAGGGGATTAGGAAGAAGGGCAAACTGATTACTCCTCTGTGGAGTAGATGAACCTTTTTCAGCCTTGCAATCTGAAAAATGAATGATACAATCTCTTAAGATGGTTCATGTCTCTTTCAAGCTACCTCTAGCAGAGTCAGCTGATAGTTCTGTTTCTTTAGGTTCCTTAAAACCTTCACAGCCTTTTCATGCCTTTCCTGTACACGCATTATTAGATAAGCTTATTTATACTGAATGGGATCACCCAGATAAGCATTTTCTCCCTCCAAAATGATTAACAGCACTCTATCCCATAGAGGAGAAATTCACCAAAAGATGGAAGGTACCAGCAGTTGATGCTGTAATTTCCAGGGTGAATAATAGCCTAACCTATCCAGTGGACAATGCACAAATGCTTAAAGATCCAATTGATAAAAGATTGGAATTTCTGTTAAAATCCTCTTTTTCTTTGGCAGGTGCAGTTACTCAGCCTGCAGTTGTGGCAATAGGCATCTGTCAGTCCCTAAGGGATCAATTTAGACAGGCTCTTAAAGAGGTCCCTGCACAACAGGCTCGCAAATTGGCCAAACTACCTAAGGCGCTATGTTTTGCCATAGACGCCATAAATGATTTTATTCACCAGGCGTCTTGCCTTGTGCTTGTGCTAGTACACATGCGTAGGACCCTGTGTTCAAAAAATTGGTCAGCTGAAGCACCTTGCAAAAGGCTTCTGACTAGTTTCCCTTTTCATGGGGATCGACTATTTGAGGAGGATTTGGACAAATACATCCAAACGATTTCTAGTGGGAAGAGTACTCTTTTGCCAGTCAAAAGAAAGTATAAACATCTTTCATTTCAATGGACTCTTTCCCCTGCGCCAGGGGCATTCGCCTCTAGGCAGTGGCGATGGCCTCCACCGTCGGACTCTAGAAGAAAGCCTCAGGGTCAGGCCCAGGCACAGAAAAAGACCTGGGGCCGGAAATCTGCAAAGCAGAATACTAAAGCCTCATTATGAAAAGGCGACCCCCCTCGCCAGAGTGGAGGGAAGACTTCTGCAATACTCAGAAGTCTGGCAAGAGGAAATTCAGGACAGATGGGTCATCTCCACTGTGTCTCTAGGATACAAACTAGAATGTCGGGAGTTTCCACCATCTCGTTTTCTGAGATAAAACGTTCCCAAAGATCCAGGGAAAAGACAATCTCTGTTTTAGGCATTAGACCGATTACTAGCTCAGGGGTGATCAGATACCCACAAAGGAGCAAAGTTTGGGGTTTTATTCAAACCTCTTTACGGTACCAAAACCAACTTGGTATGTCAGACCCATTCTAGATTAAAGAATCTAAATCAGTTCCTGAAGATCCGCTGCTTTCGTATGGAGTCAATCAGGTCAGTAGTTTCTATCCTACAAGGGGGGGAACTTCTGGCATCTATCGACATCAGGAAGATGGTAGAGAAGGAAGCTCCACCTGAGTGTATTATTAAAGAAAGCTTTAATGACACAGTATAAGGTCACACTTACAGGAAATAAAAGGCTCATCTGTATGTTTAATGGTCCTTGGTGAGGTCCTCAGATCCGGATCGGTTTGTGTTGCAGAGGTGTAGGGCTGCAAGCCGTTGTAGCTCATCCTAGAGCATATCCTGCAGCCATCAGGAGGAGGCTGGGGCCAGTGTGGAACGCATGTGATGTCACGGTCACACAATTACTTCCTGGAGCACTTCCAGGGGAGGACTTCCAGAAAAGAGAGTGGAGGCTGGATTGGCTACTCGCTCTGAGCTACTGCTCCTTCAATTGGCTTGGAGTTGAAGTGTCAGCAATGTGCTATTTATATGCCGGTTCCGTGGGACGACAGGTCCCAGCGTGGGCCAAACATAGCACAGCGCTGACATTGGACATCAGGGATGCATATCTGCATGTCCCTATATTTCCCGCTCACCAAAGGTTTCTGCGGTTCGAAGTAGAACAGCAGCACTTTCATTTTGTAGCCCTGCCCTTCAGGCTAGCCACAACACCTGGGGTGTTCACAAAAGTACTGGCCCCACCTCTAGCCAGGTTAAGTGTACAGGGCATAACAGTCTTGGCGTACCTAGACAATCTATTGCTAATAGACCAATCGGTGGCTCGTTTGGAGCAAAGTGTACACATTACAACCAGTCTGGCTCTGAAGGCCTGGACTTCCAGGTTACGGGATTGTCCTGTCAGGATCCAATCCGACAATGCCACATCGGTGACTATATCAATCACCAAAGGGGCACCAAGAGTCTTGCAGTGCAGACAGAAGTGAACCATATTCTAACTTGGGCAGAAAGTAATGTTCCTTGTCTTCATTCCAGGAGTAGAGAATTGGCAGGTGGACTATCTGAGTCGACAGCAGTTTTTCCCAGGGGAATGGTCTCTTTACCCCAACATATTTCAGGCTGTTTGTCAAAGATGGGGGACTCCGGACGTGGATCTTCTAGCATTCAGATTCAACATGAAGTTAGTCAACTTTGTGTCCAGAACAAGGATCCACTCGTATGCAGAACAGATGCGTTGGTGACCCTGTGGGATCAGTTCTCACTGATCTATGCATTTCTCCCTATTCAGTTGCTGTCTTGACTTATTTGCAGGATTAAGCTGGAAAGAAAGATGGTAATTCTGGTAGAAACAGCATGGCCCAGAAGGTCATGGTATGCAGAAATCATAAAGACAGGGGTGGGGGATCCATGGTCCCTTCCACTACGGAGAGACCTACTCTCACAGGGGCCAATATTCCATCCTACCTTACGAGCGCTAAATTTAATGGCATGGCTATTGAAACCCACATTCTGAAGAAAAGTGGGCTTTCCAGGTCAGTTGTCTCTACCTTAATTAATGCAAAGAAGCCAGCTTCCAGAACTCTATATTATAGAGTCTGGAGGGCTTATGTTTCCTGGTGTGAATCCAAGGGTTGGCACCCTCGGAGATATACTGTATAATAGGCAGAATTCTTGCCTTTCTACAATTAGGGGTAGAGATGAAGTTGGCCTTGAGTACTAGGCCAAGTCTCAGCTTTATCAGTCTTATTTCAAACGCCGCTTGCTACACATTCTTTAGTTTGGGGTTTTATGCAAGGGGTGATGCGGAATAATCCGCCAGTTAGATCACCTTTGAACCTTTGGGACTTGAACTTAGTTTTGTCTGTGTTACAAAAACAGCCATTTGAGCCGACACAGCATATTCCCTTAGTCCTTCTGACAAGGAAGCTGGTGTTCTTGGTTGCTATATCATCAGCAAGGAGGGTTTCAGAATTGGCTGCTCTTTCTTGTAAAGAGCCATACTTGATTATTCATGAGGATAGAGTGGTGTTACGCCCTCGTCCAGATTTTTTGCCAAAAGTGGTCTCAGGTTTTCACCTGAACCAAGATATTGTCCTGCCATCATTTTTTCCAAAACCATGTTCCAGGGAAAAAAAGTCACTACATTGTCTTGGTGTGGTGAGAGCGGTCAAAGTCTATTTAAAGACAACTGCTCAGATTAGGAAGACTGATGTCTTATTTATTCTGCCAAAGGGTTCTAAGAAAGGACAGGCAGCATTGAAGTCCACTGTCACTAGGTGGATTTGCAAGTTATAATTCAGACTTTTGATTTAAGGGATAAGATTCCCCCTTTTCAAGTCAAGGCGCACTCTACCAGATCGGTTAGTGCTTCTTGGGCAGTGTGTCACCAGGCCTCCATGGCGATCTGTAAGGCCGCAACTTGGTCTTCAGTACATACATTCACAAAATTTTATCAGGTGGAGGATATCGCCTTTGGGCGCAGTGTGCTGCAGGCAGCAGTATAAGTCCTCAAGTCTGGGGGTACCCTGCGGGTTGTCTCTCACTCCCCTCAAATAGCATTGCTATATGATGTCCCATTAAGTTATTACTTAAGTTCTGTGTCCCATGATGTACAATAAAGAAAATAGGATTTTTATAACAGCTTACCTGTAAAATCCTTTTCTTGGAGTATATCATGGGACACAAAGGTCCCTCCCCTCTTTTGGAGTTTAGATATATTGCTTTGCTACAAAAACTGAGGTACTCCTGGAAGGAGGAGGGGTTATATAGGGGAGTGAACTTCCTGTATTGGGTATACCAGTGTCCATCACCTGAAGGTGCCTATATGCCCATTAAGTTATTACTTAAGCTCTGTGTCCCATGATGTACTCCAAGAAAAGGATTTTACAGGTAAGCTGTTATGAAAATCCTATTTTTCTTTTCTAGGCAATCAAAAGCCAGAGAAGGGATTGGCAGAGAGTTAAAAATTGCTTGTAGTTTTTTATAGTTATTATATTTTTCTATTTTTTTTTTTAGCTAAACAGTTAAGATACCTGTAAATATATTGACCACATGTTATTTCCATACTATTGAACCTTTTTATATTATCCTTCATAAGCAGCATGTGCTTAATTTTGGAAAATCGGGTTCTAAATGTTTGCAACTTGTTCAGATTTCCTCAGAACTCATATATTTGAATCTATCTTTCCACTAATGATAATTGCTTTTCAGTCTTTGACTTATTCCAGTACATGGGGCTAATTTATTAAAGAAGCAATTTTCACTGTCATCTGTGTTCACTTTAAATATAAATCATGTTGAAGATAAATATTCTATTTTTTTTATTTCAAAAGCCTAATAAACTATAGCTAAAATATTGTTTACTGCTATGTTCACTCATAAATGAATGTACAGTATGTAGGAATAAACAAATAAATTGCCAGCATGAGCTTAAATTCAGTTAATCAAGCCCCAAGTTTTTGAACATTTCTCAAGCTCCTCCAAAGTACACATATCTACCAGTGTTATCCAGTCTTCAACTTATTCCATGGTATGTAGCTGAATTTTTACATGAACAATTTTTACTGCAGTCTGCACTTACTTTATATACCAGTCCTGTATCATATTTTATTAATTTTCTTGACTTGACTGGGCATTGAAATACTAAACTAAATGCAGACCAGGAAAATATTAGTCTTTTGGTGAACAAGCCTCTTTTTTTGAAGTTGTAAGGAAGTGAGAATCTTGCCTTAAGATGGGTATACAATAGTGGAGTTTTTAACAAACGTTTTTATGAAAATTCTTAGTAAATTTGAATGTCATTCAAAAGTAGTTCAGTATTTTGTTTGCCTTTAACATGAAATTTTGGAACTATTGGACTTTACTGAACGAAAACCACATACACATACACGTTTTACTTTTATGTTAGTTTCTATTTTTAAATGTTTTTATACTTAACTTAATTGCTAAAACATAGGGGCTGATAGCATAGTCGAAATGACAGATCTTTTAATAGACCCCTATGTCACCTATGGACTTCAGTGAAGCTGATCAAGATCAGATCTTGCGTGATCAGCTTTATCCCTGGTCACAGGAGCAGAGGAATGACAGCTATAAACCAGAAAGTGTAAAAAAAAAAGCTCCTTGCTTCTAGGTTCACTCTCTGGAGGGTAGATCAGTAAATGCATGTTTGCTGATCTCACTCAACTTCATCTGTGAACACCCACCATGCCTATCGCAGTCCCAAAGGAGGGGCAGCAGATCCTGGAATACATTGCAGAGGTAGTTGGGCAAGGTTAGTTGGGTAGGAAGACTTTACCTTTAGACAACTAAAAGCCACTGGAATCACTTCTAACAGAAAGCTGACAGTCAACTTGACAGTAGTAAACACATTGATTGTGTGTGTTTTTTTTTCACCTAAATGTATTGCTTCCACATAGGAGGTTAAATAGGGAGCTATGTGATAGCATAATTGCGATGACATGGTCCTCCTTAAAAACTCCTCAAAAGTCCTTCTAAAATCACCTCTGGACCCCACTGAAACTGCTGAAAGGAAATGTTCATCACTTTTTCACTGGATGGGAGATCCGCAAGTGGATTTTTGCTGATGATTCTCCTCTCTACCTGCTGACACCTGTCATGCTTGTCAAGGACCCACGGAAGGGGCAGTGAATATATGGCAAGGGTGGTACCTTCAGTAGTGTGTGGAAGTGATCAGGCAGCTGAAAAAATCACTTTTAACAAAAACCTGACAGTCAGATTAAGAGTAGTAAACACAGCCCCTGCTGCTATAATGTGTTTAAAAGCTCATGCTATCAACCTCCATTTATAAATGGTAGTAAACTCAAGTTTCTCTTTATATATTGCACTGGGATGCTATTGCACTGTGAAAACGATCACATTTGGTCCATACATATAATCATCATTTCTTCTAGTTTATCCACCTGACTGGATTTGACTTTTAGCCTGCCTAATTGGCTGCCACCAGCAAGCCCAACTCATGTGACTGCCAAAGGCTACAAGAAAATGGCAGCGAGCAAGCTTCCTGATGACGTGTTGATCACAAAATACATTGAGGCTGCGCGCTCGCTCTTGCTGACATCATTTCTGGTATGACTGGTTTCTGATCCTTGCTGTGGTGAAACTCACACTGAGACAAGGCTAAACGGTGTCTCAGTGATATCGCTGTACATGTTAGTGCTAGCATATTAGCACCCTACAATGTAAGTGTGCATTTTTATCACTATTTGGCATCTTTGTACATCCAAAGCATATTGCGTTATGTGAATCATTCTGCTTATACCGAGCTATATTGTCCTATGAGTACAAGTATACATCAAGGGATGAGATACACCCTCTAAAGGATCTGAGCCTACTATGTCTCCTAATATCTAGTTATCTGGTGAGTCTGATAACTAAGAGCACAGACTTTTTACTGTTGGTGTCTGGACTCCTCAAGTTGGACTTTTATTTTTATTTTTTTATTTTTTGTTTATTGTTATTTGTCTGGATGGTTATTTAACATGCACTAAATGTATATGTATTTGAGTTAGAGTCAACTTTATATATATTTTTTTATATATTTTGATTTGCTTGTTAGGTAATTTACTCACTTGTAAAGAGGCAGCTCTTCTCACTATTTATTGCACTTTAGTTTGGTGCCACTTCTTGTTTATTCCTAAACCAACACAACAATATGAACGTCTCACTGTCAAAGCAACTCCCTGTAAGTTCTGCTTTAACTTGTTTCACTGTATTAAACTTGTAGGGAAATGTATGGCAACCTAACTTCTGCTTTAAGATAGCAATACATGTAGAGATTCTAGTAATTAAGCCCAGCAGGCTGAACGTGAGATATCCAATAGCTTCCAGCTATGGTATTCTTCCAGCTGTCTGAATACCAGAACTAGGACTGCAGCTGATTGATATCAGTCACTGTTCAACTTACTTTTTCAACAAAGTTTGTCAAGCCAGGTAATGTCAGTGCCACTGACAGTTTAGTTTTTAAATCCAAAATTTGAGTTGTGTATGGCCAGATTTACGACCTAGAAGGATCTAAACTAACTCATGCTAAAATCAGTGTAAAGTGACACACTAAAATGTTCCATTTACAGAAATGTACAAACCCCCCCAAAAGCTTGCACAACATGTCAATATTCCATTATGCTCTAGTCAGGATTTTAGATCCTCTCTGACAAGGTAACAAAGTTACTGAAAGGTAAAATGAGAAAGCTGACATTTTGACACTATTCTGGCACTACCATATAATCAGAAAGCTCATCAAAAGGAAACGTCAGAGCTTCAAACCGCCAAGGCTGTCTGAGCCTAACACAGAACGATAAAGGACCTCTATATAAAGACACTTCTTCACTTATTTCACTAACAGCAATAAGTTGTGTGTTTTCTGTGAAAGGGCAGTAAAAAAAGACATTTGCTGGTTAAAAGATAAGCAAATATATTATACTAAATACTTGTACCCAATTTAAAAAAAATGGGAAAAAATGTGCAACAAATGTGTGGCAAATGTGCAATGTAACTAGGGTACGTGTTTCTCTAGCATATGTGTAAAAAAAAACATTTATAAGTATGGTCCCTAGTTTCACTTTTGACTTTGGTGTGGTTAATGAGTAGCACTTTGCTTTGATGAAATTAAATTCATTTGATTCATTTTGAAAACAATCTCATGAGAATGCCCTATAATGATCTTATTTATATTTCAAGAGTTTCCTAATATCAGAGTTAAAAAAATCACCCGTACAGCTCAGAGAGAGAGAGGGAGAGAGAGAGAGCTAGAGTGAGAGAAACAACCAGTGGGACTAAGGCAGATAAAGTGGGAAAAAAAGAAAGTGAGAAACAACAATATACATCACTAAACAAATGTTGCATTATGCAACATAGACAGGTCTTGTTTCAGAAAGTGACAAAAAATAATTTCTAGTGCTCACACACATCATATGCTGTATATAGGAATCATTCCTCTCAGTAGGTCTGTATCCTAGAAGGGCTTTGTTAAAGCTTGGTTGGTGGCTAAACACAATTGCCTTAGGTTTGATATGCTCCACAGCTGACACTTGAATAATGTCACTAATTTGTATATTGCTAAAATATGATCAGTGATGTTAGCTTCTCTAGAGCTAAAGCCACTTAACATTTTTTAGTTATTAATTTGGAAAGTGCTGCTAACTCATGAAACTCATAACAAAGCAATGTGATGTCCTCAAAGAGTGTTAAACACCATTATACCACACCATACTCTTTTATTTGAAAGATAGCTGTGTACCCCATTTTTGAATGTTTCACTGGGGTGAAAGATAATGTTTACACATTTGTGGCGTGCTACTAAGTTATGAAGATGTTCTGGCAAACCATTCAAAATATGTCACTTGGATACGCCAAACTTGCTCAAAGGATAATTTCACCTTCGGGGATATATTACATGTTCCACCCATTTTTAGGGTGGAACATGTAACATGTTCCCACTACTGCAGCCGCTCGGGGATCCTAACACCAGGTGTACTAGAAGAAGTTCCCTGTACCAGCTGCCACTTTTTAACCACTTTAACCACCCCGGAAGGTATTACACCCTTAATGACCAGGCCATTTTTTGCGATACAACACTGCGTTATTTTAGCTGACAATTGCGCTGTCGTGCAAAGCCCAAATAAAATTGATTCCCTTTTTTTCCCCCACAAATAGAGCTTTCTTTTGGTGGTATTTGATCACCTCTGCGGTTTAATTTTTTTGTGCTATAAACAATTTGGAAAAAAAACAATATTTTTTTATATTCTGCTATAAAACGTACCCAATAAAAAAAATGTAAAAATCAAATTTCTTCATCAATTTAGGCCAATATGTATTCTGCTACATGTTTTTGGTAAAAAAAAAACAATAAGCTTATAATGATTGGTTTGCGCAAAAGTTAGAGCATCTAAAAAATAGGGGATAGATTTATGGCATTTTTATTATTTTTTTTTTACTAGTAATGGCGGTGATCAGTGATTTTTAGCGGGACTGCGACATTGCGGTGGACAGATCAGACACCAAACTGACATTTTGACACTTTTTGGGGAACCAGTGACATTATTACAATGATCCAATGATCAGCGTTAAAAATATGCACTGACATTGTACTAATAACACTGGCAGGGAAGTGGTTAACATCAGGGGCAATCAAGAAGTTAACTGTGTTCCCTGTGTTTACTAACTGTATGGGGGATGGGCTGCCTGGGATAACACAGAGATCCGTCTTCCTTCATAGCAGAAAGACAAGATCTTAGTGTAATCCCTGTCAGAATGGAGATCTGCCTTGTTTACTTCGGCAGATCTCCTTTTTGTCTCTGCGGGGAACGGTTGGGGGACCCACTGATTGGTTCCCCTGCTCGGAAATCGGTGTGTGCACACTCACAGAAGCTAGTGCGCAGATCATTGTACCGGTGCGGCAATTCGCGCACCCGAGCCACCTTGCCACAGTCAAACTATGGAGGGTGGCCGGCAAGTGGTTAAACACAGCATGGCCATGTGGGGCTCTGGCCACATAACCACGTCATTCCTTCACAGAATCGTGTGAATGAATCAACTACAAGTACTGACATCCTTTGTGGCTGTTCTCAATGAACTACCATAACGCTGTTGATCGCTCTGGTAGTTCATAGGTTCTTCCTGTCAGTCCCTGTACAAGGCGGACAGCTTACACTGACAGTCAGCAGGAGCCCTGAACGGCACCAGTGATTTGGTTTTTGATTTAGGAGTTTTCCAGGCTCCTAAAAAAAATAGTAAATTCACATTTTATTTATTTATTTTTTTTTTTTAATATTTATTTATATAGATTTTTCAATACAAAATTACAACACTATGTAGCTCTCCTCCAACAGAGAGACTATGACCTCACTTTTAATATCGACATTCCATTACAAACCCAAATCTATCCCCCCCCACCCTCCCCCCGAACCCTCCCCCCCTCCCCTCTGCAGATTTGGAGTACTCCTGTTCAGCCTGGGCTGTCCGGGGTCCCTTCTCGATCAGTCCCACCTTGTCACCTCCTCCAGGTAGCTCCATGTACTTTTATACATCCGCCATCCTGTCCATTTATCACCCCGGTTTTCCCCCTTGTCCAGAAACAGTCCCTCTCCATCCACTCCCTCCATGTTATATGTCTCGTTTATACAGAAGAGCCAATCTCGTATATTTGGACTATCTGGTTCGAGCCAGTTCTTCGCGATCTGTCTCTTAGCCAGGTCCAACAGTATGGGGACTGCCGAATTTTGATATTGCTTGATGGGCTCCTCTGTACCGTGAAACAGACATACCCATGGATCCTCTACCACAGTTTTACCCGTGATAGTTTTGGTCAATTCTATTATTTTTTTCCAAAAGGTTTTGATGGCAGCACGCGCCCACCAAATGTGCGCCATCGTCCCCACAGCCCCACACTTCCTCCAACATTCTTCTGATTTTGCCGGATCAAACTTATTCAATTTGTCTGGGGTGGCATACCACCTTGCTAGACATTTAAAGTTTATCTTGGTCCTCTTACTGTCTACTGCTGATTTGTGTAACATCTTCAAAATTTTCAGTAATGTGGAATTACTACACCGTGACCCTAATTCCCTTTCCCAAGCCTTAATATACTGAGGCACCTCCAGCTCCTCTCTCTCACTCAAAATTTTATAAATTTGTGAAACTAGGCCCCTCTGACGCTCCCCCTCACAGAGCTGCTCCAGGGGCCTGTATTCTTCCACCCCTCTGAGAGGTTTCGGCAATTTTCAAATAAATATAGACAGCTGGAGGTACCTCCATGGATCGATGGAAAGATTCTCAGGCTTCTCTTTTAATTCAGAATAAGTGCATATTTTCCCCTCTCTAATTACATCTCTTATTTGTAAGCTATCCCTTTTGACCCAGTTCCCACCCACCTCCCTCCTCCCTGGTGCAAAAAAATTGTTTTCTTTAAGAAATATCAAAGGTGAGTTGTATGTCCACTTATTTTGCATGTGAACCTGATCCCACATCTTCAAGCATTATGTGTTAGTGTCGGTGTCTCTATGTTTAGTGCTCTATATTTGTGTGGGTCCCAAATTATGTGACTTAAATCCTTACTACTCATACAGTGTTCTATATCTAACCACCTCCTTTCTAAAGCCCCCTTAGACCATTCTATGACTCGTGTCAATACCACCGCTTTATAATATTTATGAAAATCAGGCATCGACAGCCCTCCTTTCTCTTTCCTCCTACTCAGGACAGATCTAGCAATTCGATGCTTTTTGCCACCCCAGACAAACCTCAATATTAGGCCCCTTAAAGCCCTAAAGTACACCTGGGGGAGGGGGATAGGGAGCATCTTGAACTTGTACAGAATTTTGGGCATTATAGACATGGCATTAATGCGTCCGAACCAAGAAAGGGGGCGATAGGCCAGAACTCCAACCTCTCGTCTAATTTCGTCTAACAAGCGGATATAGTTATTCAGATACAGTTCCTTCAGGTTATTCGATAGCTTGACCCCCAGGTAACTAATCGCCTTCCTCCAAGGGAAGGGGAAGGACCCTACAAGGCTCTCCTCCTCTTTTCTCACATTCATATTAAGCACCTCCGACTTCCCGAGATTGATTTCAAACTTTGAGATCTCCCCAAATCTTTTCAGGTTCTTCAAGATGTTCGGGATCGTAATCCTAGGATTTGTAATAAAAAACATCACGTCATCTGTGAAGGCCGCTAATTTGTGTTCCTCTGATCCTATCCTCACCCCCCTGCAATCTGGATCCACACGGATGACAGATAATAGTGGTTCTAAGGTTAGGACGAATAAAAGGGGGGACAGTGGACACCCCTGCCTAGTGCCATTCTCCATCCGGAAGGGCTCTGAGGTCACTCCATTAATCTTCACAAATGCCGTTGGACTGGTGTATAATATTTTCACCCAAGAGATGAATCTCTGGCCCATCCCCATTATTTCTAGGGTTTTGAACATCCACCCCCAGTCTACCCTGTCAAACGCTTTTTCTGCGTCCAGTGACAGGAATAGAATTGTGGGCCCCCCTTGTTTGATGGACTCTACCAGGAGCACAGACCTCACTCCATTGTCTCTACTTTGTCTTCCCGGTACAAACCCCACCTGGTCTGGGTGAACCAGGGTGGTCATTTTATCTCTTAATCTCCTTGCCGGGACTTTAGCGAATAACTTTACATTGGCATTTAACAATGAAATGGGTCTATAGCTCGAACACAGCTCCCTATTCTTGTCTTCTTTGT
This sequence comes from Lithobates clamitans, assembly GCA_037952925.1. Taxonomy (NCBI): domain Eukaryota; kingdom Metazoa; phylum Chordata; class Amphibia; order Anura; family Ranidae; genus Lithobates; species Lithobates clamitans. The sequence goes on from JBBGZY010000079.1 coordinate 5,572,883, forward strand.
GGATTAATGTTATGGCCGCAAATAGTGCATCCCCCCCATTTTGCAGTCTGGACCCAGTTTGTTCCAATAATGTCTTAGTCTGGGTATTAAAATTTGTTTAAATTTTACCAGATATAATGAAGTGAATCCGTCGAGGCCAGGGCTTTTCCTCTTGGGTATACTCTTAAGGGCCGCATGGATTTCTACCTCTTCTATTGGTCTGTCGAGGAGGTCTCTCTCCTCTTCAGATATCTTTACCACCTCTGCCTCCTTTAAGAAATCTTCCATCCTCTCCTCCTTTGTACTTTCTCCTATTCCCTTTTGTCTGATGGAGTATAGATCCTTATAATACTTTCTGAACTCTTCCGCTATTCCCTTACTTGAACCTACTATTTCTCCTTTTTTATTTTGTATTTTCATAATATAATTCCTCTCTCTTTTCTTCCTCAGTATCCTTCCTAGATGTTTACTTATTTTATTACCCCAGACATATCTATCCTTTGATAATTTATTAAGGGCCCTTTTTGTGTCTTGTTCCATGCTGTCTCTCAACTCTTCTCTTTTTGCAACTAACTGACGATAACTGTCCTGGCATAGGCCTTTTGATTTTTTGTGACCCTGTTCTAATATCTGGATTTCCTCGATGAGTTTTTCCCTTTCCTCTCTTCTTTTTCTTTTCAACCCGACCCCTATAGAAATCAACACCCCCCTAATATACGCTTTATGCGCCTCCCACAGCACCGCCGGTGAGATTCCTCCTGTATCATTAACTCTGAAAAAGAATTCTATTTCATCCTTAATGTTTTCTATCACTTTGGGATCCAAAAATACATTTTCATTTAGTTTTCAAGAATATGGCTGTCTTTGTATTTCTGTAAGTCTAATCCTTAATGTGACTGGCCCATGGTCTGATAAGGATGTGACCTCTATTCTGGACTCCTCGGCAGAGTCCACCAAACTGTGATCCAACATTATGTAATCCAGCCTCGAGTACGTCCCGTGCACAGGGGAGAAAAAGGTATAGTCATTGGTTTTTAGGTGTTGCATCCTCCATACGTCTATTAAGTGGTTTTCCTTTAACCGTTTTTTAATCATACTCAATTGAGCCTTACTTGTCCCCTGTGCCCGGGACGTACTATCGTGTTCGAGGTCCAAACAGGGGTTGAAGTCTCCCGCCAACATCACCTCTCCCTCCCTAAATTCCGCCAGCTTGGAAAGCAACCCCTTTAAGAATATAGTTGGATTTTTATTAGGGCAGTAAACATTCGCCAGTGTAAGCTTTTTCTTATCTAGCATACCCTTGAGAAATAAGAATCGGCCCTCTGGGTCCGTCAATCTCCCCATTTCTGAGAATTTCATGGAGCCAGAAAACCCTATTGCCACACCCTTGGATCTGCTTATTGGTAGAACCAGGTGGGCATTCGTGGAGAGTATAATTTAATTTAATATAATTTAATATAATTTAATATTTGATCCCTGCGTCAAATGTGTTTCCTGTAGGAATACTACGTCCGCTCTGTAGTGCTGGAGCTCCCTGAGGATCTTGTGTCTTTTTCCTGGGGAGTTCAGACCCTTGACCTTGTAGGACAATAATTTTAACTCAAGCATATCTGTATTTCACCCCCCTTTCTCTGACAACCTCTGTGTACTCCCACTCTGCAGTTTACCCCCCCCTCTCCCCTCCCACCCCTCCCCTCCCACCCCTCCCCCTCCCCTCCCACCCCTCCCCCTCCCTCCCCACCCGGCCCTACCAGCCGTCAGCCCGTACGTATGGAACCAACTGGTTCTCATATCCCGAGCCACTTTCCCAGGGGTGACACTCCTCTGGTGGCCACCGGTGCCCTCCTCCCTGCCACCCCATATGGCAGGGAAATGGGCTAGTGGGACCCTGGCACTCTATCCCGTTGGGTCGTAGATCACCTCCATATCCCCTCCAACCCTGAGCCTTTTATATTGCTGTTACATATCCCTTACCCCCATCTCACCCTCCCCCCCTCAAATCATAAACACAAAGTCTCAATCTTCAATCTATCCCTCTGTCCGCACCCAAAAAGTGGGAGGCAATGAGAAGGAGGAAGAAGAAAATAAATAAATAAATAAATAAAATAAAAAAAGAGTCCTCCATCCTTCTCCTCTTCTTGCCCTTGTCCTCTTATCTCTTTTGCATTTTTTCTCATATAGGTGCTTCTGGTGGGGTGATCCCCAGATTTCCACAAAAGTCCCGCACTTCTTCAGGATACTTCATTTTATATGTTCTACCTTCTTTTGTCACTAGTAGGGATGTTGGAAACCCCCAGCTATACTTCAAGTTGGCCTTCTTCAGTTGATCCAGCAGGGGTTTTAATTGCCTTCTTCTAGCTAATGTTCCTGCTAATAAATCTGAGAAGATTTTTAACCCTTTGTTATCAAAGCTAGGGGGGGGAGCCCCTCTGAGGTTGATCCATATCTTCTCCTTGTCTTCATATGAGTGAAACTTAACTATTACATCTCTTGGGATATCTTGTCTCATATTTGGGGGTTTCCTGATCCTGTGGACCCTGTCAATCCTCAGGACCTCATCTTCCCTCCTTCCCAGGATCGGATTAAATATTTTCTGCAGCTTATCTCTCAAGTCCTCATTTTGTTGTTCAGGGAGGTCTCTTATACGCAGATTTTGTCTTCTACTTTGATTTTGTTGTTCTTCTAATTTATAGATCAATAAACGATTATCATCTTGTATTTTCTCTTTTATTTGCTCGCATTTGCTCTTTTAAATCCTGTATCTCTTTCGCCGCGGAATCCGTAGTTTCTTCTATTCCTTCCACTCTACGTAGGAGATGACTCATGTCCGACCGCACACTTAAAACTTCTGATTTGATAACATTTTCCAGCTTAGTGAACATTTCTGTCATCTCTGCTTTGCTAATAAAGGGTGTAACATTTCTTATCTCTGAATTGTTCGTAACACCAGCGCCCTCTTGCTCCATTTCTTCTCTAGGCTTCACCCCCTGTCCCCCTTTTTGTTTCAACTGTGTTTTTTTATCTTTCGTTCCTGCTTGTTTCATGTCAGCAGCCGGACTTTTGGCAGTCACTTCCTTGAGGTATTTCTGTATTGTACTTGTATTGAGGCTCTCCCTAGGGGTCTTGGGTTCAGCTGTTTTCTGATTGCGTCCTCTCATAATAAGACTATTTCCCAATCAGCAGTCGCATACCCGCCTTCCACCTAGTCTTCAACCCCTACTGCTCCGTATAGCGCCCTCCACTAGAACTACCAAACTGTACACAGTCTCCGTCTGTCCGGGGGGAAGGCTCCAGACAGTGCTTTTATAACTCTATAATTTCGGTTACAGGCTCCCCTCCTCCTTCCCGAAATACTTGAGAGATTGAACAATTAATTACCGGGAAAAATGGACAGTCTTTTTATATGACCTGTTCCTTTCCTTCCTCCTCTTTTATTTCACATCACATCTCTCCAGACCATATCGTTTATCAGTTAACAGTTCATCAAGTCAAAGACAATCATACCTGGGGAGGTGCTCTTCTTCTGTGCTTTTTAACTCACCAAATCCTTGTGTTACACTGTGCTATGATGTATCCACTTGATCTGATAACATCTAGATCTGGAGCAGGGTGGACCAGGGGGAGATACCGCTATTCATCCACTTGTTTTTTTTTCATAGGAACACTGGCTCTGCTGTGGGACGCTGTCGCATGGAGAGTCTAATGCAAGCTCCGCCGTCACTCTGCCCGCTTCAGAGCTCCGCTCGCTGGTCTCCCTTCCCCGCTAAGCTCTCCGCATGGGGATCCGTTCCTCCTCTCCGTCGCTGGAGGCGACAGGGACGCCAGCCGCGTCCTCTCAGTCCTACAGGGCATGAGGCAGCAACAATCTCTCACCTCATCGCACGCCTCATGCACGCCGACCCGCTCCGTCCTGCCCTCCTCCGTCCTCCACTCCGGCGCCACCTTCGGGCCCCTCCCCCTGACAGACGTCTCACGTCTGCATCCTGCCCCCACTGTATGGGGATGATCTGACTGTGTGTGGAGCAATGGTGCATGAGATAGAGTTTGAGGTATCTCTTCACATTTTATTTTACCTGCAAAAAATCTTGCTTTTATTATGTTTTTTTTTTTTTAAATGTAAGCTTATCCTTTAAAAAGACCCTGACACTACAGGGTCAACACAGCAGCAGGAAACACAAAATATATAGAGGGCACTAGATATTTGAGGTTAGATTTTAATAGTGAATCAAAATAAAATACTTGCATTTACAAACTAATACTGACAATCAAACATATCTCAGCATATAGCCATATCTGTAGATACTGAGCATGTACAGCTCAGGTTTGTTGTGGGCCTAGGGTCATGTTAGAGGGCATTGCTGTGTTAGAGTGGCATTTCCATAGAAACTTTTACTGGTTTGCTTATATCTCCCAGGTACATTGCTTCTTAGCCAGCCATTGGAAAGTTACTGGTTTACTCCTTGCTTGCCTATATGCCATGGTAACCCTTATTCTCAAAATCAGTTTGTAAGTGCAATGATTTTTTTGTGCTTTTATTTAAAGCTAGCTTGTAATATCCAGTGCACTCCATATCTTTTTTTTTGTGTTTCCAGTGTTTTATATCCCTAGATTTTACTAGCATGGCGAGGATTTTGTCTGTTTGTCAGATGTTCAGTTTTACCCCAGTTTTGCTTTCAAAGCAACACAGAAATGTCTATAGGAAAAAGAGGAACTATACTTACCTTTGTGGTGGCCTGTGTCTTGAAATGTCACTTCAATGCCTTAGCTTTTTCAACTATTCAACTGATTGGATGGGTTTATTTATTATTCCCCCCACTACACACAGGGATTTTTCCTGATGGCTTGTGCATCTTATAGTGACATTTGAGTCATCAGGAAGAACCACTGCATTTGGCAAGAGTAGCACATGTTCACACACCCTTATGTGTTGAATACTGAAGCACCTAGGGCAGGGTTTCAAGGCATGGGCCAAGAAAAAGGAAAGTATAGTGTTCTTTTTGCAGGTATGCCTTTTTCATTTTTACATTGTAGTGGCAAGGTCAATTTAAATATGAAGTAAATCATTAAGGGCTGCAGGGGCATCATTATAAAAGTACAGTGGCTAGTAAAAGTTGCAAAGGTTTAAGGAGATTTTTGGCCCTGAGTAAGAGCAAAGGCAAAAGGAGAAGTCTGGCAGGAGGAGGAATTGTACGGAAGATCAAGAGTTCGGGGAACAGGCTAAATTAATTGGAAACAGATTTGTACAAAAAGGGTATAAACCAGAATTTATCCAACAGAATATACAAGAAGTAGCAGAAATGAAAAGAGAAAAATTAATTCAGGATTCAACAAAAAATGTACAACAAAAAAATACTATTCCCTTGGTAATGGATTATAATATTTAATACAAGCAGGTGTAGTGAATTTTAAAGAAATACTGGAACATAGTAAAGCAGATTGTCATCTTAGAACAATTTTACCAGAAAAAACCTAGATTCACATATAGGATAGCACCCACCCTCAGAGATCATATTGCTAAGAATGTACTCGATCCACCATCCAATGCATCTAAATTACGAACATAGTGACGTACAAGACGTACGTGATTTCTCCATTATGAATGCTAGTTTTACAAGACCGAGTGCTTCCAGCTCGTACTTGATTCCGAGCATGCATGGACTTTTGTCCCACGGACTTGTGTACATACTATCGGAAAGTCCGACAACAAAAATTTGTTGGCAGAAAACTTGAGAACTTGCTAGCCAACATTTGTTTCCTTAAAGTCCGACAACAAATGTTCGATGGAGCATACACGCAGTCGGACTTTATGCCAACAAGCTCACATCCAACATTTGTTGTCGAAAAATCTGATTGTGTGTACGGGGCATAAGAGTACATTTTCTTTCTTTGAGGGGAAAGGATATTACCCATGCAAAAGTTGCTATACCTGTAAACATACAAAAGAGAGTAAAAATAATAAAAGTGGATTCAAATCTGTAGTAACAGGAAAATAGTATGATTGAAGATTGTATATCTTGCAAGACTGAGGGTGTTGATCACCTTCTAGAATGTCCTTGCCACATTCAATATGTGGGAAGAACTAAAAGACCATTATGGAAGAGATTGAGAGAGCATACACAGAATATAAAAATGGCTTTGTAAAGCACAGCCTATCTAGGAATTATGCTCAAATCCACAACAGAGATCCTTCCTCATTAGTAGTGTGTGGTATTGAGAAATACAAACCACATTGGAGGGGAGGACAATAAAATAATCAAGCTCAGTCAGTCTGAATCACGGTGGATCCATGAATTACTCACTTTTGCACCTTTAGGACATAATGTGGAATTCGACCTGAATTGTTTTATAGCCAATTTTTAACCTTTTTTAAATTATTTTATCATATAATTTTTTTCCACTAGATGTCACTTTATTATCTTTACCCTTAGTAATTTATTGATTGCTATCAGCCTTGACCAATAAATGGCACTGTGTGGTTCCTATTTACCACTTAATGGTAGAGCTGTTAAGCATTACCCATTTTGTCCACTAGATGTCACTATACATTTTGATTATTCCTATTGTTATTAGTCAGTCCTACCACCAACTAATAGATGGCGCTGTGTATTCTGGTTTGCAGGGGACGAAAAGTTATATTTTATTATTTATTTTTCATTTTGGATGTTAGCTTATTAGAATGTTTATTCACTATAGGGAGATGGAATAGGATTATCAAACATATGAGAGATATTTAATTGACCGCTGATGTTGCTATGACAGTGGGGCTGTGTATAAAAGTTTGACATCGTTCACCTGACTCCATACCCTTGATGAAGTCCCGTGTACAGTGACTCAATGCGTCATGAGGAGCCAGGTGACGTCACTTCTGGTCGCAGGCGAGAACAAAAGTACTATATGTGAAGTCGTTTGTTCTGATTTTAAACTTATATGGAGAGAAGTGAGGACCTGTCTAAAATTGTTATTGGCATCCGTGGAAATTGTGTCCAGTCTGATTGAAGGTCCCAGGAATAGGCATTTACTGTTTGGATTCTGGAGACATCCATTACACCCAAGCTCAACTAGGCCTGTAGGGGTCTTCATGTGAGGTGAGAGGCTGGGGCAAACCACAAGCGCACTTCGGATGGTGGAAGTGGTTTATTGTCTGGATTCATTGATTTCTCTTCACACAAGCACTTTACTTTTTTCTGATAGAGTACTTTTTCTGACCTGGATTTATTGATTTTTCTTCACACAGGCACTTTCATTTATTAACTTTTTTCTGATTGAGCACCTTTATACTCATTGTATTGCATTGTCGCTTTATTATTACGGCACCTTATGGTGCGTGGAGTTCACATTATTTGATGTACTGTCACTTTCTGTATTTGCATAGTATCAAAATTTCTGATGTTATTGCTCATTGAGTGAGCACATTTAATTTTATCAAATTAGCACTGTGTGGGAACACCTTTTTCATGTTAGCAGTTACTCAGTTTATTTTTATTTTTTATATTTGGTTTGTGCATTAGTATCTTTTCACTTTATTATACATTGTATGTACTATATGTTTTTAATACATGTAATGATACTTTAAAATTTATCTCCAGATTTATTTGCAGACATTGCTTCCCAACAAAACTGGCAGGGTTTGGGAAAAAATATAAAAGAGCTTGAGCAAATGTTGCTATTATTATTATTTATAAGATATGAACTGAGAATAAATACAAAATGACTATTGCAAGTGCCCTGGCAGTGAAATAGTTTGTCCAAATCACTGTTATTGTTACTTTAATAAACGGTTTGTTCTGTATAGAAAAAAGTATATAAAGGAATGTAAATATTATATGTAAATAATATATTTAAAGAAATCCATATACTCAATACTGTCATCTCATGTATTATCCACAAAGTTATCAGAATACAATATTTTTATGACTGCAGACCTTTAAAAAAAAAAGCAAAAGGTCAAGACACTTTTGAACAACACCACCAATTAGGCACAGGAGAAGAAGACACTTCTTCAGATCCACTATGATGACCTTTAGCATGATCTAATGCTGTATAACTTAAGATAAGATATAGTTTGTTGAGTCTTAAAAACATCAGAATTTGGGACTTATCAGGTAAGGCTTGTATAATTTTGTGCTCAAGTATATGCCTGTTAACTCCTGTCAGGTTGTAACTGATATCTGGGGTTCTATTAGAAACATTTACCCTCATTGCCTGTCCTGCTGACAATGGTTTCACCACCCAAAAAGTAAGGAGAATATTGCACCTGGGACACAAACAAAATTCCATATATATATATTTTATGTCTCTTTGTGTTACTGATAAAGATTCACTTCCTGTCTGGTAAAACATTGTCAACGATGCAGGAAGCGAAAGTAAATTTTTTTAACAGAGCACAAGATAGCCCACTTCCAATGCTTCTCAATTCTATCCAAAAATAGGAAGAAGTTTTGTCTGACATACACATTAGGCCTTATGCAGACTGGACATTTTGTTCTCTCCTAGATACCTTTCCTCCTGGCAACACTGTTTTGGCAAAAAAAAAACACTTAACACCTGTAACGTGTGTTACACGTTTGGGTGTGTCAACCACTTGGCCGTTAATTCATTTCATTGGCCACAATAATAATTTATGCTGGCCACTGAAATGAGTTAACTTTCAGGTGCTAAATGTCCCTAGCGCTTAGAAGTATTTAGACACGTTTACATGCATTTAGACACATTTGCAGACATCAAGCACTTTTTCTGCCAAAACGCAGCTGCTCCTGGCTGCACTGACAGTGTTTTTTTTTCACCTCTTAACATCCCTACTGCTTATCTCCTCTGAACATCTATGTGTATATGGACACATAGACTAACATGCAGGAGCATTTAGGGGAAGGAAAAAACACACCAGATGGCCCCTGGATGCATCAGAAAAAAAAATGTGTGTGCATGAGGCCTTAAATTTGTTTATTATTTTCTTTATGCTGCACAGATGTTTGTGTATGTAGTGAAGGTACAAATGCAAATAGACATAAGGCAGAAATAGAGAATGACACTATGGAATATAACAATCCACCTAATTCTTACACAGCCAATATTACCCACAAGCATCATTCCCTCCTCAACCTTATTTGTCAACCACCCCTCTGTGTAAGCCTTGGTCTCCAGTAATTTCCTTCCATGAACCCCTGCATCCATGCATCCATCTATCTATTCATCCATCTATTCTTCTCATTACCTTTTGCTCCTATCCATCCTTACATTCATCTACCCTTCGGTTTCTTTCTTTCTTTCTTTCTTTCTTTCTTTCTTTCTTTCTTTCTTTCTTTCTTTCTTTCTTTCTTTCTTTCTTTCTTTCTTTCTTTCTTTCTTTCTTTCTTTCTTTCTTTCTTTCTTTCTTCATCTCAGAAGTAGTTGCTTATTACAGATTTGACTTACAAAACATTATAGTTTAAAATGTAAACAGTACTTTGAAAATAAATATTTTTCACTCAGAACCAGATAACACCAAGAATACAAAGTTGTAGAATGTGAAGACAAAGTCAGGTATTATGCAATATGCTGTTAATGAGAAAAATATTAATGTTGGAAGAAATCTCTGATCTGTATGATGATGTCTTTTTCTTACAACTGCTCTTTAAAATGGTAAAATAGACCCCCAAAATGGATTATTAGATCTCATCTTCTCAGCACACGCAAACACATTATTTGAAGTAAAAAAAATCTTCATATTTTGCCCTGAAGTCTGGGTGGGCTATGTCATATAGTGTTTGGCTATCAGGAACACTGAGATCATTTTCATTTAGACATAATAGTAAAATATGACTGTTACACATTTATGGCTACAATGGTGCAATCAGACAGGTTATTGGGAGTTAGAAGGAACCAAACCCAATCTGAATTAGTGAGAAGCCCAACAGAGACTGTTAAAACAGAAAGTATTTGCATGTCTAACTTCCTTCACAAATCCAAAACATTCCTTTATGCCCATGTGGCCAACAGTTTATCCAGATCTGCTGGTTTATAGTAAAAATATACCCTAATAGTATAGATCCATTCAATCCAAACTGCATTCAGATGTTTCAGGTTAGTTGGCCATCTTATTTTTTTTATACATTTATAATTAAAAGCTGTCAGTAGACACAATTTTAAAGCCATAAAGCAGAGCTTAAATCAAAATATCTCCTCTCTAGTGATTTGGGTTCCCCAGTGGCACTGGTATCTTCTCCTCAGGTGCAGGTCTTTAGGCATCTCAATTGGCAAGTTCAGAATGATGTAACTCATGCGCATGCACAGGGTCAGTCATACCAGCACACAGCGACTGTGCCAGCAATGTAAGTTGAGCTGTGAACACGCAGCTTAATTTACAGGCTGCAGAAGACTGTGAGAGGGCAAATAGGTGTATTTCATCTCAGAAGAGACATTGCATCTCTTTTCTGTGATAACAGCCGGCCTGCTCACCATTTGTTTTAAAATGGTTTCAGTTCCACTTTAATAAACATTTATATAAATATTTAGCAGCCTTAAATGGTTTAAAAACCAACACTATAACAATATAGCAAGTTTTTATTGTTGTCTAGACATCATCTCAGCTTTTACCTTTTGAGCACCCAGGTACCTCAAATCCTTGGGACACCTTGGTAGATAAATAAATAATGACTAAACCTTTTTGATAAAGAACCTGGCTCAACCCCTGTCCATTTTGCACCACATTATTGGTGAGTTGATGAGTCAATTTGTAGAGTTAACTTACAATTCTGCAGTTTCCTGTAGTGGACTGCAATCTCAGGTTTATTTATTTGCATCTTGACGGATGAAATTATGGAAGAAGAATAAAGAATAAAAAGACACCTAAGTTCTCTTAACCACTTGACCTCCAGAAGATTTACCCCCCTTCATGACCAGGCCATTTTTTGCAATATAGCACTGTGTTACTTTAACAATTCCACCGCCATACGACAATGTAGCCAAATAAAATTTAGGTCATTTTTTCGCACAAACAAAGCTTTCTTTTGGTGGTATTTGATCACTTTTGTGTTTTTATTTTTTTCGTAATAAACAAAACAAACGGCAATTTGGAAAAAAAAAAACAATATTTTTTACTTTCTGCTATAAAACAAATCCAATAAAAAAATATGGGAAATGTACTTGTTTTGCAGTTCTGTCGTTCTGCCTGACAATCAGTGGGTGACGGAGGACATTGAGTACCCGGCAACAGCCTCTCAGCTTCCGCTGTGTGTAATCACAGTGGAAGGGAGCCACCAGTGGTGCACACGCACGCCCCCCCTACCCGGAAGTGCAAGATCACATATATATATGATCTGGTACACAGCTACTGACCTGTAGCAGTATAACTGTTATAGGGCGGATGGCAAGCCATTAAAAATGTGTATTAATAATTAGAAACTGCATTAAAATGCATGTACTAACGGTGATTGAAGAGCACATAAAAAATGCATACATGATTGGACCACTGTCAACCTTTTGGTGCAGTATAAATATAGGTTTTTAAAGGAAAAAGTGTGTCATGCAAATGCAGGTGTTACAGAAACTCAAACTTTGCACCAATTGCTGCCAAAGATCAAGTAGAAAACTTAAAGAATAACTCCATTTTTGTTGTTAAAAAACAATCCCCTCTGGGTGATCAATGTTCATTGCAAGTTTTTTTAATGAACATTGTTGCAGATTCTTACATCAGCTAAGGCACCAGTGTTCTAATGAGGAAAGTTGCAGTGTCAGCATCCCTTTAGAAGCGATTAACCCTTTGGGAGTATCTTACTAAAACTGACAAAAATCTGACTTGCAACTTGTGACAGACCTAGCCGGGAAAGAGACTTTTGGAGGGGACTGTATGCAAGCCTCTTGCCAATCGATCAGGGGCCCTTGCATTTGGGGGAACGGTGCTCTTTGTGAGCTGTATGCCTGGGGACCCTGGATTTGCCATATTGGAATAGTGGCTGATTCATAATGCTGGGACAGATACTGTTAGGAGATGCTGATGTAAATTCCAACACCTGTCTGTCTATTGTCTGTTAAAATGTGTATTGTAAATAAGTCTACTATGGGATCTAAGAGTCATTAGATCCCCATTGTTATTTGTGTTAATTAACTCTGCTATTGTGTGAAGAAGAGTCTATGTTGATTGTGATAATGTTGATTGGATTTTCTAAACTACAAGACGGCCAGTCTGGCCTAACTGTCATGTCTGAGTCATCTAGGCTGTCTAAAGGGATTCGTTAATTAGCTCATGTTAATTAGGTTAATTAGGTTAATTAGGTTACAGGTGTATTGTTAGAGTAATATGAGCAGGAGGTCTGCACCTCCACTTTTTGTGTATAAAAGCCTGTATTTTGCAATAAAAGAGATTCCTGTTTGAACTTGCATATAGCCTGCCTGGTGTTTGTTCTGAGCTATCACAACTGGACTAGAATGGCACAGAGCTGTAGTTCTAGTCCCAGAGCATTGGATGACCAATCCATCAGACGTTGCAATCTGATTCAATAGCTGCAGAGGAGTGTCGGGAGAGTGGAACCGAGCGAGCAAAGGGGCTCGTTACACAACTTAGTGCAGATTTCTGGGAAAACCAGTGAGATCATATAAGTAGGGAATTACATTTCTTGAAAAGTTCTGTACACCAACTGTGTAACAGTAACAGAAGGCCACCAAGCTGCCATAATACATTGAATTTTACAGAAAATTACAGTATTGCAGATTGAAAAGGAAAGGTCCTTTTTAATAACATTAATTTACAATATGGCTTTTTTAGCATTTGAATATGCAATCTTTTTATATATATGCTATTTTCCCAAGAAAGTGGCGTTACCCTTTAACTGGAGCTCACTGGGGCCGTTCTAAACTATTCACTCATCAATCAGAGCAGGTGTTATTATTTGTGATGGTTGTGCACTCTAAGGTATTTGTATATATGTTTTTATCATTAAAAGACCTCAAAATATTAAAGAGACCCTGTCAGTTCGTTCGGTAGTGGACAGCATATACTTAGCTCTCCAGATACCAATTTTTTCTACCTCTTGTCAATTCCAGCATTGCAGCCTTGGAAGATGTAGCAGCTCTGTCTTAGGAAGGAACCAGAGTCTGGTATGGGACACAAGTATCTGATGCTCTTAAAAGTGTTGAATGCTGAAAACTCCCTGGAAAAGAGGGGTGGTAGATGAAATGGGCCATTGAAGAGCTGAGTACATGTTGACTTCTATTGCTAAGGATCACTGGATTTAAATCTTTAGAACATTGGCATGAGTTTTAAAAGCAGAGGATCAATGTGGCAGGCAGGAAACTAGCATTTTCAGAGGGATGTCAGCAGGGGCAGCCCCTGTATTTCCTTTATGACATGTTTCTGTCTGTAGAACAAACCTTTTTTAAACTGCAATACAACTGGCAGTTTGAAAAGGATCTCTCAAGAAAGATCTCATATTATCATTTTTACACTCTGTCTTTCTTTTTCGTTTTCTATTTCTTTAACTTTTTTTCTGTTAACTAAGATTTGGGAGCGTGTAATTTATTACATCGTTATGTGAGGAATATAATTAATTAGAAGTTTTAGCCTATTTCACATCCAGTGCAACAATTGATCAAATTCAATTAAATCACTCATAGTTAAAAGAAAACAACAAAAAAAATTAGCCTTAGGGAACTCTATTTGATATTTTAGATTATTTTTTATTACTTTTTATACAGAACAAAATGTTTGGTTATTATCTTTCTAATATAAATGCACAGTAGTTTATTGTTACTAATGTTTGTTGTATGAAATCACTCTGCCTTAACATCTAGAATTACCTATGTGCTTGCTTTATGGGTTATTCACAAATTATGATTTTGTGACATAGTTTTGTTTTATGCTCCCATTCCACAACTTTATGATCTGTTTGAGCTCACACTAATGCTTTGTTTTATATTTCTTATAGATTTTTATTTTGTAACAGTGGGCTCCTGTGTGATTAAAGTGTAACAACATAAAAATGAATATTTTCTTTACATGTGTGCTGCACTGAGATTTTGCTGAACATTAGAAGTTTGACCTAATTTTTTTATCTCAGCTCGTGGCATGTAATTGAAAGTTTTTCAGTACAAACGTTCTAAAAAAGTTCTGCCTTAAATTTGAAAATATGTGCTGTCATTTTTACAATTTTATCCCTATGCTGATATAAAGAACTTTACCCTATTGTAAAGACTGACCCATCTAGGTTAACCCTTTCATGCCCAGAGGTCATTGATGTTAAATCTAACACTGTCAGCATGCTTTGATTAACTAGGCAAAAATGATATAACCAATTTGCCTATCTGATAAAAATTTAAGCATATATGTGTTTTTATACCCTTTTTGTTATTAAAACCCTTGTTTTTTATCATTATAGTCTGACAAACGTGTACAAATTTTTAAAAGTATTAAATAAAACATTTGCTTACAGTACAGTATTAAACATATGGTACTGGCACCATTATTTTTCAAGCTTTCACTTTTCTCACTGAAGCCTCCAGGTTGCATGCATGTAATAGCTGGCATGGTGATCACATGAACTTTTTTTGGGAAATGGAATAATTCCCAATTGTCAGTGGAGACTCAAGCTATCAGCAACAGCTGGGATTAACAGCCAGCAGGTAGCCCTGAAAGTGAAAACCAGAATGGGCCATTGTGCTGGGGTGCATTTATATACAGGTGGTAGGTGGGAAGGTGTTAAACATTATATATTCTTTGTCTTGAGTGTATTATACATATAGAGTGCATAGAAAGATATTCCATTTGTGCAGGCTATAAAGAGGCACAAGAGCCCTCTGAGATGATTTACACTAGATGTAGGTCAGATGGGTGTTGAAAACCCTTTCATAGCCATGTAAATTTTGACACTACTCACTTCTGTCTATCTGTAAATCAATACAGAGTAAATAAAGGCTTTTACCTGGTCAGTAGTTGAATGGGGGCTACAAAAGTTCATCCTACACATGGACCTTTTTTTGGACTCTTTTTATCGCTGGTGGGATAACAAAACCTACAATGTAACATTTGGGTGAACAGAAAATAACAACATCCACTTAAATTGGTCTCAAATGATAATCTGACAACTTAATCACAGTAAACCATGCTGTTATAAAACAGTAAAGATCAATTTAACTTATGTACTTTTCTGTAGTCTTGTACAGTTTATTGTGGTGGCAATGCACACATTTTTATCTTTTACCCAGTCTGTTTGAAATTAGGCAATATTCAGCCAGTTCATCTACCCTGGCTGATGTTTGTATATAAACATCAGCCAAAAGTCTGTCTTTTTCTGGTTGTACCCAGTGGAGGCTGGTTTTTTTTGGGGGGCGGCAACCAAGCCCCCCGGTCCACTGGTGGCACCCCCCAGCTCCTGCTTTGTCCGGTCAACCGTACCTAATCCCCAGGGGTCTCGTGGTTCATCGGTCGGTCATCCAGCACTTACCCCATCTAGGTTTCAGGTAGACAGCATTGCGACGTACGGGCATCTCTTCCTCCTCTGCATTACGGAAGCTTCCACCATGCATCTCCTCCCTCCTCCTCCTAGGCATCCAATAGGATCACCTATTCTTTCAGCCAATCAGGTGACGGATCTCATGACCCGCTTCCTGATTGGCCGGGAGGAAGATCAGTGAGAGAATAGTGAATATTCATTGACTGTTGTCACACAACTGGGTGGGCTTGGAGTGCAGTGCTCTGTGCCCTGAGCCCACCCTTTTTTGAAGCCTATTAGAGTCTCTGGTGCTAATCAGGTGCTTGAAAAAAATACCCCACATTGGAATCCATGCATGTGGTTCCCTGAATTTAGGACGCATAGATAGGGGGAACGGCGCCACTAATGGATGTACCACTAACATTGCAAAATGACAGATCTCTGGCCAGCTTCTTCTTGTAAACCAACTGGCCAGTCATTGACGTACTTGATAAAATCTTGATCATATCTGGTCAATTTGGTCACCCAGCGTTACTGTGGTTTATTTACTTTTTTGTATATTAGTAACAAGAGCTATTATAGGCAGATATTTGAGGGCCTCATTATGCTAACAAGACCTGCAGATTCTCATAAATTTCCCTTGACCTCAACATTCCTTCTGGTGAATAGGATGTGAGGACAAGGCCCTTGTCCCTTGAACAAAGGGGGATGCTTTGCCAAAGCCAAAACGTTACTCACTTGCAAGTCACTTGCTCCCAAGTTGAGGAATAATTTAGAATAAGGGGGGCCCTATATATCTGCCCCCAGTGGAATACATAATGCTGAATACATTGTACCTCCTGTTACTCATTCACAAAAAAGTTAAAAAGGCTGATAATGTCACAATCTCCAACTCATCTAATCACAGGAAGCTTTGTATTCATTGATATAATAACCTTTCAATGAATGACTGAGCGCCGCTCAGACTGAGGCTATTTTGTTCTGGGTGTGAGACAGGAAGGTTGTCTCTGTCTGCACCCAGAACACAGTGCTGTATACTGTATGCAGGCTTAGCTACATACAGTTTATACACCACATCCAGCAGTCGCACATGTTAGTAGGAAAATAATTTGTTTGGGCCAGCTTGGCCCTAATGATCTATTTAAACTAAAACTAAATCTGGACATAAGCTTTAATTTTTGGACCAGTTTTGTTTCCTCTAATTATGATGCAATGTACACATACAGAAAAGTAAAAGAAAAGGATTCTGTGGTTTAATCTTTATTACTTCTAGGAAAGTGTAGTGATGAAATCTTGCGTATTGATTGCTTGACTACATTTTTTTGCTTAATATATCCTAATATCTTTCTCTTTCAGTCCCAATTGTGGAGTTTTTATCTTCTTGAAGTTTCAATGCCATATTGGGATGAATTGGTATTGATCTGCAGTGCTGATCTGCAGAGTGCAGATTGGGGTCAAATAGCAAATTTGTGGAATTGATTTGTTTACCTCCTATATTAGTGCTGTCAGATCCTAAAGTGGCATAGATATTGTGTAGCTCAGGCATTTTTTTTTTTTTGCACACAAGTTAACTGTGTACTTTGCTTTACATTATCTCTTAATTGTCAACCACTTGAATTTTAACAACAACACCGCCATTAGCTGTACAAAAGAGATATTTCACAATCACTGATCCTACGATACAGCATAGACTCTTTGTATATAGAATGCTTAAAATGGGCTTTATTCAAGGTGTAAAGAACTGTGCATTCTTTTTATTATGTAATCCTGAATCTTAATGTATACTAATTATAATAATGGTAATGATAAGACATCATTAGACTATGTAAATCATGACACTTTCATTTCTATACAAAATCCAAACCCATGAGAACAGCTTGCTACTTTAACTTACAGGTGCTGAACAAGTGCTTGATGGATACTGCATCCATCATTGGATGGGACCTTTGATTATGGTGGATAACAGCTGTCCTAGACAGATTTCTTTAAATAGAATATTACATTTAAAAAATTGATGTGTAATATGCAGTTGGTTAATTACATTGAAATATGTGGTACTTTTGAGACATACAATGTCTTCTGAATATGAAAGATGCACAAACTGTTTGTGCAGGTACTTTATGCAGGTACTATAAAGCACCCATTGTGCAGGTACTATATGCAGATACTATAAAGCACCCATTGTCTCTAATTTATATTTGTTACCTTAGCTTACCACTTTTGAAATTAAACTAAAACCACTGCAAAAAAAAAAAAATATACAGAAAAATAAAAATGTTTGTTCTGTACCCTTTGCCTGGTAATTTTACTATGTCACCAGTAGCAATCTAAAAACCCATCTTCAGGACAAAAACGTAAACCCCTGTTACCCATTTAATATGTTTTAATTACCTTCTGAAGCACTTCTAGATTCACTTAGGTCCTGTGTGGCGAACCAACAATTCAGCACGACAGGTGTGCCTATGTTGGCTGGTTTTTAGGTCTGACTTCTCCCTTCTGGATCCCCAAGAAAAGCCATTGACTAGAGGTTAAATGGCAGTGTCCACTTCACAATAGACGGTGATGTGGACACTTGAAGAAGGGTGATGTGTGCAAATGAAGAGAAAAACCTTGGGACCAGAATGTTTTGTGACCACACATTTTTGTTAGTAAAAGAGGCATTTAGGTAGGGTATTTATATATTACATGTCAGCAATTAGTGTATGTGTGTGTGTGCACATGTGCTTGTGTTCTCTCAGAGACTAGCTTGTAAGTATAACTAAAAGGAAAACTGTTTTGGATTTAGATATGGTGATGAGAAACTAGAACCACTATGAGGTTTATATTTCTGTCTGTATCCCCATTAGGGGACACTCTCTAATTGCCCTAAACACCAATTTCACTGAGAATAAAAGTGAAGGTAAATCCAAAATCTTGAGTTGCTACCAGAAAAAGAATAGAGAGGAAATAGTCCAATAGGGACACTTGTTCCCATGATAACTGTCTTAGAGAGGATTCCCTTCATATTGGAAAGATATCCTCTCACTTCCTGCTAAGTCTGCACACCAGGAGGTGAAGGGAAAGTTCCATAATGAAACACAGATGGCAAAAAAAACTGACACCAGTTTCAACCCATTCCTACTCTATCCAAATTTAAAAAATGGTTTTAAATATACTACAATCTTTGCTACTGTATATACTATACTTTACCTAAACCGCTAGGACCAGGATTTTTCAGGCTGTTATTATGCCCTGTACAATCATGTGTACACTGCTTTGAATCTTCCAAATTTAGTCGTTGTAATACAAAGATGTTGTGATTAGGGATGAGCCGAACACCCCCCTGTTCAGTTTGCACCAGAAAATGCGAACAGGAAAAAAGTTCGTTCGAACACGCGAACAACGTTAAAGTCTATGGGACATGAACATGAATAATCAAAAGTGCTAATTTTAAAGGCTTATATGCAAGTTATTGTCATAAAAAGTGTTTGGGGACCTGGGTCCTGCCCCAGGGGACATGGATCAATGCAAAAAAAAGTTTTAAAAACGGCCGTTTTTTCAGGAGCAGTGATTTTAATAATGCTTAAAGTCAAACAATAAAAGTGTAATATCCCTTTAAATTTCATAGCTGGGGGGTGTCTATATTGTTTAGAACAGTCTGACAGCAAAATGACATTTCGAAGGAAAAAACCCATTTAAAACTACTCGCGGCTATTGCATTGCCGACAATACACATAGAAGTTCATTGATAAAAACGGCATGGGAATTCCCCACAGGGGAACCCCAAACCAAAATTTAAAAAAAAAATGATGTGGGAGTCCCCCTAAATTCCATACCAAGCCCTTCAGGTCTGGTATGGATATTAAGGGGAACCCCGGCCAAAATAAAAAAAAAAATGACGTGGGGTTCCCCCTAAATTCCATACCAGACCCTTATCCGGGCACGCAACCTGGCAGGCCTCAGGAAAAGAGGGGGGGACAAGAGTGCAGCCCCCCTCCTGAACCGTACCAGGCCACATGCCCTCAACATTGGGAGGGTGCTTTGGGGTAGCCCCCCAAAACACCTTGTCCCCATGTTGATGAGGACAAGGGCCTCATCCTCACAACCCTGGCCGGTGGTTGTGGGGGTTTGCGGGCGGTGGGCTTATCGGAATCTGGAAGCCCCCTTTAACAAGGGGAACCTCCCCCCATGCCATGGGTGCGGAGCGGCCTGAGGAGAAGAAGATAGAAGACGCCGCAGAGGAGATGCTGGATGAGAATGCCGGAGGAAGAACCAGAAGAACCAGAAGAAGAAGAAGATAAAGGAAGATAGAAGAAAGAAGAAGCATTTAAATAAAGGAATTGTCAAAAACTGTCTCTTGTAATTTTTAACATTTTTGACAGTTTTTTAGTGAAATGGTAGGGGTAATTACCCCCTTACCATTTCACACAGGGGGGGGCCGGGATCTGGGGGTCCCCTTGTTAAAGGGAGCTTCCAGATTCCGATAAGCCCCCCGCCCGCAGACCCCCACAACCACCGGCCAGGGTTGTGGGATGAGGCCCTTGTCCTCATCAACATGGGGACAAGGTGTTTTGGGGGGCTACCCCAAAGCACCCTCCCAATGTTGAGGGCATGTGGCCTGGTATGGTTCAGGAGGGGGGGCCGCACTCTCGTCCCCCCCTCTTTTCCTGCTGCCTGCCAGGTTGTGTGCTCTGATAAGGGTCTGGTATGGATTTTTGGGGGGACCCCACGCCATTTTTTTAAAATTCTGGTTCGGGGTTCCCCTGTGGGGAATTCCCATGCCGTTTTTATCAATGAACTTCTATGTGTATTGTCGGGTGGCAATGCAATAGCTGCGAGTAGTTTTAAATACGTTTTTTCCTTCGAAATGTCATTTTGCTGTCTGTCGTGTTCTAAACACGGGAAACATGCGCCCCTTTACAGGCATACTATAGACACCCCCCAGCTACGAAATTTAAAGTGATATTACACTTTTATTGTTTAAGCATTATTAAAATCACTGCTCCTGAAAAAACGACCGTTTTTAAAACTTTTTTTTGCATTGATCCATGTCCCCTGGGGCAGGACCTAGGTCCCCAAACACTTTTTATGACAATAACTTGCATATAAGCCTTTAAAATTAGCACTTTTGATTTCTCCCATAGACTTTTAAAGGGTGTTCCGCGGCATTCGAATTTGCCGCAAACACCCCAAATTTGTTCGCTGTTCGGCGAACTTGCGAACAGCCAACAGCCATGAGTTTGACTCAAACTCGAAGCTCATCCCTAATTGTGATGTGATCTTTGGACAGGTTAAAATTTTGTCACAAGCTGATCCACCCAAAACATTCATTCATCAAGATCCACTTATTTCGCTGATGTGGTATTAATTGGGAGTTTTATGTTAAAATGACTAAACATCTTAGAGATTGAATCTTCCAGCTTTTAGTCACTAACATATTATACCAAAATCTACCTATAGCATACTGAGAAGACAGCATAACTGATAGATAATAGTGAACACTACTCATATATCTACACCACTCACAGTGTTACATTTCTTTCCTATTACTGTGTCAAAGAAAATTGAAAGCTCAAAATTGTCCTGGGCAGGAAGGGGCGAAAGTGCCCGGTATTGAAGTGGTTAAACATCATGAGTGGGAAACACTCACAATGCAATTTTGAGCTTTCAGTGCTGTTGCACTTTGAATGACAATTGCGCGGTCATACAATACTGTACCAAAACTACATTTTTATTATTTTCTTCCCACAAATAGAGCTTTCTTTTGGTGGTATTTGATCACCTCTGCGGTTTTTATTTTTTTCTAAACAAACTAAAAAAAATCACATTTTTGAAAAAAAAAGTTTTTCTTCCTTTCTGTAATAAAATTTTGTTTTCTCCTTCTCTGACGGGCACTGATGAGTCGGCACTGATGGGCACTGAGGCGGCACAGATTTGCATTGATGAGTTGGCACTGATAAGGTGACACTAATGGACACTGATGAGGAGGTACTGATATGTAGAAATGATGGGCACTGATAGGCGGCACTGATATGCAGCACTGATGGGCACCGATAGGGGTCACTGATATGCAGCACTGATGGGCACTAACAGGAGGCACTGATGGGCACTGACAGGTGGCATTGATGGGCACTGACCAGTGGCACTGATTGGCACTGATAGGCAGCACTGATTGGCACTGACAGGTGGCATTGATGGACACTAATAGATGACATTGATGGGCAGCACTGATTGGGCAGGTACTGACAGGTGTTAATGCTGGGAACTAATTGGCACTGTAATGGACACTGTTTGGCACTATGGTGAGCACTGATTTGCACTGTGGTGGGCACTGATTGTCACTTTATTGGTCACTTGCAGGGGGTTATGATGGGGCACTGACTGGGCACCGATTGGCAGCTGATGGGTACATTTGATGGGGGCTGTGCTGATAATCAGTGTTCTTATTATCAGCACAGACCCCCCCTCTGACAGGGAGAGCTGCCAATCGGCTCTCTCTGTCAGCACGAACCGAGGAATGCCGTTTATCGGCACTTCCTTGTTCTCGTGATGATCAGCTGTGATTGGTCACAGCTGATCATGTGGTAAGAAGCCTCTTCCAGAGGCTTCTTATTACAATTGGAGATGCGGCGTGTAAGGCCGTCACCCCGTGTTGCGTGTGGGCGTATGCCAGCATGTTATCCTGCTGGACGTCATATGATGCCCAGTCAGGATAACAGAACCACTTCCCGGACGTCAATCTGTTATAGGCTGGGCGGGAAGAGGTTAAGTAACAACAGTGAAAACTAGATTGTTCCCTGGCCCTGTCACACTTGATTGGGAGCATGTAAATGTCCAGACCGCTCACTGCTATACCTTTTTGTATTGATAGCGATAAGCTTTATTAACACTGAACAAGGGTAATTCAACATATCATTCCCTGCCAGGCATGACTTTGCTCCTATGTGTTTTACCTGTAATCTGGGCCTAATCATATAGTTTTGTGATGTCTGTACTTCTGTACTAAACTAAAGGCAGAGCTACTCAATTGTACAATGGTCCTTCCAGTGCTGGTATCTTCTCCTGTGTGGCGGTTTTCATTGGTTGGCAGTGGATGACATCACTCCTGCGCATGCCCAGGAGATAGTTATGCCGGCACACAGGATTGGGCCAGCCACTGTAAGCTGAGCTGTGCATGTGCAGCTCAGCTTACATTCTGGGGATTACTGTAATCAGGTAGGTAGGTGAGTTTACTGCAGCAGAGACATTGTATGCCTCTTTTGCAATAAATAGCCCGCCTGCTCACAGTCACAGTAAAACTTTAGTTCCGCTTTAAGAGCAGCTGGTTGGCAACCATGGCCTGGAGTCGCTTGAGGGAGCTCTGCTTGAGGTGATATAAATAAAGCATTCTTCTGGGGCTTCTATGTGGCATAGAAGGTAGGCAAAAAGCAAAACAAAACTAGATGTTGTCTGTCAAACATACAACATACTGTTTAAAACATAGCAACTTATATATCCATCTCATTGAGTTATGCGTATATACACATCAAAGATAAATCAATATACTAAATAAATGTTTACAAACTTACAAACTTTCAGATGGGATTCTATTTTTCTCTTATCTTGGAAAAGCAAATTTTGTTTTAGCAGTACCTTTATATATATATATATATATATATATATATATATATATATATATATATATATATATATATATATATATATATATATATATATATATATATATATATATATATATATATTGAGCATAAAAGTTCAATGCATTACAAGTCTTTCATTCAGATTCTGATCTTAAATTAACACTGAAGACTCTGTCATTGTGTGTTTTCTCCATATAGGCTTGAAGAACAAATGTTAATGTCTAGGGTTCTATCTTTCAGAAAATGTAAATTGTTTTTGATAGGTACTTGTAATTATCATATGTCAATCTGCAAAGTTGGTTTGAAAAATTTGACCTTGTGGCTTATTCAGATTCCATGAACTGAAAGCTGACAGGATACGTGAACATGATCTTTAATAATCAAGGAAGCAAAGCACTTTGAGCACTGACTTGGATGAAGAGTAAGATTAAAAATTGTTACAGAGTTCCGCCTGAGTTATTAGCTGTCAGAATGCTGTAAACATGACTAACGGATAATGGAATTAGGTTAGCTGAGCAGAAATCATTTAGATGAGCTAAACATTTCTTCCCCATCATTAAATATATCCTAGGAGAGAATAACATCTCTGTGTATGGTTTTAAGAAATAGAGTGGGACGACACAGTGGTAGAAAAAAACAATGCCTGAAGAAGACAAGCAAGAAAGCTTAGGGGTTTGACAAAAATGTAATGTTGAATAAAACTCCCTGGTGATTTTGTGTTTTCCAAGACTTAATATAATTTCACATTCTTCTGTGAATTTCACGTGCCATCTGTGAAGCTTAAACCTGAAGTGCCCAGTATTAGATCTGTCTTATTACAAGATGATCTATTTGCGTAAACTTAGGCTGACATTTCAGCTCTAGCATATTTCTGTGTTAACCTGTTGTAAATTTTCTTGCCAAGTGCCAACAAATCCTTGTGGTGTCATTTTTCTTCTTCATTTCTCCCTTACAAACAAACATATGCACATTTTTTACATTTATAGTCCATGCTATTTATTTAGTATCTGTTTTATATAACACACATTATAACTGTATGGGATCAATTTGGAACTGGAGTGATATGCTTGCTGTATGTTTTTAAAAATTATGTTGTAATGTGATTATTACAGCCATATTGTTTACTACTTTATGGGGTCTCTTCAACAGCCATGTAAGTATAACATAAACATTCTAGGGTCAGGTTAGGTAATAGACTACCAATATCTTTTGAAATGTGGAAAAAAGAAACAATTCACCAAAAGGAGCTCACACAGCTAGTGAGAGTGCAAAACTTGTGTAG
The DNA here is from genome assembly GCA_037952925.1 of Lithobates clamitans. NCBI lineage: Eukaryota > Metazoa > Chordata > Amphibia > Anura > Ranidae > Lithobates > Lithobates clamitans. Next base: position 5,597,164 of record JBBGZY010000079.1, read on the forward strand.
AAAATAGTACTGATGATATAACCAGGTCCTCAACCTTGCAAAGCAACAGTACTAAACCATCTTTTTCAAATAGAACCAATATGTTCCTGACACTGCTCTATTTTTAAAGGAACTTGTCTTGATAGTTATACTGGAGATTTATTTGTCTTTAAATGTGTAAGCCCTGGGACTGTCATTCTTAAATATTCTCCTCTACTTAGTGAGTCATTAACCATAGCAAGAGTAGCACCATTGTCACTGGCTGCATTCCAACTTTTAGGTCAGTGACTTACTAGGTGCTGATCCAGGTTACAAATGTCATATTTGAAACTGTACCTTAAAAAAGCCACCACTAGCAGACCTCATATTTCTGCAAAAGTAGTTCTGGTACATGACACACAAAAGGGCACATAGAATGCTGTGATTCACCAGCAGAACTTTTTTATTCATAATGTTTGTTATGGCAACAGCAAGGAAAAAGTCCTCCACAAATAGAAAAATACAAATAATGTTATCAGCCTGCTTGCTGCAGCAGGAGAAAGTTTATTGTTTATCTGGCAACTTGAAGACGGTCAGTCTTGTTGACCACCTAAACTTTCAAAAGCCACAACAACGGCTGACTCCCTGAATTTTGGGCCAAAGACTGCCATACAGTTGCCCTTATATTCTTGTGTTTGCTCCTCTGCTGGGTCCCAGCACCATTCTTCTTCTTCTCAGGCTTCACACTACATGTACTGAGTGCTCTTGGTCAACCTATTCTCTGCAATAAGGTAAACAATAAATCTTTCAAAAGTCAATTCCTCCTATACCCCCTTAAACACTTACCTGATCCTGATATTGATCCAGTGATGTGCACCTCTGCAGCAATTCTTCTCCCCTCTCTCTCTTCTCACAGGAGACTCAGCAGCAGTGGGAGGCATTGGTTCTTACTGTTGTCAGTCAAATCCTGTGAGGAGGAAGTGGGGTATGGGTGCCAAGATATTCTGTGTGTGACTATACAGTGGGGACTCCCTTAAATTTTTCACTCTTTGTTATATTGCAGCCATTTGCTAAAATCATTTCAGTTATTTTTTTTCCTCATTAATGTACGCACAGCACCCCATATTGACAGAACAATACTGAATTGTTGACATTTTTGCAGATTTATTAAAAAAGAAAAACTGAAATATCACATGGTCCTAAGTATTCAGACCGTTTGCTGTGATACTCATATATTTAACTCAGGTGCTGTCCATTTCTTCTGATCATCCTTGAGATGGTTCTACACCTTCATTTGAGTCCAGCTGTGTTTGATTATACTGATTGGACTTGATTAGGAAAGCCACACACCTGTCTATATAAGACCTTACAGCTCACAGTGCATGTCAGAGCAAATGAGAATCATGAGGTCAAAGGAACTGCCTGAAGAGCTTCTTGTGGCAAGGCACAGATCTGGCCAAGGTTACAGAAAGATTTCTGCTGCACTTAAGGTCCCTAAGAGCACAGTGGCCACCATAATCCTTAAATGGAAGATGTTTGGGATGACCAGAACCCTTCCTAGAGCTGGCCGTCTGGCCAAACTAAGCTAACGGGGGAGAAGAGCCTTGGTGAGAGAGGTAAAGAAGAACCCAAAGATCACTGTGGCTGAGCTCCAGAGATGCAGTCGGGAGATGGGAGACAGTTGTAGAAAGTCAACTATCACTGCAGCCCTCCACCAGTGGGGCTTTATGGCAGAGTGGCCCGACGGAAGCCTCGCCTCAGTGCAAGACACATGAAAGCCCACATGGAGTTTGCTAAAAAAAACCTGAAGGACTCCAAGATGGTGAGAAATAAGAGTCTCTGGTCTGATTAGAGCATGGTGGTGGCAGCATCATGCTGTGGGGGTGTTTTTCAGCTGCAGGGACAGGGCGACTAGTTGCAATTGAGGGAAAGATGAGTGCGGCCAGGTACAGAGATATCATGGACAAAAACCTTCTTCAGAGTGCTCAGGACCTCAGATTGGACCGAAGGTTTACCTTCCAACAAGACAATGACCCTAAGCACACAGCTAAAATAACAAAGGAGTGGCTTCACAACAACTCCGTGACTGTTCTTGAATGGCCCAGCCAGAGCCCTGACTTAAACCCAATTAAGCATCTTTGGAGAGACCTAAAAATGGCTGTCCACCAACGTTTACCATCCAACCTGACAGAACTGGAGAGGATCTCCAAGGAGGAATGGCAGAGGATCCCCAAATCCAGGTGTGAAAAATTTGTTGCATCTTTCCCAAAAAGACTCATGGCTGTATTAGATCAAAAAGGTGCTTCTACTAAATACTGAGCAAAGGGTCTGAATACTTAGGACCATGTGATAATTCAGTTTTTCTTTTATAATAAATCTGCAAAAATGTCAACAATTCTGTGTTTTTCTGTCCATATGAGGTGCTGTGTGTACATTAATGAGGAAAAAAAATGAACCTAAATGATTTTAGCAAATGGCTGCAATATAACAAAGAGTGAAAAATGTAAGGGGGTCTGAATACTTTCTGCCCCCACTGTAGATGCACACAGCCTGGCTCAGGATCAAACTCACACATGTGCCCCTATAGCAAGCTGCTTGCTATGGGACTCTCAGAGAAGAAAAGGAGCCAAGATTGCCGGAAAAGGACCCCAGAAGAAGAGGTTCAGGGATGCTCTGTGCAAAACCATTGCACAGAGCAGGTAAGTATAACATGTTTATCATTTTAGGTAAAAAGGAAGCTTTTTTTTGAGGTACATGGCAAAGGTGTTTATTTTGCGATATAAAGCAATTGTTCACATTGTTACATTTCTTTATTTTAGAAATTGGTATTAGAAGGCAGATTCTTGTTGCCAATGTGATGTATTTGTCTTTAAATATCTAATTGCTAAAATTCTAATGCTGCATACACACGACTGGACTTTACGGCAGAAAATGTCCGACGGAACAAATCTGTCAGACATTCCGATCGTGTGTGGGCTTCATCGGAAAATCTGACGGACTTTAGAAATAGAACATGTTTCAATTCTTTCCGACGGACTCGATTCCTATCGAAAAAAAAATTTGTCTGTATGCTAGTCCGACGAACCAAAAATTACGCAAGGGCAGCTATTGGCTACTGGCTATTGAACTTTCCTTTCTAGTCCGGTCGTATGTCATCACGTTCAAAACGATTGGACTTTGGTGGGATCATGTGTAGGCAAGTCCGTTTCGTCGTAACTCCGTCGTAACTCCGTCGAAAAGTCCATCGGAGTTCAGTCCGACGAGAAGTCCGCTTTTGTGTACGCGGCATAAGTCCATATTTGAAATGTATTTTTTAATTAGTATCCTACCCTAGTTGGGTTAACTTTAGTTGTTGGCTCTACTGTACTCAGTGGAGTAGTGATCTATTTTCTAGCCCTGACCAAGTTTTCCCAAGCTTTGTGTTTTTATGTCTGAAACTGAATAGATAAAAGAGGGTCAGCCACTGAAGCTATAAATATTATGAATATTTATTATCTGACCTCAACCAATCTTTGGGAGCACCCAAAAGTAAAAGTAAATCCACAAACCAACAAAGTGCACAACAAGTCCCAGCTTTCAATGTCCAAAGTCAGTAACATGAATAAAATTCAATCCGATCAGAAAGATGATCAAGGAGCATCTAATGAGAAGATCTTGCATCCTCCAGAGGAGATCTGTGATGATCCAAGGCATCTTAAACAAGAAAACAGGAGCACAGGATTCTCATTAGCATGAAAGCATACATTTTTTGAAAGAAAAAAATAGCATACTTACAGTTAAAATTCTTGAAAATCATCATGGCTAGTAGGACTCACCAGGATGGATACAAAGCAAGGCAGTGTGCAGGAATGGAAGCTCCAGATCCTCTGGCCGGCATCACAGGGACCCGCTCTGACAGCTGTCAAAAAGACTGTCATGGTTGGAGCCTGTAAAATATTGCACCTGTGATCAGTGGGTTGTGGGTGCAATGTCAGGCTCTTGCACATTCTCGCTCCAGCTTTCTGCTCGTACATCCATATGGACTTTCAGTTAGAAAGCTGGAGAAAGTGTGAATGGACTACAAGTGCACTAATCAGTACACTCATAGTTCGTTGAGAATTACAAGGTGTCTGCTACAGCAGCAGATAGTACTTGTATTTTGTTCATTAAAGGATCCCTGTTAATGAATGATGCAGCTGTATGGATGAAGCCCTGCACAGCCCAGCCTATTGTAAATGTGACAGTGGCTGCAGAGAGAACTCTGTGGTAAACAGAAATCCAGGTTTGAAACAATTTAGACAAACTTAATGTGAGTAATTCACCGGGACAGGATGACTTACACCCATGAGTCCTCAGAAAAATTAGCTCTGTTATAGCCATTCTAGCTACTGACAATAATGCTAACAACTGATTGTCATAAAGCAAATGTGGTACAAAAGGTTGAGGTGTATGCCAGGAAACTACAGGCCAGGCAGCTTAACATCAATAGTATGTAGAATCTTTGAGGGGCTTGTAATGGACTATATTAAAGACTTTATTAGTGATAATGGTATCATAAGTAACAACCAGCATTGATTTATTTGAAAAAACACTGCTCTTGTTAGAGAAAAAAAACTGTTAACATTCTATGACGACGTTGACATTTAGAGAAATGCCAGTGAATGTTGTACCTTATAAACGTTTAATTTACAAAATAAATTCTATTGGAGTAAGAAATTGTACATACATGAAAAGAAAACAGTTTACAGGAACTTATGCAGAGAGTAGTGATAAATGGCTAATTCTCGAATTAGACTAAAATTGTAAGTGGTGTGCCACATGGCTGTGACTTGGTGCTGTGCTGTTTAACTTGTTTATTATTGATATTGTGGTTGTTTTAAGAGTTCAATATCAGTGTTTGCTGTTAATGCCAAGTTATGCAGTGAAAATACATTTGACATGATGCATCTTTGTTATAGGAAGTCATGGTTAAAATAGGAGGGTGGGCTACTACAGGGCTGTTAGGTTCTATATTAAAAGATGTAGAGTTATGTACTTAGGTGCTAAAAAATGATGAAAAAGAATGTGGGTGTCCTCAGGGACTACAACAGCATACACTGCCAATCTGCAGCTAACAAAGCTAGAAAAATAATTTCTTGTATTAAAAGGGCATACATTCAGGAGATATATCCATAATTCTGCCCCATTATAAAACATTGGTTTGGCTTCATCTTGAATTTGCAGTTTTGGTGACCAATTTGCAGAAAGGGTAACCTTGATCTAGACAGAGTTCAGGGAGAGACAACAAATTTAAAAAGGGGTTGGATGACTTCAGTTATGTGGAATGATCACAAAGAATACATTTAGGGCTATTGCACATTGCCTATAGAATATGGCATATGTATATACAGAGTAAAATAAGCCTGGTAATTGTACCTATTGACATGCATTACAGAATATGCTGTGAGCGACTATGTGCACGTAACCACCAGCACTCATTACTACACATTATTCTGAGTGCTAAGTTCTTTATTCAGAAAAATACACCCATACACATGCACTTTGGAAAAGGGTAGATGAATTTGGGGCAAGAGCTATGGAAAGAGGCACACTGATCAGAATTGTTCATATAGACACTCCATTCTCAGTGCAGATAAACTCCCTACTCGCCTCTGCAGCATTCAGACAGACAAAGCAGTGACTGGGGCATTTTGTAGCTGGGTGGGCAGAGCCTGATGGGGTTTCAGAGACACTAGTTCTCCATCAGGTCCACTTCCCTTGCGATTGACAGCATTGATAGGGAACTAGTGTCTCTGAATCCCCATCGGGCTACATATTCTGCCTCATTGGTTGCTAGGGGCCTGTCGGCTGTGAAGCTGACAGCATCCTTGATGACCAGTGACAGATGAGGATGAGAGGGGGTATCAGCTTGAAACATTCCGCTCTGCTACAGAGTACAGAGATGGGCTCCCAGCTTGGTGGCACCCATTGGGGAAATAACATTGATATGCAACATTTCTCATTTATATGACAGAAATGTGTTGTTTTAAATAGTTTTTTTTTATTTCTGATCATAATAAAGGAAGCAAATATGAACAAAACCACTAAATATTTATTTAAAGAGACCCTGTCATTGTGATTTTTTTTTATAAAAGGCCCATGCAAAAGAAGAGTGTTTATACTTACAAATGCATGATGGCTCTGATTGCCACTTTGATGAGAATCTACAGCCTCAGAAAACTCAACATCCAACACACTTACAAGTGTATCAGATGCCTGCTCCCTAGTTGTGTTTTGATCTGCTGGCCCATACATCACTACAGAACACAGTGGTGATGTTGCAGCCAGTGAGAGAAACCACATGATAATTTGAGAATGTAACATGCCTAACTAGGTGCATTCTGATCTACCTTGTTCTTATTTTGGGTACTCCATACACTGTAACAACACTCACACAGAGGTTGATTGCTTCTATCAGCTTGTAATTCCAGACATGTAAATCATTCCATAAAACATACATGTGTGTGAAGTAAATGCCTTCCCACTTGATACTCTTCAGTTATAATGCAGACATGTACAAGTTGAATGCGGGTTGAACAGTGATAAAATTGATATTGACCTGCAATGGCAGCCATCAGAGCAGAGGGGAAAAGGAGGCAGAAGTAAAAGTTTATGTTTTCAAAGTTGCCTGGTATTCCTGAAAATATTTATTACACGTAAACAGCAAATGTATTTTAAAATTACATATATCCTTTAAATACAGTAAAGGATAATACAAATTACTTTAAATAAGCAGAAACCTAAAACGAAATAGTACAAAAACTGGATAGTCTTTGGGCCAGCTTTTTTTTTACATTTAAACGAGCAATAACTTATTGGCAAAAAAATAAAAATAATAATAATCCAGATTTGATATGTGTGTGTGGACTGTAGGCATTTTACATTAAAACAAGGTGTATAACAACTGGTAAAAATATGACAAAATTATTAACATGGAAAACATATGTGACAGACCATGTGTTTCAAATAAGGATGAGCTGAACACCCCCCGGTTCGGTTCGCACCAGAACATGCGAACAGGCAAAAAACTCGGATGAACACACAAACACCTTTTAAAGTCTATGGGACGCGAACATGAAAAATCAAAAGTGCTCATTTTAAAGGCTTATATGTAAGTTATTGTCATAAAAAGTGTTTGGGGACCTGGGTCCTTCCCCAGGGGACATGTATCAATGCAATTTTTTTTTTTAAATTTTAAAATTTTAAATTTTTTTTGGGAGCAGTGAATTTTTTAATACTTAAAGTGAAAAAATAAAAATGAAATATTCCTTTAAATATCATGCTTGGGGAGTGTCTATAGTATGCCTGTAAAGTGGTGCATTTCTCCCATGTTTAGAACAGTACCACAGCAAAATGACATTTCTAAAGGAAAAATTGTCATTTAAAACTGATTGCGGCTATTAATGAATTGTCGGGTCTCAGCAATATAGATAAAACTCAATGAAAAAAATGCGTCACTTTAAGGGCATACTATAGACACCCCCCAGACATGATATTTAAAGGAATATTTCATTTTTATTGTTTCACTTTAAGCATTAAAAGAATCACTTCCGAAAAAACGGCCATTTTTAAAAAAAATGTTTGCATTGATACATGTCCCCTGGGGCAGGACCCAGGTCCTCAAACACTTTTTATGACAATAACTTGCATATAAGCCTTTAAAATGAGTACTTTTGATTTTTCATGTTAGTGTCCCATAGACTTTAACTGTGTTCCGGCGGCTTTCGAATTTGCCCCGAACACTGCATATTGTTTGGTGTTCGCTGAACATCCGAACAACCAAAGTTCAGTCCTAACTTATGCTCAGGCAAAACTGTTCACCCATCCCTAGTTTAAAACAGCATTATGATTCCCTGTGGTGTTAATAATTGTTATTTCAGAACGTTCTGTTCTGAAAAGACAACACTTTGTTACTATAAACTATTACTACATTTTAAATTAAAAATTTTAGAAACATGCTTTAAACAACACAGTGAAAGATATTTAAAAAAAAAAAAAAAAGCTTCACATTTTAATTTGATCTAAAATATCCACTACATGTGACTTACAGTTGACTGATAATTGAAATGTGTTTGATACACAAAGTCTATTGTTAATTTCAGAAAACAGTGCATCTTATTAAGCTTTTATACATGCCCATTGAATAATCTATTGAGAAAGTCATTATACTGTATATTTGAGTTACAGATATGTTAATTTGATCCCCTGCAGATAGACAGCACCTTCTCGCGTGTGTAATTGAATATTTGCTATATGTGTAAACATATTTCTGCCACATTGATTACGTATTTGTGTTTTATTTTCTATTTTTTGAAAAAGAAGAAACTGGTTACTGTCGTATCTAGAATTCACTAAAATGGACTTCAACAAATAGACTTCAATGGTGAGTGGAACAAAAACTGCAGATTATATTTTTAGCTTGACGCCTCTTAAAATCTTTTCATCTCATTTTTTCATGAATTCTTTTTTTATAAAGTTGTTATTTTATTTATTAGGATTATAAATGCTCTTTCACAAACTTACTCCTTGTACCCAGCCCCGCTTGAGTGTACTGGTAAAGAATCAAAGAATCAAGTACAAATGAAAGTCATCCTAAGATTAACAGTCTAGGGGTGTCATTGCCGACAACTGTTGTTGTAGACATTTTCTAGTCTCTAGTCTATCTAGTGGGAGTAAGAAGGATGTCCTAATTACACGTGTTCTCCAATGTGAATGTAAATGAACCATTTTAACAGTTCATAGAGAAAATTGGTTATCCAATATTATCTCACCATTATTCAAAAATACTAAAAACCAAGTAAAAAATTGAAAAAAGCAGTAATAAAGTATCGATGACCATTCAAAAATGGCAACATTTTACAGTAACCAGATCAAAATAATATTTAACTACTTCAGCCCTGGAAGAATTGGCTGCTTAACCACTTCCGGACCAGCCGCTGCAGTTATACTGCGGCAGGTTGGCTCCCCTGCGTGAAACCACGTTACTGTACGTGGGCTTGCGGGGTCCAGATAGCAGGCGCGCACACGCTGCACAGCGGAGGTGCCGATGCTCATGGCTGGGGGTCGCGATGACACAAGCGATCGTGGCCAGGAGACACAGAACAGGGACGAGTGTGTGTAAACACACACTTCCCTGTTCTGTTCTGACAGGAGTGACAGATCGTGTGTTTGTATTAGCTAGGAACCACCATCTGTCACTTCCTGTAGTTAGTCCCTCCCCCTTCAGTTAGAATAACCTCCCAGGGAACATACTTAGCCCCTTCACCGCCCCCTAGTGTAAACCCCTTCACTACCACTGATATTTTTACAGAAATCAATGCATTTTTAATCGCACTGATCGCTGTATTAATGCCAATAGTTCCGAAAATGTGTCAAAATTGTCTGCCATAATGTCGCAGTCATGATAAAAATTGCAGATCGCCGCCATTACTAGTAAAAAAAAAATAATAAAAATGCTATAAATCTATCCTCTATTTTGTAGACGCTATAACTTTTGTGCAAACCAATCAATATACGCTTATTGCGATTTTTTTTTACCAAAAATATGTAGAAGGATACATATCGGCCTAAACTGAGGAAAAAATTTTTTTTTTTATATACTTTTGTGGGATATTTATTATAGCAAAACGTAAAAAATAATGTGTTCTTTTCAATGCCGAATCGCAAAAAGTGCTCAGGTCAGGAAGGGGGTAAATTCTTCCAGGCTGAAGTGGTTAATGACCAGGCTATTTTTTTGTGATACGACACTGCGTTGCTTTAACTGACAATTGCGCGGTCGTGCAATGCTGTACCCAAACAAAATTTTGCTGAAACAAATAGCCCAAATTTTTTTTAAAAAAGATAATTTTTTCCTCAGTTTAGGCCAATGTGTATTCTTCTACATATTTTTGGTAATAAAAATCGCAAAAAGCGTATATTCATTGGTTTGCACAAAAGTTATAGCATCTACAAAATAGGGGATAGATTTATGGCATTTTTATTATTAGTTTTCTTTTACTAGTAATGGCAGTGTTATGCGATCAGTGCTATAAAAATACACTCATTACTGTATAAATGTCACTGACAGGGAAGGGGTTAACACTAGGGGGTGATCAAGGGGTTAACTGTGTTCCCTATGTGTGTGTTCTAACTTTGGGGGATGGGACTGACTATAGGAGATTAGAGATCATGGTTGCCACCTCATAGGAACTCACAATCTCTCTCTCCTCACGTTACAGAACTAAGATGTGTGTGTTTACACACACACATCCCTGTTCTGCCTCTCGTGCCCGTGATCGCTTGTGGCCGGCAGTCATTGCGACCACCGGTCACGAGCATCGGCACCCCCGCTATGTAGTGGGTGTGTGTGCGCGCCTGCTATCCCAATTAAAGGGACCGACATATAGCTACAAAAGTTTGCAGGATCGTGCTGACCTGCTGCAGTATAATGACAGTGGCTGGTCGACAAGTGGTTAATTTATCAGACTTCAGTGAACTGAAATGTGATTGCATGCTGTGGGTTACTGCAATTGAACACTAATGATGTACCATATAAGCCTAATGACAATTGTTATTCTCTGCTTAAACCAGGGATGGGCAACCCTGGAGAGGTGCAGATCTACCTGAACAACATGGAAGATACTGTATAAAAATGTACTGGGGTGTAGCATGCTTTACTTGATTTAAGGAGATAACCTAGCAAGACTCTATTAAAAAGTAAGGAAGGTTTGAAAAATCCAAGGGTAAGTGGGAAGTAACACAAAGTTCAGAGGTCAGTAGCAAGTAACACAAGGGTCAGTAGTATGTAATGTGGAGTTCAGACGTCAGTAGTATGTTGTGCAAATGTCTGTAGTAAGTGAAGCAGAGTGGAAGTGCGGTGGTCAGGAGTAGGGCAGAGTTCTTAGGTAAGTAATATGTAATGCAGAGTGCAGGGGTTGGAAATAAGTAACGCAGAGTGCAGGGGTCAGGAGTAGGTAATAGAGACTTCAGAGTCAGTAGTATAATGCCCTGTACACACGGGCGGACTTTTCGGCAACAAAGGTCCGACTGACTTTTAACGGACTTCCGATGGACTTTTGAACGAACAGACTTGCCTACACATGGTCACACCAAAGTCAGACGGATTCATATGTGATGACGTACGACTGGACTAAAATAAGGAAGTTGATAGCCAGTAGCCAATAGCTGCCCTAGCATCGGTTTTGGTCCATTGGACTAGCATACAGACGAGCGGATTTTTCGACCGGACCGGACTGCACTGCAGAGTGCATTGGTCAGAAATAAGTAATGAAGTGGTCAGAGGTTAGCAGAGCTTAATGCAAAATGCAGAGTATAGGGGTAAGTAAAGAGCACACCATGCAAAGGTAATGAGTAACTAACATGCCACCTGAAGCAAAAACAACCTCATGTCTTTACAAACATCTACTCCTCTCCCTACCATACCTCAAAAGCAGTGGTGCTTGGCATAGCAAGGGAACTGCTCCTAGGTCTTCCCTTAACTGTGTCATATTGCACCTCAAGACTGAAGAGGAGTCTACGACTTCCACTGGCATTTGCATTGCCTCTCTGATCTGATGTATGAGAGGTGACACAGCAGGGTAAGGAGTTGGCAGCACAGCTGGGCCTGCCTTGATCTAGTGGCAACTTAGCCATGATTAATGAGAGGATTACAATCAACAAGTTGCCGACCCTCAGCTTAAATGCTAGTGATTATTTTTTATTTATCTGTTTTGTCATTACAGAGGATAAATTAAATGTGTTTTAACAAATGCAAAATAAAAATGATTACTTTGCAATTAACTGGCACATTCATTTTGAAAAAGCATATCTAATGCACTGCACTTTCAAGGTTGGCTTTAAATGGTTGCTTGATAAAACAACTCACACTTAAAATACATTTTACTAACACTAGGTATATTGTAGAATATTTCAAGTGCTTCAAGGGTCACATTATGTTAACTGTTCAAAAGGAGGTCTTTTATTGATAATAGTGGGTGCCTAATGCCGAGACTGTTTCAATTTTTTTCCCCTGGTTCAGACAACATCTAAACTGTAGACAATATATTGTGAAAGCGTTGTTTTCTATTCTATGCAGAATGATCTTGATCACTCTTATTTTCCAAGAATGTGGAAAATCTCTTCAAGAGATAACAAGCACTTTACATGGACACTTCAGTGCTGCCAGATAGTTTCAAGCAATGTGTATATCTCTTGCATTAATAATAATCTGAATGTTTAAATGTATTTTTTCAGCACACAATACACATTCATATACACACTTGAACTACTACTGGTATATCCTCTGGTAAATTGAAGTATCTATATGACTACTGGAAAAAAACTAGTTGTATTGTGCAGAACAAAATAATATCACCAAAAATTGGCCATTTTTAGTTTTCATTTGACAGTGATGTATTATGAGTCCTAAAGTGTTTGTTTTATATTGAATGTTTAGGCGTGATAACTGAGTAAAGTGAAATAAAATGTAAATTTTGTACGGATATAAACAGCAGCTGTTTTAATATCAAAACATTTCTATGTAATACATATTTAGCTATAGTTGGAACTGCTTGGTTGAGTTACAGAATATTTAATGTCAGAAAAACGTCTGAATCCCTTAGTGATTCACAGTGAGAATTGAATCAGCATAGATCATGGAAGCTATTATGTAGGTTCAGCAACAATAATTAGGCTGTGTACTGCAGTAAAAGGAGAGAAAAAAATATGCACATGGTAGAGCTCTTACAAGACCTAAAGAAAATGTGTGGTTAGAGGGTAGGGTTGCCACCTGTTTGGTTTTCTCCCGGACAGTCCGGTTTTTGAATGATGTGTTTGGGTTTCGTTCTTCCTCAGACCCGGACATATCATTCGCACCGGACTGCACCGATCCATCTTACCTGAGGCAAGTATTTTGAGGTATTCTGAGGTGGTTCTGAAAACATTCCAGTAGAACCACTATCATGGCTTTGGTATAATTTATTCAGGCAAATCATAGCTGCAGATTTGCAGGATCTTGCTTTCTTCAGTTTACTGGAATGCAGGATCTGGCAGTATTTACCAGGGAACTGAGCAGATAATTTTTGTACATTTTTTCAATATTGTATTGTGGTGAGGCAGAAAAAAGGCTGGTTCATGCAGTGCATTGTAGTCAGTGAATCTTTGCGTTGCTTTCTGCACCACTTTCCAGAAAGCTCTAAATTTGGGACAAGCCCAAAAGATTTGAAGAAATAAACCCAGCTCTTTACCAGAACACTAACAGGTTGCAGGCAACGATGGAGAGATGGCACTGAGGACACTAGGGACTTTGTACCAATGTGTAAGGGTTTTGTATCCCATCTTCTGGGTATTGGTAGTTAAATAGTTGAGTTTGTGAGCAAAATAAAGTATCCTATAAGCCTGCTCCTGTTTTAGGGCCAATTGTAGCTCATACAAGCACCTCTGTAAGGATTGTAGTGGTTGGGGTAATTTTGGTGAATTAAAAGTGCATGTAGAGAGGTCATGGTGTGTTTAATGACCCCCTTTCCTCTTGGTTTCAAAAGCAGTTAAGGGGAATTTTGCTCAGGTGGCAGGAGCGTGAGAAGAAAATTATGGAGTTGGCGAGTTTTCCAGAACCCAGGAGAGGAATATAGTGGGTCTTTTGTCACGTCTGACATGTTGTCACGTCTGACATTGATGGACAGTTTTTTTTTTCAACTTTCAGTTAAAATTCCAGTTGTGGGGCAGTTCAAGCTGGCAAATTATAGCCTATCACTTCCTTAACACTTGATTTAACATTTAAAAGCATGTTTTTTCTTTTGGGTCATGTCAGTGTGAAATATTGCATATAAACAATTAATACTGCCCACATCCACCAATGAGGTGCAGCTCTGCTAACTGCAATTTTTTTTTTCGGTTTTCACCACCATGCTGTAATGAGAGTGAAATTTTACCCCATTTCATCCCAATTCTGAGCTCTATGCAGAGGACACATCTGAATGAGTCAGAGGAGTGACATTCACATAATCTATTATTTAATTTGCCTCCAAGTTATCAATTGGAGAGAGAGGGTTAATATGTGGGTGCCTACTGTTGGGCTGTCTTATTAGAAAGTCCAAAATGCTTTTCCAACATAGTGTAATGGAAGCACTCTTCCCACAAGAAGCCTGGAAGTAAGGTACACATTTTTTTTTTGTTTTCTCCCATACTGTTTTTACCTAAATATGTTTTTCTTGTTTGTTTTATTAGGAACAGTTTTATGCTTAGGACTTATAGGCAGTTTGAAATTGTTCAGAATAGATTGGAATGTGTAATGATGTGACAGACTGAAGGACTGTTTTATAATAAATATATGGCATTAACATGCCATGGGGTAGATTTACTAAAACAGGTGCACTAATAATCTGGTGCACCTGTGCATATTAGCCAACCAGCTTCTAAGTTTAGCTTGTTCAATTAAGCTTTTACTATAAAACACAGAAGCTGATTGGTATCTTGGTAGAGCTGTACCAAATATTGCATGCTCCAGTTTTAGTAAATAATCCCCAATGTGCCACCCAAGCCTTAAAATTGTTAACAGTTTGTTAAGACAGACAGTGTGCACATCTGTTTAATTCCTGAAAAAAATCTTTCTAGTTCTTTCTTTGAAGCTACTGTGAACAATTTCAAAGTGAAAGTAGAGGGACAGAGTGGGGACAGACTGAGTTTCCCTCATTAACATGCAGTGCAGTACCCAAGATTCAAGATATACAAACCTACTTTAGAATAGACAGTGTTAAAATGCAATTTAAAACTGATAATGAGATCAGACAGAACAACATAGGCAGAATTTATTATGATAAACATAACTCCCCAATCCATCAAAACATTACATAGAAGGGGAAGACTAGGTTGTATTTTAAGCAAGTAAACAGCATGTAAAAATTAAAGTGTGACATTACCCATAACAACTTGATAATAAAGAATGTTCTTTAGCAAGAAACAAACAATCCACATTAATAATTATGCTACCAAAATTAGTGTATGATGTAAATTGCCTCCAGCATTTCTCCTGTATCTTCTTGCCAGAGGAAAAACATTTGCAGAAGCCCAGAGCCCCTGGGCAGCAGTAAATCTTTAGGATGCCAGCAGATTGGCTTCTAGTTGTTCCTATTTTCAGCATAATGCCACAAATGGAGAGCAACTGAGCATGTGCAGAGCAAGGTGAGATAGCCTTCAAAAGGGACCAGCCTGAAGTGATCTAGCAGGACCTAATTTTATGATTAAAGTTCCACTTGAAGCAGAAACATTTTTAATTAGCCATGCTTTGGGAATATAATTCTGTAACAAATATAAAGTAGGTGTTATCCCAACTTGGCTTCAAAAGTGGATATACATTTTATGGAAGGGTGGAAGGGGTCATAACAGTCGCCACTTATCATTTAAAGAAGTTTGTTTATCAGTAAGTAATCAACAAAGATATTCTTTAGTAATAGAAAGTACATTTTATTGTTAAAAGGTGCTTTTCAAATATTTTTATTTTCAAAGTTCTTACATATGCATAAACAAAAAGAAGTACTAAAAGATAAAAAGCTTTAACATTTCTTGTTGTACCTTAGAACATATAACGAAAGGTTATATGTTCTAAGGTATGTATAATATATATATATATATACACGTTTACAGTGACATAGCAAAGGTCACATTTAAACATGAACAATGGGTGTAGTACAGTGCTTATCCTGTGGTAGCTACTCTGTCCCCCACTCCCACGCACCCCAAAAATCTGTGACATGGAGTGGGAGGCAGCACGGCCAATCTTATTTAAGTTTATCATTGCTCATGTTCAATAGTTCCATAGGTTATAAGGACATATGATCTTACATAACATATATTGACTCAGGAAGCAAGTATGAATAATATACTTATTATGGGTAGGTATAAAAGGTAGGTTCGAATAGGAAAAGAAACAAACAAAAGGAACATAAAATACAAAACATAACATGAGTCAGTAATATGAGCGCTGCCTATGTATCATACCACTGCTGCCAAAGAGACCAATCATCGGAAGCTTGTTTAAAGGATCCATTGGTTAGTGCAAACATGGTTTTGTAGGTATAATGTACTTTTGATACTACCTCAGATATAGGGGGGATGAAATAGGGACTTCCAATGTCTCATTATTACCAATCTTGCAGCAAGTAGTACATTAGATACTACCACCCTAGTGTGACGTGGAAGAATATTTATGCCTAAATTCAATACCAGCATAGTGTAATAATGTAATTTTGTGCATTAGTTCCCATAGAAATGGCACTTTTAGCTAATTTATAGGTATAAGACATAGCTTGTTCCCATTGATAGGGATTAAAGGATTGGCCAATGTCTCTTTCCCAGACCAGGAAGGGTTTGGATTTACAGAAGCAGTTTGTGGCTTTGATAGTCCCATATATATGGGAAATACCATTTTTGGGTGACTTTGGAAACAATTGTTCTCTAAGCATTTATATAGGATAAAATAGTAGGAGACACTTCCTGTTTGGCCTTAGGTATAAGGTGCTGGGCTAAAAGGAAATTTAATAGATTTTTACTTGGAATAAACTCAGATTCAATCTCAGACCATAAGCGGGAGGGTTGAAGGGTCAAACAGTAGCTAGATAGTAATCTTTCAGGCTTACATGTCTCCGGCTTTCCTGTGCTTAGTGAGGTTGTCAAAGGTGCAACAAGCTCTTTTGTTTTTCCATAAGTAGTTATTAATAGTAGCCTGTAGGGTTTTACAAAAGGAGTCAGGGACCTCTATTGGTAGCATCCTGAAAATATACAAAGGTTGTGGCAAGACCATCATCTTGAAGGTCGCAAGGCTGCCTGTCCAAGATAGCTTAAAGTTAGATATATGGGCCAGTGAAGTATGCACCTTGGCAGAAGTGGGGTGTAGTTTGCATTAAACAGGGATGTAGATGAACTTGTGAGGATAGCGCCTAGGTAGAAAATGCCTTCCTCTTTCCACACATATGGATAATTCTGTTGTAAACTTTGTTTTAAAGAGGATTCTAAGCCCAGATTCAATATGTACAATTTAGTAGACTTAACTTTGCAATAGCAAATTTGCAATAGCAAATAGTATGATATAATTGTAGTGATTTTGGACTGCACCCAACAAGGTAATCATCAATATGATGTCATCATCAAATAAGCTGATTGTATGGATATGACTTCCAATTTTGAAGCCAGTGATGTCTGGGTGGGAACATATATATGAGGCCAGGGGTTCCAATAATAAGTTGAAAATTAACAGAGACAGGAGGCAACTGTGCCTAGTCCTGTTTGTGATAACATACCCTCCGAAAGCACTTGGGCAGGGCAGGTATAAAGCACTAATATGGAAGAAAGTATGTGCCTGGTAAAGCCAAATTTTTTTAAGACCTCATCGAGATAAGCCCAGTGGATGCGGTCAAATGCCTTCTCTGCATCCAATGCCAGAAGCAGAGAAGGCATTTTGGATATTTTAGCATAATAAATTATGTTGACTACTGTTCTGGTAGTGTCAGAAGTCTGTCTACCTTTGGTAAAGCAGGATTCGTCTAAGTGTAGGCAGAAAGAATGTCGACAAGTGTAAAAGCTATAAGTTTTGCATATAACTTAAGGCCATTGCTCAACAATGAAATGGGCTTAAAATTTTGTGGAGAATCAGGGTTCTTACCTGGTTTTGGCAATGTGACAATTACTGCCTTTAACATTTCCTAGTGAAAAGAGGAAGAGGATGCAGCTGTATTGAACACTTTAACCAGAAAAAGTGCCAATATAGTTTTAAATGTCGTAAAGTATTTACCACTGTAGCCACCTGCTCCTGGCGATTTGTTATTGGTGAGAGAATCAATGGCTTTGGTTATTTCTTCCAGCGTAAAAGGGGTGTTTTGTTTACACAATTGGGTAGGAGATAAAGTGGGTAGGTGTATTTTATCTAAAAACGTGGGATTGTTTAAATACAGATTTAAGAAAGTAGCTCTGTCTGTCAAACATAAAAGGTGCAACTGAAAAAGGTGGTAATACCAGTTCACCAAGTGCTCGGCATGTTTTGCGGACGTTCACCGCTTCTTCAGGAGCTTTTGTTTGCATAATAATGTATTAAAGGAACAGAGACCGTGTATAATATTATAGAATAGAAAAAAGAATACATTAATAATGATGAACAAGGTACAACATCACAAAATGTTATCATAAATTAACAGACTGTTCATTTATCTGAAAAAATTCCAGGAATTTTTTTTCCAGTGGAGCTTTAGATTCTTTAGTATGCAAAAGGGTGCAATTAGGAGCCATTTGTTGGATATAAACAGACCTATCCTTGAATAGGTAGTGTGAGCCGCAGGAAAAAGGGTAAAATCTCTTTCAGTCATATGGAGGCAGTGCCACACAGCATATAGATCATATTGGTTCAAAAGGGGTTGTAGCGAGGGTGTAGCATTTGGGTAAACTGGTGGAGTCAAGGTGAGGGTCTGGCACAAAGTTAAAGTCCCCCACACATTAGTAGGGCTCCTTGTTTGATCCTGGTTACTTTTCATAGCAGTCTGTTTATAAAACAGATCTGATACATTTTGGTTGCGTAAAGGTTTACTAATGTGTATCTTGTTGAATTTACATTGCATATTAATATTATAAGCCTTCCTCCAGGATCAATGATTTGTTCAACTAAATCACAATTAGTATGCCCCTTTTTTTGTCTGGAATAGAGGCAGAATAGATGTGGGGGTAAGAAGCATGTGTGCACCTCAGAGGAGCTATTTGATGGAAATGTGTTTCCTGTACAAATAGTATGTCTGTAAGTTGTTTGCGAGCTTCAGCCCATAGGGAAGAGCGTTTTGCTGGGTGATTTAGCCTTCTTGCATTTATTGAAAATAGGTTTATTGCCATGGTGACAGAGTTTGAAAATGCTAAAGTCAGATGTTGGGGTACTCACAGATCAATTATAGCTTTATTGGAACTTGATTTGTGAGGAGCATCTTCTAGAAGTTATGATGAGTAAAAGAAAAACAGAACAAAAAAGAACATTTAAACCAAGTCAGAAGACTAGAACTAAAACAATGGATCTGTGATCCGTGTGCAGTAAAAACTGCAAAAAGCAATTTGGGTATAAGTTTGCTAGCAGGGAGACTTCCACAAGGCAGGTAGGAAGGATATTACAGTGTAAGCTATCAAGCAGGTGACTGGTGACAAGGCTGAGGGCATTTGTTGCCATTCTGTAAAAAGTGTGGATGACATGAGTGTCCCCATTCCTAAAGATCAGGAGCTTAGTTGGGTTTCCCCATTTATAATTCATTTTGTGATTTCTCAGGGATTTGAAAATTGTATTCAGATTTTCAGAAGTTGCGTAGTGAATTACGAGAGGTCTATGAAAAATGATCATAAGGATGTGGGAAATTGCCCAAGTTGCAGGAGGTGGCTATGAGTTGCTCCTTCACATGATAGAAGTCATTGCGCATTAGCACATCCATAGGCATATGTTCAGGAATGAAAGACAGTTGGGTATATGATGAATCCTATCAATTATCATGTCAGGGTCTGTGAGTTCAGGGATCAGCACTTTAAATAGTTCTATGGTGTATTGGCAGAGGTCCTGTGGCTGCACAGATTCTGGGATTCCCCTGATTTTTAAGTTGTTTCTCCTGGAGCGATCCTCCAGGTCCACCAATTTAGCCTTGAACCAAGTATGTTCGTCCACATTGTCATCATGGGCATCCAAAAGATTATTGATGGTATGGGCAAACTTATCCATTTTGGTCTCAATGTGGTCAACCCTTTTTCCAGTAGCATGTATCTCTCCTGTGAAGTGCTTGGTAAGTTGCATAATGTCAGCATGAAGGGTTCCCCTGAGAGAGACTAGCATATATTTAAGTGCTGTTTCTGAAACAGGCTGATTAGTGACTGGAAATGATAATATGGAGTCTGGCAATTCTCTTGTGAGATTTAGAGAGTTAGGGAAAGGGGAAAACTCACCCACATTGTCTCACTGGACATCCAGCCTTATCCTCGATTTTGCAAGGCTCCCTTGTAGTGCTATAGATGCTGTGAGAGGGGGGGAGGCATGTGCTCAGAGCCTCCGGAATAATTGATAGTTGTCGGCCGCCTCATGGAAAGGCCTGCGGTCCAGTGCCATTTTGCCTGGGCTCCCCGGCCTCCTGGTGAGAGAAGGCCATACATTTTTAGGCCAAGAAAAATCTTTCTTGCTGCGGGGCATGTCACCTAAGTGATCGGAAAGCGGCCCGCCTGGTTTGGGGAGAAAAACGAGGCCTGAGCTTGTCGCTGGGGGATTATATCCATCGCTGCTGTGTGGAGCTCTGTACTCAAGCGTCAATCTTCCCTGTGTCCTAGCCACGCCCTCATCAATTATTTTTAATATAAATAGGTAGAAGACTGGAAATGTTTATATACAGTATATATACTGTGTATATATATATGTTTGTGTGTGTTTTAATTCTGCTATTTTCCTTTATATACTGTATTTCTGGGTGACAATTTCCACTCTTACACTTCTCTTCTTGCCAAGACTATTAAAAAAAAAACAACAAAAACAATATAAATGTATTTTGTATTACAAAAAAGTAGAGTCATTAAATGAAAAATTCTACCCTGTGATGCTTAGTAAAATATAACGTTGGTGAGGAAGCATCAAAGCTGGGAAAGGATCTATGGCTAAGGCATGTTCCTCTGAAAAAGACTGAAGCTTTTTCCTTGTGATCATTGGAGGCTGCACTGTGGGATATTTTATGCAGATAATGCATAAAAAATTATTACATCAGGAAACAGAATTCTCACCACAACCACGAGATTTTGATTATTGAATTTTTCATGTGCATCAGTGACCATGTAAAAAAGATCCAGAAGTTCAGTATCATTACTGTTTTCTTTTTACTCAGGGCACAAAGAAAAGAATCACACAGAATGCATTTCTTGCAAAATATCTATATCTCACATTGTGGATTTTATTTCTTTACAAATGTGAAGATGTATTAAAACAGTATAGAAAATTATGTGATTAGAAGTTATTTCCTCAATTGCATACTGTGATTGTGGTATGCTGATTCTAATGATAAGTATTCATGAAAGGATGCCTTTAACTATGCTTTGGATACTTTGAAAAACACAAGTCTCCATGGCATATGAACTAAACCTTTACACATTTGCTAAAGAAAAAAAAAACTATCTTTAGTCTAACTAATGCTCAGATATTTTTCTCTTATCCTTCCCAAAGTACATCTTTTTTTCTACCAGTACATTGAACAGCTCCTGGAAAATCAGGCAGCTAAAAGTCATGTTTTTTTGCATAAGTGGATGTGCCATAAAAGATTCCAGCAAGGTATCACCTGTAGACCATTGTATTAAAAAAATAAAAAATAAAAATAAAAAATAGACATTTATTCACCACCACCACCACAGGGCCACTGAGGACCCCTTTCTCTGGTAGCAGTGACAACTGACAGGTAACAGGCACAGAGATTAAATAGACCAGAGTAAGCAATTACAACCCTTGCAGCCACAGGGGCATCCCAAGAAAACCCTCAACAATCAACTAGTCAGTGGAATATGCAAACATCCAAACAATACTGTATACGTAATTCATCATAAAATAAATATATACATAAGAATGCCAATCCATCCAAGACTATCAATCTCCATGCTGCAAGATCTTCGGGAAGAGCATACAAAATGAAACCCAGATAAGACTACCTGGGTAGACTATCGGCTACTAAGGCAACAGAGGGTCTTGATCAGGGCCAATCATAAAAATGCAAAATATATTAAGTTAAAAATGTCAAAGAATTAGAAACTAAAAAAGTGTATAGTACAAAAAGCAGTATCATAGCAGCTTCGCACAAAATGTTTCAAGAGTTTAAAACACTGAAAAGTGAAGAGTGGAGATAGAGAAAACACACAGAACATTACATAAAAACAAACTCAAAAACAAAAGTCCGGACCCAAATACCATTCACATAAGACTGTCATGTGATAATGATCGCTTTATAAAGTGTTGAAAACTGATCAGTGTTCCTGATAATCGTTATGTGAATGGCCCCCAGGGAATTGAGGTCACTTACTGACCTCACTGATACTGATAGGCTGATACAGAATTCATTTCTGATAAATGGTACATGATTAGAATGATTTGATGGTAGCATTGTCCTGGTATGAGGATTTGTTGGAGCATTACATCCAGATATTAGTCCAGTGGGTGTAAGAACAGTGGATGAAGGTGGTAACCAATATTTTGGTAGCTCCTTTGAAGGACTCTGTCCCCGAGTAGATCTCTGCGAGTGATGTGAATCAATATAAGGATCTCTGTGCTTTCTATACCACCTGGCCAAATACGTCCTAAGGACGTATTTGGCCAGGTGGTATAGAAAGCACAGAGATTAAGAAGCAATTATGGTCAAATACCAAAGAGTTCAGCAATAATTCCCACACATTTGATACCCAATCCGCTAACAGGGTACTCCGCAACATATAAGATGTGTAACCTAGAGCCATGTGATTACAACCCAGAAAGAAAGTGTTCATTACATTCAAGCAATCACTGGCAAGGTAAGAACGACATGCTTTCACCAATTTATAAGGTGACCCAGGTTGGCTGCAAGGTGAATGAATGTGCAAGGGAGGACCACTGTGTGAATCTTATTGAAAATCAAAGGATTGATTTAACATGCTTTTAATCACCCTTTAGGGGAGAGGCATTTCAAATCAGCTGTTGCAATAGATGGTATGTAAGAACATGCGTCCGTACGTTACCGCATCCTGTGGATTCAGCTGTTCAGCAGTTCGCACTGTATCAATGCTGAGCCAATTCTGTGTGTCAACCACACTTGCAGTCCACCGGCTCCTTGGTAAAAACAGGTGATCCACTGGATAATCCATAGCTAACGCCATTTAGAACAGGCAGCATTGAAAGACGCCTTCTGTTCTTAGTCCCTGTTGGAACGGGGCATGCTGTGATTGGTGTCACGTGACTGTGGTGATGTATCGCTAGAGGAGTAGCGTAGCCTTATCTGGACCTTCAGAAACCATTACAATAGCAAACAAAGCATCCAACTGGCATCCTTTTAGCCATGCCAACCAGCCTATTAACCAAAGGACCAGAACCAGATATCCACTTGTAGAAAGTCATGGGACACATTTCCTGCTTAAAGTGATTGTAAAGGATCTTTTTTTTTTTTTTTTTTGAAATAACAAACATGTCATACTTACCTCCACTGTGCAGCTTGTTTTGCACAGAGTGGCCCCGAACATCCTCTTCTGGGGTCCCACGGCTGCTCTCACGGCTCTTCCCTGCATCAGATAACCCCCTAGGAGAAGTGCTCTCTTGGGGGGGTTACCTTGTGGGCGCCCCCAGACACAAATGCCGGACTCGGCCCCGTCCCCCGGCGCTTGCGTCATTGGATTTGATTGACAGCAGCAGGAGCCAATGGCTGCGCTGCTATCAATCTATCCGATCAAGAGCTGGGACCCTATGGAGAGAGGGAGAGCATGTCCCCACAGAAGAGATGAAGGGGCTCAGGTAAATAAAATGGGGGGGCTGGGGGGTCGGTGACTGCCAGGTTTTCTTTCACCTTAATGCATAAGATGCATTAAAGCGAAAAAACACAAGAGTTTACAACCCCTTTAAGTAAAAAGAGCATTCTTGAGTCTCTTCCTGTAATGGAACCAATAAGGAAAAGAAGGGCAAAGCAAAAGGAAACAGAAAGGGCAGAAGAAAAACAAGATAAATAAACAGTTGAAGAACAAAAAAGGGAAGAAATGTAACTCCTGGGGAAGAACCTCCTATTTGTTTATTTAGGACTTTAGGGCATTTGTACTGTCAGACAGGCAACAAAGTGAAATGATTGTATTAAAATCAAATTAACTTTATTACAAATTGATAAAAGCATTAATCTGGTCAAATAATGACCGCATAGACTTTAATGCCCCATACACGCGGTCGGAGTTTCCGACGGAAAATGTTCAATGGGAGCCATTTGTCGGAAATTCCGACCGTGTGTAGGCTCCATCGGACATTTTCTATTGGAATTTCCGACACACAAAATTTGAGATCTGGATCTCAAATTTTCCGACAACAAAATCCGTTCTCGTAAATTCCGATCATGTGTACACGATTCCGATGCACAAAGTTCCACGCATGCTCAGAATCAAGTACGAGACAGAAGCGTTTGGTCTGGTAAAACTAGCGTTCGTAATGGAGATAGCACATTCTTCACGCTGCAAATTTTTAAATCTTTTAATGCAGCACATTCTCCTCTTCTTTAGAATGCTAGAATAATGAATAAAGTTGTTTTGATGCTCATATTCACACAGAGTTCTTTAAAAATAATTTCTTTATTATTTCTCTTGATCTCCTGAATCTTTTTTTTTTTTTATGGTTTTCGTCGGATCTCCATAATATTGTATTTAATTTTGGTTCATAGTGTTTTTTTTTATCAAGATCTCCTTGTTTTTTTTTCTAGTGCTCTCCATAATATTTTTTGTGTGTCAAGTTACCACAACACCATTATTATCTTGTATTTTTTTAACCTCAAGGAGGTTGGTTTGTGTTTGTGTCCCTTGTTAATTTGACATTGTATTTTGGAACTGTACCTACCTACTCACAAACTGTCCTTTTTGAAGTAAAACACATAAGCAAGTATTTGTGAATACAAAATAGCAATCTATTATGGGTCATAAAAAAATAAAGGGGAAGGCAACGCTGGAGAAACTGGTGAAATTGGCGAAGCCTTTGTACCCCAGGGCACACATCAACTATTTTACACCCAAAATTGGTAGCCTGAGGAGTCAATATAATAGTGAGCACAAGACTACAAGAGATCAGGAACAGCAGCAGATGACAAATATGTTCCCAGGCAACAGCCTGCGTCTTTTGTCAGACCAGACTGAAACCAGGCCATCACTTTCTTGTCTTACTTCCACTCTTCCTTACACTTCCAGGCTGTGGCTGTGGTGTTGGAGGTGTGGCAGGAGGTGGAGGAGGATGGTCCAACTCACACAGGTGGGTTTTGGTTGTGATTTGACCCCTCAACCCCTTATTTAGGGTCGTATACATAATTTCCTTACACAAGAGGCATTGGCCCTCCTCCATTTCCTGCATTTTGCTGGCAGTCATGCAGGCAAAGGCCTCTTGAAGATTGGGGGTGGCTCTGAGGACCACCTTTGCCTCCCGAATCAGCCCAAATGCTGCCTACTGCACATTACTCCCCTTCCTGGGCCTTTTGGTTGGAAGGTGGAGGGGAAGGTCCTGGGATTCCTGCATTTTTCCTTCTCATCCCAAACATTTGTGGCCACTACTGTCTATTGATATGTAAAACACTTTATTAAATCAGCAATTAGTGATCAATAATAACATCTAGTTAACATCATTAATTTTACGACTAGAAATATGTTGAATAATGCTATACCTGACTCAAGCTGAGCTCCTCCACTTCTTCTCCCTGGCTGGAAGGCCCAGGTTGGATGTCGGAAGTCTCAGCTGGGGTGGAAGGAAGCGTGGAAGGAAGAGTGGAAGGAAGGGTTGAGAGGGATTGCCTGACTTCAGTCTGGTCTGACAGAAAATGCAGTCTGTACCACAGCCTGGGGACATAAATGGCATCTGCTGCTGCTCCTGATCTCATGGATTCCTGGACCTTATTACGCTCCTTATTATAAGTGCTCCTCAGGCCACAAATTTTAACTTTTAAATAGGTGATGTTTGCCGTGGGGACCACCGGCTTCATCAACCCCAGCAGTTTCTCCAGCGCTGCCTGCCTCTTTTGTTTATGATTATAATGCAGATGTTTCACCTGCTACAGACAGGGCAGCTCCCTGTACTTGTCTAGGAATATGGGGAGGAAGTTGTGGTCATTGAAGCCATCCATTTTCTCTGCAAGACACAACACAAGAAAAACCCTAATGTTAGGCTAAACTCTCCTAATCTTGTCCCAATATAGGCCTCAATCTATAAGCAGTATAGACCACTGATGCCCCAAATTCAAATTGTACCTTCGTTCTAACGATCTGCGCTTCCGATACACCTTCCTCCGCTCACAGATCGTACGTACGATGCACACATTTTACGCTTTGTATACACTGCGCATGCGTGAAACTCTGCCCACCCCTGACCTTTTTTCTAGTCTATTCCCCGCCCCTTCTCTTTCTGCGCAGTGGGGAGAGGTCTAAAATATGTCCTTTGTAGAGATGGTGGACATCTTGAAGAGGGCCGACTATGATGGGAAGCATGGACCTTACCCAAACCAGAATGTGAGAAAGGCCAAGATCATGACTAAAGTTGTGAAGTCTGCACTGGAATTTTGGGGTACGGCGATCCAAGGATCAACTGAGGAAACACTGGTCAGACCTGAAATTGAGGGACCACGATCAGTACAGAAGGATCAAGAGAGTTCTTAAAAAAAGTAAGTTGTTGTTGTGTGTTCCTATTATTCTTATTACCGTATTTATCGGCGTATAACACACACTTTTTTCCCCTTAAAATCAGGGGAAAATCGCGGGTGCATGTTATACGCCGATCCCCTGCGATCCTGACTTGTCAGAACTAAAAAATCGCCGACCGCGATTTGACATGGCTGCACTGGCATGGCTGCACTGGCAAGGCTGCACTGGCAAGGCTGCACTGGCAAGGCTGCACTAGCAAGGCTGCACTGACATGGCTGCACTGGGGCAAGGCTGCACTGAGAAGGCTGCAATGATGGGCATTTAAATGTAAGTTTTTTTCCCTTCAAGTTCCCTCCTAATAGTTTTTTTCCTTAAAATTCCCTCCTAAATTGGGGTGCGTGTTATACGCCGGTGCGTGTTATACGCTGATAAATACGGTACTTGCATGCTGCTCCATGTGCTTTTCTTTACTGTTGTACAGTTTAAAATGGCAACTTTCAGGTTCGTGGGCACCGTAATAGTTTGTAGTAAACATTGTTTGTTCGCCCACTAATACAATGTTTTTGGCAGATGCAGGTTAACCTCCCTGGCGGTATGATTATTTCAGATTTTAGGTGCTGAAAGCGTTACAATTATTTTGCATGGAAATTTTGCATTTATATTGTAGGCCTGTAATTCTTAGGAATAATTCACTTAAATCTGTCTAAACCAGAGTCTAGTAGACATCCCGGGTATGATAAAGTTTGAAAAACAAAATCATAAATTATAATATAATAAATAACTATAAATAATTATACCAAATAATAATATAATAATAATAAAAATTATTCAATAATCTAATCAAATCAAAAACACTGAAATTTGCTCAGTTGCAGAATTGTCACTGTCATTACTTTTTAGTGTTTGATGACGGATCTCCCCACAAATCACTATCGCTTAATTCTGCGAGTGATTCTAATTTATTATCGCTGTTTTCTAGCTGGTCTAATACCACTTTTGATGTAAAGGGATGGTTTTGGTTGCTATGGACAATCTCCAGTTTCCAGACAGAAAAAACAGTTTTTATAATATAAAACTGCATACAGGACACTGGGCAGACCACTAGGGACAAAGGTGTAATTATTTAATACAGTACTGTAATCTGTAAGATTACAGTATACTGTATCTATACTGTGTGTTTTACTTTTTGAATTTGGTGCCAAACTCCATCCCCGTGTGTCGCAACGCTCGCAGGGAACGGAGCTTGGCACTGTGAATCGAGTGAGACACGGCGGCTCGCAGATAACAGCGGGGAGACATCGCAGGATCCAGGGGACAAGGTTAGTAAACTCTACAAGAATCCTGCGATGCAATCCCGAGTCTGGCTCAGGGATACCGCTTTTGGTATTGAAAATCCACCCCGAGCCAGACTCAGGAATACCGCTAGGGGGGTTAACTTCATTTGTGTAGGCCTATTTGTATTAAAATAAGTTTAGTACATTGTTGTCTAGATGGGTTTGTAACTAGAATGAAATGTAAACTTGATTCAGTGTAAGGAGAGGACACTCAGCAGCTGTTTACACATCTGGAGCACAAGTGTGGAACACCAGAACAAACTTTTTAGGAAGTCCCACACAGGTGCTACAGTGGATACTAGGGGTGTCTCCATGTGTGAAAATTGTACAAAAAAGGTAAGTATTCCAGCTTTAGAAAGGGGAAAAATGTCTTCAGATTGGAACTCTGCCCAAAAAGACAATTGTATGACACTTCCAAGCAATGTTTCATATTCCTATTTCTGGACTCAAATATCTGTGTGCTAAGTATACCTTTTTATTATTCACATAGGGGAGAAAAGACACAAGACATCTGAGGACACCAGGGCCCCACAACCTCCTCAAGAAGGGGAAATACCACCAAAACAACCAGAGGATGTGGACGAAGGAGAGGTTTTGGAAGTTAGTGAAATTGTGACAACAGATGAGTGTCTGAGACCACAGCTTCAGGTAATAGATTTATGCCTACATATTTGTAATACATGGTGTGTTTTTTTAATTTAAGGTGATGTGGATGTTATGGAAGAAGAAACTAATTTCAAAAGTGCAAGTGCACAGATCCTCATCGGGGAGATCATGGTCTGCAATCGTGATTTACAGAAGATTAACGAAGACATCAATGATGTTGAAAAAAGACTCAAAAACATCAGCAGAATCTAAAAAACAACTAAAGTCTTCCTTTTTTTGATAATTTGCACCAATTTTTTAAGTATCTTGAAAGCCAAATTTTGAAGATGCACACAGTGTGTCAACATGTGCTATCTGCCATCACTGGATATCAATGTGTGCGTTTGGTGGGTGCAACCCCTTCCTGGCAACTAAAGTAGCTGAGAGGAAGGGGTTGCACCCCCAAAACATGTCCATTGATCCCCCATGATGGGAGCTAGCACATGTTGACATTAGGCATGGGATCAGGAGGGTAATCCCCATTTTGACTCTCAATTTCTGTGCATCTTCAAAATTTGGCTTTCACAGGGGTGACATCACCCCATCTAATGCAAGAGCAACAGTTTGGGCATACTAATGTATGATCTTGCCTTCATTTTTTCAAAGTTGAACTTTGTAAGTTCCTGAGTTGGGTATTATTTTATGGTTTTAAACATGCCTATTTAACACAAAAAAGGCTGTTTGTACTGTCTATACCAGAAATGTTATTACTAAAATATGTTGGTTTGTTCAAAAACCCTTTTCTACCACGCATGTGAATGTGCACAGAGTAAAAATTTTAAGACTCAACAATGTGTGGCTTCTTTTTTCAATGCTCAAAAGCAGTTTTTGGAGTAAGTTGTTGTTTACAGTGACAATGGGGGTTATTTCCTAAAGGCAAGTTCACTTTGCACTACTAGTGCACTTTTGCAGTCCACTTGGAGTACAAAGTGGATTTTCCTTTAGTACATAACTCCAACAGTGCTTTATAATTTTCCACAATCATGCCATTTTTGTGACTCCCCAAAATTCATTCATGGTGCTGAAAATGATGAATATTTTTATCATTAATGCATTACATACATTAACAACAAAAACAAAGTGTGTGTGTAGCAGACCCACAACATAATATTTTGCAGAAGAAGAGATTGTCACCTCATGTATCAAATAAATTATGTTTGCACTATTGAAGAAAATGGCCATAAAAAAAGGCCATTGGAGAACCAAGGAGAAAGCTAAAAGAAACACAAGCAGTAAATCAAATGAAATATGAGTTCAGTTTATACCAAAAATATTTATTTGAAAAAAGTTTCACACATTGTCTGGCATATCAATGGCTCCCATACCTGCAAAGTACTCAAGATACTTCTGTCTAACTTTGTGGGTGCTTTGGGGGGGCAAGCCAGGAGGGCCAGGTTCAAGTGTGGTCAAGGTAGTTGGATTTGGAACACCGGCCTCCGTCCCAACTGAGGCCACATAGTTTATAGCATTTTTCCATAGGAATATGTGGAAAATGCAACAGGCAAGGACAATATGATTCAGTTTATATTCCGCCATATGGATCACTGTCAGAAATAGGCTGAACGGCTGGCCATTATTCCAAAGGCATTTTTAACCACTCTTCTGGCTCTGGCCAGCTGGTAATTAAAAACCCTCTGGTGTGGGGTGAGGGTCCTCATTAGGAATGGCCGCAGAAGATGGTCCCCCAGAGCAAAAGCTTCATCCTCAATGAAGACAAACGGGAGTCCCGCCACATTGTCTTCCGGAGGTGGCAAGCCCAAGCTGCCATTCTGGAGCTGTCTGTAAAACTCCGTCTGGGTGATGACTCCACCATCCGACAGCCGGCCATTTTTCCCCACGTCCACATACAGAAACTCGTAAGTTGCCGACACCACCGCCAACAACACTATACTATTAAACCCCCTGTAATCATAATAGTATGACCCCGAGTGGGGCATGGTACAATGTGGACATGTTTCCAATCTATTGCCCCTCCACAGTTGGGAAAGTACCACCGCTGGGCAAACTGGGATGTCAAAGTCTGCCATTCCTGTGGCGTTGAAGGAAACTGTGGAGTCAAACAAGAAAAAACAAATTAGTAATTTTGCACATAAACATTGCAAGCAGATTAAACACAAACATTCTTGGACAACATCAGTATAACATTTATTTGAAGGAGTATTTAAAGACAAATATATAAAGTACACTTATCAGATTCCTCACCCTCTCTGATGGCCCATTGTAAAAATTATAGTGGGGGGGATGTTTTGGACAGGTAACCCTCTCCTCTTCATTGAGAGCTGAATGCATAAATAATGTGTTTAACTTTGGCCAGCCCCTCCTTACTTACACTATTGACAGCCCACTGGACAGGTAAGTAGTGTCATAATAAAAAAATATGAATACGCACTTTCCAAATTGAAGCACCTTTTACATTCTGCAATTACCTATCAAGGTAATAAGAGAACAAAACTTTAAACAGTACCATTTGAAAGTATTCAGGCAGGCCCTTGAACTACATACTTTTGTGAATTCATCCATAAATATGACCACAAAAAGGTAGGTATAGTGTGTATGGGTTGGGCAAAGTCAGCAGATAGAGGATTGGTATCAGTTGACTTAGCAGATGGGGGGAGGGAGTTTTCTAAATGAGTTTGGGAGCCCCAAAAAAAGCCTCAGGCATTCTGCATGAATTTAAGGACACAAATAACATTTGGACACATTTTAGGGGGTGTTTAGGGTAAAGCACTACAATGGAGCTGACAAAATCAATTTTTCAGTGACTAGGCTAGGTGTGTATGGGCCCAGGATAGCATGCTGGGGAGGTTAGTGAAGGCAAATATGCATGAAAGACAAAAAAGAAAGTTTAAAAAATTCAAGCATGCATGAGGACAAAGGGGACATTCACAACATATTACAATCATGGTAATTAAGGAATGATCAAATAAATACAATACATTAGCAAACATTAAATACATATAATGTGATATAAAAGAACAGGGAAAGTGGGATTATTGCGGTGCCATGAACAAATTAGAACACAAATACTATAAAATTGTATTTTTATTAGTATTATTTTTTATTTTTCCTTTAGCTTTATGCACTTTTTTTCAGACAGAGAATACGGCACATGCAAAACATGTTGTTATGACAATATATGAGATTTTAACAGTTTCAGCAGTTTTAGCAACAATTTCAGCAATTATTCATAGCTATTATCTTGGTAACTTCCTCTTGAGACATTGGATGTTGATGTCATATCTGCCTTTGGTGAAATTTTCAGAAGAGACACAGTATTTTTATAATTTTTTGCGGTTCGGCTTCAGACTGGGAAAAGGGAACTAGCAGCTATCTGTTGTTATCTGAATTCTTAGAGTTAAGATTTAACAAGCTAAGCAATGACACAATATTACATTTGAAATAGGCATTTTAACATTTTTATGTGACAACTTTATGTGACACCTTAATCACATCCATTACACCTCTCCCTGTCGCCAAGTACCGCAACGTGATGATTAGCCTCTGTTCGGGAGTGATGGCTTGCCACATGCAGGTGTCCTACTTCATAATATAAGGGGACAACAAAGCCAATAGACGGTGAAAAACGGGGTCCGCCATCTGGAGATAATTCTTGAAATCATCAGGATTATTCTCCTGGATCTCCCGCAACAAAGGCATGTGTGAGAATTGGTCACGCTGGAGCAACCAATTCTTGGTCCATGACCTCCTCCCCGCCCTGTTCATGGACTGGACTTGGGTCAAAGTACTAGGAACCCCAACAACAAGCTCCTGCACAGCACAAACTCTACGATGAGTACGTACCCGCAACATGGCTTCAGAACGGTTGGCTGGTCAGAAGGAACTAACAGAATGCACTAAAAAAAGAAAGGCCTGAGAAGAGCGAGCTGAAAATCAGAAATGAGCGGACAAGTATGCACTGCAAAATCAAATACCTACTATAAAATATGCACTGAAAAACAAATGCGAACTGACTATATGCACTGAAAACCAGATACAAACCCACAAGCACAAACTGAAGAGCAGTAATGATCGGAAAAGCATGAGTCTGAAAAGCGCAAATTGTCTCTCACCAAACTTCTACTAACATGAGATTAGCAGAAGGAGCCCAAAGGGTGGTGCACTGGGTAATGAACTTCCCTTTTCTAGTGCCGTTGTACGTGTTGTACGTCACTGCGTTCTGAACGTTCGGAATTTCCAACAAGATTTGTGTCACCGTTTGTATGCAAGACAAGTTTGAGCCAACATCAGTTGGAAAAAATCCATGGATTTTGTTGTCGGAATGTCCGATCACGTGTACAGGGCATAACAGTGTCACACTGTACAGTAGGTAAAAACACAATTGTTAAAAAGCTGGTTATTGAGGATTTATGATGATCAGTTCCAAAGAGTTCTGCAGACTTGATCTGCTTCCTCAGGGATCTTTGATATCCATCTAAAGAATCATCATCATTAGTATTTCACAGTTCCAATGTTAACATAGTTTTTTATATAAGCCAAATAAAGGTGAATAAAAAGCATACATTTGCTCACCAACTATGCAAGTATATTAAGAATAGTCAATTGATGCAGCTCAAGGATGGAAAGAAGAACACCCATGGGTCTAGCTATAGGGGGTTGCAGGAGTCGCGACCCCCCTGTACATATTGCTGGCACCAGCATAGGCAGCTGGGTGGGTGTCAGAGAACTCACACGGCAAGCACCCGTCTCCGTGCAGCAGCTGCCAACATTTGTTCCGCTAATGCAATGTGCATGCATTTAACCTTAGCCAGAGACAAATGATATCCAGAGTGGGCATGCACAATGACACCTCCATGCGAATGCGCGCACTAACGCGTACCCGCGTATGCGCTAATGCGTTAACACTCATGCACGCACGCATGTAGGCTGCCACGAATCCTGGCACATGGCACCTTATATAAACATAGAGTCTGCCTAGCATCAGTGCTGGATTGTCTTCAGCTTGTCCCTGTGTTCCTGTTGTTACTCTGCCTGACTGACCTTGTTCCTGAAAACCCAGCTATCTTCTGACCATTCTCTTGGATTTCCCCTGCCTGCTGAACCTGCCTCTACCTGCAATACTGACCTTGGCTTGGACTTATGAGTACGGCTCTGCCTTCTGATTCTGTACCCTGCTGCCAGTCTGTTGCCAACCTCTGGCTGTTCCTGACTATGGTTTTGCCTTCTGATTCTGTACCCCACTGCCAGCCTGTTGCTGACTCCTGCCTGTTCCTGATTCTGCAGTTGATCCTGATCTGGCTCCCACTGAACAAGTCTGATGATCGGTTTCCACATCTCCTTAGCAGAGGTTCCTGTATCTCCAAGTTCCAGCCTCCTGCCTGCAGGTGCCTGCACCCTTTCGTTGCCCTCGCACTCCCTGTACCCACCACCAGGGGTGCTTGGGCTGGAACCGTGCAAGAGGCCACCCTCATCATTTTGGGCTCTGCTGTAAGGTACGTGACAGCGAGTAAGGGTACCAGCGCACCGTGTGCATGATGTCTGGAGGTCGGGGGGGACAAGCAGAGCTCCATGCTCTACCATCTTGGCTGATCTTTAGTCTCACATTCCCCACCTGACCTGTGTCCACCGTTTGCTCCTCCAGTCCCTCTCCTGCCCCATGCAGTGCCACTCAGTCCAGCATTTGTCCCAGCCAGAGTCCCGCCCCCTGAGATGTCTCGCGCTGCACTGCATGTTTCTCCTGGGCAAACAAACTTTAAGCACACAGGTGCAGCCCTATGAGAGCCGGCTTGCTGGAGGACACTGCAGGCTTGTCTGCCAGCACCCATCCTCCCCCGTCATACACAGACAACACATCCTTCTTGGAGATATGCTAATTGCCCATCCGTGCTGCTGCTGCTGTAGGGAGCCCAGAAAACCATGGATGAGTGCCCTGCAGCTTGGTCATGGTGAGTAAGATGACCCCATATCCCCCACATACCATCCCATACCTCACTCCATCTTCCCTGGGGACAGGGTAAAGGGACCCCTTCTCACCTGGGGATAGGGCCCCCTTCTCACCTAGGGGCAGGGACCCCATCTCCCCTGGGGACAGAAACCCCATCTCCCCTAGGGATGAAGACCAAATTACCCTGGGGAAGGTGGACCCATCTCCCCTGGGAATGGGGACCCCAGTTTGCCTATGAACAGGTACCCCATCACCCCTGGCAACTTGTACTCCATCTCACCTAGAGACCCCATCTTCCCTGTGACCAGGACCCCACCTCCACTAAGAGCAGGGACCCCATATCCAGACCATGAAGGCTGGCATGGCTGTCATCAGCCACCCTAGGGTGCCAGGACGGGGAAGGGGGCAGAACACGCAGAGGAAATCTGAATCCTCAGCCACTTGGGCATTTGGGGGATGTACCAGCAGGGGTCACTGGATGCCAGGTGGGGGAGGTACAGCAGTACCAGTGTGGGGAGGCTGGAGGTCAGACAGGGATCTAGCAGTACAAGTGTTGGGTGGCTAGAGGATGGGGGGTACAGCAGTACCAGCAAG
The DNA here is from genome assembly GCA_037952925.1 of Lithobates clamitans. Classification (NCBI taxonomy): domain Eukaryota; kingdom Metazoa; phylum Chordata; class Amphibia; order Anura; family Ranidae; genus Lithobates; species Lithobates clamitans. The sequence goes on from JBBGZY010000079.1 coordinate 5,631,952, forward strand.
GGGTCACTGGAGATGGGGGTGGGTACAGCAGTACCAGCAAGGTGTGCTCTCCAGCCCCTGTGTGCTCTTTTCTCGTCAGCTCTGCCAGTTCCCCATTCCCTCTCCGGCTGGCTGCTTCAGGGGATCTGTTAGGCTGGAGAGTGACTTTTTCTGAATTGAGAGTCAGTGATTTGTACCTATCACTGTCCATTCATAACTGTGGAATAGTAAACTGTGTTTACTCGTCTTCAGTTTATGAATGGACAGGAAGCTCTGTGTACCTGAGACTGCAGAGAACGAGATTGTTCTCAGTCTTCTTCTCTGTTTCAAAGGTGAAACATCATAGGTCTGTTTATACCCCTGATATTTCACCAAAGCCCCCCAATGGGGCTCCTAAAAATTGTAAAAAAATAATTTAAAAATCTTGTAAAAAAAATAATAGAAAGCTATTGATACCAGTGGTGGAACTACAGGGCTCACAAAGGTCGTACTTGCAACCCAACCCCGGAGTTCCACCACCAGGCTTGGAGGGAAGGGTCCCGCTTGGGGTTCAGGGGGACCCTTTATGGTTTCTTGCACTGGGGCCCTGAAGGCTCTTATTACGCCACTGGGAAAATCACAGTACAAGGTCAGCCATGCCCCAACCAATATGTAAGGGGCAATCTGTTACTGGATCATTCAGGAGGGAACGTTGAATCTGCACGGCTTGTCACAATCACTAAAGTAATAACCAAACAAAATAAATGTAATGACATGCTGAAAGAGCATCCACATAAATATAAATATATGCACACATAATTAAATATAAGCCCCCTTATGTGTGCATATATTTTATATATATATATATATATATATATATATATATATATATATATATATATATATATATGTGGATGCTCTTTCAGCGTGTCAATACATTTATTTTGTTTGGTTATTACTTTAGTGATTGTGACAAGCCAGTGCAGAGTCGAACTTCCCTTTTGAAAGGTCCAGTGCCCCTTACTTATTGGTTGGGGCATAGATGACCTTTTACTGTGGTGTTTCTCTTTCCATCCTTGAGCTGCAGCAAATGACTATTTCCAATATAATTACACAGTTAGTGAGCATATGTGTGTTTTCTATATTCCTTTATTTGGCTTATATACAAACAATGTTAACATTAGAAGTGTGAAATACAAATTATTTTGTTATGAAATGATTCTTTAGATATCAAGTTTCCCTGAGGAAGCAGATCAAGTCTGCAAAACACTTTGGAACTGATCATCATAAATCTTCAATAATCAATTTTTGTGTTTTGTCCTACTGTACAGTATGACACTGTTAAAGCCTATGTGGTTCTTCCCCCCAGGTGTTCATTTTCTCCCCTTTTTTGCTCTTCAATAGTTATTGTTGGATGTGGCTGTATATTGTCGTTTTCTCAGCTGGTATTATTCACTTGTTATTAAAGATAAATAAACAAGTAGCCATGGCAGTTGGATGTGAGGTAACATATGGCCACTAGGGATGAGCTGAACACCCCCCTGTTTGGTCCGCACCAGAACATGCGAACAGGCAAAAAATTTGTTCGAACACGCGAACACCGTTAAAGTCTATGGGGCTCGAACACGAATAATCAAAAGTGCTAATTTTAAAGGCTTATATGCAAGTTATTGTCATAAAAAGTGTTTGGGTACCTGGGTCCTGCCCCAGGGGACATGGATCAATGCAAAATAAAGTTGTAAAAACTGACGGTTTTTCGGGAGCAGTGATTTTAATAATGCTTAAAGTGAAACAATAAAAGTGTAATATTCCTTTAAATTTTGTACCTGGGGGGAGTCTATAGTATGCCTGTAAAGGGGCACATGTTTCCTGTGTTTAGAACAGTCTGACAGAAAAATGACATTTCAAAGGAAAAAAAGTCATTTAAAACTACTCATGGCTAATAATGAATTGTCTGTCCGACAACATAACACATAAAAGTTCATTGATAAAAAAGGCATGGGATTTCCCCACAGGGGAACCCCGAACCAAAATTAAAAAAAAATGGCGTGGGGGTTCCCCTAAATTCCATACCAGGCCGTTGAGGTCTGGTATGGATTTTAAGGGGAACCCCGCACCAAAATTTTTTAAAAAATGGCGTGGGGTCCCCCCAAAAATCCATACCAGACCCTTATCCGAGCACGCAACCTGGCAGGCCACAGGAAAAGAGGGGGACAAGAGAGTGCCCCCCCCTCCTGAACCATACCAGGTCACATGCCCTCAACATTGGGAGTGTACTTTGGGGTCCCCCCAAAGCACCTTGTCCCCATGTTGATGGGGACAAGGGCCTTATCCCACAACCCTTTCCCAGTGGTTGTGGGGGTCTGTGGGCAGGGGGCTTATCGGAATCTGAAAGCCCCCTTTAACAAGGGGACCCCCAGATCCCAGCCCCCCCGTGTGAAATGGTAAGGGGGTACAAAAATACCCCTACAATTTCACAAAATTTTTATTTAACCACCCTTCCCAGGTCACTTGTGTCATCACCATCATAAGAAGGGACTTCCAAATGTATTAATTGAGGACTTTATCTGTATATATCTGATCCTTCACACTGTCATTGGATGAATGTTCAGCGTATGTATCGCTGTCAAATTAATATTGACATCCAACTTCAGAATATTTGTGTTAAGCATTTTTTTGTTGAGCAAGTCATCTATAAATATATATATATATGTATATATAATGGTTGACTTCAAAGCTGATAGCTTGTATTTCCCTGGGGAGTTTTACTAGCTTTAGATTTTCTTTGTACATTGACAGAAATTTATATTTGCAATTTTTCTATTCACTAAAATGAAGATAATTTACATTCTCACATAGTTATTTCCTAAATCTCCCAATAGTGGACTGGTTCTTAATCTTGAATGCTCTTGGAATCTTTCTCTAATGGTAATATATGAACAAAGTATTTCTCTTCAGCTCCATCTCAACCCCCTTGTTACACAATAATTTGAGTTCCCTCAAAAGATCAATGGATGTAGAGTAGTGCAGAAAAATACTCTCAATTTCTTCTGCAAAATAAGGACAGCTGCTTAGGTGTGATAAAATATTATACGTGGAAGCTGTTCTTTCTATTTACATTTGTGCCATATAAAGCATAAAAACAAACCTGATGGAAGTTGACAGCCTTGGGTGGATTTGCATCTCTTTGTATATATCACCTTTTGTTAGGTATACAGCATTATTTGGATGACTGCTTTTTCCATTTAATAATTGATTGCTGTGGGTGTTCTGGGGCATTTCTGTGGTGATGGGGGTTATAATCCGTGGTTCTCTGTCTTTGTTTTCCATGTCTTTTACCTGGCAGTTGTTACTGCTGTCTGTGGTTAGTGGCACTAAAATGTTGCTCTTTTGTGGTGGTAAATAAATCTCCTGCTTATATTTTTTTCTACAAGCTGGTGATATTTAATGCTCAAAATATTTTTTTACTGTGACATCTGTCATTTCACCACAGCACCTTATTTATTGGTTGATGGCTGTAAGGAGTGTGCTGGAATACAAGAATATATAAATGACAAGCAAATGCAGTACACTATATGCTGAAATAATAGAAGAACTGAAAAGTGACCAGGCATAAGAAATGTGCAATGTTTAAAAATGACTAGTGTTATAGAAAAGCAGAGTAATTAGTCTCACTAGGTCACTCAAGGATTTATTACTCACAGCTGACAGCCTATGCGCTGTAAAGATTGTCATTTACAGTCTTTAGTGTCTTATTTCTGCCATTTTCTAAAAATTTAACCATATATTAGGCTTACTGTTGTCTTCATACTGAAGTAAAAAAAAAATTGCAGCTGTACTGAAATTACCCTTTCCCTTAAGTATGTTATACATTTTTGCTCTGAATCTTATTTATGCTTTTCCTTTTTTTATGTTCAGCACAATTTAAAATGATATAGCCTATGTGTTACTATGGTGTCTATTGATCAATACATTTTACAATTTGTACAAAACATAGATTCCTACTTTTGTTACATGCCTAGATGATATTAATCACATTTCTTGCAGTTGCAACCATTTGTATTTGAATGTTATGTACACCAGTACTTATAATTTAACTAGAAGTATTTAAACTAGAAGGAGGAGGAGGGAGAGTTAGAATACAATGGGATAAATAAGTCAGACATTGATCAGATACTAATGCAGGGTGAATTGGGGGAGATAAGAAGAGGACTGTGGCAGGTAATGTCTGTTTGCTTGTTGTTAATGTTACAAGCAAACATTAACATTTATGCTGCGTACACATGACCGGAATTTCCGGCAGAAAAGGTCCGACGGAATCATTCCGTCAGATATTACGATCGTGTGTGGGCTTCATCAGACTTTTTTCTTCAAAAATTCAGACGGACCTAGAAATAGAACATGTTTCAAATCTGTCCGACGGAATCAATTTCTGTCGGGAAAACCGTTTGTATGCTGGTCCGATGGACTAAATACGACGCAAGGGCAGCTATTGGCTACTGGCTATTGAACTTCCTTTTCTAGTGCCGTCGCACATCATCACGTTCAAAACTAACAGACTTTGGTCTGTTCATGTGTGAGCAAGTCCGTTCAGTCGGAAGTCTGTCGGAACTTCATCTGAACTCCGTCGGGAAGACCGTCTGACCTTTTCTGCCTGAATAACAATGTTTATTCACATCAGGGGGGCGCATGCACAGAGTCTGACAGAGCGGTAATGCGCTGCTAGAGCTCCACTCTGTGACAGAGGAAAAGCTGCGGTAAAGAATAAACCCACCGCTAAAAAAAGACCCACCCTCTTTTCCCGCTTACTCCCGTGACCCCAGAGCTCCATTTGGGACGCATAAAATGGTGTTGGGAGGCAACCGCAATGAGTTTAAAAACTCCTCCATTAGCTAGGGCATGGCTTGGACTCCACCGAGATGGCAGTCTGACTCCTGAGCTCCATCGTATAGTGGGATAAAATAGGGGCTCACGGCGACTAGAAGCACTACAAATACCACCCGAACCGATGGTTTGTTCCCCCAACAACCCAGCAGCATGCCCAGGAAGCAGCAAGCAGAACATCGCCCCGAAAAAGCTGACAAACTACTACACACAGTCGCTGCAGCCTCGTGGGCAAGATGGCGCCGGCTCCTCTCCTTCCCCATGGATGGCTCATAGACATTCACAGAGCCGCACTGAGCAGACATACAGGCAAGCCTTTGATCCTGGGGAAACATCACAACCCTCCTCACCTCTCAACAGCAGCCCAGCTAAGGCTTGCTTCAAGATGGATGATTCAGGGATGCAGCAATGTGAGGTAAGATCTAATGCAGACTCACAAGAAGACACTAGAGAGCTCCCTGACTCCATAGTCTCATTCCCCATGTTGAACCAGCCAGTGTTAGATACAACACTTAAAGACATGCTTATATCATTGAGAAGCACTATTCACACTGACATGATGGCATTTATGAGAAAATTTAACAGAGAACTAACAGCAGTGGGAGAAAGAGTTGATCATATTGAAACCAGAATGGGGGAGTACGCCACAAGCATTAATGACCTGGTAGATGCACATGATACAGCAGAAGAAGAACAAACATGGATTAAAGCAAAATTAACAGATTTAGAAGACAGATCCAGAAGAAATAATGTCAAAATTTGAGGGATTCCTGAAACAGTACAATCTTCTGATCTGCGATCCTACACTACCACAATGTTATCTGCCCTCATGCATGATCTCCCTGCCATTGAACCATCTATAGATAGGAATCACCATTTACCAAAGCCCTCATTCATCCCAGAAAAGGCTCCCAGGGATGTTCTATTCCGAATGAATTCTTACCAAACGAAAGAATGCTTGATGTTAATCACATGCAAAGGGGAACACCGCAATAGTGACTATTCCATGCTGCAATTCTATGCAGATCTGTCACAGTTCACCTTGCAACTGCACAAGAATCTGAACAACATCACTAAAGCGTTAAGAAACTACAGTGTTACTTACAGATGGGGATATCCAACCAAATTGCTGGTTACTAAAGATGAAGTGAATCACGTGATTACATCTCCAACTAAAGGCTACCGATTACTCCAAAAATGGAAGATCTTACCAGATGCACATTCCACCCCCTCTGATACAGCAAACCCGAACAAAATCCCCCCTGAGTGGAAACAGGCTTCCGCCTCTAAATGACACAAGTCATATAAAAATCTTTGTCAATGCGCCTCAAAGTGCCTGCCCTAATACAGGGCCCCACCTTTTGGAGCTTTTTCCACACCACAAGCTCCCAAAACCTGAGCAGACATGATCTGCACCTGGGTTATAACTACCCTCCTTTTAAGTTCCAGTTTATGCTGTTCTTTTTTTTGTTTCCCAGTTTTACTTACAGGAACTATGCCTACCATTCTACTCAGATCTTCTCAACAGTACTCAACATATCAGACAAGACAACAACAGACCTTGTATGAGCTTCTACAAGCAGAATAACTGAGAATTCAACACCCACAGCTCGCCTGCAAATGATCCCAACTGTGAGTACACCTACTACCTGACACAAAAAGCACCACCTAAAAACCATTATGCCAGTTAAAATTCTATCTATAAACGCACATGGACTGAACCACCCAGCTAAAAGGGCATCCCTCTGGAGAGAGGCAGATTCCCCTCAGTGTGAAAATTTACCCCCAAAGGTAAAGGGGCTTTCAAGGCAGCAAACAACAATGCAGATGTTGTGTGGTTTAAAAAGTAGCTTTATTGTGCATGTGACATCGGAGTAAAAACATGAACTGTGTACATAAAGTTATAAAAGAAGCATAGAAGTATACAGCAAGCTATACATGAATCGTGTATTACAAAAGCGCTTGGATAGTCCTGATGCATTTCGACCCCATCGGGTCTTCTTCAGAGGAAATGCATGCGCTGTAGGAGAATTTTGTATCGATGAAATAATAATACCAATATGGTTGTAAATTTTAACAAATGAACACAGTTATATATAATAAAGATTTTTGAGCATAATTACCCAAGGGTATGCGTATAGCTGTGTCTTTGTGATTTTTGAAGCGGCCTCCACCATCAGGTTCCAACACCAAAGCCCCACGGTCCGCCAGCACCCCCAGCGAGGGAGCTTGAGCAGCAGCTGTGCGACTTACGATGGCTTACATTAAGGAAGAACCCCCACACCCGGTAAGGGGCATGTGGATCCGCGATCTAAACACCAAGCAGCAACATCAGTGGGAGCATGTAGAGGAAGTGTCATCAATTTTTTTTTTAAATTATATAAATTAGTATTAAAAATGTTAGGATGTTATAAAATGTATCTACAGGCTGGTGGGCCTAAATTGTGCCAAAGTAAGAATCTTTATAAATTTTAGTCAAGATTTTAAAGCAGGTATCTGGACATTATACACTAAGAGGAAGATGAAAAATAATGAAGACCAGTTTAGGAAGGGGAAAAAGGAAAAGAAAGTGAGAAGAAACAAAAAGAAACAAAGGGAGGGGGAAGGGGGGGTCAAGATGGGAATGGAAGCAGGGGAGGGGAAGGGGGGACGGGAAAGAGGGGCAAGGAAAGGGAAACGGAAAGGGAGACCACAGGGGAAGGGGAGGGAGGGGGAGGGGAGGGGAAGGGGAAAGAAACAGTGGGAGAACCGGAAACAAAGCAATAAAAGGAAAAGAAAAGGGAGGAAAATTATACCTAGGCCTAGGATAAAGAGAAGGAAAGAGGAAAGAAAATAAGAAAGGGGGGAAAGGGAAGAGAGAGATGGTCTAGAGTTGGCAGAGGGATTCCTGTGGGTGGGAATGATGCTCAAAGGAAAAGATATGTTGATGCGTGCAATAGCTAAAAATAAAATAAAAGAGAGACTGCTGGAAAAGAGACAGAAAGGAATGTGATAGAGATTGGTGACATGTGTGTGGTAAGGAAAGGGATAACAATGTATGGGGGTATGACCGTGATAGGTGAAGATTTATGAGAATATCAAGATACAAGTCTGGAATTTACCTTAAAGTGCCAAACATGTGGCCGTGCCCAATGTGCAAAAAACAATCTGGGAAGTTGCACCAGAGAGGGTATCGTGGCTGTGTGTGAGATTGTAAAATATGTTACAATCAAGCTAATAGTGCAAAAGTTAGACTATTGTGAGGGTTAGTAAATACCTAAGTTTCAGGAGCCTCTTATGAAAGTAGTGTTTCCTGCTGGAACTTTGGATATCAAATGCAGATCCCTTGTGGGGGACCTACACTCTTTAAGAAGTAGCGGCCTCTAATTCTGATTGGTTGCTGATGATGGATCGCAGGTGTATGCCAGCCACCCCCACCCTACTCACCTGTGCGGAGGTAGTGCTGACTGTCAGCACTCCATGTGTAGGTCACCCGGCATTCCGAAGGACTGGGTTTCCGGCTCCGCCGCCCCTACCGACCTAATAACGTGGCGTCGTAATGTCACGCACATGCGCGTGCCCCAAGATGCGCGCGCAGGCATGGGAACGGTGCCCAGAGGGGTTCGGAATGACGCTGGCAGGGGGGTGCACATCCCTGAGGGTCAAGCCCTCTAGTGGTCATGTAAGTAAGCGCAGATAACTACGCTTGTCTCCCCCTGCCAGGAAGAGGCTCAGCACTGCAACCGCCACCCCCCATGAAGGGGAGGCGGCCGAATCAGTGGACTAGATGTGGACCTGAGTGGAAAGGCATGCAAAACACACATATACTTTGTGGCAAATTGAATTATAAGCACTTGGGATGCTAAATGCCGGCTCATGACCGATGGAATCATTCTATTCATTACAACAGTTATAACCACATGTTTTAATTCATACCATAAAGCATGAAATGAGAATATTTATTCTAGACACTGAGAGCTTATTGGCCCATAATCAAGGAATCCCTACATTGTTTACATGTCATTTCCTTCTATTGCGGAATTACTTGTGCTATTCTTACACCTCCTGTGGGGGATGCATGCAATAAAAAACATATTTTAATTAAAACATTATGTAGACAGAACAAAAAACACATTGAGTACAAATCATATGGAGAAAAAAAGGGAGAAAGGGAGAATAAAAAGGCAATTTCAGTACAATATATTGGATGCAATACAGTAAGCGCAAAAAAATGCCAACATTTCCAGTAATAGATAGGCCAACAGTATGTAGGCCAAACCTTCCCCTGTTTTAGTGTGTCTTGCCTGAAGAAAAGCCTGAAAGAAAGGGGGCAAAAGAAATTGATTCATTAAGTCCAGGGGGCGATGTAGCCTGTAAGTGAAAGATCCATTTTTGCTCATTTTGGAGCAGGACCTTGTTCCAGTCGCCTCCCCTTTCTGGTATTTGTACTTTGTAAAGTACAGTGAAGGTTACGTTGGGTACCTTATAGTTATGTTCATAGACAACATGTCTGCCAATTGGGAGATATCTATCTCCAATTTCCATACTGTACATGTGTTTTGATACTCGCCGCCATAATTCCTGCTTGGTTTTGCCAATGTAATAGGCACCGCAGTCGCACTCCATAAAATAAACCACCCCACGGGTTTGGCAATTTGTGAAGTGCGACGGCTTGAAAATTTCACCATTGGGAAGGCGGAAGGATTTGGCTTTTTTTATAAGTGGACAAAAAGTTTGATCTTTTGTGTTGATTTTTATATTCACTTTGGACAAGCGTTTCTTTAAGAGAGGTAGCTCTTCTAAAAGTTATTGAGGGTTGTTTTGGAAGAAGCGTTTTTAATTTGGGGTCATCAGTTAAGATGCTCCAATGTTTCTGTAATATATTTTTGATGGTAACATGTTGACGTGAAGAACACATGATTATGCGAGTTATGTTAGAAGAGGCTGAGGTTTTGGGTTTCTGCAACAGGGTAGCTCGGGATTGTGCCATGGCTTTATTATAAGCTTTTTTCAGGCATGATCGACTATATCCGCGTGACTGGAGGCGGTCCTGGAGGAGCCCAGCCTCTTCCTTGAAGAGTATATCAGATGAGCAATTGCGACAGAGGTGCAAATATTGCCCATAAAGTATAGAACTCTTCAAGGGTATGGGGTGAAAGCTTGTGGCATCCAGCACAGTATTTCCAGCTGTAGTCTTGCGGAACAGGGTGGTGGTGAGTTTATTTTTTGGCGTTTTTGTTACCCGAATATCCAAAAAGGTAACACTTTCACGGTTGTGAAACATAGTGAACTTAAGGCCATATTTGTTCACATTCATCATGTTAAAGAAATCCATGAGTTTGGCTTCTGGTCCCTCCCAGACGACGAAAATGTTGTCGATGTACCGTAGCCATTGAGAAATATGGCTAGTGTACTCAACGAGTCTCCCATCACCTAGGAGGGACTTCTCCCACTCCCCCAGGTACAGGTTCACATATGAGGGGGCACAACAGGTCCCCATTGCGAAACCCTGCACCTGGAGGTAGTGGGAGTTGTCAAAGCTGAAAAAGTTATGATACAGTATGTATTGTAGGCCAGTGAGGATGAAGTCATTCGTGGATGAGTCATAATGTGAATGACGTTGGAGGATATTTCGCACAGCAGTCAACCCCAATTCATGGGGGATACTGCTGTACAAAGCCTCCACGTCGATGGTAACCAAGATGGAATGGTCAGACATTTCCAGATGATCAAGAATCTGCAAAAAATGTATCGTGTCCTTCACGAAAGAGGGCAAAGAATGAACAAGAGGCTGGAGGTGAGCGTCGATTATTCGGCTGAGATTTTTGGATATTGCCCCATTGCCAGAGACAATAGGGCGGCCGGGTGGTTCGGTTAGGTTTTTGTGGATAGATAGAAGGTAGCCACTTTAGGGTGTTTAGTATACATATAGTCATATGTATCTTTTGTAATGGAGCCTCTAGAAAAGGCTTGATCTATCATTTGGTAAAAGATTGTGTGATATTGGTTAATATTCAGAATGGAGATTTGTTTGTACCAGTCTCGATTTTTTAAAAGGTTCAGACACATGGTTGTGTAATTCAGGTTATCCATGATAACCACATTCCCACCCTTGTCAGAAGATTTTATGACAATAGTTGGATTCTTTTTTTAATGATATCAAAGCCTCATATTCGTCAGGGGATACGTTTTGGGGGTTTCGTTTAGTGCGTGGTATTTTACATATATCCCGGATTGTTTGTTGAAGGAAAAAATTTTGACATTTAGGTTAGTATTGGCAGGAGGAAATTTTGTGGACGCCTTTTTAAACTTAATGACAGGATTGGGAGATGGATCCACATCTCTCAAGAGGGCATCTAGATCAATTTGATCAATGAGATCAACTGTGTTATTCTCTTGGTATAGCAGTGTCAGGTTTCGTAAGGCCTTAAATTCACGTTTACTATATGTTGACCAGTCAGTCGTGTCGTCCTGAGGGTCCTCTTTAGTGTGCAGATATTTCAACAACAATCTGCGCGCAAAGAGCTGTAGGTCTGTGATAGCTTCAAAGACATCACAATTTTGTTCCGGACAAAAGATTAATCCTCGAGACAGGATTTGTACCTCAGCTGGAGATAAATTGTAGGAAGATAAATTAATCACACTTAGGAGGTTGGAGACATTCATATGACAAACAGATCCATGCCCTTGCTCACTCTGTTTATTTGTAGGGAACAACGTTCCCGTGAGGAGTTTAAAGATTTAGGTAGGCTGGCTATAGATTGCCCTGAAATTGAGGTCATGTGAGGATTTTCAATTAGGTCGTGTAAGGAATGACTTGGTTCTTGAGAATTGGCAGTGGACATGTGATCTAGCACCGCAGGTGGCTCCCCACCCGCGGAGGGGACCGAACGCACCTCCTCAGATGTAGGACATGTATTTGGTGGACCTGCATCTACAATCCATTTTTTACTGTCTTGTTCAGTTGAGCCTTTATTGGCCAGATCTCTTTTTTGTTTACCACGGCCTTGACCCCGCTGGAAAGGGAGAGAATTTCGTCCAGTGTTGGAGATGGCTTTGGGCCCAGATTTGGGGATTTTTTGTTTACTTGGTTGTTCTCTAAGTGTGTGGTTTTTCCCCAAAGATGTCGGATGGGCATTCCATCTATAGGAGCGCCCCTCGGAGAACGCTGATCTATCACGTAGAAATTGGGTTTCTTTAGTTTGTAATATACCCTGGTTAAATGCAGACAAAGTATTTTTTAAATCATTTTGTAATTGTGCAAACATGGTGTGCTTGGTATATAATGATAGTGCCTCTTCCAATTCCGCAATCTTTTTATCCAAAAGTGCAATCTGTTTGCTATACTCCCAAGAGAGGATAGCCATCATCTCCATGGAGCACAGTTTTAAATTTGCTTCCCATTCAGCCCTGCATTCGCTGCTTACTAGGTCTGTATTTTGAAAGATCTGAACTCTTAGTCCAGAGGGGCTAATCTGTGCTTCAATATATTTCTTGAAGGTTTTAATGTGCCAAAACAAGGCCGATTTCTTTTCCAAAATCTTAGTAAGTTTCTGGAACAGGGAGGAAAACGGATAGATCTTTCTGCTCTCCCTGTGCAAAAGTAGCCTCATAGTTTTGCATCAAAGCATCCCATTCATCACCCACAAATCAACTCATTGTGTGTAGAATTCTAAACGTTCTTCTGGTGAGAAAAGTATAAACAAGCAAACAAATTGGACTCTCAGTGTGATGTGCTATGCATCCAAGAGATACACTTCCATCATGATGCACCACCTAAGTGTACTCATAAATCCTTTCAACACTATTTTCACTCCAACATGACAGCCAAAAAGAGAGGAGTGATGATTGCAATTAAAGACACAATTTCCTTCCACCTAATTTTTGAAACAAACGACCCATTAGGACAATACCTTATTATCATTTCTGACATAAACAATGTCCACTACACTTTGATGAATATCTATGTTCCCAACAAACGCCAAATTAAATTTCTAAATGGACTCATGCGGAAAGTAAAGAAATACAGCAAGGATCTCTCATAATGTGCGGGAACTTTAACATTGTTCCTAATCCACAAATGGATTCTACTACAGTACCTCCTAAAAAGACATCATCCTTAGCAATTTTTTTGTTTCTGATGGATGGAAGTGGTTGCTCCAAAAAGTGTCCCAGGCCAAAATCGGTACAATAGCATGGTCAGACCATGCTCCCATCCTCCTCACACTAAAGGAATTATATCCTAGCACTACACCTATGTATAACGTGCTAATTCGCAAATCATACAAAACCCTAGCACTAAGAAAACGTTGGAGGACCACGTGTCTGGTTACTTTCAGATCAATTCCTCATCCACTGATAATGCTTTCCTATTGCAGAATGCCCACAAAGCTTATATAAGGGGCATATTTATCTAACTAGGGGCCAGGATTAGGAAACAGAGGCAGCAGAAAATTACTACTTTGATGACAGAAATTGATACACTGGAAGCTCTCAACAAAAATAAGCCTACTTCCTCCATCAGCACAAAACTCACCTCCCTGAGACATGACCTTAGACTAATCCTACTCCAAGCATTTGAACATACAGAGAGAAAGACGAAAATGTCCTTTTATTCTACAAAGCAGGGAAAGCATTAGCTAGAAGAATACAAGGACAATGCTTTATGTTCTTCCTACCCTGATTGACCCAGATCAATCGGGCTTTACAAAAGGCAGACAAGCTTCTGATGCGACAAGACGCCTAATTAACATAATTCACATCGCTAGGGGGACTCGAGCGCCTTCTCTGCTTCTAGCTTTGGATGCGGAGATGGCGTTTGATACACTGGCACTGGCTTTATCTGTCACAAGCCTTAGAAAAATTTGGATTCATGGGACATATAATGTCCGCTATCCTAGCCTTGTACACCTCACCATCAGCTAAAGTATACACTTCAGGGATGCTATCTAAATCCTTCGGGATTACAAATGGCACAAGGCAGGGATGTCCATTGTCCCCTCTCATCTTTAATTTTCTAATGGAACCATTAGCTGCAAATATTAGACAAACATCTGAAATACAGGGCTTTATGATCAACAATAGAAAACACGTCATTAGTCTTTTTGCTGATGACGTAATCTTAATGCTCACGAATCCGGTGTCTTCCCTGGAAAAAGTATCTTGTTTACTCCAAAACTATGGTAGGGTGTCGTAGTATAAGGTGAATGACACCAAGTCATATATATTAGACCTAGGGGTGTCTCCACAAAACAAAATGGATATGCAAGTTAAATTCCCATATATCTGGAATAACCATATGATAAATCATTTAGGGATTATTCTTACGTCTTATCCTGAACAGCTTTTTACCTACCCAATTGTCACGCCCAATTGTCTAATAGATACGTCTCATTCTGAACAGCTAATTACCTACCGCTTGACGGCAAAGTAAAAGAAGGAATGCAGAAATTAAGCAAACATATACTATCATGGTCAGGCAGGCTGGCAGCATTTAAAATGCAAATACTACACCAAGTACAGTATTTCTTTAGAAAAGTCCCTATACCAGCTCTAAAAACCTTTAAGAATTTACAACGTACACTTGCCAACTTCCTATGGGAAGGGAAAAAAGCACAAAGTTCCTTCTCTAAACTCAGCAAAACAAAAAAAGCAGGAGGAGTAGGAGCTCTAGTTTTCATTGATTATCACATAGCCACAGTATTAGCACAGGCCAGAGGATGGTTCCCAAACCAACCCACGCTATTATGGAGTCTCATAGAACAAACCCAAATACCAGGTAGAGATCTACATAACTATATCTTGGCCTCTCCTTTTCACAACACAAAAATGTCTCTCTCCCTATCCTAGTAACTCTGGACTATTGGAAAAAATTATTGCTATTTAAATATTAACACCCAATATAGGCCTTGCTATACCTATTACTACAATAGCACTGACAATACCTGACTTGAGATTGTCCACATGGGTATCTGGAGGACTATAATGGATTTCAGATTTGTACATAGACAACAAACTGAAGTCTTTCACACAATTACAATCGGAATTTAGTCTTCCATCGTCTGAACAATTTAACTATATATGGGTAACTTCCTATCTCAAAAGTAGAAAATTATTCCACTACAATTTGTTCTGGAAAATACATGTATACCTTACTACTAAAGAGAATCGCAAAGGTGGAATATCACTTTTCTACAATTTTCTCGATATTAAATCTATTCTCGAGAAAACAAACTCTATGCTGGCATGGGAAAGGGACTTAGACATCTCATACAAAGAAGAGCAATGGCAAAAAGCATTAAAACAGACCTATGCAGCAACTAAGTGTACAAATCTTTGGGAATTATCCCATAAAATCACACAGAGATGGTATCTAACACCATACAGGATAGCCAAATTTGATCCCTTCACACCTTTGTTATGTTGGAGAAACTGCACACAAACAGGCACCCTATTCCACATTTTGTGGACCTGTGGAAAGCTGGCTAAATTTTGGTCCAATATATTTGCAATCTTTCAACAAGTTACAGGATTATCTTCATGATGCTCCCCATCACTGGCCATCTTAAACCTAGGGATAGAGAATATACCACCACTCTTTAGGAAATTCACCACTCACCTATTCCTAGCCGCCAAATTAGTAATTCTTATGCCCCATACACACGGTCAGATTTTCAGACGGAAAATGTGTGATAGGACCATGTTGTCGGAAATTCCGACCTTGTGTAGGCCCCATCACACATTTTCCATCGGATTTTCCGACACACAAAGTTTGAGAGCAGGATATAAAATTTTCCGGCAACAAAATCCGTTGTCGGAAATTCCGATCGTGTGTACACAAATCCGACGGACAAAGTGCCATGCATGCTCAGAATAAATAAAGAGATGAAAGCTATTGGCCACTGCCCCGTTTATAGTCCCGACGTACGTGTTTTACATCACCGCTAGGGATGAGCCGAACACCCCCCGGTTCGGTTCGCACCAGAACCTGCGAACGGACCGAAAGTTCGCACGAACGTTAGAACCCCATTAACGTCTATAGGACTCGAACGTTCGAAATCAAAAGTGCTCATTTTAAAGGCTAATTTGCACGGTATTGTCCTAAAAAGGGTTTGGGGACCCGGGTCCTACCCCAGGGGACATGTATCAATGCAAAAAAAACTTTTAAAAACGTCCGTTTTTTCGGGAGCAGTGATTTTAATGATGCTTAAAGTAAAAAAAAAAAAAAATTCCTTTAAATATCGTACCTGGGGGGTGTCTATACTATGCCTGTAAAGTGACGCGTGTTTCCCGTGTTTAGAACAGTCCCTGCACCAAATGTCATTTTTAAAGGAAAAAATCTCATTTAAAACTGCTTGCGGGTTTAATGTAATGTCGGGTCATGGCAATATGGATGAAAATCAGTGAGACAAACGGCATGGGTACCCCCCAGTCCATTACCAGGCCCTTTGGGTCTTGTATGGATATTAAGGGGAACCCCGCACCCAAATTAAAATAAGGAAAGGTGTGGGGCCACCAGGCCCTATATACTCTGAACAGCAGTATACAGGCGGTGCAAACAAGACAGGGACTGTAGGTTTGTTGTTAAGTAGAATCTGTTTGTAATTTTGAACGGGTACATTTTTAACGTGTTTAGCTCCAGCCAAAAAATCTTTTTTAAGCTTTTTGGAAAACATAGGGAAGGGTTATCACCCCTGTGACATTTGTTTTGCTGTCTTTCCTCCTCTTCAGAAGATTTCACCTCACTTTTTGTCCCAATGAAAAATGTTTTTTGAAAATGTGGGTTTTTTTGTGGAACAAGGATTGGAAAGCATCAGTGGAAAGGAGAATTTTTTTTCCCATATTAACTCTTACAGGAGAGAATTTCCCTTCCTAGGGGTAGATTTCATCTCACTTCCTGTTGTCTCCTTCCGTTTGCAAGTAGGAGTCGTTTGTAAGTTAGATGTTTGAAAGTAGGGTCCTGCCCTATATACTCAGCAGAAATTTGGGCCTTAGGTGTTGCTGTGGCCACAACACTGTAAGCCCTCACAGGGCCCTGCTGTGAAATATTAGATCAAGAATTGTAATTACATGCCCCTGTTGAACAGGAGCTGAAAAATTAGGCCTTAAGCACTGGTGCTGGTGCCACAACACTGCAACCCCTCACAGACACTCTAGTTGGAACGCAGGAACGAGCCCTGCTGCAAAGTATTGCATCACAAATTGTAATTACACGCCCCTGTTAGACAGGGGCAGAAAAATTGGGCCTTAGGCACTGGTGCTGGTGCCACAACACTGCAACCCCTCACAGACACTCTAGTTGGAACGCAGGAATGAGCCCTGCTGCAAAGTATTGCATCAAAAATTGTAATTACACGCCCCTGTTAAACAAGGGCTGAAAAGTTGGGCCTTAGGCACTGGTGCTGGTGCCACAACACTGCAACCCCTCACAGACACTCTAGTTGGAACGCAGGAACGAGCTCTGCTGCAAAGTATTGCATCAAAAATTGTAATTACATGCCCCTGTTAGACAGGAGCAGAAAAATTGGGCCTTGGGCACTGGTGCTGGTGCCACAACACTGCAACCCCTCACAGACACTCTAGTTGGAATGCAGGAACGAGCCCTGCTGCAAAGTATTGCATCAAAAATTGTAATTACACGCCCCTGTTGGACAGGAGCAGAAAAATTGGGCCTTGGGCACTGGTGCTGGTGCCACAACACTGCAACCCCTCACAGACACTCTAGTTGGAATGCCGGAACGAGCCCTGCTGCAAAGTATTACATCAAAAATTGTAATTACACGCCCCTGTTAAACAGGGGCTGAAAAATTGTGCCTTAGGCACTGGTGGTGGCGCCCAGAACCAAAAATGTTCTTACAAACTATCAGCGTGATGATTGAGGAGGAAGAGGATAATTACTCAGGGATAGTCACTCAGCATCAGCATAGGCAGTCTTTGAAGGGATCTGAGATTTCAAAAAAAATTATTCGGTTACATCAGCATCAGGTGCTTGGTAGCTGGTGGTGATCCAAGACTGATTCATTTTTATGAAGGTCAGTCGATCGACCGAGTCGGTGGACAGACGCACCCTGTGATCGGTTACCACGCCTCCAGCAGCACTGAATGTGCGTGCCGAAAGAACGCTGGATGCAGGACAGGCCAGTAGCTCAACTGCATACTGTGCAAGCTCTGGCCAGTGATCCATCCTCAAGACCCAGTAACCCAGAGGATTTTCGGTGGGAAAGGTGTCCAAGTCTGATCTTGCCCCTATGTATTCCTGCACCCTGTAAAACAGACGCTGGCGATGGTTGCTGGAACCGATCATACCTTGGGGCTGCGGACCAAAAAATTGTCTGAACGCATCGGTCAGACGGCCACCTTCTCCACCGCTCCTTCTTTGACTGACCGAAGCCTCAGCAACACGTTGTCCAGAAACAGGAGTTTGTAACCTCCCAGTCTCTGGGAACGCGTTGCACAGACCTTTCTGCAAGGCCTCCCGAAGATGTTTCATCCTCTGCTCCCTCTGCGATGGCAAGATAAGGTCCGCAACCTTACCCTTGTAACGTTGATCAAGGAGGGTTGCCAGCCAGTATTGGTCCTTCTCCTTGATACCACAAATACGAGGATCCTTACGCAGGCTTTGCAGGATCAGGGAGGCCATGCAGCGTAGGTTTGCTGAGGCATTCGGTCCGGAGTCCTCTGGGTCACTAAGGACGACATGGTCCGCAGCCACCTCCTCCCAGCCACGTACAAGTCCATGTGTTTCTTGGGACTGATCCCTTAAAGACTGCTGCTGATGCTCAGTGCCAGACTCCACCTCCATACTGACACAATCTTCCTCCTCCTCCTCCTCCTCCTCCTCTTCCTGTGTGATCGGCGGGCACGCAGGAACACTGTTTGATAAAGGGGGCCTTGAGAGCTAAGGAAGTCCTCCTCTTCCTGCCTCTGTTCTGCCTCAAGTGCCCTGTCCATTATTCCACGCAGCGTGTGCTCCAACAGGTGGACAAGAGGGACAGTGTCACTGATGCATGCACTGTCACTGCTCACCATCCTCGTGGTCTCCTCAAATGGTGACAGGACAGTGCATGCATCCCTGATCATGGCCCACTGGCGTGGGGAAAAAAACCAAGCTCCCCTGACCCTGTCCTGGTGCCATAGTCGCACAGGTACTCATTGATGGCCCTCTGCTGCGTGTGCAGCCGCTGCAGCATGGCCAACGTTGAGTTCCACCTGGTGGGCATGTCACAGATTAGGCGGTTCTTGGGCAGATTAAACTCCTTTTGGAGGTCCGTCAGCCGAGCACTGGCATTATATGACCGGCGGAAATGCACACAGACTTTCCTGGCCTGCCTCAGGACATCCTGTAAGCCCGGGTACCTGCCCAAGAACCACTGCACCACCAAGTTAAGGACGTGAGCCAAACAGGGCACATGGGTCATTTGTCCCTGTCGGAGGGCAGAGAGGAGGTTGGTGCCATTGTCGCAAACCACCATTCCTGCCTTAAGTTGGCGTGGCGTCAACCACCTCTGAACCTGCCCCTGCAGAGCTGACAGAACCTCTGCCCCAGTGTGGCTCCTGTCCCCCAAGCACACCAGCTCAAGCACCGCATGGCATCTTTAGGCCTGCGTACTTGCGTAGCCCCTTGAACGACTACAGAGCACCGCTGGTTCCGAGGAAGAGGCCATGGAGGAAGAAGAAGAGGAGGGGGTGGAGGAGAGAGGTGTGTCACAATCATTAGCATTTTGGAGGTGTGGTGGCGGAACAACCTCCAACACTACTGCACCTTGTCCTGCATCCTTCCCAGCTGCCAGCAGAGTCACCCAATGCGCCGTGAAACTTAGGTAACGTCCCTGTCCATGCCTGCTGGACCATGAGTCAGCGGTAATATGCACCTTACCACTGACCGCCCTGTCCAGCGAGGCATGGACATTGCCTTCCACATGCCGGTAGAGAGCCGGAATCGCCTTCCGTGAGAAAAAGTGGCGTTTGGGTACCTGCCACTGAGGAACCGCACATTCCACAAACTCACGGAAGGGGGCAGAGTCTACCAACTGAAAAAGCAGCAGTTGAAGTGCTAGCAATTTTGCCAAGCTAGCATTCAACCGCTGGGCATGTGGATGGCTGGGAGCAAACTTCTTTCGGCGGTGCAGCAGCTGGGGCAGGGAAATTTGCCTGGTACAATCTGACGTCGGTGTACCAAAAGCAGATTGCCCACAAGTACTTGGCTGTGACAAACCTAATTCTACACCTTCATTCCTCTCAGTGCAGGTCTCAGAGAGGACTGAAGGTCTAGTGGGGTTGGAAATCTCAGCTGATGAGGAGCAAGGAGAGGTCCTCTTTGTTCTTTGGTGTGGGTCTTTTAGATGCGCTTGCCAACGAACTGCATGGCAGGTCAACATATGTCTGGTCAAGCATGTGGTACCCAAGCGGGAGATGTTTTGGCCACGTGAGATACGCTTGAGACATATGTTGCAAATAGCAGCGGTGCGATCTGATGCACTCGTCTCAAAAAGGCCCACACCAAAGAACTTTTTAAATAACGCGCAGAGACTGCAGCGCCCTGCACATGTGGTGCAGTCAATGTGCTGCCCTTAGGCTGGCCCCTGGAGGGCATCCTGCCTCGTTGGTGATGTGCCGCCTCCTCCTCCTCCTCCTCCTCTCTCCTATCAGGCACCCACGTTGAGTCAGTGACCTCATCATCCCCTCCCTTCTCATCACTGGAGCAAACCTGGCAGTATGCTGCAGCAGGGGGAGCATGACTGCCAGATTGCTGTCCTTCTTGGGCACCCCCTCTGTCTGTGCTCATGTTACTGCCTTCATCGAGCTCAGTATCATAATCAGAGCCTTCCAAACGCTGGGCATCCTCCTGGAGCATGTACCCAACACTGTGGTCAAACAGTTCGAGGGACTCCTCAGGAGGACATGGTGGAGCTAGGGAAGGAGTCACTGATGACATTGAGCCAAGGGAAGAGGCCGCTGCTTTGCCAGACAAAGCACCCTGGGCATGGGTGAGAGAGGATGAGGAGGATGAGGACGGCTTGGTCATCCACTCGACCAAGTCTTCCGCATGTTGCGGCTCAACACGGCCAGCTGCCGAAAAAAAGGCCAAGCGTGTCCCATGGCCACGTGCTGATGAGGATGCACCGTCTCCACGACCAGCACTAGACACAGAGCCTGCTTTCCCTCTCTTATTGGCTTGTGACTGTCTGCCTCTCCTTCTTGGCCTTCCAGACATACTAATGTCCTGTAGCTGCACTAAGCTGGGATATATATATATATATATATATATATATATATATATATATATATATATATACTGCAGCTAGCAAAATCAACTGCCTGCCTGTAGTATGAGAACACCACCAACCTTCTACAGGTAGCTTTAGCTGAACACTGTGAGGTGGACGCACCCCACTAATTTGTAGGTTTAGCTGAACACTGTGAGCAGGACGCACTGCACTAACTGTAAATAGTCTAGCTGCCTGACCGTGGTACTAATAGGATCAAAAGAACACCAGTAATTTTCTTCAGGTAGCTTTATATACTGTAACAAGACAAGCCTGCCTGTCAGTAGGAAGATAACAGGAACGGATCTAGCTGAACACTGTGAGCAGGACGCACTGCACTAAATGTAAATAGTCTAGCTGCCTAACCGTGGTACTAATAGGATCAAAAGAACACCAGTAATTTTCTTCAGGTAGCTTTATATACTGTAACAAGACAAGCCTGCCTGTCAGTAGGAAGATAACAGGAACGGATCTAGCTGTACACTGTGAGCAGGACGCACTGCACTAAATGTAAATAGTCTAGCTGCCTGACCGTGGTACTAATAGGATCAAAAGAACACCAGTAATTTTCTTCAGGTAGCTTTATATACTGTAACAAGACAAGCCTGCCTGTCAGTAGGAAGATAACAGGAACGGATCTAGCTGAACACTGTGAGCAGGACGCACTGCACTAACTGTAAATAGTCTAGCTGCCTGACCGTGGTACTAATAGGATCAAAAGAACACCAGTAATTTTCTTTAGGTAGCTGTAAATACTTTAACAAGACAAGCCTGCCTGTCAGCAGGAAGATAACAGGAACGGATCTAGCTGAACACTGTGAGCAGGACGCACTGCACTAAATGTAAATAGTCTAGCTGCCTGACCGTGGTACTAATAGGATCAAAAGAACACCAGTAATTTTCTTCAGGTAGCTTTATATACTGTAACAAGACAAGCCTGCCTGTCAGTAGGAAGATAACAGGAACGGATCTAGCTGAACACTGTGAGCAGGACGCACTGTACTAAATGTAAATAGTCTAGCTGCCTGACCGTGGTACTAATAGGATCAAAAGAACACCAGTAATTTTCTTCAGGTAGCTTTATATACTGTAACAAGACAAGCCTGCCTGTCAGTAGGAAGATAACAGGAACGGATCTAGCTGAACACTGTGAGCAGGACGCACTGCACTAAATGTAAATAGTCTAGCTGCCTGACCGTGGTACTAATAGGATCAAAAGAACACCAGTAATTTTCTTCAGGTAGCTTTATATACTGTAACAAGACAAGCCTGCCTGTCAGTAGGAAGATAACAGGAACGGATCTAGCTGTACACTGTGAGCAGGACGCACTGCACTAAATGTAAATAGTCTAGCTGCCTGACCGTGGTACTAATAGGATCAAAAGAACACCAGTAATTTTCTTCAGGTAGCTTTATATACTGTAACCAGACAAGCCTGCCTGTCAGTAGGAAGATAACAGGAACGGATCTAGCTGAACACTGTGAGCAGGACGCACTGTACTAACTGTAAATAGTCTAGCTGCCTGACCGTGGTACTAATAGGATCAAAAGAACACCAGTAATTTTCTTCAGGTAGCTTTATATACTGTAACAAGACAAGCCTGCCTGGCAGTAGGAAGATAACAGGTACGGATCTAGCTGAACACTGTGAGCAGGACGCACTGCACTAAATGTAAATAGTCTAGCTGCCTGACCGTGGTACTAATAGGATCAAAAGAACACCAGTAATTTTCTTCAGGTAGCTTTATATACTGTAACAAGACAAGCCTGCCTGTCAGTAGGAAGATAACAGGAACGGATCTAGCTGAACACTGTGAGCAGGACGCACTGCACTAAATGTAAATAGTCTAGCTGCCTGACCGTAGTACTAATAGGATCAAAAGAACACCAGTAATTTTCTTCAGGTAGCTTTATATACTGTAACAAGACAAGCCTGCCTGTCAGTAGGAAGATAACAGGAACGGATCTAGCTGTACACTGTGAGCAGGACGCACTGCACTAAATGTAAATAGTCTAGCTGCCTGACCGTGGTACTAATAGGATCAAAAGAACACCAGTAATTTTCTTCAGGTAGCTTTATATACTGTAACAAGACAAGCCTGCCTGTCAGTAGGAAGATAACAGGAACGGATCTAGCTGAACACTGTGAGCAGGACGCACTGCACTAACTGTAAATAGTCTAGCTGCCTGACCGTGGTACTAATAGGATCAAAAGAACACCAGTAATTTTCTTTAGGTAGCTGTAAATACTTTAACAAGACAAGCCTGCCTGTCAGCAGGAAGATAACAGGAACGGATCTAGCTGAACACTGTGAGCAGGACGCACTGCACTAAATGTAAATAGTCTAGCTGCCTGACCGTGGTACTAATAGGATCAAAAGAACACCAGTAATTTTCTTCAGGTAGCTTTATATACTGTAACAAGACAAGCCTGCCTGTCAGTAGGAAGATAACAGGAACGGATCTAGCTGAACACTGTGAGCAGGACGCACTGCACTAAATGTAAATAGTCTAGCTGCCTGACCGTGGTACTAATAGGATCAAAAGAACACCAGTAATTTTCTTCAGGTAGCTTTATATACTGTAACAAGACAAGCCTGCCTGTCAGTAGGAAGATAACAGGAACGGATCTAGCTGAACACTGTGAGCAGGACGCACTGTACTAAATGTAAATAGTCTAGCTGCCTGACCGTGGTACTAATAGGATCAAAAGAACACCAGTAATTTTCTTTAGGTAGCTGTAAATACTTTAACAAGACAAGCCTGCCTGTCAGTAGGAAGATAACAGGAACGGATCTAGCTGAACACTGTGAGCAGGATGCACTGCACTAAATGTAAATAGTCTAGCTGCCTGACCGTGGTACTAATAGGATCAAAAGAACACCAGTAATTTTCTTCAGGTAGCTTTATATACTGTAACAAGACAAGCCTGCCTGTCAGTAGGAAGATAACAGGAACGGATCTAGCTGAACACTGTGAGCAGGACGCACTGCACTAAATGTAAATAGTCTAGCTGCCTGACCGTGGTACTAATAGGATCAAAAGAACACCAGTAATTTTCTTCAGGTAGCTTTATATACTGTAACAAGACAAGCCTGCCTGTCAGTAGGAAGATAACAGGAACGGATCTAGCTGAACACTGTGAGCAGGACGCACTGTACTAAATGTAAATAGTCTAGCTGCCTGACCGTGGTACTAATAGGATCAAAAGAACACCAGTAATTTTCTTTAGGTAGCTGTAAATACTTTAACAAGACAAGCCTGCCTGTCAGTAGGAAGATAACAGGAACGGATCTAGCTGAACACTGTGAGCAGGACGCACTGCACTAACTGTAAATAGTCTAGCTGCCTGACCGTGGTACTAATAGGATCAAAAGAACACCAGTAATTTTCTTCAGGTAGCTTTATATACTGTAACAAGACAAGCCTGCCTGGCAGTAGGAAGATAACAGGTACGGATCTAGCTGAACACTGTGAGCAGGACGCACTGCACTAAATGTAAATAGTCTAGCTGCCTGTCCGTGGTACTAATAGGATCAAAAGAACACCAGTAATTTTCTTCAGGTAGCTTTATATACTGTAACAAGACAAGCCTGCCTGTCAGTAGGAAGATAACAGGAACGGATCTAGCTGAACACTGTGAGCAGGACGCACTGCACTAAATGTAAATAGTCTAGCTGCCTGACCGTGGTACTAATAGGATCAAAAGAACACCAGTAATTTTCTTCAGGTAGCTTTATATACTGTAACAAGACAAGCCTGCCTGTCAGTAGAAAGATAACAGGAACGGATCTAGCTGTACACTGTCAGCAGGACGCACTGCACTAAATGTAAATAGTCTAGCTGCCTGACCGTGGTACTAATAGGATCAAAAGAACACCAGTAATTTTCTTCAGGTAGCTTTATATACTGTAACAAGACAAGCCTGCCTGTCAGTAGGAAGATAACAGGAACGGATCTAGCTGAACACTGTGAGCAGGACGCACTGCACTAACTGTAAATAGTCTAGCTGCCTGACCGTGGTACTAATAGGATCAAAAGAACACCAGTAATTTTCTTCAGGTAGCTTTATATACTGTAACAAGACAAGCCTGCCTGTCAGTAGGAAGATAACAGGAACGGATCTAGCTGAACACTGTGAGCAGGACGCACTCCACTAAATGTAAATAGTCTAGCTGCCTGACCGTAGTACTAATAGGATCAAAAGAACACCAGTAATTTTCTTCAGGTAGCTTTATATACTGTAACAAGACAAGCCTGCCTGTCAGTAGGAAGATAACAGGAACGGATCTAGCTGTACACTGTGAGCAGGACGCACTGCACTAAATGTAAATAGTCTAGCTGCCTGACCGTGGTACTAATAGGATCAAAAGAACACCAGTAATTTTCTTTAGGTAGCTGTAAATACTTTAACAAGACAAGCCTGCCTGTCAGTAGGAAGATAACAGGAACGGATCTAGCTGAACACTGTGAGCAGGACGCACTGCACTAAATGTAAATAGTCTAGCTGCCTGACCGTGGTACTAATAGGATCAAAAGAACACCAGTAATTTTCTTCAGGTAGCTTTATATACTGTAACAAGACAAGCCTGCCTGTCAGTAGGAAGATAACAGGAACGGATCTAGCTGAACACTGTGAGCAGGACGCACTGCACTAAATGTAAATAGTCTAGCTGCCTGACCGTGGTACTAATAGGATCAAAAGAACACCAGTAATTTTCTTCAGGTAGCTTTATATACTGTAACAAGACAAGCCTGCCTGTCAGTAGGAAGATAACAGGAACGGATCTAGCTGAACACTGTGAGCAGGACGCACTGCACTAACTGTAAATAGTCTAGCTGCCTGACCGTGGTACTAATAGGATCAAAAGAACACCAGTAATTTTCTTCAGGTAGCTTTATATACTGTAACAAGACAAGCCTGCCTGTCAGAAGGAAGATAACAGGAACGGATCTAGCTGAACACTGTGAGCAGGACGCACTCCACTAAATGTAAATAGTCTAGCTGCCTGACCGTAGTACTAATAGGATCAAAAGAACACCAGTAATTTTCTTCAGGTAGCTGTAAATACTTTAACAAGACAAGCCTGCCTGTCAGTAGGAAGATAACAGGAACGGATCTAGCTGAACACTGTGAGCAGGACGCACTGCACTAACTGTAAATAGTCTAGCTGCCTGACCGTTGTACTAATAGGATCAAAAGAACACCAGTAATTTTCTTCAGGTAGCTTTATATACTGTAACAAGACAAGCCTGCCTGTCAGTAGGAAGATAACAGGAACGGATCTAGCTGAACACTGTGAGCAGGACGCACTGCACTAAATGAAAATAGTCTAGCTGCCTGACTGTGGTACTAATAGGATCAAAAGAACACCAGTAATTTTCTTCAGGTAGCTTTATATACTGTAACAAGACAAGCCTGCCTGTCAGTAGGAAGATAACAGGAACGGATCTAGCTTAACACTGTGAGCAGGACGCACTGTACTAAATGTAAATAGTCTAGCTGCCTGACCGTGGTACTAATAGGATCAAAAGAACACCAGTAATTTTCTTTAGGTAGCTGTAAATACTTTAACAAGACAAGCCTGCCTGTCAGTAGGAAGATAACAGGAACGGATCTAGCTGAACACTGTGAGCAGGACACACTGCACTAAATGTAAATAGTCTAGCTGCCTGACCGTGGTACTAATAGGATCAAAAGAACACCAGTAATTTTCTTCAGGTAGCTTTATATACTGTAACAAGACAAGCCTGCCTGTCAGTAGGAAGATAACAGGAACGGATCTAGCTGAACACTGTGAGCAGGACACACTGCACTAAATGTAAATAGTCTAGCTGCCTGACTGTGGTACTAATAGGATCAAAAGAACACCAGTAATTTTCTTCAGGTAGCTTTATATACTGTAACAAGACAAGCCTGCCTGTCAGTAGGAAGATAACAGGAACGGATCTAGCTGAACACTGTGAGCAGGACGCACTGCACTAACTGTAAATAGTTTAGCTGCCTGACCGTGGTACTAATAGGATCAAAAGAACACCAGTAATTTTCTTTAGGTAGCTGTAAATACTGTAACAAGACAAGCCTGCCTGTCAGTAGGAAGATAACAGGAACGGATCTAGCTGAACACTGTGAGCAGGACGCACTGCACTAAATGTAAATAGTCTACAAGATAACAGGAACGGATCTAGCTAAACTGAATACAGTGTATATATATATGCAACACCTGGGATGCATATATATACACAATACACTTTAAGTGCAGCTAACTGACTGACTGTCCTGTCTAATCTAGCTAACTCAAATGAAATGACACTGTCTCTCTCTCTCTAAGCACACCGGAACACACTGCACAGGGCTGCCGTGCAGGCGGCCTTATATAGTGTGGGGCGTGTACTAAATCCCCTGAGCCATAATTGGCCAAAGCCTCCTTGGCTTTGGCCAATTACGGCTCTCTGTTCAGGCGGCGCTGTGATTGGCCAAGCATGCGGGTCAATCATCAGCAAGCAATGCACTGCGATGCCGCAGTGAATTATGGGCCGTGACGCGCCACGCGAATTTGGCGCGAACGGCCCATATCGTTCGCAATTCGGCGAACGACCGAATAGCCGATGTTCGAGTCGATCATGGGTTCGGCTCGAACACGAAGCTCATCCCTAATCACTGCGTTTAGAACGATCGGATTTTCCGACAACTTTGTGTGACCGTGTGTATGCAAGACAAGTTTGAGCCAACATCCGTCTGAAAAAATCCTAGGATTTTGTTGTCCTAATGTCCGAACAAAGTCCGACCGTGTGTACGGGGCATTAGGCTATGGAGATCCCCAGATCCTCCTGAGGTTAAAGAAGTTATCCGCATACTTCCAATCCACCACACATATGAAAGCATTCTAGCTAATATAGCAGGAAAATATGTAGAGTTTCTTCGACATTGGGGACCATGGATAAAATGGTATAAAGTACATAAAGTACATATAGGTCAACGACACCAAAACAGGCAAAGTCAGATGAACTAAGCTCATGAACAAAATATACGCAGCCCGAGTATAAACTACAAATAATAATGCATAGGATCCTAGTTCCTTCTTTTTCTTTTCTTGTTCCCCACCTTATTTACCCCTTATTTTCTTTTAAAACAAAAAAGAAAAAGTTGGAGTTACATGTTACTAATTCACACATCTTCTCAATGTAAGACATATTGAATGTAGTAAATAAAGAAGTAATTAACATTTTTGAGGGCACCCCTCCCCTGGTCACAGCTAGATCCCATTGGGGGTGACCTGGGTGACCCACCAGTTGTAGAATATCAGTTGTTATGTATACAGAAGTTTGAGGAAAGTCATAACGTGTATTATAGAGAATAAACACACGCACTTGTACCAACTTTGTATTGATGATATATGTTATTCTTCTTTTGTATTACTGTAAAAACAAATAAAAATGTAATGATAAAAAAAAACTCCTCCATAAAGGAGACACAGACGTGGGCTGCAGCTAAAATGGCGCCAGCACCTGCCTCACACAGCACCTCAGAGTGCTCTCACAAGCAGAAACAACACTTATGCAACCAAACTCTCCAGGTGAGTCTGACACATAACTGTATCCCTCACTCTCCTCTGGAAATCTCTGCTCCCCCAACACTTATAAAACAATCTGAACACATGCTGCAAAAAGCACTGAAACAAACATCAAAGCACATTACAAATAGTCTTACAAAGGAAATAAGAGAACTGGGAAACCGTACAGCAGCATTAGAACTCAGAGTTGATGAAATTGAAATATCAGCACAAGACTTTGTGGCAGAAATGGAAAATATAGAAAATATAATACTACAATCCAGACTGGAAGATTATGAAAACAGAGTCAGACGTTCCAACCTCCGCATTAGAGAAATCCCAGAAACGGTAATAAATTTTCAATCAACCATAACGGCTCTATTCCAAGTACTCCAACCAGCTTTATGAATAGAACGCTTAGAAAGGGACAGAGTTTATCGGGCCCTCACGCCCAAAAAAAACGATGGCCCTCCACATGATATAATTGCAAAATTTCATTACTATCGCACGAAAGAGCAACTATTGGCAGCAGCTCGGGAAAAAAACACCTTAACCTTCCAGGGTTATAATTATTAACTATTTACTGACTTATCCCAACTGACCATTAACAAACAGCGTTCAACGAAACCTCAACTTACAGTGCTGCAAAATAATTGTCTCACTTACCAATGGGGATTCACATTTTCCATATGTTTTACATACCAGGGCTCTAAATATACCTGTAAATCCTCAGAAGAATTACAGCAGCCACTTCAAAACCTTCATCTAGTGGAAGACTCGCACGTTACTAACCCTTCTCGCAGAAGGTCAACCTCATCTTCTTCATGCAATCCTTCCCAATCCTCAGAGAAAAATGAGAGCCTACATGCCCATAAAAGAAGTCGTTTAGCCTCCCCTCCTATGAATCAAGAAGATTCAATGGACTGACATTGTATGCTACCACCGGTTACTCCTAAATTCTTCACTTCATCAGCTGCTCATTTAGAGTTCAGACGATGAAGGCCAGTTACATAGTTACACAAAGCTTAATCCCGGATCATTCCCTATGATCTAATTTTGAAACTCATTCTGGAAAACTTCCTAGTAATATTACTTGATAATTTGCAAGTATTTTTTCCCTTTTACTTTATAGCCTAAACATGACACTAAATAAAACATTTTCTTTCAATACAACATGTAGAGTCACACCCAATTGTCTAATAGTCCTTAGTATACAGGTTACTAATCACTAATCACTGATTAAAAGTTTGTCGCCATTCCACGAGCTGGCATAACTTTGAAGTGTGACATGTAAAAATCACAGATCTCCGCCATTACTAATAAAAAGAAATAAAAATAAAAATGCCATAAAACTATCCCCTATTTTGTAGACGCTATAAATTTTGCGCAAACCAATCAATATACGCTTATTGCAATTTTTTTACCAAAAATATGTAAAAGAATACATATCGGACTAAACTGAGGAAAAAAATGTGTTTTTTTATATATTTTTGGGGAATATTTATTATACTGTAGCAAAAAGTAAAAAATGTGCTTTTTTGAAAATTGTCGCTCTTTATTTGTTTATAGCGCAAAAAATACAAACTGCAGAGACAATCAAATACCACCAAAAGAAAACGGAAAATTGTATACTCACCTTTCCGTCATTTTCCTTTCCTGTCGCATATTCATGGCAGCATACACTTTGGGTTGTGACTCCGCCCCCACAACCTGATAGGACCACATAGCTATAAATTGCAGAGAGGGCCCCTGCCCCAGTATTCTCTGTAAATATATATCACCTCAGAAGGGTGGGTGATTGTATGCTGCCATGAAGATGCAACAGGAAAGGAAAATTACGGAAAGGTGAGTATACAATTTCCTGTCGCATCATGGCAGCATACACTTTGGGGAATAACTCGCAAAACTGGGTGGGAATGCAAACTAAGTTTATTAACAAAGAATAAAAGAGTTGGCCTGGATAACGGTTCTTCCAAAATCCACTGTGGATAAACGAGCGGAATCCACCTTATAATGAGACATAAAAGTGTTCCTGGAAGACCAGGTGGCCGCTCTGCAAATTGTTTCCACCGAGACTCTACAGTAGGCCACCCAGGAGGTTGCCACTGCCCTGGTGGAGTGTGCCCTTAAGCCCTCAGGTATCTGATGGTTACTTAACGAATAAGCCTTTTTGATGATCTTTACTAGCCATGATGCAATGGTGCGTGAGGATTCCGCCTGACCTCTCCTGAAGCCATGCGGGATGGTTAGAAGACTTTCCGTCTTCCTGATGGATTTGGTTGCCGGGAGATACTCCAAGATGTTACCCTCGACGTCCAATGGATGAGGGTTGCCCTGATCCGTGATAAGCGCTAGGAAATTGATCTCCTGGTTGAAATGAAAAGATGAGTATACCTTGGGAATGAAGCGATCTGAAGGCCTCCGAACTAATCTGTCTGGGTAAACAATCAGGTATGATTCACTAGCCAGTAGAGCTTGCATCTCTGACACCCTTTTAGCCGATGTTATGGCTATTAAGAACGAAACCTTTAGTGTTAGGTCCCAGAGGGAGATGTTCTCAAGTGGGAAGAAAGACTCCTTAGATAGTGCTTCCAAAACTACTGAGAGGTCCCAGACCAGGAAGGAAGGTTTTCTGGGGGGCCTTAGTTTTAGGCAGGCCCTTTGAAATGACAAGGGGATCTTGTGCCCACTTAACTCCTGTCAAGGCAGATAGGGCCGACACTTGAACCTTCATGGTGCTTGACCTAAGGCCTTTTTCTAGGCCTGACTGAAGAAACTCCAGAATCTGTGATACCGAAGGGGAGGATGAGTCCCAGCCTTACTGCTGAGTGAAGGCGACAAATTTCTCCCAGACCCTTCTGTAGGTTTTATTGGTGGTAGGCCTCCTGGCCTGGAGTAAGGTGTCCACCACCTTTTGGGAACAGCCTTGATCTAAGTACCTAGCCCTTTCAGTCTCCAGGCCAACAAATGTAGCTTCTCCGGGTTCCGGTGAAGCAGATGGCCCTGGGAGAGCAGGTCCGTTGATAACGGGAGGAGCAGGGGATCTGCCGTGTTCAGTTGCATGAGGGTAGTAAACCATGGCCTCCTTGGCCAAAAAGGAATTACTGCTACTACCAATGCCATTGATTTCTTGAGCCTCAGAAGGAACCTCGCTATGAGGGGAGTTGGGGGAAAGATGTAGCCCAGGCGGAAATCCCATGGGTGTTAGAGGCAATCTGTCCCCTCTGCTGTTTGCTGGTGTTGCTGAAAGGTCTATATCCGGTGATCCCCAGGTCCGAGATATGAGAGCATATGCCTGGGGATTCAGAGACCACTCGTTGTTGGAGGCAAAATTCCTGCTTAGTGAGTCGGCCAAGATGTTCTGGGTCCCCAGGACGTAAACCGCCCTCAAGTCTGACAGGTTCAGCTGTGCCCATTCTAAAGCAGGACGGACCTCCTGCATCATGCACCTGCTTCTGGTGCTCCCCTGCCTGTTGATGTAGGCGACAGCCACTCTGTTGCCTATTCTCAGAAGGACCTGCTTCCCCCTCAAGTGAGGGCTGAAGGCCAGGAGAGCCTGAAATGCTGCTTTCATTCCCAGAACGTTTGCCACTGAGTCCTGTGTCCTGAATGTGTAATTAGGTGCAAATAGATACTAAAGCGCTTATGGATTCTCCTATTCAATGATTATAATATGTAGTGATGTGCATATATAAAGTGCATATATACGGTGGTGTTAAAATATATGTGTTACTACTACACTCACATGTGCTTCCGCATACACCCTCTGATAAAATAAATTAAAATCTCCATACACTAAGTAAAAAATTATGTACAATTTTTTTGTGTAAGAGCTGCACCTTTGATTAGTGCTCTGATATCACTTGCTGGAAAATTATATATGTGTGGTAAAAGGTGCGCTAAATACACTATAAATCTCGTGCTGAAATATATATATATATATAATTAAATGAATATTGTGCTAAATATGCTATAAATCTTGTGATAAAATATTAATAATTAAATAAATATCGTGCTGAAATAATTGAATTAATAAATACACAGATAAACTTATGTTGCTTAGGTTATAGCAAATATAGACCAAAGGTCCGGAGAAAGTTGAAATTTTATTTTCTTTTAATTATTTTTATTTTAACCCCAATCACTAATTAATTTATTATCATCCTGAGCATAAATGTTTGTATGTATATACCAGGAGCTACACCTCAATCACTTATTAATTTATCATCATATAGACTATAAATGTTGGTGTATGTATACAACAGGAGTCAAAATATGTAGTCACACGTATTGGGAGCCTTGACCTGTATGCATAATGTTGACAAGCAAAACTAGGTGTCACTTGTGTATGAAGTGAATTGCAACTATAAGTTCTACCACCAGAGGGAGTTATGTGATATATAAAAATATATGCAGAACAAAACAATTTTGTATTGGAGAGTAATTTTAACTTCATTTTAAACCAGTGTTTTAATCTGATAATTTTTATAATTTTTTTGTGAAAATGAGTTGCTTTTAATGTAATAAAGTATAAGCGTGTGTGGAACCTGACCGTCACATGGCTACCCTTGATAAAGTCACGTGACATGTGACGCAACGGATCGGGAGGAGCCTAGTGACGTCATCCATAGTGCTAATCTGAGTTTCCGGTGATTGTATCCCATACCTATATGCAAAATCAAGCAAATGGACCTGTCATTTCTTAAGAATACTGCAAGATTGTTCCTTTGGTCTATATTTGCTATAACCTAAGCAACATAAGTTTATTTGTGTATTTATTTATTCAATCATTTCAGCACGATATTTATTTAATTATTTATATTTTAGCATGAGATTTATAGCGTTTTTAGCATGATATTCATTTAATTATATATATATTTCAGCACAAGATTTATACTGTGTTTTGGAAAAATCTGGACAGCCGCACTCCGGATTGGAAAAGTGAAAAATAAAATCCTCTTTATTGAAAAAGTAATAACATGATTAAAATCCGTACATGGCTTTGTTGGGATAATGCAGCATAACCGCTAACGCGTTTCACGCTCCCATAGAGCGCTTACTCATAGCTGGATTTATAAGATTTATACTGTGTCCTGAATGACCAGCGGCCCTGAGCCGCGTAGTTCTGATAGTGTGCCCCCCACCCCTCCAAACTGGCATCTGAGGTCACTATCTCCTGATGAGGTGTGACTATGTGCTTGCATCCCTTCAAGTTGTGAGGTTGTGTCCACCATCGTAGCGATTGTTTGACCTCCTGTGAGATGGAGATCGGCTGGGACATTGACGTGCCATACCACTGGCGCAGAAAGGAGATTTGGAGGGGTCTTGAGTTCCATTGCACCCATTGGACCATTGGAATGGTGGACGATAAGGAGCCTAGGATACTGAGGCATGCTCTGGCTGGTAACGCTGTGTCTAAGATTGATCTCCTCACTCTCTGGATTAGGAGAGGGATTTTTCCAGTGGGAGCTCCACTGTGTTTGCCCTGGTGTCCAGTTCGGCTCCCAGAAAGACCATTCTCTGCGTGGGATGGATATTGCTTTTCTTCCAATTCATCAGCCACCCTAGGGACCCTAGGGAATTTCCCGATGTTGGATGAGAGACTCCTGGCCATCTGAGAGAAGCAGGATGTCGTCCAGGTAATGGTGGACCCTTAGTCCCTTCTCTCTCAAGTAGGCTATTATGGGTAATAGGACCTTCGTAAATGTCCTGGGTGCAGTAGAAATCCCAAACGGGAGGCTTTGGAATTGGAAGTGCCGATGGTTTAAGGTGAAACAAAGGAATTTTTGGAATGCGGTGTGGATAGGGATATGCATTGAAAGCATCCAATCTCCATGGTTTATTGCTTGGAGGATCGATTGTAGGCTTTCCATTTTGAACGACTCTATCCGGATTGACCGGTTGAGCTTCTTCAGGTCCAAGACTGGAAGCAAATCCCCTGACTTCTTTTTGACTAAGAAAAGTGGGGAGTAGAAGCCTTTGCCTCTTTGTGATAGCGGAACCTCCACTATCGCCTGTTTTTGGAGCAGATCCTAAATGTACTGGACTAAAGACAGCCTTTTTTCTTGGGATGGAGGTAGCTTGGTTGAGCAAAACTGATCCCTTGGGGAATGTCCTTTGAATGACCATCTGTGCCCGAAATGGATGGTGGCCACTGTCCATGGGTTTTTTATCGTTTCCGCCCAGACCAGCCTGAACTTTGTGAGTCTGGCACCCACTACCGCTGGTTGGGCGGGCATACCTTCAAAAGGACTTCTGGTCACTGGAGGCAGGGGTTTTGGGTTTCTGGAATTTGAGGAAGGATGTCTGAGGGTTCTTCCAACTCCTTCTATATTCCTTTCCGGGTCTATAGGTTTTTGCATCCCTGTATCTCTCCGGGAGATTGCGTCTAAAGGGAGGCGGTCTCTGTTGTTTCGGTCTTTTGTCTGATGGGATAAGACCTGACTTCCCGCTGGTCACCTTTGAAATTGCAGTATCTAGCTTCGACCTGAAGAGGTTTACCCCATCGTACGGGATTTGGCACCAATTGGATTTAGAGGCGGGGTCTGCCGACCAGGGCTTTAGCCATAGCGCCCTTCATAGGCTCTATGGTATCCGGTTCTTTCCCCCTGGTGGCTTTGTCAATGCATCTGCAACAAGCCAGGTTATCTGGAAGGGCTGTGGCCCCGCATACCTAGCAAGCGTTCCTGACTGGGCGGGAGGGGTGCACAGGTGACTGGCGTCTATGTGCAGGGGACCTTCTGTGGTAGGAGTGGCTATGCCTTGAGTAGGATCGACTCCTTCTATGGCTTCCCCTGTGGCCTGAGCGACTTCTTCCACGTGAGCAGCTTCGCCTATGGCCGGAGTGGCTTCTCCTGTGTGAGGTCACTCTTTGCCTTGATTTGGACGATCTTGAGGACCTGATAGGGCTGACCAATTAGGCAGCGTTAGTGGAATCCTGCTCTCTTTTTCGATCTTCACTACTTACCTATTAGGCTGATGGTAATCTGCTGGGGCAGCGGCCTCCATAGGAAAAGAGGGGTGATACACCTGAGAGAGAGACAGGAAGGTGAGAACATGCAGAGTAAAGCAAGAAAAAGGAGCATGCAAATAAGAAGCCACTTACCCAGAAGGGGGGGGTACACCAAGAATGCAATCAGAGCAAAAATGTAATCAGAAGACGTTCAGGGAGCAGGATGAGCAAAGAAACAGTATCAGGAGGCTTTTTAAATCTGCCGCCCTGGCCGCCGAGGTCACGTCCCGCTCACGCATGCGCAGTAGCGCCACGCAACACTCTGCACCATCTTGGAGCCTGGCAAAAACGAAGGGGACGCCCTGAGGCTGTGTACTACGCATGTGCGGAAGCACGGAGACGCTTGGCGTGCTGTGAGGAGCGATAAGAGAACTACAAGGCACAGGAAACACAGTAAAAGTGCCATAAAAGATTTTGGAGGCCACTGCACAACAACTAAGCCTATTTAAGGCTTATACTGGAGCCGCAAACATACCCCTGAGATCACCAGAGCGGGGTTCCTTCCATCTAGCTCATGTACAGGTAAGGACTTCCACCCAGGAGAGGCTAGAACCTGGCTGGGGCGAAGCAGTAAGGGGGTGCTTCCTAATCCGTTCAGTCCTGACAGGTGAGGAAAAATAAGAGAATACTGGGGCGGGGGCCCTCTCTGCAATTTATAGCTATGTGGTCCTATCAGGTTGTGGGGGCGGAGCAACAAAACCCAATGTGTATGCTGCCATGATGCGACAGGAAAGCTCTATTTG
Organism: Lithobates clamitans; assembly: GCA_037952925.1. Classification (NCBI taxonomy): domain Eukaryota; kingdom Metazoa; phylum Chordata; class Amphibia; order Anura; family Ranidae; genus Lithobates; species Lithobates clamitans. The sequence continues at coordinate 5,668,346 of JBBGZY010000079.1, forward strand.
TGGGAAAAAAAGGACGTCAATTTTGTTTGGGTACAACGTCGCATGACCGCGCAATTGTCAGTTAAAGTGACGCAGTGCCGAATCGCAAAAAGTGCTCTGGTGAGGAAGGGGGGAAAATTCTCCGGGCTGAAGTGGTTAACTGACAATTGCATGGTCATGCAGCACTGTGAAAAAATAAAACTGATGTATTTTTTTGCTCATAAATAGATTTTTCTTTTGGCAGTGTTTGATTACCACTGAGATACTTAATTTTGTGCTATAAATGAAAAAAAAAACTGAAAGTTTTTTAAAAAAAAATATATATATTTTTTACTTTCTGCCATAAAACATATCAAATAATAAAATGTAAAAAAAATATAAAATCTTCATACATTTAGTCAAACATGTATATTTTTTGGTAAGAAAAATCCCAATAAGCGTATATTGATTGGTTTACACGAAACTTATAGTGGGACTGCAATAGTATGGAGGGCAGCCTGACACTAACTGGCACTAACTGATTCTTTGTGGGAACCAGTGACACTAATACAGTGATCAGTGCTAAAAATATGCACTGTCACTGTACTAATGACACTGGTTGGGAAGAGGGTTAACCTCTAGGATGATCAAAGTGTTAAATGTGTGTCTAACAGTGCTTGGTGTTTTTACTGTGAGGTGGGTTTACTAAGGGATGTGATGGTTTTTATTCCCCTATTTGTAGCGAAATAAAAACTGGCATACCCCCTCTGGCAGGACAGAGCTCTGTATTGTTTACATTACATCCTTCTCTCTGATCATGGGGGGGGGCAGCGGTCAATCATTGGGCGGCACTCACTGATCTGTTATGACTAACCACAGCACAGCCAGCGCGCCGGCAGGGTGAGCATGCCCCCTATCCAGGATTGCTGGATCACATACTAGGTACGTGACCTGGCACGGGAGAGCTGCTCTGACACAGTACTCATATGTGAGGTGGATAAAGACGATATTTAAAAATTAGTGATAACGTTTTAATCGCTTCAGCCCCGGAAGATTTTACCCCCTTTCCTGACCAGAGCACTTTTTGCGATTGGGCACTGCGTGGCTTTAACTGACAATTGTGTGGACATGCAACGTTGCACCTAAACAAAATTGATGTCCTTTTTTTCCCACAAATTGAGCTCTCTTTTGGTGGTATTTGATCACCTCTGCGGTTTTTATTTTTTGCGATATAAACAAAAAAAGAGCGACAATTTTGAAAAAAACACATTATTTTTTACTTTTTGCTATAATAAATATTCCCCCGAAAATATATATAAAACATTTTTTTTCGTCAGTTTAGGCCAATATGTATTCTTTTACATATTTTAGGTAAAAAAAATCGCAATAAGCGTATATATTGATTGGTTTGCGCAAAAGTTATAGTGTCTACAAAATGGGGTATAGATTTATAGCATTTTCATTATTATTTTTTTTTACTAGAAATGCCGGTGATCTGCGTTTTTTTTTTTTTGTGACTGCGACATTATGGAGGACACGTCGGACAATTTTGACACATTTTTGGGATCATTGACATTAATACAGCGATCAATGCTATAAAATGGCATTGATTACTGTAAAAATGTTACTGGCAGTATAGGGGTTAACATTAGAGGGCGATAACTGGGTTAATTGTGTTCCCTAGTGTGTGTTCTAACTAAAGGGGAGAGGGGACTGACTAGAGGAGATGACAGATCGCTGTTCATACTTTGGATGAACAGACGATCTGTTACTTCTACCCTCAGAGAAACGGGATCTCTGTGTTTACACACAGAGATCCTGGTTCTCGCCATGTCACGAGCGATTGGGGAGCCCGGCAGTCATCGACACCGCTGGGCACTCGCATTGACTCCGCGGGTGAGCTACGGGCGCCCCTAGAGGCCACCAGAGGGAGCGATGTAACAAAACGAGGATTTGCGCAGCTGAGCCATTTTGCAGCAGTACAACCGCGGCGGCTGGTCGGCAAGCAGTTAAGGTATCATTTTTAAACTTGACATCAAGCTTTGTAATTCTTTAACCACTTGGCATCCGCACTATAGCCGAATGACGGCCACAGTGCGGACCTGAATATATGACGGCCTCTCCTTCGCACGCTTCCTGCTCCCTGCATGCGCTGTGATCAGCGCGTGCAGGGATTAATCCTAGGAGATTAATCCTAGAAAGGCGTGAAGGGGCTTTTGATCTTGAGGCAAGGGGATGCCCTTGATTGCAGCAACTCTTTCTTCAGTGAGATGTCAGGTGCCTTGGGAGATGCAGAGGCCTAGGAAAATCACCTTCTCTCTGGACTTTTTGCTTTAAGGCCTTGCATCCTTGCTCAGCCAGGTAGTGGAGGAGGCTTTCAGAGAAGATTGAGGGATCACCAAGGGTATCTGCACAAGCAGGAAGTCATCTTCATACTGAAGGAGTACAATATCTGGGTGTAACTTCATCCAGGTGTCCAGAATGAGGGCCATTGCCTTGGCGAATTGGGAGGGGGAGTTCTGGGCATTTTGTGGCATAACAGTCCAGGTGTACCTGGCAGGTGACACAGGCTTGCCTGAATTCTTGTGGAGAAGGTCCATATGATCTGGAGTGGGGTGGGGTGGTGGACGAGGTGGGGTGTCATGTCCCTTGTACTGGGTGCTTTCATGTGGACCACGGCTAAAACCCAAATCAGTAAACTTCTTGTACACATATTGGCTTCAGGCGTTTTAGAGTGGAGATGTGAACTATCTCCATACAGAATAATTTTTTTTTTTTCAGAATGCAAAATGCTCAGATGTGAATGGGGCCTAAATCTAGCACATAGATTTAAGCAAGGAAAGCACTTCCTCTTTCGTTCTTCTGGAATAACGCCCAAAATATATAAACTTCCTCTTTATTTATAATACTGTTAAATATTGAAATTGAACATTTTAAACTCCCCAATTGTTGCTAATACAGCTTAAACACAATTAAAACCATTTGCATAAATATAGCACATTTGCTACATTTACTGTTATTAGAGAAACTCCTTAAAGTCAGACTGAAATAATCAAGACCCTATACATAAATTATTTATTTAGTTAAAATGCTACATTGATTGCTACTATGTTCCATCACTGGAAACATGTGGATGGGTTACGGTGTGGGTGGTTTAGGGGGTGGTGGCATAGGCCATGTTGCCACAGGGGGAGGTGTCACTTAGAACCGAGGGGTGGTAGAAGAAGGGCAGTGTTTACTTCCTGGGGACCAGATGCCATTATAGGGCGGTGGCTGACTACTTAGCTTCCTCTTTTCTGGTTTCTGTACACATACACAATTCAACCATTTTGATTTGTTTCTTGTTCAATCCTGCCTTCCTCATGAATGGCTTTTGCAACCTTAAACCAGGAGTCTGCTGTACGCAGTAGGTCGTGGTCTGATAGCAAACCCCTTTTTCTCTTTAAGAGAGTGCGCCATTTGTTTACTTGTAATCTCCCACCCAAATGCATATCAATCCCACACACTTTTGCTAATTTCTTTCCCCTTTTCACAGCATCCTCTCCCTCCTGTTCTAATACCAAATCACAGGCCAAACTGCCCTCTACTTGCTTTGCTAACTTGTGTCCCATGTCACAATTCTTAGGTTTGAAAGAGAGAGAGAGAGAGAGAGAGAGAGAGAGAGAGAGAGAGAGAGAGAGAGAGAGAGAGAGAGAGAGAGAGAGAACGAAATAGCAATACACAGTAGTGATGTGGAGATGAGGAACTGAGAAGATCTCCAATAAGACACTTAATGAGCAGACATGAAACACCAGCAGTTGATACTTAACGAACCACTTTAAACATCATTTACATGTCCCAACACTAAGCCCAAATTTCTCACTCTAGTTTTCTCTATCTCCTCGTACTCTTCTGGCTGCTGAGGTTGTAAGGGACACCTGTTGGTTCCCTGGTTACTTATTCTAACCTCAGCCTCAATAACTTCCAATGACTTACCAAGAGAGAATTTCACCGGGTAATGTACATAATGTACATTCAATCTGAATACCATTACTTGCGGGGCCTCCGGCATCAGAGGTTTGTAACCAATAATGGATCTCTTATAACCTGGTTCTACTTTTCTAACCAGACCCCAAGTCCCCTCATTAATGCCAAATAACAGTCCACAGACACACCTAGGACATGACAATACCAACAACAATTAATGCGATGATCGGAATGAAATTTGGGATTGTTCAGATCCTCACGGGATCCCCATGCCACCGCTGGGCATATTCCTGTGACGCCCCCTCCTGGTTGCCCATGCTTTTCCGGACAATTATTTCCCCCAGGAGAAGTTTAACCACTTGACAACTGGGCACTTAAACCCCCTTCCTAACCAGACCAATTTTCAGCTTTTGGTGCTCTCACATTTTGAATGACAATTACTCAGTCATGCAACACTGTACCCATATGAAATTTTCGTCCTTTTTTTCACACAAATAGAGCTTTCTTTTGGTGGTATTTGATCACCTCTGGGTTTTTTATTTTCTGTGCTATAAATGAAAAAAGACCGAAAATTTTGTAAAAAAATGCATTTTTCTTCATTTGTATTATAAAATTTTGCAAATAAGTAATTTTTCTTCATAAATTTGGGCCAAAATTTATACTGCTAAATATCTTTGGTAAAAATAACCCAAATTAGTGGATATTATTTAGTCTGTGTGAAAGTTATAGAGTCTACAAGCTATGGTGCCAATCACTGAAAATTGATCACATCTGATCACACCTGATGTACTGAGGCCTATCTCATTTCTTGAGACCCTAACAAGCCAGGAAAGTACAAATACCCACAAAATGACCCCTTTTTGGAAAGTAGACATTCCAAGGTATTTAGTAAAAGGCATGGTGAGTTTTTTGAAGTTGTTATTTTTTCCCACAATTCTTTGCAAAATGAAGATTTTTTTTATTTTTATTTTTTTTCACACCAAATTGTCATCACAACAGGTTATTTCTCTCACATGGCATGTACATTACACAAATGACACCCCAAAATATATTCTGCTACTCCTCCTGAGTATGGGGATACCACATGTGTGAGACTTTTACACAACCTGGCCACATAAAGAGGCGCAACATTGAAGTAGCACATTCAGGCGTTCTAGGAGCATAAATTACACATCTAATCTCTCAACCACCTATTACACTTTTGAAGGCCCTGGAGCACCAGAACAATGGAAACGCCCACAAAGTGACCCCATTTTGGAAAGCAAACACCCCAACGTATAATCTATGAGGCATAATGAGTCTTTTGAATGATTCATTTTTTTCCAGAAGTTTGTGGAAAATGTGGAAAAAAAATGAAAACGCATTTTTTTTTACACAAAGTTGTCCATTTCTAACATATTTCCGACACATAGCATGTACATAGCAAAAATGACACCCCAAAATATATTCTGCTACTCCTTCCGAGTATGGTGATACCACATGTGTGAGACTTTTACACAACCTGGCCACATACAGAGGCACAACATTGAAGTAGCACATTCAGGCGTTCTAGGAGCATAAATTACACATCTAATCTCTCAACCACCTATTACACTTTTGAAGGCCCTGGAGCACCAGGACAATGGAAACGCCCACAAAGTGACCCCATTTTGGAAAGAAAACACCCCAACGTATAATCTATGAGGCATTATGAGTCTTTTGAATGGTTCATTTTTTTCCACAAGTTTGTGGAAAATGTGGAAAAAAAATGAAAACGCATTTTTTTTTACACAAAGTTGTCCATTTCTAACATATTTCCGACACATAGCATGTACATAGCAAAAATGACACCCCAAAATATATTCTGCTACTCCTTCCGAGTATGGCGATACCACATGTGTGAGACTTTTACACAACCTGGCCACATACAGAGGCACAACATTGAAGTAGAACATTCAGGCGTTCTAGGAGCATAAATTACACATCTAATCTCTCAACCACCTATTACACTTTTGAAGGCCCTGGAGCACCAGGACAATGGAAACGCCCACAAAGTGACCCCATTTTGGAAAGAAAACACCCCAACGTATAATCTATGAGGCATAATGAGTCTTTTGAATGATTCATTTTTTTCCAGAAGTTTGTGGAAAATGTGGAAAAAAAATGAAAACGCATTTTTTTTTACACAAAGTTGTCCATTTCTAACATATTTCCGACACATAGCATGTACATAGCAAAAATGACACCCCAAAATATATTCTGCTACTCCTTCCGAGTATGGCGATACCACATGTGTGAGACTTTTACACAACCTGGCCACATACAGAGGCACAACATTGAAGTAGCACATTCAGGCGTTCTAGGAGCATAAATTACACATCTAATCTCTCAACCACCTATTACACTTTTGAAGGCCCTGGAGCACCAGGACAATGGAAACGCCCACAAAGTGACCCCATTTTGGAAAGAAAACACCCCAACGTATAATCTATGAGGCATAATGAGTCTTTTGAATGGTTCATTTTTTTCCACAAGTTTTTGGAAAATGTGGAAAAAAAATGAAAACGCATTTTTTTTTACACAAAGTTGTCCATTTCTAACATATTTCCGACACATAGCATGTACATAGCAAAAATGACACCCCAAAATATATTCTGCTACTCCTTCCGAGTATGGCGATACCACATGTGTGAGACTTTTACACAACCTGGCCACATACAGAGGCGCAACATTGAAGTAGCACATTCAGGCGTTCTAGGAGCATAAATTACACATCTAATCTCTCAACCACCTATTACACTTTTGAAGGCCCTGGAGCACCAGAACAATGGAAACGCCCACAAAGTGACCCCATTTTGGAAAGCAAACACCCCAACGTATAATCTATGAGGCATAATGAGTCTTTTGAATGATTCATTTTTTTCCAGAAGTTTGTGGAAAATGTGGAAAAAAAATGAAAACGCATTTTTTTTTACACAAAGTTGTCCATTTCTAACATATTTCCGACACATAGCATGTACATAGCAAAAATGACACCCCAAAATATATTCTGCTACTCCTTCCGAGTATGGCGATACCACATGTGTGAGACTTTTACACAACCTGGCCACATACAGAGGCACAACATTGAAGTAGAACATTCAGGCGTTCTAGGAGCATAAATTACACATCTAATCTCTCAACCACCTATTACACTTTTGAAGGCCCTGGAGCACCAGGACAATGGAAACGCCCACAAAGTGACCCCATTTTGGAAAGAAAACACCCCAACGTATAATCTATGAGGCATAATGAGTCTTTTGAATGATTCATTTTTTTCCAGAAGTTTGTGGAAAATGTGGAAAAAAAATGAAAACGCATTTTTTTTTACACAAAGTTGTCCATTTCTAACATATTTCCGACACATAGCATGTACATAGCAAAAATGACACTCCAAAATATATTCTGCTACTCCTTCCGAGTATGGCGATACCACATGTGTGAGACTTTTACACAACCTGGCCACATACAGAGGCACAACATTGAAGTAGCACATTCAGGCGTTCTAGGAGCATAAATTACACATCTAATCTCTCAACCACCTATTACACTTTTGAAGGCCCTGGAGCACCAGGACAATGGAAACGCCCACAAAGTGACCCCATTTTGGAAAGAAAACACCCCAACGTATAATCTATGAGGCATAATGAGTCTTTTGAATGGTTCATTTTTTTCCACAAGTTTTTGGAAAATGTGGAAAAAAAATGAAAACGCATTTTTTTTTACACAAAGTTGTCCATTTCTAACATATTTCCGACACATAGCATGTACATAGCAAAAATGACACCCCAAAATATATTCTGCTACTCCTTCCGAGTATGGCGATACCACATGTGTGAGACTTTTACACAACCTGGCCACATACAGAGGCGCAACATTGAAGTAGCACATTCAGGCGTTCTAGGAGCATAAATTACACATCTAATCTCTCAACCACCTATTACACTTTTGAAGGCCCTGGAGCACCAGAACAATGGAAACGCCCACAAAGTGACCCCATTTTGGAAAGCAAACACCCCAACGTATAATCTATGAGGCATAATGAGTCTTTTGAATGATTCATTTTTTTCCAGAAGTTTGTGGAAAATGTGGAAAAAAAATGAAAACGCATTTTTTTTTACACAAAGTTGTCCATTTCTAACATATTTCCGACACATAGCATGTACATAGCAAAAATGACACCCCAAAATATATTCTGCTACTCCTTCCGAGTATGGCGATACCACATGTGTGAGACTTTTACACAACCTGGCCACATACAGAGGCACAACATTGAAGTAGCACATTCAGGCGTTCTAGGAGCATAAATTACACATCTAATCTCTCAACCACCTATTACACTTTTGAAGGCCCTGGAGCACCAGGACAATGGAAACGCCCACAAAGTGACCCCATTTTGGAAAGCAAACACCCCAACGTATAATCTATGAGGCATAATGAGTCTTTTGAATGATTCATTTTTTTCCAGAAGTTTGTGGAAAATGTGGAAAAAAAATGAAAACGCATTTTTTTTTACACAAAGTTGTCCATTTCTAACATATTTCCGACACATAGCATGTACATAGCAAAAATGACACCCCAAAATATATTCTGCTACTCCTTCCGAGTATGGCGATACCACATGTGTGAGACTTTTACACAACCTGGCCACATACAGAGGCACAACATTGAAGTAGCACATTCAGGCGTTCTAGGAGCATAAATTACACATCTAATCTCTCAACCACCTATTACACTTTTGAAGGCCCTGGAGCACCAGGACAATGGAAACGCCCACAAAGTGACCCCATTTTGGAAAGAAAACACCCCAACGTATAATCTATGAGGCATAATGAGTCTTTTGAATGGTTCATTTTTTTCCACAAGTTTGTGGAAAATGTGGAAAAAAAATGAAAACGCATTTTTTTTACACAAAGTTGTCCATTTCTAAGATATTTCCGACACATAGCATGTACATAGCAAAAATGACACCCCAAAATATATTCTGCTACTTCTTCCAAGTATGGCGATACCACATGTGTGAGACTTTTACACAACCTGGCCACATACAGAGGCGCAACATTGAAGTAGCACATTCAGGCGTTCTAGGAGCATAAATTACACATCTAATCTCTCAACCACCTATTACACTTTTGAAGGCCCTGGAGCACCAGAACAATGGAAACGCCCACAAAGTGACCCCAATTTGGGAAAGCAAACACCCCAACGTATAATCTATGAGGCATAATGAGTCTTTTGAATGATTCATTTTTTTCCAGAAGTTTGTGGAAAATGTGGAAAAAAAATGAAAACGCATTTTTTTTTACACAAAGTTGTCCATTTCTAACATATTTCCGACACATAGCATGTACATAGCAAAAATGACACCCCAAAATATATTCTGCTACTCCTTCCGAGTATGGCGATACCACATGTGTGAGACTTTTACACAACCTGGCCACATACAGAGGCACAACATTGAAGTAGCACATTCAGGCGTTCTAGGAGCATAAATTACACATCTAATCTCTCAACCACCTATTACACTTTTGAAGGCCCTGGAGCACCAGGACAATGGAAACGCCCACAAAGTGACCCCATTTTGGAAAGAAAACACCCCAACGTATAATCTATGAGGCATAATGAGTCTTTTGAATGGTTCATTTTTTTCCACAAGTTTTTGGAAAATGTGGAAAAAAAATGAAAACGCATTTTTTTTACACAAAGTTGTCCATTTCTAAGATATTTCCGACACATAGCATGTACATAGCAAAAATGACACCCCAAAATATATTCTGCTACTCCTTCCGAGTATGGCGATACCACATGTGTGAGACTTTTACACAACCTGGCCACATACAGAGGCGCAACATTGAAGTAGCACATTCAGGCGTTCTAGGAGCATAAATTACACATCTAATCTCTCAACCACCTATTACACTTTTGAAGGCCCTGGAGCACCAGCACAATGGAAACGCCCACAAAGTGACCCCATTTTGGAAAGAAAACACCCCAACGTATAATCTATGCAGCATAATGAGTCTTTTGAATGGTTCATTTTTTTCCAGAAGTTTTTGGAAAATGTGGAAAAAAAATGAAAACGCATTTTTTTACACAAAGTTGTCCATTTCTAAGATATTTCCGACACATAGCATGTACATAGCAAAAATGACACCCCAAAATATATTCTGCTACTCCTTCCGAGTATGGCGATACCACATGTGTGAGACTTTTACACAACCTGGCCACATACAGAGGCGCAACATTGAAGTAGCACATTTAGGCGTTCTAGGAGCATAAATTACACATCTAATCTCTCAACCACCTATTACACTTTTGAAGGCCCTGGAGCACCAGGACAATGGAAACGCCCACAAAGTGACCCCATTTTGGAAAGAAAACACCCCAACGTATAATCTATGCAGCATAATGAGTCTTTTGAATGGTTCATTTTTTTTCCAGAAGTTTTTGGAAAATGTGGAAAAAAAATGAAAACGCATTTTTTTTACACAAAGTTGTCCATTTCTAAGATATTTCCGACACATAGCATGTACATAGCAAAAATGACACCCCAAAATATATTCTGCTACTCCTTCTGAGTATGGCGAAACCACATGTGTGAGACTTTTACACAACCTGGCCACATACAGAGGCGCAACATTGAAGTAGCACATTCAGGCGTTCTAGGAGCATAAATTACACATCTAATCTCTCAACCACCTATTACAATTTTGAAGGCCCTGGAGCACCAGGACAATGGAAACGCCCACAAAGTGACCCCATTTTGGAAAGCAAACACCCCAACATATAATCTATGAGGCATAATGAGTCTTTTGAATGGTTCATATTTTTCCAGAAGTTTGTGGAAAATGTGGAAAAAAAATGAAAACGCATTTTTTTTACACAAAGTTGTCCATTTCTAAGATATTTCCGACTCATAGCATGTACATAGCAAAAATGACACCCCAAAATATATTCTGCTACTCCTTCCGAGTATGGCGATACCAAATGTGTGAGACTTTTACACAACCTGGCCACATACAGAGGCCCAACATTGAAGTAGCACATTCAGGCGTTCTAGGAGCATAAATTACACATCTAATTTCCTTACAGTCTATCACATTTTTGAAGGCCCTTCATATTTCTAACACATAGCATGAACATACCATGAATTACACCCTAAAATACATTCTGCTGAGCAAAGGGTAAACAAAAGATTACCTGTAGTTTTAGTAGTGCAGTTGTCCACAGGAGGAGAGCCCTGATCCAGGCAGCAGGCAGGGACGTGGTCATCCACAGTGAATGGAATTGTCCAGGCAGCGGGCAGGAATATTGTCCATAGTACAGGCAGGGATAATGTCCTTGTACAGTCCAGGGTCAGTGCACGTAGAGACATTGCCAGCAGTGCCAAATATTGGTCCTGGTAGTAAGCAGGAACATGGTCCAAGTAGCAGACCAGGAAAGAATGGCGACAGGGGTAGAGGCTTCTCCCACCCAAATCTCTTTGAAGCCTCCGAGTCTCCAGACCCTAAATCTGGGAATGAGAAAACTAAAAAGTTAGATTTCTTCATCCAGAAAAACATTTCTGGAGCCCCTCACATATGTGAGACCCCTGTGTTCCCACTAGCATAGCAGGGTAAATGATCAGTCCAAGAGGCAGGCAAAAAACGTGGTCAAACAGTCCAGGGTCAGTTCCAGAGCAGGCAGAGGTAGGTACAAATCAGCGTTAGGCATAAGCTTGGTCGTATAACAGGCCAGGGTCAGTTCCGGAGAAGGCAGAGGTAGGTACAGTTTTAGTGTTAGGCAGAAGCTTGGTCGTATAACAGGCCAGGGTCGATTCCGGAGAAGGCAGAGGTAAATCGGGTTCAGTGCAGTGGCATAAGGGGTGTGGAGGAAAATTACAGGAAATGAGAATTACGTTTACCATACTTCCCTAATATTGTAGAGAAGTATGGTAACGGCGGAAACATTCGCTTATACAGAGGCCTGGTTGGGAAGGACAATCGGGACAATAATACGTGGTGTCTCTTCTAATTCCTCTTTTGGAGCACACCCGGCATTTTTTCTGACGTCTGTGGCCTGTTTCACGGGGGGGATTTTGTCAGGAAAGTGGCGTTCGTGGAGTCTGCTCACGGAATCAGAGCGAATATTTTCTGGTGGGCTTTCAGGGTACAAAAGGGAGGAGATTACTTGTTCCTGGTATTGCAGATAGGATACGGGGGTCTCAGTAGATTCTTGGTAAATTACGTAAGTGTTGTACATGGCCAAACTGAAAAAATAAATGGACACTTTTTTATACCAGTGACGGGATTTTCTTGTGGGAAGGTAGGGTTCAATCATCTGATCGTTAAAGTCCACTCCCCCCATAAATAAATTGCAATCATAAATACAAGCAGGTTTCTGGACTGGGCCGTTTCTTCTTGGGACTTCCACGTAGGTGTCATTGTGGATTGTCGTCAGCATGTGGACGTTTCGTCTGTCCCTCCACTTGACAGCCAATAGCTCCTGGTTCCGCAAAGCCACCGTATCCCCTCGGCGTAGCCTTTCATTGACCAATTTTTGCGGGAAGCCTTTTCTATTGGTTCTTACAGTACCACATGCTGGGGTGTCCCTCCGGTGAAGATTGCGGAAGAGGGGCAAGCTAGTAAAAAAATTATCCACATAAAGGTGGTACCCCTTTCCAAGCAGTGGATAAACGAGCTCCCAGACAACTTTGCCGCTGGTTCCAATATATTCTGGACATTCAGGGGGATGCAGTTGGGTGTCCTTCCCTTCGTACACCCGGAATTCGTAAATGTACCCCGTGGCTCGGTCGCAAAGTTTATACATTTTAACCCCATATCGGGCCCTTTTGCTGGGGATAAACTGTTTGATGCCAAGCCTGCCTGTAAATTTTACAAGGGACTCATCAACAGAAATATTCTGGTCGGGGGTATATAGCTGGGGAAATTTTTCTGAGAAATAATTTAGGAGTGGCCGAAGTTTGAATAATTTGTCAAATGCTGGGTCATTTCGGGGAGGGCACTGGGTGTTGTCATTATAGTGAAGGAAGCGCAAAATCATAAGGTATCTTGATCTTGGCATTTTTGAAGAGAAGAGTGGCATGTGGTGGACGGGGTTAGTTGACCAATATGAGTACATTTCGTTTTTTTTTGTGAGACCCATTGTAAAAGTTAGGCCTAAGAAAATTTTAAATTCTGCTATGGTAAGCTCTCTCCACTCAAAGGGACGGGCATAACTAGAGCCAGGGTTGCTTACGATGTACTGCTGTGCGTAAAGGTTGCACTGGGCCACAATGGATGATAGAAGATCTTCCGTGAAAATCAAATAAAAAAAATCGAGCATGACAAAATTATCGGTGTTCACCTGGACACCTGGCTGGGCGGTAAAAGGGGGGATATTTGCTGCTCCGGAATTAGGGAGAAGCCACAGGGGGTTTTGAAGGGTATAGGGTAGGCTGGCATGGCCTCTATCCCTTTGGGGCTGAGATGACACCCTACTGGTGCCTGGCCTTTGTTGCAGTGGCTCTTCGCTTGAGGTGGACGGCACTGCGCTTGAGGTGGACGGCACTGCGCTGGAGGTGGACGGCGCTGCCCTGGAGGTGGACGGCGCTGCCCTGGAGGTGGACGGCGCTGCCCTGGAGGTGGACGGCACTGCACTCAAGGTGGTAGTAGGCTGCTGCTCCACGCCAGAACGCCTTCTTTTCACGGGCACACGTTCCTCTTCTGATTCTGTATCGGACCCGCTGCTTGTCACGGGTTCATAGGCCGAATCCGAATCGGACAGACTCAGAGAGCTCCCCGCTGCTCTCATTGGTCATGCTGAGACGCTGGTAGGCCTCCTCGGCCGTAAATAATTGTTTTGCAATACTGGTAGCTGGTGAGGTTGATGTGGCGCAGATGAGCACTGGTGTGGCTCTGGCTGCACTGGTGTGGCTCTGGCTGCACTGGTGTGGCTCTGGTGGGCACAGAGGTGGCTCTGGTGGGCACAGGTGGCTCTGATGGGCACAGGTGGCACTGGTGTGGCTCTGGCTGCACTGGTGTGGCTCTGGCTGCACTGGTGTTGCTCTGGTGGGTACAGAGGTGGCTCTGGTGGGCACAGAGGTGGCTCTGGTGGCACTGGTGGGCACAAGTGGCACTGGTGGGCACAGGCGGCACTGGTGGGCACAGGTGGCACAGGCGGCACTGATGTGGCACAGGCGGCACTGATGTGGCACTGGCGGCACTGATGGGCACAGGTGGCACTGATGGGCACAGGTGGCCCTGATGGGCACAGGTGGTACTGGTTGGGCACAGGTGGCACTGGTTGGGCACAGGTGGCACTGGTGTGCACTGTAGTGGCACTGGTGTGGCTCTGGTTGCACTGGTGTGCACTGTAGTGGCACAGAGGTGGCACTGGTGGGCTCAGGCGGCACTGGTGGGCTCAGGCGGCACTGGTGGGCACAGGCGGCACTGGCGACACTGATGTGGTACTGCAGTGGTGCAGATGGGCACAGGTGGCACTGATGGGCACAGGTGGCACTGATGGGCACAAGTGGCACTGGTGTGGCACTGGTGTGGCACTGGTGGTACTGGTGTGGCTCTGGTGGCACAGAGGTGGCACAGAGGTGGCAGATGGCACAGATGTGGCACAGGTGGCACAGATGTGGCACAGATGGCACTTGTGGCACAGATGACACTGTTGTGGCACTGTTGTGGCACTGTTGTGGCACTGCTGTGGCACTGCTGGGCACTGGTAATAAAAAAAACTCACTGTTCGGCACTGTGAAGCTCTCCTCTCACGCTGCATCGGTGTGAGGAGAGGAGAGCGATGAACTTGTGCTGACCCTGCAGCACAGCCTTTGTTGACATTTGTGATCGCTCCGTCATTGGACGGAGCAATCACATGGTAAAGGGCCGCTGTCATTGGCCCTTTACCGCGATCCGTGTTGCGCCGGGTCCCGTGGACCCGGCGAACACGGATGTTCCCGTGTGCGCGCCCGGGGGGTCGCGCGGGACCGTTTCTCCGGGAGGACGTCATAGTACGCCCTCCCAGAGTTATCCAACCGCCCTGCAGCCGTCATTGGGCTATGGGCCGGTTGGTAAGTGGTTAACCACGTCCTGACACCCTCTCCTGGTTCCTATTCCCCGGGAGAAGTTTAAACCACGTCAACTAATTTCATCCATGACTATATAATCAATCCCTTTTTCCCAACAGCCGTCACAAGACAGACTTCAACAAAACAAAACACTCCAAATACAGGCGGGTCAGAAACAATTGCAGGTTCATACTATATAAATAGGCTCGAGACAAGATATATACCTGTCTTTGTGGACCGCGGGAAGCCGATGCGGAGACAGAAACTATCCAAATAGGGATGCGGATCAAACAGCAGACAAATCATTAAGGAAAATGTCTTACCGTTTTCTCCAGAGTTGATCAGGCTACGGTCCGCCTGTATAGTGGTCCTCTTTCAGTGTCCTCCAGTTTGGCTGTCCTTTTGGGCTAATCTCGAGCCCCACGTTGGGCGCCAAATATTTTGGACCAAACCAGAACCGTTCGGTACTTTTGTTTCTGTCCCCCTGGTCAGATTAACCTTCAATGTAAAAGTGTGCACACTTGAAGTAAATTACTGAGACATACACGAGTTCAGTAGATTAATACTTCTCCTTTATTACTTCCTGGAGTCCGGCTAATATACCGTAAGCCGGATATTTTGTTATCAAATCAAATATCAAATAAGACAAGCGTATGCGGACCGCAAGATATACATATTCATTATTGTGACAAAGTATAAGCTTTTAGCTGGGTTATATCTATATAAGGGAATAGCAAACTATCATAGCTAAATAGGGTGTCTTGTTTCCATTTCTTGAAAATAGACGCAATCTTCTTTAACCTGTTCTTAACTCTTGTAGTTCTGTTCCACATGAAGGGGGAGGGTAAGCTGGCAGACATCTAATTGAATATGATTAAGGCTGATAGCAGAGGCTGAAGTAAGCACTTATATCTATATGGTTATATTGGAAATAGGCATTTCACCATAACACTCATAGTCACTCCATTACACTCATTTATGGGCGTTTGTGTTATATAATGATATCAGTGACACAGGTTGAGGTTACCTGACTTAGTTTGGGAATCTCCCTGTCCCACATCACTGCTCCCAGTGGTTGTGAATGTTTATCTCTTATTGAGACTTGCAAATTATATGGGTCCAAACTGCGCTTAGGGTACGTATATAGGGTCAGAAACCATAGGTTGCTGCCTCCCTCACACAAAGTCCCTGGTAAGGTTCTTTGCAAAGCGTATGGGAATATAGAGTTAGGGTATATTGGCGCTACCTACAAAATTATATACTGGGATAGCCTCAATTCTAGCAGCCCTTGCTTGTAGTAGTAAAACTATACGCTATACACCGTATAAAAATCCCCCTTTGTAGTATAAAAGATATCACAGCTATTGAGTATATATCCAGTAATCATATGCTGTAGAGGGTATATGACAAATTACAGGTGTCGCACAGCCTAATTAGTCCTACAGCCTCTGGGATAAAAGCCAGAGACTATATTGCATAGTGTGCATTTAATAGAAACCATATACCGATGCAGTAATGTGCATATAAATTGTGCTGTCCTGAGCAGATATCATATGCGTATCAGATATAAAATAAAATAAAAATTACATGCACACAAACCACATGTTAATAGCACAGAAAATCCAGCAGTTAGATCTCCAACATATATTATGACAGTCCATATATTGCTGTTATATAACTTATTCAGATTCCCAATGGTGACTTTGGTGTTGCAAACAATTTGTCAGGTGACTCTCGTGCTCCCCCTTTTGGTTGCCTACTCACCAGCTCCCAGAACCCCACCGGGGGTATAACGCCTGTGGTATAGTATGCTGGGTCACTTCACCTGCTGTTTCATCTGATGGATACTTGTACTGTATTCGGCTCCCCAGGCCCCACGCCGGGGTAATACGCCTGTGTTGGAAAATGGATTGTCTGCTGCTATGTATTGTGCTGGATGTCTCCTGTGCTTTTCAATCCATAGAGGTGTTGCTTCCCCTCATGATTCAAGGAAAAAAAGGGAGAGCTTCCATGGCATAATAAAGTATGACCACTTTATTTAAAATCATATATGCCCCCACAACCGGGGTATAGGGCATAGAAAACTAAGCCAGCAACGATGATTTTTAAAACATAAAACAATAAAAAATACAAATGAAACTGTAAAGTCCAGGTACTGTTAAGTGTAACTTTGTCCAGATGGAATAGGACAGCGCTAATTGGTGGGCATTATATAAGTTTAAAAAGTCCCTCCAGGCAAACATAAACAACGAGGTGGGGGTATGTAACTACCAGCCGCTGAACAGCTGAACAGCGTACTCCTCTCTCGTAGTCCTGGAGCTGACTGACAGAGCGTGATGCCGTTGTGCGCGCTTCGTCACATGACGTCCTCAGCAACGGTATCACACTCATCCTTCTGCTAGGTTTTATAAGGAGAGAGCGTTCACACTCAGCCCGCCCCTCAAATCACAGGGCAATGAAATTAATACATCTACTATAGGGCTAGATCCAGGATATATGTGGTGCAATTTGATCTCCTATTTGTTACATAATATAAACCGTATAACCAATATATGTGTCCAAGTTGCTATATGTACAGATCATGAAAGCGCTCTCCATTAGACCAGAAAGGATTCATTCACACCAATTATAGTAAGCAAAACTCCCCCTGCTGGTACAAATAAAACCAGCAAGTGTGTTGATTCAGTATATCATTATTATAAAGGAGATGTATAACCACTATCTCATACAGGGTCTGTATCTCATAATTAAATGTAGACCTGAGGGCATGGTTATATTTCCACCAGCTACCATATTACCAACATGTATTGTAATTATATTATACATACCCTGACTATTCTGCCGTGGAAAATTATATGCTGAAAAATAGTGACACTAAAAGAATATATTGTGTCAAGAGGCCTAGCCACTTACAAGTTGGGAGGTATATTAATATCTAAGCTCCCCTGTGACAGTGTTATATATATATAAATGATCGTATACACAAATCATTGATATGGGTGTCGCATGCTAATCGCATCCATGTGAAAGTGATTAAATACATTAGTGGATATCATCATACAGATTATGAACCTATAATATTCTCCCATAGCCATGCACGCTCTGCTCAGGAGTCCTGCATGTTAGGAGCTAAATCCACAAATTTTTTAAAATTATAATATATAATCTGGGGTATAAATGCTAGGTGTCACAATACAAAAAAGAGAACACCCATAGTATGTAGGCGTGTAGATAACCCTGAATGGGTGTGAATAGTGTCCCCTATGGGTGGTTAAAGTGTTGATTATGGGATTAGTGACTAGTACGTGTATAAATTGAGCCTCTATAAGTGCCTAAAGAGCTAATTAGGATGTGTGTATATAAGGGCTATCTTGGCTCATGGAAGGGGTAATATAATTACAATACATGTTGGTAATATGGTAGCTGGTGGAAATATAACCATGCCCTCAGGTCTACATTTAATTATGAGATACAGACCCTGTATGAGATAGTGGTTATACATCTCCTTTATAATAATGATATACTGAATCAACACACTTGCTGGTTTTATTTGTACCAGCAGGGGGAGTTTTGCTTACTATAATTGGTGTGAATGAATCCTTTCTGGTCTAATGGAGAGCGCTTTCATGATCTGTACATATAGCAACTTGGACACATATATTGGTTATACGGTTTATATTATGTAACAAATAGGAGATCAAATTGCACCACATATATCCTGGATCTAGCCCTATAGTAGATGTATTAATTTCATTGCCCTGTGATTTGAGGGGCGGGCTGAGTGTGAACGCTCTCTCCTTATAAAACCTAGCAGAAGGATGAGTGTGATACCGTTGCTGAGGACGTCATGTGACGAAGCGCGCACAACGGCATCACGCTCTGTCAGTCAGCTCCAGGACTACGAGAGAGGAGTACGCTGTTCAGCTGTTCAGCGGCTGGTAGTTACATACCTCCACCTCGTTGTTTATGTTTGCCTGGAGGGACTTTTTAAACTTATATAATGCCCAGCAATTAGCGCTGTCCTATTCCATCTGGACAGAGTTACACTTAACAGTACCTGGCCTTTACAGTTTCATTTGTATTTTTTATTGTTTTATGTTTTAAAAATCATCGTTGCTGGCTTAGTTTTTTATGCCCTATACCCCGGTTGTGGGGGCATATATGATTTTAAATAAAGTGGTCATACTTTATTATGCCATGGAAGCTCTCCCTTTTTTTCCTTGAATCATGAGGGGAAGCAACACCTCTATGGATTGAAAAGCACAGGTGACATCCAGCACAATACATAGCAGCAGACGATCCATTTTCCAACACAGGCGTATTACCCCGGTGTGGGGCCTGGGGAGCCGAATACAGTACAAGTATCCATCAGATGAAACAGCAGGTGAAGAGGTGAAGTGACCCAGCATACTATACCACAGGCGTTATACCCCCGGTGGGGTTCTGGGAGCTGGTGAGTAGGCAACCAAAAGGGGGAGCACGAGAGTCACCTGACAAATTGTTTGCAACACCAAAGTCACCATTGGGAATCTGAATAAGTTATATAACAGCAATATATGGACTGTCATAATATATGTTGGAGATCTAACTGCTGGATTTTCTGTGCTATTAACATGTGGTTTGTGTGCATGTAATTTTTATTTTATTTTATATCTGATACGCATATGATATCTGCTCAGGACAGCACAATTTATATGCACATTACTGCATCGGTATATGGTTTCTATTAAATGCACACTATGCAATATAGTCTCTGGCTTTTATCCCAGAGGCTGTAGGACTAATTAGGCTGTGCAACACCTGTAATTTGTCATATACCCTCTACAGCATATGATTACTGGATATATACTCAATAGCTGTGATATCTTTTATACTACAAAGGGGGATTTTTATACGGTGTATAGCGTATAGTTTTACTACTACAAGCAAGGGCTGCTAGAATTGAGGCTATCCCAGTATATAATTTTGTAGGTAGCGCCAATATACCCTAACTCTATATTCTTATTGAGACTTGTCCGCTCTACAGGAAATACCATCATGCCGCACCTACTGCTTCACCTCTGGTTTTCACGCACATTCCTCAATGGACATTTATCTCAGTAAGAGCTCACAGACTGCCATGTGCAAGGCGCATGCGCATGCACATATCTGTTGTTACCAGCGCATCTATCTGTTGTTACAAGCTGGACATCGGTAGATGTTTTGTAATTACCAGCCATATCTGGAGGGATTGCACCTCTGTTCCACTTGGTGCGGTGCCTCATTCGCCCATTGTGGTTTTAAAGTGGAGCACTGCACCCAGTGGGAGCGAGGGCATCCTTTGGTCCTTGGCTGGGTGGGTCAAGGCCCAACATCTGGTTTCTGGGGGGAGGTGCTGTTTAGGGGAGGGTTAAGTAGGTATAAGTTAGGAATATTTTACAAAAACATTGGCATTTGATCCACACGGATGCCACTCTGGCACCACTACTGGGCGAACGGCCCTTAATTATATTCAGACGGGCTCCCTCACTTCGGGTATGCTGCTACATGTTTGCTGTCATCTGTAAGCTAGTATATTACTATAAGTAAAATGTATATCCCCTATTTTTTAATTTCTATTTGTTGATCTCTTGGCAGTTCATCCTTCTGTTTATCTTGCACCGGACCCAGACAGGACTACTTTGCTCTCGGCATGCAGGGGTCCCAAGCCGTTCCTCCCATTGCCGGGATGGTGCAGCTTGGAAAGCCCACTTTTTGGCAGAGTAGGTCCTTCTGGGCCTCTATGTGTTTGCATTCCATTTCGGAACGCTGACGCTGCCATCTGCGTGTCGGTGGCATGATGACAGCATGATGACGTGTAGGAGGTGGGGCTGCGCCATGCACCATGATCCCGGGGGACTCTAGGGAGGAGGATCGTGTGATGGCTTGGCACGTTCCCTCCCATTCATTGCACCAGCTGATGGCAATTGCGACTAACATCGCGATTGGATGCCGATCACTTTACAGGTGCTCTTATACTGTCCCATAAGCCTCTCTTAGACACTGTAGGATTGGTTGTTTATGAGGGAGCACATTCCATCCTCCAGGTTGGCTAACTTTATAAAACTCGCATTGGCATATTTAGCCCTGCATCCATACTTTCTGGGATGCAAGGGCAATTGAATGCTTCAATCTTTAATTGCTTTTGGACACACTTACACAGCATTTGATTTGAATATATATTTTTTATACCATTCTTAGCAGTATTGGTTGAGCTTTGGTGGTTGGCTGTTTTTTGCCCCACCAATTTGAGTCTTCCTAGTGAAGTAAGCCCCGGCTCTTCCATGTGGTTTGGTTGCCTGGTGAATCTGGAGAATGTATGTCTTTATGACCAAAGAGTATTTCTGCCCAAGTCATTCCCAGATATATGTCTAATGTGAATTGTTTGCCATGTAAGTAAACTAGTTAATGTACTATATCACATGCCATGTCAATACACTGCATGGTTTTCTGTTTAGCTGAATAATTATGAACATTATTACTTTTTACTAATGTTAAATTTATTTTCAAACTTTCTTTTTCTTATAGAAACTCTATACCCATTTGAATTAATAACATAAAACCTCTGAAGAAGAATTCTTAGTCCATAACATGTAAGGTGTTATATACACTGTGTCGATCGCCGCCAGTCTTTTCTGCACCAGGATGGTGACTAATCTATACAATTGTATCAATCAGGGTATTAGATATGGCTTTTATGCCTTATATGTTTTGTTCCAATGTGTATATTATTGATATTTTGTTAAAAATTTATACTTTTTTGCTCCTGGTTTGATCTGTCTATTAACAACCCTAAGGGGTCCCTCACCGTACCTAAGGTACTAGGTGTTTCTTTTTTGCTTTAGGCGAGGGTGGACTCAGCTCCCCATAGGGACTGCATCTTTATCCTTCATTCCCTCCTTCAAGGGAGGTCTTTTGGTTCCAGGTTGGGGGGGAAGGGTTACATGGGGATTATAGGTGGGAATTTTAGGAGGTCACAGGGTTTTTAAGAGATTTATATGCTTGCACCTTTCCTGAGCACATCGCTCAATAAATTTGTAGTTAACTCAGTTTGGTTGTGTAGCGTCTTGTTGCTTTTTTTTTATTTTTTATGTACAATTACACAAGCAGGACATTTCTGGGTGCAAATGGATGTCCTGTACTCCATCTGTGTACATAATGTGACCAGGTTTTCATAATGCATTACATTTTGAGCTTTATTATTTTTAAACTTTAGTTCCAATAAAACAAAAGACTAAAGAAATCTGAATATACTGTTTTTTTTTTGAGGAAACTAAAACAACAATTGTGACAACAACAAAAAAAGCTCAATTTTCTATTTTTTTTTTAAATACTGTAACTTTAGTATAGAAACAATCAGCCAGCAGTAAATCTCTTCTATTAGTAATAGTAAATTAAGTGTATCATGTTTCTCACCAGAACATAGCTTCCTCAGTAATACATATAACAGTACATAATACCTTTTTTAACACAGTTGACATGCATGAGATATCTGGGTATTATGTCTTTCTTTACAAATTACTTCCCTTAAGGTATGTTAATCCCCCTGATGATACTTTGTGAAAGGCAAGGAGTGCCCGTTCAGTCACATACACATTTGCATAATGTCCTCTTTGAATGTTCTTTAGAGAATCATAACAGCTAGCTTTAGATGAATATTAAAGAATGCTACAATACACAGTGCCATTCATTGGACCGAATGGCATCAAAAAACATACCAGCAGAAATAAGACATCCTATTCATTACTTAATGATAGAAATTGATATATCCAATCTAAGAATTTCATAGTATGCAAAGTATTTTCTTTATTTTCTGTGCACTGATGTTCATCCTCAACTTAATTGTAAAAAATCAAGGCAGGCGTGATGGTGCTGTAATCACTACAGCAGTTTCAACCTCTGTCTTTAAATTAATCTGTTGGTATATAATTTATAGTATAGTTGAATTCCAGGCATAGCTGTGCTCAGGGGTGTACCTAGAGCATTTGGTACCCGGGTCAGATCCTATATCTGGAATCCCCCCCCACTGATCATGCCTGTACACACTCAGCCCCCTCACGCCTGTATGCATTTATCCCCATCATACCTGTATGCACTCAGCCCACCCACACACCTGTACGCACTCAGCCCCCTCATACCTGTATGCACTCAGCCCCCTCACTCCTGTATGCACTCAGCTCACCCACACACCTGTATGCACTCAGGCCCCTCACACCTGTATGTACTCAGCCCCCTCACACCTGTACGCACTCAGCTCACCCACACACCTGTATGCACTCAGGCCCCTCACACCTGTATGTACTCAGCCCCCTCACTCCTGTATGCACTCAGCTCACCCACACACCTGTATGCACTCAGGCCCCTCACACCTGTATGTACTCAGCCCCCTCACACCTGTACGCACTCAGCCCCCCCACACCTGTACACACTCAGCCCCCTCACACCTGTACACACTCAGCCCCCTCACACCTGTACGCACTCAGCTCACCCACACACCTGTACGCACTCAGCCCCCTCATATCTGTATGCACTCGGCTCCCTCACACCTGTATGCACTCAGCCCACTCATACCCGTATGCACTCAGCCCCCTCACACCTATACACACTCAGCCCACCCACACACCTGTACACACTAGGGTTGACACCTTTTCTTCATGCCAAACCTGAACACTTTATCGGCGCATGGCAATTTTGTTTGTAGTACACACTATAGAATTGCAAAAGACCTTAAACACCTTTGGGTGCCCCAGGCAGAGTAGTAATGTGGTGCACTACACACGCCAATGTGAACAGTAGGTGTGGCCATATTGAGTTAACAGATGGCAACAGATTTGTGTGTGACTATCTCTGTTACTTGGGGAGCCACAGTTCAATCTGAATAATGTGTCCGGGTTTTACGTGAGCTGAAACCCAGACACATATGTCAAAGCTTGGACTGTTTAAGTGGATCCCAGAGATAGGTGGCAACCCTACATGGTGCTCCAACCTCCTTGGTTCACTCTAATATCCATGGGTTACTCAGTTTCTTGGGGTACGCTAAACTTCATGGGTCACTCTAATATCCATGGGGTACGCCTATGGGGCATTCTTGCCTCCATGGGGTTTGTCTATGAAGTGCTCTAACATCCATGGGGTAATCTGTCTATTGGGTTACTGTAGCATCTATGGGGTGCTCCAACCTCCATGGGCTGCTGTGTCTATGGGATGCTCTAGTGTCTATAGGTCACTCTACCATCTCTGGGGTGCTCTAACATCTATGGGGCACTCTAATCTCCATAGAACACTATAACCTTTGCTTTGTCTATGGGGTGCTCTGACATCTATTGGTCATTCTAGCATTTATGGGGTGCTCTGTTTATGGGGTGCTGTAAAATCTATGGGGCGCTCTAACCTCCGTGAGGATGCTCTAACGCCTATGTGCAGCTCTAAGTCTGTCTTTAGCTGGATAACCAGCCATTCCTACCAGCTGTTTTTACTTTTTGCACAATGCATCATTGATTATGCAAATAGTTTAACCACATGCCAACCAGCCGCTGCAGTTGTACTGCGGCAGAATGGCACGGCTGGGCGAAATGACGTTATGTAACGTCGCTTCGCCCTGTGGCCACTAGGGGGGCATTTTCACGCCGCCGGAGGCTCGCCCCCCGAGCAAATGCGAGTGCCCGGCAGTCTCAATCACCGCCGGGCTCCCACGAACACTCGGGGCACACAGAGAACTGGGATCTGTGTGTGGAAACACAGTTTCCGGTTCTCTGAGTGGAGAACTGACAGATCCTCTGTTCATACAGAGTATGAACAGAGGGATCCTCTGTTCATACAGAGTATGAACAGAGGATCTGTTAGTTTCCCTGCACAGTCCACATTCCCCTTCAGTTAGAACATTTCCTAGGACACACATTAACCCCTTCACTGTCCCCTAGTGTTAACCCCTTCACTGCCAGTGACATTTTTACAGTAATAAATGCATTTTTAATCGCTCTGATCGCTGTATTAATGCCAATGGTCCCAAAAATGTGTCAAAATTGTCCGAAATATATGCCATAATGTCGCAGTCATGATAAAAATCACTGATCGCTGCCATTACTAGTAAAAAAAAATATTAATAAAAATGCCATAAAACTATCTCCTATTTTGTAGACGCTATAACTTTGGCGCAAAAAATCAATATATGCTTATTGTGATTTTTTTACCAAAAATATGTAGAAGAATACGTATTGGCCTAAACTGAGAAAAAAAAAATTATATATTTTTTGGGGATATTTATTATGGCAAAAAGTAAAAAACAATGTGTATTTTTCAAAATTGTCGCTCTTTTTTTGTTTATAGCGCAAAAAATAAAAACTGCAGAGGTGATCAAATACCACCAAAAGAAAGCTCTATTTGTGGGGAAAAAAGGACGTTGATTTTGTTTGGGAGCCACATTGCATGACCACGCATTTGTCAGTTAAAGTAACGCAGTGCCGAATCGCAAAAAGTGCTCTGGTCTTTGGCCAGCCAATGGTCTGGGGCTGAAGCAGTTAACCATGTGTAGAGACAGATATTTTAAATAGATTACATTAAAAAGTGGTAATTGAATCCACAATCCCAGTGCTGCAAATCTATAAATGTCAATAAAAATATACTCAAAAATATTACCACAAATGTTGAAATATAAATGAACATATTACATACATATACCATTGTTGTAAATTACATAAAGAACATCCAAAATAATTAAATCCACAATCTCAGTGCAGTGAATCATCAATAATACATAAAGTGCATGCCACAAATTTGTGGTTGCACACATTTTTATTTGTAGAATGCAGCTTGTTTATTATTATGCACTGAGATTGTGGATTGAATTCTTTTAGATGTTCTTTATGTAATTTACTACAATGGTATATGTATTCCACATGTTGGAGCACATTTTATTGGTATATTCTATTCGGTAGATTTGCAGCATTAGTATTGTGGATTCAATTACCATTTTGTATGCAATTAATTTATAATATTTCAACATATGTGGTAATATTTTGGAGTATATTTTTTGGTATTTATAGATTTACTGTACTGGGATTGTGTATTCAATTACCACTTTTTATATAATGTATTTAAAATATGTTTCTGCACGTGGTTAAAGGATAGTGCAACACTATTAATCTTTATATATTTAGTTGTGGAACACATTTGATGGTGAGCAGCAACTTGAATTATTTATAATATTAGGAGTAAGTGGCAGCACACTAGTATATTGTACACAATACCATGAGTTTATTGCACAAAGTACAAAGCATGGGCATGTTGCTTCCTTCACCCTTACCTTCCCTGGTGCATGCTCGAGATCACACCTTCTGCACTCCTGCACTCAGCGTCCTCTGAGTCAGCAGCATCATCCTCCCCGCACACATGATGAGAAATTTGCATAGCCACAGCAAGAACTCTGTACAATGGAATCCCTAGTACACACTCAGCTGCACCCCCCCACACACACATCTGTAAACACACACACAGCTCTGCCCCCCTGTACACAAACAGCCTCCTCCATTTACTTGTACTCACATCCCCCACTTGTAAGGTGGTCTTCCCTGTCCCAGATCTTGATTCCACATGTTCCTGTGAAAATATTACAGGGAGTAGCACGAGGGGTGCACATACATGAAGCAGACAGAGGTGGCACCATGGAGCTCGATGTGAGCTCAATGACAGAGCAGCCAACTCATACAAACACAGAGCCAGCACAGCCACGGACTAAGCAGAGAGGACATCTTGCACCGGCCACTGCCTTTTCCTGGCTCTAAAAGCTGGCTTTACACCCCCCAATGTGTGGCACCCAGGGCGGACCGCCCCCCCGTAGGTACGCCACTGGCTGTGATTTATTGCTTTACTCCCTATTGTTTGAAATATGTTGTATGCTTGTGCTACCCACTACAAAGTACATATTATTATATTCATACTTGGCTTGAAGGTATTTATTGTCCCGTGACACTCAATGGCTCCTCCTTTCAACTCCTATGTCCAAAACAGGGTAGGTAGTTTTTTAGAGATTGGTAGGAGTAACCACAGAGTTTTTGGCTAAAAAGTCTCTTCTTAAAAAGAAGACTTTTGGCTGACAGTTTTAATACTCTGCCAATATTCTGCCATTTAGATGTTTCTAAGGAGAAGGTGTCATGGCTGGTTCTAAGAATTTTCTAGAGAGTCTCACGGGTTGATTTACTAAAACTGGAGAGTATGAAATTTGGTGCATCTGTTCATGGTAGCCAATCAGCTGCTAATTTCAGCTTGTTCAATTAACCTCTTCACACCCTCGCTATAGCCGAAAGACGGCTACAGCACAGGCCGTGGGATGCGGGTAGCGCGCTCTGTGATCAGCGAGTCCATGAGACTTGTCTGTGATTAGTAGGGATGGGCCGAACACCCCCCCTGTTCGGTTCGCATCCAGAACATGCAAACAGGCAAAAAATGTGTTCAAACACGTGAACACCATTAAAGTCTATAGGGCACGAACATGAAGAATCAAGAGTGCTAATTTTAAAGGTTAATTTGCAAGTTATTGTCATAAAAAGTGTTTGGGGACCTGGGTCCTGCCCCAGGGGACATGTATCAATCCAAAAAAGTTTTAAAAACGGACATTTTTTTGGTAGCAGTGATTTTAATAGTGCTTGAATTGGAACAATAAAAGTGAAATATTCCTTTAAATTTTGTACCTGGGGGGTGTCTATAGTATGCCTGTAAACTAGCGCATGTTTATAACAGTCCGAGAGAAAAATGACATTTCTAAAGGAAAAAAAGTCATTTAAAAGTGCTAGCGCTAGTGCCGGCTATTAATGAATTGTCGGTCCCGACAATACACATAAAAGTCATTGAAAGTCATTGAAAAATAAAAAAATAAAAATGCGTGGGGGTCCCGCAAAATTCAATTACTAGGTCCTTCAGGTCTGGTATGAATATTAAGGGGAAGTCCGCGCCAAAAAAAAAAAAATGGCGTGGGGTTCCCCCCAAAAATCCATACCAAAAGGGTCAGATATGGATTTTAAGAGGAACTCCACACCAAAATTTTTTTTTTAAATGGCGTGGGGTTCCCCCAAAAATCCACACTAGACCCTTATCTGAGCACGCAACCTGACAGGCTGCAGGAAAAGAGGGGGGACAAGAGAGCCCCCCCCTGAACTGTACCAGGCCACATGCCCTCAACATGGGGAGGATGTTCCCATGTTGATGGGAACAAGGGCCCCATCCCCACAACCCTTGCCCGGTGGTTGTGGGGGTCTGAGGGCGGGGGGCTTATCGGAATCCCGCCCCCCTATGTGAATTGGTAAGGGGTACATTGTACCCCTACCATTTCACAAAAAGAAAGTGTCAAAATGTTAAAAAACCACAGGAGACGGCTTGGGACAAGTCCTTTTAAAAAATAAAAAAGAGATTCCAGCGATGTAATCCAATAAATACATTTTCCTACTCCAGTGATGTAATCCAATTCTCGATCTCCAGTGATGGATGATCTTCAGCGACTCCAGTGAGGAACACGCACAGGATTCTGCCTCCACCGGAGGCACCCAGCTAAACAGCTCTTATGTAGCTGAGGGCGGGGCCATTCATCACGTGACCCCGCCCCCCCTCTGACAAGGGGAAACACCAGGGTTTCCCAGTGATGTGTACGGGTGACCCCGCCCCCCTCTGATGCAACGCAGGATTCCCGTTGCATCGCTGGAGATCGAGAATTGGATTACATCGCTGGAGTAGGAATATGGATTTGTTGGATTACATCGCTGGAATCTCTTATTTATTTTTTTATTTTTAATAAAGAACTTGTCCCAAGCCATCTCCTGTGGTTTTTTTTAACATTTTTACACTTTCTTTTTTGTGAAATGGTAGGGGTACAATGTACCCCTTACCAATTCACATGGGGGGGCGGGATCTGGGTGTCCCCTTTGTTAAAGGGGGCTTCCAGATTCCGATAAGCCCCCCACCCACAGACCCCCACAACCACCAGGCAAGGGTTGTGGGGATGAGGCAGGTAATGGAATTTTGTGGGACCCCTATGCCTTTTTTTTTTCAATGAATTTCAATTACATTCATGTGTATTTTCGGGACCGACAATTCATTAATAGCCGGCACTAGCGCTAGCACTTTTAAATGACTTTTTTTTCCTTTAGAAATTTTGCTCTCAGACTGTTATAAACATGGGAAACATGTTCTACACACACAGGCATACTATAGACGTCCCCAGGTATGAAATTTAAAGGAATATTTCACTTTTATTGTTTCACTTTAAGCATTATTAAAATCACTGCTCCTGAAAAAACGGCCATTTTGAAAACTTTTTTTTGCATTGATACATGTCCCCTGGGGTAGGACCCAGGTCCCCAAACACTTTTTATGACAATAACTTGCATATTAACCTTTAAAATTAGCACTTTAGATTTCTCCCATAGAATTTTATAGGGTGGTCTGTGGCTTTCAGTTCGGTGAACGGGCGAACAGCCAATGTTCGAGTCGAACTCATGTTTGACTTGAACAGATAGCCCATCCCTAGTGAGTCCATGAGACACGCATGATCACAGATCAGAGTAAGGGGCCGATCCCGGCCCTTTACCACGTGATCAGGTGTCAGATGCTGAGAGCGTGAGATCGCTAACAGCGTGAGGAGAAAAAAATAAGCCAATTAGCGGCTTGTGTTAATGGGACATAAGTCCCATACACAAAGAGCCACTGCTATTAACTAGTGCCCACCAGTGCCACCTACCAGTGCATATCAGTACCGCTAAGAAGTGCCCACCAGTGCCACCTATCTATGCCCACCAGTGCTACCAATCAGTGCCCATCAGTGCCCCATCATCAGTGCCACCTATCAGTGCTGCCTATCAGTGTCACCTGCCAGTGCTTATCAGTGCCCATCAGTGCCACCTATCAGCGCCCATCAGTGCCTCTTATCAGTGCTGCCTATCAGTGCCCTTCAGTGCCGCCTATCAGTGCCCATCAGTGCCACCTATTAGTGCTGCCTCATCAGTGCCTCCTGATCAGGGCCCACCAGTGCCACCTCATCAGTGCCCATTAGTGCCATCTATCAGTGCCCATCAGTGCAGCCTCATCAGCCCACATCAGTGAAGGAGAAAAATTACCTGTTTGAAAAATGTTATAACAAGCTATGAAAACAGGTTTTTTTGGTCTTTTTTGTTTGTTTAGCAAAAAATAAACCCCCCAGTAGTGAATAAATACCACCAAAAGAAAGCTCTATTTGTGTGAAAAAAAAAATGATAAAAAAAGGCATATGGGCACAGTGTTGCATGATCAAGTGAAAGAGCGAAAGTGCTGAAAGCTGAAAATTGGCCTGGGCAGGAAGGGATTTTAAGTGCCCAGTAAGAAAAAGGGTAAGTTTTGACAAAAATCCTGGTTGATTGGTTTCTATGCAGAGCTGCACCAGATTTTTCACTCTCCAGTTTTGGTAATTCAATCCCAAATGTCCCCACACAGACCCATTAAAATATAACGTACGGGGGTGATTTCTAAATTTTTGACCCATTTTTCGGACAGGGGGTGTTTATATATAATTTTCAATGAAGATCTGCAAAACATAGTACAGACAGGGTTAATTATGTTAGACATAATTAACCCTGCATGTAAGAGCATTTAAGGATTTAAGCAAACTAAAACACTTAAAAAAAGTTAACCAGCAATTTTTAATTTTTTTAAGTTTTGATATATTAATGGGAACATGTAACAAATTTAAAATAGATGTTATCTTAAGTTGGCTGCAGATGTGTAAACACAGTTGCATTCTGTCTCAAATAGTATTAGCAGCTCAATAAATGCTTTTTAACCACTTAAGGACCAGACCATTATGCTGCTTAAGGACCAGAGGACTTTTTCCAATTTGGCACTGCGTCGCTTTAACTGCTAATTGCATGGTCATGCAATGCTGTACCCAAACAAAATTTGCGTCCTTTTCTTCCCACAAATAGAGATTTCTTTTGATGGTATTTGATCACCTCTGCCATTTTTATTTTTTGCGCTATAAACGGAAAAAGACCGAAAATTTAAAAAAAAAATGATATTTTCTACTGTTTGTTATAAAAAAAATCCAATAAACTCAATTTTAGTCATACATTTAGGCCAAAATGTATTTGGCCACATGTCTTTGGTAAAAAAAAGTCAATAAGTGTATATTTATTGGTTTGCGCAAAAGTTATAGCATCTACAATCTAGGGTACATTTTCTGGAATTTACACAGCTTTTAGTTTATGACTGCCTATGTCATTTCTTGAGGTGCTAAAATGGCAGGACAGTACAAACCCCCCCAAATGACCCCATTTTGGAAAGTAGACACCCCAAGGAAATTGCTGAGAGGCATTTTGAACCCATTGAATATTTTTTTTTTTTGTCCCAAGTGATTGAATAATGACAAAAAAAAATATTTACAAAAAGTTGTCACTAAATGATATATTGCTCACACAGGCCATGGGCATATGTGGAATTGCACCCCAAAATACATTTAGCTGCTTCTCCTGAGTATGGGGATACCACAAGTGTGGGACTTTTCGGGAGCCTAGCTGCGTACGGGGCCCCGAAAACCAATCACCGCCTTCAGGATTTCTAAGGGTGTCAATTTTTGATTTCACTCTTCACTGCCTATCACAGTTTCGGAGGCCATGGAATGCCCAGGTGGCACAAACCCCCCCAATGACCCCATTTTTGAAAGTAGACACACCATGCTGTTTGCTGAGAGGCATGGTGAGTATTTTGCAGCTCTCATTTGTTTTTGAAAATGAATAAAGACAAGAAAAAACATTTTTTTTTCTTTCTTCAATTTTCAAAACTTTGTGACAAAAAGTGAGGTCTGCAAAATACTCACTATACCTCTCAGCAAATAGCTTGGAGTGTCTACTTTCCAAAATGGGGTCATTTGGGGGGGGGGGGGTTTGTGCCACCTGGGCATTCCATGGCCTCCGAAACTGTGATAGGCAGTGAAGAGTGAAATCAAAAATTTACGCCCTTAGAAAGCCTGAAGGCGGTGCTTGGTTTTTGAGGTCCCGTACGCGGCTAGGCTCCCAAAAAGTCTCACACATGTGGTATCCCTGTACTCAGGAGAAGCAACAGAATGTATTTTGGGGTGTAATTTCACATATTCCCATGGCATATTTGAGCAATATATCATTTAGTGACAACTTTGTGCAAAAAAAAAAATTTGTCTCTTTCCCGCAACTTGTGTCACAATATAAAATATTCCATGGACTTGACATGACTCTCAACAAATAGCTTGGGGTGTCTACTTTCCAAAATGGGGTCATTTAGGGGGGGTTTGAACTGACCTGGCATTTTATGCACAACATTTAGAAGCTTATGTCACACATCACCCACTCTTCTAACCACTTGAAGACAAAGCCCTTTCTGACACTTTTTGTTTACATGAAAAAATTATTTTTTTTTTGCAAGAAAATTACTTTGAACCCTCAAACATTAAATCTTTTTTTAAAGCAAATGCCCTACAGATTAAAATTGTGGGTGTTTCATTTTTTTTTTCACACAGTATTTGCGCACACATTTTTCAAACGCATTTTTTGGGGAAAAAACACACTTTTTTAAATTTTAATGCACTAAAACACACTATATTGCCCAAATGTTTGATGAAATAAAAAAGATGATCTTAGGCCGAGTACATGGATAGCAAACATGACATGCTTTAAAATTGCGCACAAACGTGCAGTGGCGACAAACTAAATATATTTTTAAAAGCCTTTAAAAGCCTTTACAGGTTACCACTTTAGATTTACAGAGGAGGTCTACTGCTAAAATTACTGCCCTCGATCTGACGTTCATGGTGACACCTCACATGCATGGTGCAATTGCTGTTTACATTTGACGCCAGACCGAAGCTTGCGTTTGCCTTGGCGCGAGAGCAGGGGGGGACAGGGGTGCTTTTTTTTTTTTCTTTATTATTTTTTTGCTTTTTTACCTTATTTTTAAACTTTTCCTTTCATTTTTTTTTGTAAATCATTTTTATTGTTATCTCAGGGAATGTAAATATCCCCTATGATAGCAATAGGTAGTGACAGGTACTCTTTTTTGAAAAAATTGGGGTCTATTAGACCCTAGATCTCCCCTCTGCCCTCAAAGCATCTGATCACAGCAAGATCGGTGTGATAAAATGCTTTTCCAATTTCCCAATGGCGCTGTTTACATCCGGCAAAATCTTAGTCATGAAATGCTCGTAGCTTCCAGTTTCTTAGGCCATAGAGATATTTGGAGCCACTCTGGTCTCTGATCAGCTCTATGGTCAGCTGACTGAATCACTGGCTGCATTCTCAGGTTCCCTGTTGAGACAGGAGAGCCAGAGAAAAACACGGAAGACGGTGGGGGGGCATTCCCTCCCACTGCTTGTAAAAGCAGTCTAGATTGCTTTTACATGAAAGCCGACCGCTGGCTGAAAAGAATGATACCAAGATAATACCTAAACCTGCAGGCATCATTCTGGTATAACCACTCAAAGTCGTGAATAGCGTACCTGAAGACAAAAAAATGGTTAACAATAAAGCACAGTAAACGGTAAAGTATAAAAAATTGCATTCCTGAAAAGCAAACATGATAAAACATAATAACAATAAAACATTGCAGAATAGAATACAGTAAAAAAGAGCAGAACAATAGAGAGAGAATAGAGAGAGAGAGAACAATAAAACGGCAACTATTTTTTTATTTTATATATTTTTTATTTTTTTTTATTTTTTTTTTACACTTTTTTTTGTAACTAACTTTTATAACTCTAACTGGTTCCAGGTTCGGGTCTCTCAAAATGCGATGGCATCTTGGGAGACCCTGTGAAAGTGTGTCTAGTCTGTGCAATGCTGTACCCTACGCTAATACTCAACTAGTGTATGGTAGCGTTCAAAACATTCACCAATGCAAAGACCAGGATTGTCAGGACAGGAGGGACAATAATAGCGGGTGTCACGCCTATATCCGCGCTTGCTGCAGACACAACATCTTTTTTGGGGGGGTTCTTTGGGTAGGGGTACTCGGGAGGACATAAAGGAAATACCTCTCATGCAGCTGACTGCATTTGGTTGGGGATGTGAATGGGGGAAGTACGGGCGCTGCAGAAGTGGTGGGTTCCCAATTAGGATTGGCGAATGCAGGAGGAAGGGCACTATGGGCACGACGGGCCTGTTTGTCTTCTTCTTGGT
Source organism: Lithobates clamitans (assembly GCA_037952925.1). Lineage (NCBI taxonomy): Eukaryota > Metazoa > Chordata > Amphibia > Anura > Ranidae > Lithobates > Lithobates clamitans. The sequence goes on from JBBGZY010000079.1 coordinate 5,702,522, forward strand.
GGCAGCGGGACACTACTTGTATAGATCTGATCGGATCAGATATTGATCTGTTCAGATACTATACCACTAAGGGAGGTGTACGCTGCGTGCGTGGGTGTTAGCGGTACTGGCGCTAACCTGACGCTGCTTGGGGCTGGTGCTTACCAGTTCACCAAAATGCTACCAAAAAAACTGTTAGCGATCGCAGGGATCAGGCCTGACTCTGTAAACGCTGCAGTTATGTGTTTAGTGTTTTGTAAGTGACAGTGATCGATCGATACTGCACTTGAGTGGGCTGGGCCGGGCGGAGGGGCAAAACGCAGGTGCTAGCAGGTATCTGGGCTGATCCCACTAAAACTGCGTTTTTGGGAACCCTAAACTGCTGGGGACGCTAGTATAGATCTGATTGGATCAGATATTGATGCGTCCAGATACTATACCACTAAGGGAGGCGTATGCTGCGTGCGTGGGTGTTAGCGGTACTGGCGCTAACCTGACGCTGCTTGGGGCTGGTGCTTACCAGTTCACCAAAATGCTACCAAAAAATCTGTTAGCGTTCGCAGGGATCAGGCCTGACTCTGTAAACACTGCAGTTATGTGTTTAGTGTTTTGTAAGTGACAGTGATCGATTGATACTGCACTTGAGTGGGCTGGGCTGGGCGAAGGGGGCAAAACACAGGTGCTAGCAGGTATCTGGGCTGATCCCGCTAACACTGCATTTTTGGGAACCCTAAACTGCTGGGGACGCTAGTATAGATCTGATCGGATCAGATATTGATGCGTCCAGATACTATACCACTAAGGGAGGCGTATGCTGCGTGCGTGGGTGTTAGAGGTACTGGCGCTAATCTGACGCTGCCTGGGGCGACGCATATCACCGCCGGGCGATCAGGGGGCTAAACCTTTATTCGGTAATAAATGACGGGTGCCCTGACACTATAAAAAAAAATAAACGAACTAACCAGCGTCACCCGTAACAGTTATACGGTGATCAGTGGTGAAAGGGTTAACTAGGGGGCAATCAAGGGGTTAAAACATTTATAAGATAGTATATGGGGGTCCCTGTCGCTATAAAACGCTGACGGCGAACCTAAATATTTACATCCCTAACTAGAGTCACCAGTGACACTAATACAGCGATCAGAAAAATGATCGCTTAGCGACACTGGTGACAGGGGGTGATCAAGGGGTTAAAACTTTATTAGGGGGGGTTAGGGGGGTACCCTAGACCTACAGGGGGCTAATACTAACTGCCCTAACACAGTAACTGTCACAAACTGACACCATGCAGTAATCAGGAAAAAAAAAACTGCTTGGTGTCAGTGTGACGGGGGGTGATTGGGGGGTGATCGGGGGGGATCGGGGCTTAAAGGGGGGTGTTATGTGTGCCTGGCATGTTCTACTGGGATGTGTTGTGTTTGTGCACTCACTTGGATGTCTTCTCTCCTCTGCGCCGGAACGGAAACTGCCGAGCCGAGGAGAGATGACATCATATCCTCTCCCTCTGTGTACTACACAGAGGCAGGGGAAGCATCTCATTGGCTGGAAGCGATCGTGAGGGGGCGGCCACAATCGGATGGCCTCCCCCTCATCTCTGATCGCTGCCAGACCAACGGCGACCGCCTCAGGCAGGGGGGGGTCTGATCGGACCCCTCGCCCACAGGAAGGCAATCACGTACCAGGTACATGATTTTGCCTGCCCGTGCCATTCTGCTGACGTATATCAGCATGAGGCGGTCGTCAAGTGGTTAATTGTTGCTTGGGTTTCTTGTTTAACCACTTCTGTCACACCGCATTTGCACAGCGGTCTTACAAGCGCACTTTTTTCAATGAAAACATAAGACAACAGTAATGTTTTATATTTTGAAAGATAATGTTAAGCCGAGCATTGATACCCAACATGTCATGCTTCAAAATTGCGCCCGCTCGTGGAATGGCGACAAACTTGCACCCTTAAAAATCTCCATATGCGATGTTTAAAAAATTCTACAGGTTGCATGTTTTGAGTTACAGAGGAGGTAAGGGTTAGAATTATTGCTCTTGCTGTAACGATCACAGTAATACCTCACATGTGTGGTTTGAACACTGGTTTCATATGCGGGCACTACTCACGTATGCGTTCACTTCTGCACGTTAGCTTGGTGGGACAGGGCTTGTATACATTTTTTTTTCTTATTTATTTTACCTTTTTTTTTAGTTTTACACTGTTCTTTAAAAAAAAAAATGCTGTCACTTTTATTCCTATTACAAGGGATGTTTACATGTAAACAGTAAAAAAGCATGACACGACCTCTTAAATATGAGATCTGTCAAAAACACCTCAGATCTCATATTTACACTAAAATGTAAAAAAAAAAAAATGTTGTTTGATAAAAAAATGTTGCTTTAAGAGCTATTGGCCAAAGTGATGTTTTGACATTGTTTCTGCCCTTCATTGGTATAGAGCCAGGTGGGGGCCATCTTCCCCTCACTCAGCTCCATACCACAGAGGACACAGGGCTCAATTGCCTCTGGCATTGCTGGCGGCTTTGGTAAGCCCTATGCCATTGGCGATAAAAGTGACCTCATGGCGAATCCGCTGCAGAGACCACTTTTATCTGAAAGCGGACTGCCCGCTGAAGAAGAGGATACCAGGGTTATGGCAGCTAGCTGCTGCCATAACAATGATATTCCTCTTCAGAGTACTGACGTATAACGATGGCGGGTGGTCCGTAAGGGATCAATCACCACAGGGTTTTTTGCTATATAAACAAAAAGACAGCATTTTGAAAAAAAAAATAGTTTTCTTCATTTCTGTTATAACATTTTGCAAATAAATAATTGTTCATACATTTAGGCTAAAATGTATCGGCTACATTTCTTTGCTGAAAATCACCCATATCAGTGTATTTTATTTAGTCTGTAGGAAAGTTATAAAGTCCACAAACCATTGTATATATTTAATACTGATGTACCGATGGCCTATCTCATTTCTTGAGGCCTAAAAATGTCAGGGCAGTACAAATATCCCCCAAATTACCCCTTTTTGGAAAGTAGACAGTCCAAGGTATTTATTAAGAGGTATGACAGTCTTTTTGTTTTTTTTTAAGTTGTAATTTCTTGTCATCACTTTTTGGAAAATGAAGACAAAAAAAAATCCCATTTTTTTTTACATACTGTCATACTTTTTTTTACAAACAGTGCAGTACAATATAGTAATATAACTGGAGTGGCAGTGATCAGGAACACTGACTGGCAGTGACAGTATGAAAAAAAAAACAATCAATATTTTTTAACATTTAAAGAAAAATATTATTACACTTTTTTTCATTTTTTTTTACATTTTTTTAGCACACTGTGACCAGAGCAATATAATGTTACCATAGGAACCAAAAAAAAACTACAATACCATATCCACAATTCTATACCCACAGTTGGTTCAGAGGAAGGTGAAAAACCCCAGCAAAGCATGATCCAATTTGCTACAGCAGGGGAAAAAATTCCTTCCTGATCCCCCGAGAAACAATCAGACTTTCCCTGGATCAACTTTACTTATAAATGTTAGTACCCTGTTATAGTATGTACATTTAGGAAAGAATCCAGGCCTTTCTTAAAGCAATCTACTGAGCTTGCCAGATCCACCTCTGAAGAGAGTCTATTCCACATTTTCACAGCTCTTACTGTAAAGAAACCTTTCTGTATTTGGAGATGTGTCCTCTGTGATGACCTTAAAGTGAATAACTTTATGATTGCTTATAGCAGTGAATTTCATTGCTACTGTATAAACAAGCATTTTATTGAATTAAACAGATTCATTCATTTTGTTTTGTTGTGATTACCTGTGATTGGCCAGAGCTAATTGGCCAGAGCTAATGACATGGTACAGATGGGCTGTGATTGGCCTGAACCATGCGATCACATTGACCAATCACAGCTAGCAACACAATTGTACACAATGGGTGGAATAAAAGGAAGCCATCCATTGTTTACAACTGTCATGTGATCTGCTGTGATTGGTCACTGCAGTCACATGGTCCTGGCAGCAAGCTGGTACACTGATCAGTCATTGGCTGTGTCGGGTGGACACAGCTGGTAACAGGTCCTGTTGCTGTGTCCCGTGGCCAAGTGAGTGGCACCTTTTTAGAGGATGTCATATGATGTCCACCAGAAGGAGGAAAGTCCCACCCAGCCATCAATCTGCTATAGACCAGGCAGGAAGGTGTTAAAGCTAATTTCCAGGGAAACAGTTATTTACAAATATGGACACCATTTTACTTGCCCAATGACTTGTATTACTGTCCATCCAGTCCCAAGATGTACAAAGCTATTCCACCCAGCACAGTCCTTTCTGGCAACACAGTAGACCTGATGTTTCTTTACTGCAGCTATAACTTACTGGTCTACCTCTCCTCCAGTCTGTGACTTGACAGTAAAAATAGAAGCAGCAGACTGGTTACTTTATCTGTCACTTTGCTCTCCCCAATTAACAGTGTGCCCAGTGTTAACAGTGTGTACATCGGCAGAGCTATTGATCCTTGTACAGCTTCTCCCTCTCCAAATCTGAGCTTTCCTGTACAGAATGTTGTAATAGGCCAATACCAAGTCAAATTCAGATAGTTAAAATACTGTACTTGCAATATAAACAATTATTTCATTACAAGTTAATTAATATCAACATTCATTAATTTAAGTCATTATACTGTATCTGTCTACATTACGTGTTAAGCCATTCAGAGATAGACTCCAATTTTAGGGCCATGGCAAACAGTTTATTTTTCTTTCAATAATCAGATTATGGGGTAAAGGTAATAAAAAAAACCTGGGGTAGTAATTTCAGATTAAAATTAGATTTGTGTTGTTAGAATTATCTAGTCAGAGCTTTTGATGGTCTGATTTCCAAATGACAGACGGAACCCCCCTCCCCGGTATATAGAGGAACCTCCAGAATTTACTGTACTTTGTAGATCTTTATCCCTTTCACTGCCAGGCCCTGTGCTCCATTTTGTACACTCAGGTGGCCACACCATTTTTGCAATTTTTCTTTGCTTTTTTGTTTTTCCCTTATAGCTTTTAGAGTTTGTAAAAGACCCCCTAAACCATATATTTTCTGAAAGCATACAATCAGTAGAATAAAAAGAAAACCCCATGGTAGTTGCACAAATGTTTATCAAACCAATATATTTGCAAAAAATACACTAAAACCATTATTAGCAGATAAACCATAGTACATTTTACACAATTCCTACCAAATATAAAAGTTTAACCTGTATTGAGTTAATAAATAACAAATATTTGTAGCTTTTAAATTGCTCCTTTTTGCGAAATGGTGAAAATTGAACAGACGCACTAGTGTAAATATCCAAATTTCTCTAAAAATCTGAAGGTTTTCATTTTGCCCTTACAGCTTTCAGAATTTGTGAAAGACCCACAAAACCATATATTTTCTGAAAGCAAATAACCTCCAGAATAAAAAAAAGGTGCTACCAATTTTTTAGACCCCACGGTATTTGCGCAAGTGTTTATCAAACCAATATATTCGCAAAAATACACTAAAACCATTATCAGCAGATAAAAGCACAGATACTTTTACAACATTCCTGCTAAATCCCTACTAAATATAAAAGCTTAACCTGTATGAAGTTAATAAATAACAAAAAAAATTAAATTTTACATTGCACCTTTTTGCAAAATGGTGAACATCAAACGTACTCAAAAATGTAAATATCTAAATTTTTCTAAAAATCTGAAGGTTTTAATTTTTCCCTTACATCTTTAGGAATTTGTGGAAGATCCACAAAACTATATATTTTCTGAAAGCATATGACCTCTAGAATAAAAAGAAGGTGCTACTGATTTTTTAGGCCCCACAGTATGTGTGCAAATGTTTATCAAAACAATATGTTTGCTAAAAATACATTAAAACCATTATTAGCAGATAAACACACAGCTAATTTTACAAAATTCCTGCTAAATTCCAACTAAATATAAAAGCTTTACTTGTATAGAGTTAATACATAACAACTACAGTATTTGTAATTATTACATTGTGCCTTTTTTGCAAAATGGTTAAAATCGAATGTACGCAAAAATGTAACTATACAAATTTCTCAAAAAATATGAAGGTTTTCATTTTTCTCTTACTGTATTCAGAATTTATGAAATACCCCCATACCATATATTTTCTGAAAGCATAGGACCAGTAAAATAAAAAGAAGGTGCTATTGATTTTTAAGACTCCAAGATATTTGCGCAAATGTTTACCAAAGCAATATTTTTGCTAAAAATACACTAAAATCATTATTAGCAGATACAAACACAGACAATTTTACTAAATTCCTACTAATCATGAAATCTTAACCTGTATTGAGTTAATAAATAGCAAATATTTGTAAATTTTAAAATGCACCTTTTTGAGAAATAGTGAAAATCGGATGTACACAAAAGTTTTAGAAAATCTGTGGGTTTTCCTTTTTCATTTACTGCTTTCAAAATTTGTAAAAGACCACCAAACCATACATTTTCTGAAAGCACATGGCCAGTAGAATAAAAATAAGGTGCTACAGATTTTTAAGGCAGCACAACATTTGTGGAAATGTTTATCAAAACAATATTTTCGCTAAAAAATACACTTAAATCCTTAATAGTGCACATAAACGCAACGTAACTTACAAAATTCCTGCTAAATTGCTACTAAAGCCTCATTCACATATGTCATACTAAAGTGAACACCCATGGAGGGCCATGTTTACCTGCATAGGAATGCACAGGTGTTCCATGCATCCCCATACATTTATGTCAATTGGGGTGCAACAGCTGCACAGGCATAGCTGTTGTTCCCAATCTGACATCCGAGTGGGTGTGGGTACATGGCCCTGAATGCAGACAGTGTGAGCTCAGGGACATGCATGCGGACCTACATGGATGTAAAATTGGGAGCAACAGCTTTGTTAGTGCAGGTGCTACATTTCAAATTAAATCAATGGGACTGCCTGCACAGAGATGCACGGATCACCTGTGCATCTCTGTAAAGGTACATTGTGTATGCCCTGTGTGAACAAGGTCTTAGGCCCCTTTTACACAAGCACACTGATTGGGTCTGCCTATCTGTTTTTCAGGTGGACCCAATCGAACCACCCATTGTTCTCTATGGAGAGGCTGATGTAAATGGACATGTGTCCATTTACACCCGCCTGCATCCGATCAAGTCTAGTCTGCTAAAAACAGAGGGATGGGGATCCCATTCCCCATCCATCTACCAGATGGGATCAGAAGGTATTATCCAAATTAACAGGCAGTATCTGACTTATCAGGTGGTCCTTTTCCATCAAACCACCCCATAGAGAATAGCGAGCTGTGTCTGTGTCCGCTCTTCATCAGCCTGCCTGCTCAGCAAGGATCAGCAAACAAATCCCCCTCTGAGCAGGCAAATCTGCTTGATAGAGTCTGCTCTATGTGAAAGGGGTCTTACCATGAGCAGGCGAGCCATTAGGGGCACTCGGGCACCATGCTCTGCAAGGTGCCTGGCTCATATGCTTTTTTTTTTTCAAGCTACACGATTAGAGCCTGAAGCTCTAATTGGCTTGAAAAAGATTGAGCAGAGGGTTGCAGAGCATTGCAACCTTTTTCTGAGACAGAGAAAGGGACTGAAGATATGTTTATCAAGCCCCCCTAAGCCCTACTTCACTCCCACTCATACCTCTCTCCCCTCCCCCTCTGCCGTGCTCCCCAGCCTGACACATCACGAAGATCAGTGCAGAGAGAAGCTGCAGGCAGCGGGGGGAGGAATTAGAGATGCCGTTCGGTGCAGCCATGGATCAGGGGTGCGGGGGAAGTTGGGGGGTGATCTGACCAGTGGGGGGACACATCTGGATTCCCCCCAAGCCCCATGCAGAGTCTGAAGCCGGCAGCAGTGGCAGAGGAGCGATGCCGGGTAATGATGGGGGCTGTGGGGATCCGGTTTGGGGGGATGGATTGGGTGGAGGGGATCAGTGCTGGGGGGAGGGGGTAAAGGGAATAGGAAAGGAGAGGGGGCAGTTTAAGATGAAAGGGAGTAGCAGGAGGTGGACAGGGAAGCGGCAGCATCGGTGGGGGGCCACATTTAGGGTTAATAACTCTGATTAGCGGGTTGTAATTTGCTGATCAGAGTCATAGAATTGTTCAGCAGAGTCTGCTGAACAATTCTGATAAAAGCTTATGGTTATTAAAGTGACCATAACCTTATAGGAGAGGGAGAAATGGGGTCTGTACGCCATACGGACTTGGCCACCTGCAGGCACTTCAGTAGGTCCATATGGCATATGAACTTGGCAGTGAAAGGGTTAATGCTGCTTTTTTTTCCCTTTTGTTTGTATGGATTATGACATTTTAAAAAATATACAGTGCATTTTTAATTATAAATGTAAACAAAATTGCCATATAAACAGACACACAGTAGACACCTATTATGAATAGATTGTTGTGACAAATCTATACCTATTTTTTTTGTTGTTTGCTTTTAAGCAATTCTTAACAAACAGCGTTACATGTAATTTACTCACACAGTTCATGAATTCAGACAAAAGGTAAATTGTACATTTCTGTTATATGGCCACAAACAGAGCCTATATACACTTCACACACTGTTGATTATTGATCCAGTTATTATGTGACAGATAGCTCTCTCAATCTGTTTCAGGAAGTCTGATAAGGAAGTTATATTTATCCCAACCAAGGAATAAATATGACCAAGATAAGTATCTGCCAACTGTTTCCTAATTACGCAAGGCAAACAAGGATGACTGTGAAAATGATCAGTGTATTGTAAGGCAACAATACCAGTAATCAGGAATGTTGAAAAGAGCTAATATTAGAGCCAGCTAACAGTAGAAATAGAGAATAATGTAAGGCGGTATATTGCCCTTTTCAGTTTGCTTTAAATAGACATGTGTTTTGGTACTTCTGTAGACCAAATTTTGGCTGTACAGTATATTTCTTCTAAAATCTGCTGAAGGGAGATTGAGCAAAACCTTGTGTGTCCTTTGCTGTCCTAAATATATAACAGTGTAAGCTTTATTTATATAATTTTTCATGCCCTATTTTTTTAGTGTCAGAAACCATGAATCAGACTGAGACAGCAGTACAGTTAAATCATACTTGTTTAATAATAATAAAAAACGTAGCCAGAGTTCAAGAACCTGAATGGATAGTCAGACAAGCCAAAAAGTTAGGGAGCCAGAGAACAGCGTAGTAGAACTGCAAACAGGATCTGGATCCAGATAAGATAATTTAAGAGAAATTAAAATTATGTAATGGTATAACCGCAAGCAAGGTTCCTTTGAAATGTGCTATCGAGGCAAGTAGTCGTAGGTTAGTGGTTCCTTCCTCTACGCTGGGGAGAATGCCCTCTATCCGCGATTAAGTAGTGGACATAAACTATGCATAATTCAAACGATGGTACTCTGACAACCTAGTGTAGTGCCTTCCTGAGGGGTAGCGCTAGTCTATCCCTCTGGTCTAAATAGCGCTCTGTTTTCCTGTGGTGAATTAATACTATGTATTGCATTATGTAAAAATTATAGTGCTCAATCCCATAAATATAGGAGTGGCACCAAAATGGAATACTGCAATCCGTAGTTATTTTTTTGTTTTTTTGTTTTTTCTCTCTCCTTCCCCCTCACTGGTGGGAAAAAAGAGAGAAAGGACACCAGTGGTGCCAAAAAAAAAAAAAGGAAGAAAGCAACAGGAATTAGAGGAAACAGGAATAGATAGGTATGAAGAAAGGAGGGGTGGGTGTAGGATTCCGGCGAGGCCGACGACCCACGGCCCTGGAGCCCCCAGAAAACGGGCATCTATGTGTAAGAGTTGTATTCGTCTGAAAAGCGGAACATATCCCAATGTGTCCAACGGGTGCCATGTTCTTCCTCCTTTTCCCTAAGAGCAGCTGTGAGGCTCTCCATTTGCTGAATATCACAGACCCTGCCAAACCATTGTGTCACTGTTGGGGGGGACTGCTGCTTCCACATGCTGGGAACACACGCCCTAGCCGCGTTCAACAGGTGTTTCAGCAGAGATTTGTAGTACCGCTTACTAGACATCGGAGTCAGATTCAGGAGTACTGCCGCTGGATTGTTCTGAAGATCCACATCAGTGAGTTTGTGAATGATTCCTAAAACCTGTCTCCAGAAAGGAGTCAAGGCCGAACATTCCCAGAAGATGTGGATTAGTGTGCCATTTTGTGTGCCACATCTCCAACATAGGGGACTCTGCCCCGGGAAAATGGATGCTAACACCGAAGGTGTCCTGTACCATCGTGTCAGAATTTTGAAGGTAATTTCTTGGTATTCGCTACATTAGAGGATTTATGTGCAAAGAAGAGAATTTGTGTCTTTTGGTCTTCTGTAAACGTGGTGTTCAAATCTCTCTCCCACTTCACTAGGTATGAGGGGTCCTGTTGGGACGTATGAGACAGTAAAATATTGTAGGATTGGGAAAGAGATTTCCGAATTGGTTCCTCGCCCATGCACAGCTCCTCAAAGGGTGTGGGTTGTCTACAGAAACCGCTGACCTCTGGAAGAGATCTGAGAAAGTGTGACAATTGCTGTATCTTCCATCTGCCCAGTATGGAGGAGTTGAAACTAGAGTAGATGTTAGAAGGGTCCTTCCATTCAAGAGGCCCACAAAAAGAGGAGGCTCTAACTAATCTCCGGTCCGAGTGGAGCTGAAAGGACCTATCGGAGAGGCCTGGATGGAAATCTGGATGTCCAATTATGGGTGTCATTGGGGAAGGAAAATTAGGTGTCTCTGCCAGTTGGAAGTATCTACAGAGTTCCTCCAAAGTAGGTTCCAGCAATGGGTGGGAAGGTGAGAATCTGGAGGGGTGAGTTCCACTCCATGGTAAACCGTTAATGGGAAACGTGATTGTTTCCTGTTCTAACCCAATCCACAGCTTATGTGCTGAGTGCCTGCACCAGTCTACTACTCTGTTCATGTGGACTGCTGTGAAATATAGTGCTGGGTCAGGGAGGCCAACGCCTCCTCTCAATTTTGGTCTCTGCAATAGGGATCTCTTGAGCCTCGGCGGTCTGCCCTGCCAAACATATCTAACGAATATTGATCTTATCTTACGGAAAAAGTCCTGTGGTATCCTAACAGGCAATGCCTGAAGGAGGTAGAGCAGTCTCGGCATGATGTTCATTTTTAAAACATTGCATCTACCGAACCAGGACACCGCCAGGCCTTTCCATCTGTCTAAATCTGAGGATAAAACGCTCAGGAGTGGTTGAAAGTTGAGTTGATAAATGAGGTGTAAATCCGAGGGAATTTTTGTACCTAGATATTTAATGGCCTGGGGAGACCACCGGAAGGGGAAATTGCCGCTTATGGCGGCCCTGGAGCTAGGGGTAAGAGTGATATTTAGCGCCTCTGACTTTTGGAGGTTGATCTTGAAATCCGATAAATCCCCATATTTACGTATTACCGATAGTAAGTTTGGAAGAGTCGTGTGTGGGTCTGAGATGTAGAACAACAGGTCGTCTGCGTATGCGGCAATTTTATGATGATAAGTGCTCGTTATGATTCCCTTGATGTCCTGGTTGAGCCTTATATGTTGTAATAGGGGCTCTAATGAAATTATAAAAAGGAGCGGGGAAAGTGGGCATCCCTGTCTCGTACCGTTGCTTAACTTGAAGGGGTTAGAAGTAGTCCCATTTACTCTAACAGTTGCTGTGGGAGAGGAATATATGGCAGAAATCCAGGATAAAATGGGGGCTGGCATGCCGAGGCGTCGCAGGGTGGCCAGGAGGAAAGTCCAATTCACCCTGTCAAACGCCTTTTCAGCGTCCGTGGACAACAAAATGAATGGGATGTTAAGGCGTTTAGACCTAGCCACCACATTTATCGTCCTGATAGTGTTGTCTCGAGCCTCTCTGTTACGGATGAAACCTGCTTGGTCTAGATTATGCGTTGTAGGACAGAGCCCATGCGCTCAGCCAGAATTTTTGTGAATAACTTCAGATCACAATTAAGAAGGGAGATAGGCCTGTAACTTGCGCACAGCAGCGGGTCTTTCTCAGGTTTGGGGATGACAGATATGCTGGCTTGTAGGATATCTGCAGGTATGGCGTGGTTATCTAGTATGGCATTGAAGGCAGTAACGAAGTGAGCTGCTAGTTGAGATTGGAAAGTTTTATAATAGGTGATGGTAAAACCATCGGGCCGGGTGCTTTCCCCGTCGGGGTGTTGGCTAGTGCTTTTGTGAGCTCATCTGCGGTAATAGGCTGTGAGAGCAGGTCTATCTCTTCCTCATTGAGGGTAGGTAGTTTCGCAGCCGCAAGATACGTTTCTATAGCTTCTAGGCTATTCTAGTTCTGCTCCCCCGAAGGAGAAGAATGTAAATTGTACAGGGCTTCATAAAATACCCTGAAAGATTCAGCCATTTCTGCGGAATCGTGAATTTTGGATCCTGTAGGGGAAGATAATGCGGTGATGTAGGAAAGATTACGTTGAGTCTGTATGGCGTTTGCTAGTGATCTGCTACACTTATCCCCGAATTCATAAAAGGTTCTACGTGTCCAAGCAAGTCTTTAACAGGAACACAGGAGAGCGTCTCTAGAGATGTGACCAAGTTGAAGGTAAAGATCACCTGGACGGGATGGCTTAAGTAGGCAGGACTGATGAGCAGGATCATCAACAGGTGAGTCACTGTGGAGAGATAGGAGCTGGCAATTAGCTGACAGTTGAGCAGCCAGCTCAGAGAAGGAAGGGCTGGGTCCAGCCCTGACATACAACTATGGTAGCTTTATCTGGAGGCATTTGCTTTTCAACTATCGCAAACTACACTTATGCTTTTAGTGAAATATATTAATTTAGAAAATCATGTTTCAGCTGAATTACATTCTTGAAATCAACGCAGCACCACATTCTCCATAGCATATTTAAGCCTCCTAAACACGATCCGATTTTCAGATGACCGTTCATCCGTTTTTTGTTGCATGCTAGTCTCATGTCAAAAGTGAAGAGGCTACTCATCATACGAAAATTCTCGTATGACTAAAATACAACTTCAGAAGTGACGTAATGTGTTGAATAGTTTTCCATGTATTCTTTTGTTTCTGAGCATGCGTAGTCTTGCTCTTATTATTATTTTCATACGAAAACTGTACTAATTAAATGAAAATCGGACGTTGAGTTCACATATGACAAAAATTTTATAGTTCATTTTATAGTGCACATCCAGCTTTTGTCTGCCGAAAAAACGGAATCGGCTGTCGGAAAGCACCATACTAACAGAATCAGAAAATTGGCAGATCGGTCATGTTACTTGTTACTTGTTACAAATGTTACTTCCGATTTTCGTACCGGGCATTTAGAGAACTAATATGTTTTACATTTACAATAAAAGCTAGAAAAGAGTTTATAAAAAGGCTTTAATACATAGCAATTGTCAGTGCTAAGGTGCTAATACATGAGTAGAGTTTTCATTAAAAACAGCAATGAAAGATCTGCCCATCATATCTACAACCATCACACAGTGGAACCCACTGCAACTTTTAACTAGATGGGTTTGATAGAAGGCTACATGCTCTGTTATATTCATGCCAGTTTCACCCCCTCTACAAATCGGGGCTGGCACAAGGGGTAGGCAAGAGGGGGGCCTGCCCTGGGTGCCAGGGTTTATTGCAGGGATTGGGGCACCCTGACACTAACCCTAAGAGAATCAGGGGAACCCAGTTTGGCATCTTTGCCCTTGGCGCTGGATGACCTTGTTCCTGCACTGCTACCAATGACAGGTCCTTGCTCTTCCTGCAGCTTCATTGCTAGCATCATCTCAAACACTTGCATGGCATTTATTTCTCTGGCCATATAACATACCTCTTGTACATATAGACAAGAGATACATTGTCCTGGTCCTCAGTCCAGGGGAAAACTGTACCACACATGCACTGCGTTGAGTATACAATTATAAAAATAATTGGTAACAGAAAGTGAAATACTTTTTTGGGCAGAAAAGGTATGCAGAATTGTTGATTTACTAAAGGTTGTACACTTTGCAAGTGGAGTTGCGCTCTGCAAATGTAGCTGCTCCAGAGCTTAGTAAATGAGGGAGAGTTCTACTGAATTCCATTATCCAATCATTTGCAAGCAAAAATGCTGTTTCAATTTTTCAGTCAAATTTATTGAGTGGTGTCAGCAGGGCCACTCATGGCTTGAATTTGGCCGATCTAAATGAACTGGACAAAATTTGAATAAAATCCAACCTATACTTGGCCATCTTTAGTTCAAAGATTTAAAGCTTGCAGTGATTGATTTATAAAATCTGGAGCAAGGAAATCTTGGGAAAAATTGCACTTGAAATTTGTAAATGTCTTCTTCATTTGAATGAAACAAGGAACTTAATTGGTTATAATGCACATCTGTTCTACTTTTGTCATATTCCCTTGCTTTAGCTTTTTTTTCCTGTATATTCTTTCTTGCATAAAATCAAAATCTAAGGGTTCTCGCTCTTAACTAGGGATGAGCTTCGAGTTCGAGTCGAACTTATCTTCGACTCGAACATCGGCTGTTCGCCAGTTCACCGAACAGCGAACAATTTGGGGTGTTTGCAGCAAATTCGAGAGCCACGGAACACCCTTGTAAAGTCTATGGGAGAAATCAAAAGTGCTAATTTCAAAGGCTTATATGCAAGTTATTGTCATAAAAAGTGTTTGGGGACCTGGGTCCTGCCCCAGGGGACATGGATCAATGCAAAAAAAAGTTTTAAAAATGGCTGTTTTTTCGGGAGCAGTGATTTTAATAATGCCTAAAGTGAAACAATAAAAGTGTAATATTCCTTTAAATTTCGTACCTGGGGGGTGTCTAGTATGCCTGTAAAGGGGCGCATGTTTCCCGTGTTTAGAACAGTCTGACAGCAAAATGATATTTCAAAGGAAAAAAAGTCATTTAAAACTACTCGCGGCTATTAACCACTTGCCGACCGCCTACCGCATATATACTGCGGCAGAGCGGCACGGGCAGGCAAAATCACGTACCCATACGTGATCTGCCTCCCGCGGGCGGGGGGTCCGATCGGACCCCCCCCCGGTGCCATCGGCGGTCGGCATCTGACTGGGAGCGTCGGGAGGCGAGGGGGAGACCATCCGATCGTGGCCCCCCCCTCGCGATCGCTCCCAGCCAATGGGAATGCTCCTCTGCCTGTGTGTCGTTTCACACAGGCAGAGGATGTGATGTCATCTCTCCTCGGTCTGGCAGTTTCCGTTCCAGCGCCGAGGGGAGATGACATGTAAGTGCACACAACACTCACACACACAGTAGAACATGCCAGGCATACTTTACACCCCCGATCCCCCCCCGATCGCCCCCCGATCCCCCCCCAATCACCCCCCCCCCTGTCACAAACTGACATTAGCAGTATTTTTTTTTTTTTTTTTTTCTGATTACTGCATAGTGTCAGTTTGTGACAGTTAGTGTTAGGGCAGTGAGTATTACCCCCCTTTAGGTCTAGGATACCCCCCTAACCCCCCCTAATAAAGTTTTAACCCCTTGATCACCCCCCCTCACCAGTGTCGCTAAGCGATCATTTTTCTGATCGCTGTATTAGTGTCGCTGGTGACGCTAGTTAGGAACGTAAATATTTAGGTTCGCCGTCAGCATTTTATAGCGACAGGGACCCCCATATACTACCTAATAAATGTTTTAACCCCTTGATTGCCCCCTAGTTAACCCTTTCACCACTGATCACCGTATAACTGTTACGGGTGATGCTGGTTAGTTTGTTTATTTTTTATAGTGTCAGGGCACCCGCCGTTTATTACCGAATAAAGGTTTAGCCCCCTGATCGCCCGGCGGTGATATGCGTCGCCCCAGGCAGCGTCAGATTAGCGCCAGTACCGCTAACACCCACGCACGCAGCATACGCCTCCCTTAGTGGTATAGTATCTGAACGGATCAATATCTGATCCGATCAGATCTATACTAGCGTCCCCAGCAGTTTAGGGTTCCAAAAAACACAGTGTTAGCGGGATCAGCCCAGATACCCGCTAGCACCTGCGTTTTGCCCCTCCGCCCAGCCCACCCAAGTGCAGTATCGATCGATCACTGTCACTTACAAAACACTAAACGCATAACTGCAGCGTTCGCAGAGTCAGGCCTGATCCCTGCGATCGCTAACAGTTTTTTTGGTAGCGTTTTGGTGAACTGGCAAGCACCAGCCCCAGGCAGCGTCAGATTAGCGCCAGTACCGCTAACACCCACGCACGCACCGTATACCTCCCTTAGTGGTATAGTATCTGATCGGATCAATATCTGATCCGATCAGATCTATACTAGCGTCCCCAGCAGTTTAGGGTTCCCAAAAACGCAGTGTTAGCGGGATCAGCCCAGATACCTGCTAGCACCTGCGTTTTGCCCCTCCGCCCGGCCCAGCCCACCCAAGTGCAGTATCGATCGATCACTGTCACTTACAAAACACTAAACGCATAACTGCAGCGTTCGCAGAGTCAGGCCTGATCCCTGCGATCGCTAACAGTTTTTTTGGTAGCGTTTTGGTGAACTGGCAAGCACCAGCCCCAGGCAGCGTCAGATTAGCGCCAGTACCGCTAACACCCACGCACGCACCGTACGCCTCCCTTAGTGGTATAGTATCTGATCGGATCAATATCTGATCCGATTAGATCTATACTAGTGTCCCCAGCAGTTTAGGGTTCCCAAAAACGCAGTGTTAGCGGGATCAGCCCAGATACCTGCTAGCACCTGCGTTTTGCCCCTCCGCCCAGCCCGGCCCAGCCCACCCAAGTGCAGTATCGATCGATCACTGTCACTTACAAAACACTAAACGCATAACTGCAGCGTTCGCAGAGTCAGGCCTGATCCCTGCGATCGCTAACAGTTTTTTTGGTAGCGTTTTGGTGAACTGGCAAGCGCCAGCGGCCTAGTACACCCCGGTCATAGTCAAACCAGCACTGCAGTAACACGTGGTGACGTGGCGAGTCCCATAAGTGCAGTTCAAGCTGGTGAGGTGGCAAGCACAAGTAGTGTCCCGCTGCCACCAAAAAGACAAACACAGGCCCGTCGTGCCCATAGTGCCCTTCCTGCTGCATTCGCCAATCCTAATTGGGAACCCACCGCTTCTGCAGCGCCCGTACTTCCCCCATTCACATCCCCAACCAAATGCAGTCGGCTGCATGAGAGGCATTTTTATGTCCTCCCGAGTACCCCTACCCAGCGAACCCCCCAAAAAAAGATGTTGTGTCTGCAGCAAGCGTGGATATAGGCGTGACACCCGCTATTATTGTCCCTCCTGTCCTGACAATCCTGGTCTTTGCATTGGTGAATGTTTTGAACGCTACCATGCACTAGTTGACTATTAGCGTAGGGTACAGCATTGCACAGACTAGGCACACTTTCACAGGGTCTCCCAAGATGCCATCGCATTTTGAGAGACCCGAACCTGGAACCGGTTACCGTTATAAAAGTTAGTTACAAAAAAAGTGTAAAAAAAAAAAAAATATATGAAATAAAAAAAATAGTTGTTGTTTTATTGTTCTCTCTCTCTCTATTCTCTCTCTCTATTGTTCTGCTCTTTTTTACTGTATTCTATTCTGCAATGTTTTATTGTTATTGTTATTGTTATTGTTATTATGTTTTATCATGTTTGTTTTTCAGGTGTGTAATTATTTACACTTTACTGTGCTTTATTGTTAACCATTGTTAACCATTTTTTTGTCTTCAGGTACGCCATTCACGACTTTGAGTGGTTATACCAGAATGATGCCTGCAGCTTTAGGTATCATCTTGGTATCATTCTTTTCAGCCAGCGGTCGGCTTTCATGTAAAAGCAATCCTAGTGGCTAATTAGCCTCTAGACTGTTTTTACAAGCAGTGGGAGGGAATGCCCCCCCCCCCCAACATCTTCCGTGTTTTTCTCTGGCTCTCCTGTCTCAACAGGGAACCTGAAAATGCAGCCGGTGATTCAGCCAGCTGACCATAGAGCTGATCAGAGACCAGAGTGGCTCCAAACATCTCTATGACCTAAGAAACCGGAAGCTACGAGCATTTTATGACGTAGATTTCGCCGGATGTAAACAGCGCCATTGGGAAATTGGGAAAGCATTTTATCACACCGATCTTGGTGTGATCAGATGCTTTGAGGGCAGAGGAGAAATCTAGGGTCTAATAGACCCCAATTTTTGCAAAAAAGAGTACCTGTCACTACCTATTGCTATCATAGGGGATATTTATATTCCCTGAGATAACAATAAAAATGATTTAAAAAAAAAAAAATGAAAGGAACAGTTTAAAAATAAGATAAAAAAATAATAATAATAAAGAAAAAAAAAAAAAAAAAAAAAAAAGCACCCCTGTCCCCCCTGCTCTCGCGCTAAGGTGAACGCAAGCGTTGGTCTGGCGTCAAATGTAAACAGCAATTGCACCATGCATGTGAGGTATCGCCGCGAAGGTCAGATCGAGGGCAGTAAGTTTAGCAGTAGACCTCCTCTGTAAATCTAAAGTGGTAACCTGTAAAGGCTTTTAAAGGCTTTTAAAAATGTATTTAGTTTGTCGCCACTGCACGTTTGTGCGCAATTTTAAAGCATGTCATGTTTGGTATCCATGTACTCGGCCTAAGATCATCTTTTTTATCTCATCAAACATTTTGGCAATATAGTGTGTTTTAGTGCATTAAAATGTAAAAAAGTGTGTTTTTTCCCCAAAAAATGCGTTTGAAAAATCGCTGCGCAAATACTGTGTGAAAAAAAAAAATGAAACACCCACCATTTTAATCTGTAGGGCATTTGCTTTAAAAAAAATATATAATGTTTGGGGGTTCAAAGTAATTTTCTTGCAAAAAAAAATTATTTTTTTATGTAAACAATAAGTGTCAGAAAGGGCTTTGTCTTCAAGTGGTTAGAAGAGTGGGTGATGTGTGACATAAGCTTCTAGATGTTGTGCATAAAATGCCAGGACAGTTCAAACCCCCCCCAAATGACCCCATTTTGGAAAGTAGACACCCCAAGCTATTTGCTGAGAGTCATGTTGAGTCCATGGAATAATTTATATTGTGACACAAGTTGCGGGAAAGAGACAATTTTTTATTTTTTTTATTTTTTTTTGCGCAAAGTTGTCACTAAATGATATATTGCTCAAACATGCCATGGGAATATGTGAAATTACACCCCAAAATACATTCTGTTGCTTCTCCTGAGTACGGGGATACCACATGTGTGGGACTTTTTGGGAGCCTAGCCACGTACGGGACCCCGAAAACCAAGCACCGCCTTCAGGCTTTCTAAGGCCGTAAATTTTTGATTTCACTCTTCACTGCCTATCACAGTTTCGGAGGCCATGGAATGCCCAGGTGGCACAAAACCCCCCCAAATGACCCCATTTTGGAAAGTAGACACCCCAAGCTTTTTGATGAGAGGTATAGTGAGTATTTTGCAGACCTCACTTTTTGTCACAAAGTTTTGAAAATTGAAAAAAGAAAAAAAAAAATTTTTTTTCTCGTCTTTCTTTATTTTCAAAAACAAATGAGAGCTGCAAAATACTCACCATGCCTCTCAGCAAATAGCTTGGGGTGTCTACTTTCCAAAATGGGGTCATTTGGGGGGGGTTTGTGCCACCTGGGCATTCCATGGCCTCCGAAACTGTGATAGGCAGTGAGGAGTAAAATCAAAAATGTACGCCCTTAGAAATCCTGAAGGCGGTGCTTGGTTTTCGGGGTCCCGTACGCGGCTAGGCTCCTAAAAAGTCCCACACATGTGGTATCCCCGTACTCAGGAGAAGCAGCTAAATGTATTTTGGGGTGCAATTCCACATATGCCCATGGCCTGTGTGAGCAATATATCATTTAGTGACAACTTTGTGCAAAAAAAAAAAAAAAATTTGTCACTTTCCCGCAACTTGTGTCAAAATATAAAACATTCCATGGACTCAACATGCCTCAAAGCAAATAGCTTGGGGTGTCTACTTTCCAAAATGGGGTCATTTGGGGGGGTTTTATGTCATCTGGGCATTTTATGGCCTTCAAAACTGTGATAGGTAGTGAGGAGTAAAATCAAAAATGTACGCCCTTAGAAATCCTGAAGGCGGTGCTTGGTTTTCGGGGCCCCGTACGCGGCTAGGCTCCCAAAAAGTCCCACACATGTGGTATCCCCGTACTCAGGAGAAGCAGCTAAATGTATTTTGGGGTGCAATTCCACATATGCCCATGGCCTGTGTGAGCAATATATCATTTAGTGACAACTTTTTGTAATTTTTTTTTTTTTTTTTTTTTTTGTCATTATTCAATCACTTGGGACAAAAAAAATGAATATTCAATGGGCTCAACATGCCTCTCAGCAAATTCCTTGGGGTGTCTACTTTCCAAAATGGGGTCATTTGTGGGGGTTTTGTACTGCCCTGCCATTTTAGCACCTCAAGAAACGACATAGGCAGTCATAAATTAAAGGCTGTGTAAATTCCAGAAAATGTACCCTAGTTTGTAGACGCTATAACTTTTGCGCAAACCAATAAATATACACTTATTGACATTTTTTTTACCAAAGACATGTGGCCGAATACATTTTGGCCTAAATGTATGACTAAAATTGAGTTTATTGGATTTTTTTTAGAACAAAAAGTAGAAAATATCATTTTTTTTCAAAATTTTCGGTCTTTTTCCGCGTATAGCGCAAAAAATAAAAACGGCAGAGGTGATCAAATACCATCAAAAGAAAGCTCTATTTGTGGGAAGAAAAGGACGCAAATTTCGTTTGGGTACAGCATTGCATGACCGCGCAATTAGCAGTTAAAGCGACGCAGTGCCGAATTGTAAAAAGTGCTCTGGTCAGGAAGGGGGTAAAACCTTCCGGGGCTGAAGTGGTTAATGAATTGTCGGTCGGACAATACACATAAAAGTTCATTGATAAAAATGGCATGGGATTTCCCTACAGGGGAACCCCGAACCTAAATTTAAAAAAAAAATGGTGTGGGGGTCCCCCTAAATTCCATACCAGGCCCTTCAGGTCTTTTATGGATATTAAGGGGAACCCCTGGCCAAAATTTAAAAAAAATGGCGTGGGGTCCCCCCAAAAATCCATACCAGACCCTTATCCGAGCACTCAACCTGGCAGGCTGCAGGAAAAGAGGGAGGGATGAGAGATCACCCCCCCTCCTGAACCGTACCAGGCCACATGCCCTCAACATTGGGAGGGTGCTTTGGGGTAGCCCCCCAAAGCACCTTGTCCCCATGTTGATGGGGACAAGGGCCTCATCCCCACAACCCTTGCCCGGTGGTTGTGGGGGTCTGTGGGCGGGGGGCTTATCGGAATCTGGAAGCCCCCTTTAACAAGGGGACCCCAAGATCACGTCCCCCCTGTGTGAAATGGTAAGGGGGTACAAAAGTACCCCTAGCATTTCACAAAAAACTGTCAAAAATGTTAAAAATGACAAGAGACAGTTTTTGACAATTCCTTTATTTAAAGTCTTCTTTTTTCCATCTTCTTTCTTCTATTTTCTTTCTTCTATCTTCCTTTGGTTTCTTCCTCCATCTTCTTCTTCTTCTGGTTTTTTGGTTCTTTCTCTGGTGTTCTTGTCCGGCATCTTCCTCCGTGGCGTCTTCTTCCCTTCTTCTTCTCGGGCCACTCTGCATCCATGATGGGAGGCTCCCGCTGTGTGACGCTTCTCGTCTTCTGATGGTTCTTAAATAACGGAGGGTGGGGCCACTCGGTGACCCCACCCCCCTCTGATGCACAGGGACTTGATGGGGACTTCCCTGTGGCATTCCCCATGATGTCAGAGGGGGTGGGTTCACCGGGTGGCCCCACCCTCTGTTATCTGAGGGTCCCCTTGTTAAAGGGGCTTCCAGATTCCGATAAGCCCCCCTCCTGCAGACCCCCACAACCAACGGGCAAGGGTTGTTGGGATGAGGCCCTTGTCCCCATCAACATGGGGACAAGGTGCTTTGGGGGGCTACCCCAAAGCACCCTCCCAATGTTAAGGGCATGTGGCCTGGTACGGTTCAGGAGGGAGGGGCACTCTCTCGTCCCCCCCTCTTTTCCTGCAGCCTGCCAGGTTGCGTGCTCGGATAAGGGTCGGTCTGGTATGGATTTTTGGGGGGACCCCACGCCATTTTTTAAAAAATTTTGGCTGGGGTTCCCCTTAATATCCATACCAGACCTGAAGGGCCTGGTATGGAATTTAGGGGGACCCCCACGCCATTTTTTTAAAAAATTTTGGTTCGAGGTTTCCCTGTGGGGAATTCCCATGCCGTTTTTATCAATGAACTTTTATTTGTATTGTCGGACCGATGACTTTTTTTTCCTTTGAAATGTCATTTTGCTGTCAGACTGTTCTAAACACGGGAAACATGCGCCCCTTTACAGGCATACTATAGACACCCCCCAGGTATGAAATTTAAAGGAATATTACACTTTTATTGTTTCACTTTAAGCATTATTAAAATCACTGCTCCCGAAAAAACGGCCGTTTTTAAAACTTTTTTTTGCATTGATCCATGTCCCCTGGGGCAAGACCCAGGTCCCCAAACACTTTTTATGACAATAACTCGCATTTAAGCCTTTAAAATTAGCACTTTTGATTATTCATGTTCGAGTCCCATAGACTTTAGCGGTGTTCACGTGTTCGAACAAATTTTTTGCCTGTTCGCATGTTCTGGTGCGAACCGAACAGGGGAGTGTTTGGCTCAACCCTACTCTTAACTCATAATCCTTGTCTATTATCTGTGCTTTACAAGTTATTGTGAGATTCCATGAACAATTGTATTTTTTATAGCAACACCAATTTATGCAGCGCTTTCCATATATATTGTACATTCATATCAGTCTCTACCCCCAAGGAGCTTACAATCTAAGGTCCCTAACTTACATTCATATATACTAGGGACAATTTAGACAGGAGCCAATAAACCTACCACATATGGGAGAAAACCTACACAGACTAAGGAAGAACATATAAGTTCCAGCAGATAGTGCTGTGATTGGGATTTGAACCAATAACCCTAGGACTGCTAAGCAGAAAAGCTAACCACTTACCCATTGTGCTGCCCACATAGATGAATCTGGCTGCTTTTTACTGTTGTATTTGAAAAAAAAAGCACACAAATGTTTATGTCCATAGTCTGGTTCAATCTAACAGCTAGAAAATTAAATGCAATGGCTTATTGGAAGCAAAAGAAATAACCCTTTGTTTTGCCTACAAAGGAAGGGCAACTTTTTCAGGGGGGAAACAATCTGGCTCCAAAATGTCTGATGGATAGTCAGAAATAACTAGCTAGTTCATGTAGACTTTAATAGCAGTTCCCCTGTTTGCTTTGGCTTAATGGCTATAAAATTTAGGCTATGAAGATATGTGAATCTTATCTCAAGCTACTCACTAAAAAAGGGCTTTTACAGCAGTCTAATGACCAGCTTTTGTCGAAGGAACATGATGAAAAGCAAGCATCCGATCAGTGCTTGTAGCCAATGACTACTGATCAGTGTATTCTGGTGGGGAGGAGCCCCTCTGTCAGAATACAATAGCATAGTGAGGAAAATCGTTGTACAGTGATTTGCCAGCTTTTTTTGTTCAACCCACAGGGTGGAATGAATAAAAAACATGCTGTGTGTACCAGGCTTAACCTCCCTGGCGGTATTCCCGAGTGTGGCTCGGGGTTAAAATTCAGGACCATTAGCGGTAACCCCGAGCCACACTCGGGATTGCATCGCAGGATCCTGGTGCCTCCTTACTTACCTTGTCCCCGGGATCCTGCGATGTCCCCCGCAGTGTCCGAGGGCTCTGTCCTCCTCCGAAGCCTCTCCGTGCCAGGCTCCGTTCCCTGCGAGCGTCGCGACGCACGGGGGCGGAGCCTGGCGGCAAATTCAAAAAATGTAAAAAGCATAACACATACAGTACTGTAATCTTACAGATTACAGTACTGTATGAAATCATTTCACATCCCATTTGTCCCCAGTGCTCTGGCCCATGCCCTGCATGCAGTTTTATATTGCATATACTGTTCTTTCTGCCTGGAAACTGGAGATTGTCCATAGCAACCAAAAAGTGTCCCTTTACGTCAAAAATGGCTTTAGACCAGCTAGAAAACAGCGATAGTAAATTAGAACACTTGCAGAATCGAGCGATAGTGAATCGTGTGGAAATTTATTTTATTACTATTTACTTTTATTTTTTTTAATTATTATTTTTTTTTTATTATATTATAATTTATGTTTTTGTGTTTCAAACTTTATCATACCCGGGATATCTACTAGACTCTTGTTTGGACAGATTTAAGTGTGTTATTGTTAAGAATTACAGACCTACAATATAAAACACCAAATTTTCATGCAAAATAATTGTACCGCTTTCAGCACCTAAAATCAGAAAGAATCATACCGCCAGGGAGGTTAAAGATTGGTAGGCTTCAATGGGGTTGATTTACTAAAACTAGAGAGTGCAAAGTCTGGTGCAGCTGTGCATGGTAGCCAATTAGCTTCTAACTTCAGCTTGTTCAATTAAACTTTGGCAATAAAACCTGGAAGCTGGTTTCTATGCACAGCTGCACTATATTTTGTGTCTTCTAGTTTTAGTAAATCAACCCCCTATATTACATTTTTGGATTCAATACCACTTTAAACTAGATTGGAATTTGAACTGTTAAGATGTTTTATTGAATATTTCACAGTGACTTCTTACCTGAAGTGCTTCACATGGGTGCCATGACTCTTTGGTATTTCAGAATAGTTGAAATTTGAAAATATTTCCCAAAGAAAGATTTGATTTGTTCCCTCTATAGCTCATCTCCAGCAGAACATGTCAGAGCTGCACTTTGATAGAACATAAATATACATCATTTGTACTTTAAATGCAATCTGCTGTATATTTGTGTACTTTATAACTTTATAAATAAATATGTTAGCTTCAAGATTTGCTTTCCCTCAATAAATGTTGCATTAAACATGACATATTTTCTACAAGGGAATATTTGCAGTAAAAACATTTCTTCAATGGACAGTAAGGTTTCAAACAGACCACAGTAAGTGAATTAAATTATACATGTGACAAAAAAGACCTTTAAAAGCATTTATGCTTATTGTACACTAAGTAGTTCTGAAAATAATTTGTACAAAGACTTTGTATTATACTTTATATTTTTGTTCCATTATCCTTGATTTTCTTTAAGACTCTCTAAATGTGCTGAAGTTTCCTCCATTTCCATTTTTAATATTGAAACATTAACCCAAGCAACCTTACTTTAATATACAATCATGTGAATACCACATTTATTGCAAGGTAAACCAGCCTACCTCCGGGCTCACTATAGCCACCTGGCTAACCCCTATATATGCTTACTTTTGAGCTACAAAAGCAACCTCTCCTTTTTGATAAAATATGGAGTGGATGGATATCCAGCCCCCTTACCCTGACCGCCTGTCCGGGTATAAAATCAATACCTCTAAAATGGAGGCACTGCCTCTTCATATCCTGTCTGTAGAATTGAAATTGTTACAACACTCGTTCCCATAACACTGGTGCTCCTTCTCCCTCAAATACCTAGGCGTGCAAATAACCCCAACTTATGCTTCCCTATATCAAGCCAACTAGGGTCCCCTGTTTAAAGAAATCAGTGACATGTTAAAGTGTTGGAACCCACTCCTGATATCTTGGATAGGTAGGATCAATGTACTAAAAATGTCTGTTATGCCTAAACTACTATATTTCTTTGAGACCTTACTGATTCCTATCCCCGTGGTTCCTTTCCTTTGGAATGACAAGACCCATAGAGTAGCAAGCTCTGTGATCTTCTCCCCTAGGCTTAGGGGGGTCTGGGGGCCCCTGGATGTCTATAAATACTATTTAGCATCTCACCTTCGGGCAGTGGTCTCCTGGTCCAGCCTAGTAGCCCCATATAGATGGGCAGAAATCGAGATGGGCTCGTTGTTTCCCACACACCCCTGCTCCCTTGTCTGGTTGCCTACTATGATTCAGGACTCCAAACTCCATAGCTTATGTTTAAAATCTATGCTGTTCACACTAAAGATATGGCACACTTGTTTCAACAAATTCTCTCTCTCTTTGCCATGACCCCCATTATCTAATGTACTCTTCAACCCACTGTTCCCAGACAGCCTATCCCACTCCCGTATGGCCCCCTGGGCACTAGGGATGAGCCGAACACCCCCCCGGTTCGGTTCGCACCAGAACCCGCGAACGGACTGAAAGTTCGCACGAACGTTAGAACCCCATTGACGTCTATGGGACTCGAACGTTCGAAATCAAAAGTGCTCATTTTAAAGGCTAATTTGCATGGTATTGTCCTAAAAAGGGTTTGGGGACCCGGGTCCTACCCCAGGGGACATGTATCAATGCAAAAAAAACTTTTAAAAACGGCCGTTTTTTCGGGAGCAGTGATTTTAATGATGCTTAAAGTCAAACAATAAAAGTGTAATATCCCTTTAAATTTCATACCTGGGGGGTGTCTATAGTATGCCTGTAAAGGGGCGCATGTTTCCCGTGTTTAGAACAGTCTGACAGCAAAATGACATTTTGAAGGAAAAAACACATTTAAAACTACCGCGGCTATTGCATTGCCGACAATACACATAGAAGTTCATTGATAAAAACGGCATGGGAATTCCCCACAGGGCAACCCCGAACCAAAATTAAAAAAAAAAATGATGTGGGAGTCCCCCTAAATTCCATACAAGGCCCTTCAGGTCTGGTATGGATATTAAGGGGAACCCCAGCCAAAATTTAAAAAAAAAATTGACGTGGGGTTCCCCCTAAATTCCATACCAGACCCTTCAGGTCTGGTATGGATTTTAAGGGGAACCCCGCGCCAAAAAAAAAAAAAAAAACGGCGTGGGGTCCCACCAAAAATCCATACCAGACCCTTATCCGAGCACGCAACCTGGCAGGCCGCAGGAAAAGAGGGGGGGACGAGAGTGCGGCCCCCCCCTCCTGAACCGTACCAGGCCACATGCCCTCAACATTGGGAGGGTGCTTTGGGGTAGCCCCCCAAAACACCTTGTCCCCATGTTGATGAGGACAAGGGCCTCATCCTCACAACCGTGGCCAGTGGTTGTGGGGGTCTGCGGGCGGGGGGCTTATCGGAATCTGGAAGCCCCCTTTAACAAGGGGACCCCCAGATCCCGGCCCCCCCCCTGTGTGAAATGGTAAGGGGGTACTTACCCCTACCATTTCACTAAAAAACTGTCAAAAATGTTAAAAATGACAAGAGACAGTTTTTGACAATTCCTTTATTTAAATGCTTCTTCTTTCTTCCTTCATCTTCTTCTTCTTCTGGTTCTTCTGGCTCTTCTGGTTCTTCCTCCGGCGTTCTCGTCCAGCATCTTCTCCGCGGCGTCTTCTATCTTCTTCTCCTCGGGCCGCTCCGCACCCATGGCATGAGGGGGGAGGCTCCCGCTCTTCTCTTCATCTTCTTCTCTTCTTCATCTTCTTCTTCATCTTCTTCTTCATCTTCTTCTTCTTCTTCTCTTCTTCATGTCTTCTCCGGGCCGCTCCGCAGCCATGCTGTGGCATGGAGGGAGGCTCCCGCTGTGTGACGGCGTCTCTTCGTCTGACGGTTCTTAAATAACGGGGGGCAGGGCCATCCGGTGACCCCGCCCCCCTCTGACGCACGGTGACTTGACGGGACTTCCCTGTGACGTCTTGGGGAATGCCACAGGGAAGTCCCGTCATGTCACCGTGCGTCAGAGGGGGGCGGGGTCACCGGGTGGCCCCGTCCCCCGTTATTTAAGAACCGTCAGACGAAGAGACGCCGTCACACAGCGGGAGCCTCCCTCCATGCCACAGCATGGCTGCGGAGCGGCCCGGAGAAGACATGAAGAAGAGAAGAAGAAGAAGAAGATGAAGAAGAAGATGAAGAAGAGAAGAAGATGAAGAGAAGAGCGGGAGCCTCCCCTCATGCCATGGGTGCGGAGCGGCCCGAGGAGAAGAAGATAGAAGACGCCGCGGAGAAGATGCTGGACGAGAACGCCGGAGGAAGAACCAGAAGAGCCAGAAGAACCAGAAGAAGATGAAGGAAGAAAGAAGAAGCATTTAAATAAAGGAATTGTCAAAAACTGTCTCTTGTCATTTTTAACAGTTTTTTAGTGAAATGGTAGGGGTAAGTACCCCCTTACCATTTCACACAGGGGGGGGGCGGGATCTGGGGGTCCCCTTGTTAAAGGGGGCTTCCAGATTCCGATAAGCCCCCCGCCCGCAGACCCCCACAACCACCGGCCACGGTTGTGAGGATGAGGCCCTTGTCCTCATCAACATGGGGACAAGGTGTTTTGGGGGGCTACCCCAAAGCACCCTCCCAATGTTGAGGGCATGTGGCCTGGTACGGTTCAGGAGGGGGGGGGCGCACTCTCGTCCCCCCCTCTTTTCCTGCGGCCTGCCAGGTTGCGTGCTCGGATAAGGGTCTGGTATGGATTTTTAGGGGGACCCCACGCCGTTTTTTTTTTTTTTTTGGCGCGGGGTTCCCCTTAAAATCCATACCAGACCTGAAGGGCCTTGTATGGAATTTAGGGGGACCCCCACATCATTTTTTTTTTTTTTTTTTTGGTTCGGGGTTCCCCTGTGGGGAATTCCCATGCCGTTTTTATCAATGAACTTCTATGTGTATTGTCGGCAATGCAATAGCCGCGGGTAGTTTTAAATGAGTTTTTTCCTTCCAAATGTCATTTTGCTGTCAGACTGTTCTAAACACGGGAAACATGCGCCTCTTTACAGGCATACTATAGACACCCCCCAGGTATGAAATTTAAAGGGATATTACACTTTTATTGTTTGACTTTAAGCATTAATAAAATCACTGCTCCTGAAAAAACGTCCGTTTTTAAAACTTTTTTTTGCATTGATCCATGTCCCCTGGGGCAGGACCCGGGTCCCCAAACACTTTTTATGACAATAACTTGCATATAAGCCTTTAAAATTAGCACTTTTGATTTCTCCCATAGACTTTTAAAGGGTGTTCCGCGGCATTCGAATTTGCCGCGAACACCCCAAATTGTTCGCTGTTCGGCGAACTTGCGAACAGCCAATGTTCGAGTCGAACATGAGTTCGACTCGAACTCGAAGCTCATCCCTACTGGGCACAGGCTGGCCTGTTTCAACTCCGTCATTTTGTCCACCCAGCCACCCGTAAATTCCGAACCTTTGCTAACCTCCATTCTAAATACCAACTCCAAAAAATTTGCACTACTCTTACCTTCTAATAAGTCATTATCTGTCAGCTCTCTCCCCTACCCCTATTTTACCTAAACCAATGACCTTTGAACTCATCTGCTCTCAAGGCCCCCATCAAACACGATTAATCTCTGTTATTTACCATATATTCCAGGACTCATCCTCACTTTCAGATGATCTTCATGCTTACATGCGGAAATGGGCCTAAATCACACAAAAACCTATCTCTCTCCCTCAGTGGGGCAGAATCTGGACCTACACCTCCAAGTTATCCCAATGCATGACGCAGAGAGAGACAGCATTCAAAATATTGTTCTTCTGATATAGAACACCAGAGATTTTACATCGTTAGGATCCCTCTCTGTGCCTTCTTTGTTGGAGATGTGGTAAGACGAGAGGCACTCATTGCCATATATTCTGGCAATGTGAGTTAATAACCCCTTTCTGTTCCATGGTGATGTCCCTGCTCCAAGGACTATTTGAGTCTCCTCTCCCGTTGGACACGCTACATCTCCTCCTGGGCCTCCCTTTCCCAGGTTTGGGGAAAAACTCGAACAAACTAGCCTCATACATTTTATTAGCAGCTAAGAGAGTTATCCCAATGTGCTGGTTGACCCCCACCCTCTCAGGAACAGCTTCTCAATGTCATCTCTGAAATTCACAGAATGGGGAACATGACGGCATTGATGGAGGATGCTTTTGACAGGTTCCATAGGGTCTGGGAGGTATGGGACAAATCTAAGTATGTTTCCCCTCCTGACCCTATCTGGTTCACAATTATCCTTCCATCCCTGCACCTCCCTGATATAGCTCCCCTTTATACTTCCACCTCCCTTGATGACTACTGGATGCCATCCAGATTACTATCCCCTCACCCCATGGTATACTGTTTTATGTTGTTCAAAATTGCTATATACTCCCAGCTGTAATTCAGAGAAATATTATTACAGCCCTTAACTGATCTGTCTTATGCAGCTCTTTTTATGGATACACATTTATTATCACCCTGGATACCTGTAACCTTTTTTTCATTTTGTTCGTTTTTTATTTCTTGTTCGATTCATTCTAGCTGTTATCGTGCTTACTGTGCTGTATTTGTGATGTGAAAATTTTTAATAAAAAATGCAATTAAAAAAATAGGTCACGTGACAAAGTGACATAAAAAAAAGACCCATTTTGCAGCTCTTTCAAAGTGGTTTTAAGGTGCTTTGGAAGTGCTGCCCATTCATTTCAATGGACAGGGACATGTTTGAAGTGCTACAGTATTTATAAAAAACACTTTTTTAGCACTAAAGTGCCTGAAAACCGCCTCAGGGTGAAAGGGGTCTAAAACTTTCAATAAACATATCTTTAACCACTTAAGGACCGAGCCTCTTTCTGAGATTTGTTGTTTATAAGTTAAAAACTGTTTTTTTTTGCTAGAAAATTACTTAGAACCCCCAAACATTTTATATTTTTTCTAACACCCTAGAGAATAAAATGGTGGTCATTGCAATACTTTCTGTCACACCATATTTGCTCAGCGGTCTTACAAGCGTACTTTTTTGGAAAAAATACACTTTTTTGAATTAAAAAATAAGACAACAGTAAAGTTAGCCCAAGTTTGTTTAGATTGTGAAAGATAATGTTACGCTGAGGAAATTGATACCCAACATGTCACGCTTCAAAATTGCATCCGCTCGTGGAATGACGACAACCTATTATCCTTAAAAATCTCCATCTCCAATGCGACATTTAAAAAATTCTACAGGTTGCATGTTTTAAGTTACAGAGGAGGTCTAGGGCTAGAATTATTGCTCTCATTCTACTGATCATGGCGATACCTCACATGTGTGGTTTGAATACCGTTTTTTATATGCGGGCGCTACTCACGTATGCGTTCACTTCTGCATGCAAGCTCATCAGGATGGGACACGTTTACATTTTTTTTCTTATTTATTTGACCTTTTATTTTTTTATTTTTACACTGTTCTTTTTAAAAAAAATTGTGTCACTTTTTTCCTATTACAAGGAATGTAAACATCCCTTGTAATAGAAAAAAAATCATGACAGGACCTCTTAAATATGAGATCTGGTGTCAAAAAGACCTCAGATGTCATATTTACACTAAAATGCATTAAAAAAAAATTGTCATTTGAAAAAGAAAAAAAAAAAATGACCCTTTAAAAGCTATGGGCGAAAGTTATGTTTTGATGTCGCTTCCGCACTGCAATGATATAGAGATAGGTGCATCTGCAGCTGCAGTTAGAAGCTGATTGATTACTATGCACAGCTGTGCCCAATTCTGTGTGCGCTAGTTTTAGTAAATCTCCCCCACTATATCATAAACAGCTGCATATTAACTGCAGCCTATTTGCAGTCATGTCCAGCCTACATGTGTGTACCCAAGAGATGAATGAAATTTCTCAGGGTTGGTTTTTTGATGGTCACAGTGGTGGACCATGCCTGTGTTAAAACAGCCATTTGTAGTCTACATTAATAATGTATGTGAACATTTGGTAGACAGGGACAGTTTTGTCACCCTATGGCAGAAATCATTTGATATTATTTTAATGAGAGCTTCAGATTTTTTTTTAAAGTGAGAAAATACTTCAGATTACAACAACATATTAAAGCTTATACTTTAAAGGAAGCATTTTATTGACCCCTTTGTGACTTCATTACAACTCTTTAATTTCAAATGAAATATGCAGTTTGGCATAAGAATGTTAACCATTTGACCTCTGGAAGATTTACTCCCCCCCCCCTTTATAACCAGGCCATTTTTTGCAATACAACACTGTGTTATTTCAACTGACAATTGTGCAGCCATGCAACACTTTTACCCAAATAAAATGTATGTCACTATTTTCCCACAAATAGAGCTTTCGTTTGGAATTTGAACACCTCTGCGTTTTAAATTTTTTTGTGCTATAAATAAAAAGCCCGACAATTTTGAAAAAAAAAAACAAAAAAAAAATATGTTTTACTTTCTGCTATAAGACACTTCCATTAAAGAAATTGAAAAAATCTATTTTCTACAGAAATGTAGGTCAATATGTATTCAGCTGCATATTTTTGGTAAAAAAATCCCAATAAGCGTATATTGATTGGTTTGCGCAAAAGTTATAGTGTCTACAAAACTATGGGATATATACTCAAATTTTAATTAATTAATTTTTTTATACTAGTAATGGCGGCGATCAGTGACTTATAGCGGGACTTTAATATTGTGGCGGACAGTCTGAGACTAACTGACACTTTTGGAACTTTGTGGGAACCAGTGACACTAATACAGTGATCAGTGGACATCCATTGGTCGGGACCTGCTGATCGGCTTCTGTTGTAACAAATCACAGCAGAAGCAGCATGCACCCTACCCGGTAGTGCAGAATCACCATTATACAGTATACGTAATTCTGCACAGAACAGCCACCCTGTAGAAATAAATCTGCTATAGGACAGTCTTTAAATGGTTAATAAGTGAATGCTAATAATAATAACATTAAAATCATTAGAGTAGACCTATGGTCTCATAGTAAAAAAAAATGTACTGCAGCACTTAATTACAAGTAATTGATATTGGATTTATATCAGGAATATTGTTTATTTTTTTCAAAATAAGAACTTTTTTCATGATGTGGATGTTTTTATTTATTTTTAACTTGTTTTGGGAATAAGTATTAAGGGGTACTAGTGTACCCTGTACTCATTCCTTTTGGGGTGGATGATTGGAGGCTCTCTTATTATAAAGGAGACTTTCAGATTTTGATAAGTCCCCCCCAAGAAAATTTCCATATCCTCTTGGGGACCAAATGTGGGGGCATGGTGCATTACAAGGCAGAGGTATACATGCCTTCAACATTGGAAGTTTACCTCACACTTTTAGTCTGGGTTCACACCTATGTGAATTGGATACAGGTTTCCCTGCATCCAATTCGCATGGCAGGAGAATGTGACTGGCTCTCTATGGAGCTGGTTCACATGTCTCCGGGGCGGCTGCGGAGCACACTGCACAGAAACGCTGTGCGTCTTTGCCTCTGTTTCAGGGTTGAATTCAGGCAAAGATTCTGCCCTGATTTTTCTCTGAAATGGAGAACAGGGATGGACAGCGTTGCTGTGCGATCCACAGCCGGTTAAGGTGTGAACCAAGCCTTAAGGGACTAACACACCTTGATTCAGTTTAAACAGGGTTTGGCAAATGTGAGTAAAGTTTATGTGCTAAATCCAAATCTATCACGTACCTGATAGCAGAGATTTAATGATGAGGAAGGCCTCTCTTACACCTCTGACTCGGGGCCCCTGGTAGTATGAACAGAAGGTGCAGGAATGTAGAGTGGCACGAGTGCCTGCAAGTCTTGCCAGCAGCAGAGCAGGTGTCCACGCCAGGCAGGAGAAGTCGTCAGTTATACTCAATGAAACCTGTAGGCTGGTAGACAGCTGGTGGACAGCAGAGTGAAGCAGACTGGTACTAACAACAGAGGGCAGGTGAGGCATACACTGATAGCAGACTGTAGATCAGCAGGTATAGCATGAAAGTAGGCAGCTACCGGTGATGGCAGGAAGAGTAGCAGAGTCGGGCCATACACTGGCAGGACAGATCAGGCACAGAGGCACACAAGAGTGCGGTTAGGGTACAAGACAAGTCAGGAGCCAATCAATGGAAGCAAATAGAGCAGGCAGAAGCGGTGATCAAGGACAAGTCGAGCTCAGTGCTGGCAGAGAGGGGTAAGGACAACCCGGGTCAGCAACTAAAATTAGGATACAGGAACACAGGGTCTCAGGATATACAGGAGGCTGAAGACAAAGCAGTACTGATCCTAAGCACTGGCACAGTTTAAACAGCCCAATTGGTGCCATCATCTGTCACAAGTGCTCGTGCCCAATTTGCATGGGTATGAGCACAATTGTGCACATGCATATGTGCAGGCATGCACAGGAGCATGTGCCCAACTCATGCATCCATAAGAAGGAACATATATTAGCCTGTGAAGATGCGCAGAAGTCCATTCAGAGAAACTATCTTGTCTATTGCATGTCCTTCCTTACAGGACCCAAAACTATATTAAACTAATTAAATACAGCAACACTTACTGACAAAAAAGTGTCTTTAAATTGCTGGCAAAATGAAAGGTCCTGGCAGCTTCATTCTGTTTGTAAACAAATCAACCAGAGATCCCTTCCATCTATTTCCCAGATTTTGATGCAATTATGTTTTGGCTCACTGTAGCGGGTGGACCTGGGAGTCTTATGCCGCGTACACACGATCAGACTTTACGGCATACTTGGTCCGGTGATCTTTTCGACGGACTTTGTAGCGTAGGTGCGCCGGACTTAAAAACGGATGGACTTGGACACACACGATAACTCCAAAAGTCCGATGGTTTTGAACGTGGTGACGTACAGCATGTATGATGGGACTAGAAAAAGGAAGTTCAAGCCCCACTACGCCACCCTTTGGGCTCCTTCTGTTAATCTCGTGTTTATCTCGTGTTTGGTTAGAGACAATTCGCGCTTTTCACACTTCAGCTTTTTTTAATCATTTTCTGCTGTTCAGTTTGTGCTTGTGAGGATATTATCTGCTTTTCATTGCGTGTTGGTCAGTTCGTAACCTGCCTAGCAGGCCGATCTGGTTCACTCGTTCCTGATTTTCAGGTCGCTCTTCATAGGCCTTGCTGTTCTTCAGTGCGTTTGTTCCAAGTTTGTTTGTTTGATCAGCCGACTGTTTTGAAGCCATGTTGCGTGGACGCACTCATTCTCGAGTTCGTGCTGCATGGGGACTTGGTGTTGGGGTTAATACTTTGATCCGAGTCCAGTCCATGAACAGGGCGAGGAGGAGTTCATGGATGAAGAATTGGTTGGTTCAGGACTTGAAGTTCTCGACAGGCATCTCCCCCCAGGCTCTGGGGATCATAATCCCAGAGACCTGTTCTGCTATTATTCAGGTCCTGCAGAAGGACTATATGAAGGTAAGTTTTTTCCTTTAACATTACATGATATGTATTTAATGTTTCCTAATGTATTGTCTAAATGTCCTCATTACCTAATTACCATGTTTGGAATATGCTGTGAATGTCCCCTTTATCTTCATGCATGCCTGTTTTTTTACAATAATCGTTTTTTTGCCCTACATGCATATTAACCTTCAATAACCTCCCCACCATGCAATCCTGGGTCCATTTATACCTGTAGCCTATAGTCCCTTGAACAATGTATATTGTCTGCTCCATTGTACTGTTTTACCCTCCCCCGCCCACTCAAATGTTAGCAACTGTCAGGTGTGTTCTTGGCCCCAATTAGAACCCCACCCCCTCAAATGTTAGCAACTGTCAGGTGTGTTCTTGGCCCCAATTAGAACCCCTCCCCCACCCCCTCAAATGTTAGCAACTGTCAGGTGTGTTCTTGGCCCCAATTAGAACCCCTCCCCCACCCCCTCAAATGTTAGCAACTGTCAGGTGTGTTCTTGGCCCCAATTAGAACCCATCCCCCACCCCCTCAAATGTTAGCAACTGTCAGGTGTGTTCTTGGCCCCAATTAGAACCCATGCCCCACCCCCTCAAATGTTAGCAACTGTCAGGTGTGTTCTTGGCCCCAATAAGAACCCCTACCCCCACATACAAATTGATCAATGGTCTATCAGAGGGGGTGAGTAATCTTATAAGTGGGCCTTATGTTTATATTTTTTGGGATAAAAATAACACATATTAATAATGTTCGACTGCTGTTGTTCAATAATGTTTTTGTGTAATCTGATATCCAAGTTATGTTTAAAAGTACTTATATTTTTTTTTTATTGTTTGACTCCACAGTTTCCTTCAAACACACAGGAATTGCAGACTGTGGCCTCCCAGTTCGCTGACCATTGGGACTTTCCCAACTGTGTCGGGGCGATCGATGGGAAGCATGTCTGCATTGTGCCACCACCCCATTCGGGGTCTTATTTCTACAACTATAAGGGGTTCCATAGTGTAGTTTTGATGGCGGTGGTCTCGGCACAATTGGATTTTCTGTTCATGGAGGTGGGGAAGAACGGCCGGATGTCTGACGGAGGAGTCTTTGCACAGACCGAGCTGTGCCAGTGTCTCCAGACTGGTGGTTTTCATCGCTGATGAAGCGTTTGCTCTCGGCGAGCACTTGATGAGACCGTTCCCCCAAAGGACACTCACTCCTGAGAGGAGGGTATTTAATTACCAGCTGGCCAGAGCAAGAAGAGTTGTGGAGAATGCCTTTGGGATTCTGGCCAGCCGGGTTCATTTGTTCCTCTCCACAATAAATCTGGCAGAATACAAGATTAATTATGTGATCCTGGCTTTCTTCATAATTTCTTGAGACATCATTCTTTGACATATATAACTTCTGTTGGGCCTGAGACCGGACTTGGTGTTGAAGAACCACTCACAGGCCTGGAAAGTGGCCATATTGGCTTGGCCCCCCAAACCGCCCATCAAGTGTGTGACAGATATGTCAATTATTTTAATGGTCGGGGGGCCATTGCAATGCCACAAGAGCTTTAATATTTTAATAAAAAAAAATTTGGGCAACAATCTCTTGTTTTGATTCTTGTTTGCATTTAGTTTTTTCTGTCTCCTAGTGCACTTGTAGTGGCAAGTGCATTTCCATTTAGTTAATAAGGCCCTTTGTCACTGTAACCACACAAAAAAATAACAAACTGTTATTGATAAATAATAAGCCACACACATTGTAGTAGTAAAAACATTTTACTGTGTGCACATTGAAAGGTGCATTTTGTTTGAATGTGTTTTTTTTTTTGTAACAATATATATTATTTTTTTTAGATTTAGGCATATTTGTAAAAAATATACATTGTTTACAAAATTTGGCTTGACAACAGTGTTTTTAAAAACATAATAAGCAAAAATAACAGGAACTTACAAAGTTCAACATGCTAATAACGGTGCTGGTGATGTCACCCATGTAAACAAAAAATTTGGCAGATGCTCACAATTTGGGATTAAAAAAGGTTCAAGTCAACATGTGCTATCTCCCATCATGGGGGAGCAATGGACGTGTTTTGTTCCTCTCACAAAATAACATTATTCTGATGAAGGGGTTGCAAACACAAAACAAGTACATTGATATTCCCTGATGGAAGATAGCACATGATGACACACCGTGTGCATCTGCTAAATTTTTGCATTATAGTATTTATCAAGTAAAAACATTTTTTAAGAATAAAACTTGACAATGAAATGAAGAACATGATTGATGTTTTTAGGCCAAAAGTTATTAGATTCTGCCAAAAACATCAATCATGTTCTTCATTTCCTGTTGCATGCTGTCCAGCCGATTTCTCATGCTGTCAATTTGGTCACGCATTCTATCAATTTGGCCATTCCACACCATTATCTGCCCAATGAGTCTTTGTGCACTGTCTGTGCTAAATGGCTCCGCCGCTTGGCCTTCCACAACCAGAACATCACCTAAAATTTTTGATTTAAAGCGGTGGTCCACCTACATCATCTAAAAAAAAAAAATATTAAAAGCCAGCAGCTACAAATACTGCAGCTGCTGACTTTTAATACATGGCCACTTACCTGTCCCAGAGTCCAGCGATGTCAGCAGGCGACGCCGAGAACCCGCTCAGTTCTACCTATCCTAGGTGAGGGAATCAGGAAGTGAAGCATTGCGGCTTCACTTCCCGGTTCCCTACTGCGCATGCGCGAGTCACGCTGCATGTCCCAAGTGGTCCCCGCTATCTCCTGGGAGCTGTGTGTTTCCCAGGAGACAGCGCGGAGGGACAGGAAGAGGCATAGACTCCCATGGGAGTCTATGCCGGAAGTGGGTGCAAATACCTGTCTTAGACAGGTATCTGCACCCCCCTCCCCCCTGAAAGGTGCCAAATGTGACACCGGAGGGGGGGAGGGTTCCGAAAAGCGGAAGTTCCATTTTTGTGTGGAACTCCGCTTTAAAAAAATTGGTAAAATATGCACGCCTAAATAGATTAACTTAAGCTGGGGTGTCAGTCACTCACTTGGTGGGGTGGAAATATTGCACACTTCCTCCACCCCTTCTTCCTCCAGCTCGTCGGGTGGGCGTGGTCTTGGGCTGGGGCTTGGGGTAATTTCAGCTGCAGGCTGGTGACTTGGGGGGGTCCTGGGATCCTTGGACTGTTGTCTGAGTCTTTTCTCCCCTATGAAAATAAAACAAAAGGTATAGTTAAAACACAGTGATATTTCAGTCTTGAAAAACGAATAAGAAACGTTGGTTTGAAGTTGTGGACAATTGTCATTTTTTTGCCCCAAAAATTTGGGAGACAGGATTAAAATTCACTCTGCCCAAAAATGCTAAAAAATGGAGCCCCTATGTGTATTACCCCCAAAAATGGACTCTGGTGTCACATAGTACACTAGTGCTCGTGAGTCCAGATGTGGAAACAGCTGCTGTGTCCTGTCCTTACATTACACTGAATAATTTTTGAAGAAGCATTATAGTTTCAAACACATCTACACAACATGACCACATTTTTGGAATTTGACAAATTAGCAAGACCTAAATGTATGTCCAACCCTGTACCATCGTATTTGGTGCAAAAAAAAAATTACATTTTCTTCGTATCATATGTATTTTCAAAAGAACTGTCTTTACGAATGATGCTGTATAAACGAAAAGCATATGGATCAACATGCAATGGAATTTGTGAAGACTCGAGTCCCCCAGGCAGACCTTAAGTTTCTGGACAGTAAAATTGGTATCTTGCGCAACATGTACAGGCGGGAACACAATAGGATCCAGGAGTCGCGCAGATCCGGAGCAGCAGCAGACCAGGTTTATGTCCCCAAGCTGTGGTACTACCAAAAAACTGCAATTTCTGGATGACCAGACAGAAGCAAGGCAATCACTTTAAACTCTTCAGCCTTCCCTCCACCCTTCCCTCTGGCCTCCCCTCCACCCTTCCCTCCAGCCTTCACTCCACCTCCACCCTTCCCTCCAGCCTTCCCCCCACCTCCACCCTTCCCTCCACCCCAGCTGAGGAGTCCCATGAAGAACTGGGCCCTTTCATCCTTGAAGAAGTGGATGCTCCCAGCTTCAGCCAGGTATACGTTTTTGGTGAATTTGGGATTGTGTAAATATCAATGATGTAAACCTAAAAAAATTTGAACTGCATCACCAAAAATTACTTCATCACAATTATTATTATGTAGACCTATCACTAGACAGTAGTGGCCAAAAACATACTTCAAATATTGGTGAGCAACTAGAATAATGGTGGGGTCAAAAAGATAGCCTTTACTATTTGTTTAAAATTATATTTGCAAGTCATGAGCTGAAAATTGTGTGTGATTGCATAACCCTAAATTAAAACTACTGGTATGTCTCTTTTTTTTACCCAGGATGAGCTCAGCTAGGAGGAGGCCGTGCCCAGAGGTATACAGGAGCAGGCCTTGCCCAGTGGGAGAGAGGAGGAGGCCGTGGCTGGGCAAAGTAGAAGCCTCACGGAATGTCAGGTGCCTCCCCTCCGCATTAGCACAAAAAGGCCCAGGAAGATTACCCAAACTGAGGAGGAATCACTAGCCCTCATTTGGGAAGCCAGACAAATCCTCAGAACACCACCCAATGCAGAAGAGGCGTATGAAACCTATATGGCCACCAGATTGCTGGAACTCAAAAAGGGGCAACACCTCCTCTGTGAGGGTCTTATTTTTCAAGCCTATCAGAAGGGCTTGAGAGGGGAGCTTACTGCAAAAACATATATAGCAGATGAAGCCACTCCTCCTGCTACTCCTCCTCCTCCTCCTGCCCCAAGTACACCACCAGAGGCACAGTCTCCAAAGAAGGCTGCAGAGAAGCGTGGAGGGAAGGCTGCAGGGCAGCCTGCAGGGAAGGCTCCACGGAAGAGTCGAAGGTGATTGCCTGGCTTCTGTCTGGTCTGACTTCGGACTGTGCTCCCTAGTAGCTAGATACCAATTTTATTGTCCTAAAACTTGATGTGTGTCCTGGGGACAAAAGGCTTCACACATTCCAAAAGTGTCTCCAGTGTTGCCTTCCTCATTTCTTTTTTGACCAAAATAAATGTATCTTTTCGTTACCTTACATTATTGACTATGTGTTTTAATTCAAAAAGGACATTTGGTTTGTGAGTAGGCAGGTACAGGTCAAAAAGACTATGTGGGTTATTTACAAAAAGCTAAATCATTTGGCTATTCAAGTGCAAAGTACTAGTGCAAAGTGCACTTTATAAATTGCACTGCAGGTGCACTTGTTGGAAGTGCAGTTGCTGTAAATCTGAGGGGAAGATCTGAAATGAGGGGAAGCTCTGCTGATTTTATAATACAGTCATGTGGTGTTTCTTGCATGTGCCCCTCGGTTCCACAGCGAATGCACTTCCAAATGCTCTTTGAGTGCAATTCCAAGTACAATTTGCACTTGTAGTAAAACATGAATTTGCCTTTTGAAAATAACCCCCCTATATCTAATTAACAAGGAACACCAACCTCATTAAGGTTCATTAAAACAATAAAAATTATTAAGGTTATTGTGGTAACTAAAAACCAAAAAAAAAAAATTTGAATACAATAATCTTTTGGATCATTTAGCACACATTGTAAAATAGATATTATTTAAATCTCGAAAAAAAAAAATGAGTCCAAAAAATAATTTTCTACTTTAGTTCTGGAGATCTGGCTTTTAAAAAATATCATATTAGTCATAGCATGAGGATAAATCATGAAGAAAGTTGTTTGTGAGAACTCTGTGTGAATATAAGCAGCAAAATAACTTCATTCCTCTCGCATTATAAAGAAAAAAAGAATGCGCTGTATTAAAAGATCACAGAAGAGGAATGTGCTAGCTTCAATACGAAGGCTAGTTTTACCAGACCAAGTGCTTCTGTCTTGTACTTGCTTCAGAGCATGCGTCAGTTTGGGTCCGTCGGACTAGCACACAGACGACCGGTTTCTACGCTAGAAAGCAGAGTCCGTCAGACAGATTTGAAACATGTTTCAAATCTAAGTCCGTCAAACTTTTGAGAAAACAAAGTCCGCTGGAGCCCACACATGATTGGATTGTCCTATGAAATCTGGTACGCCGGACCAAGTATGACCAAGTCCGATCATGTGTACGCGGCATTAGAATCCCAGTATGAACACTCCACTCTCACTTCATTGTTTTTTGGCAGTAGTGTGGGCATTTACATGTATTTGAGATAGGTCCCTCAGATCCACCTGCAAGCACACCCCCCCCCCACTTCCTGCCATTTCATTTTACTTAATGGAAAATGCAGTGCTATTTACTGGTAGAGATGTGACGTGCAGAAAGAGTGAAAGTCCTCCTCCCTACATATGGGAATGGTGTTTTTCACCAGGGGACAGGATGACATTGCTGGGATAGAAAATCTTGGATTCTTTTTTTTTTTTTTTTAAAAAGGAGCCATTAAATATTACACTTTGCAGGTTAGTTAATGGAGCCTGGGGAGAGGGATCTAAAAATGCATATGTAGCAAATCCTGGAATTCCTCTTTCATTTTTCTTTTGATATATATATATATATATATATATATATATATATATATATATATATATATATATATATATGCCCAGAAATAACCTTTTCCAAGAATCTCTACACCTATTGACAGAATAAAGTTCTCTGACACCAAAGACAAAGATGGCAAATTTTACCCCCTCCCCAAGCTAAGGCTGATTGTGCTTGAATGTCCACATGGCATAAATGGCAGTTGCTGTATACCAAATCTAGGGCTGGCAAATTTTGATTGATGGAAAAATTAAATGGATGAATGGGAGGTTTCGTTGGCTGGTTAAGCCAGTGTGTTTTAGTGATGATAAGCATTTATAGATGTTTGGGTTGATTGACATAATATAAACCACATTTTTTTCTTCTGTCTGGAAATGAAGGTAGTTTTAATTCATCAAACGTGCACATGTATTCTGTGATGTATGCCCTTTATACATGGATTGCAATTTGCACGTGAATACTACCCAAAAGCCATTGTAACAATGCTAATGCAATAGAGACTGTTCACGACAAAGTAATTGTTCACTTTGCAAAATAAATGTTCAATGTGCTTATTAAATAAGATTAATTCCAATGCATTAGTGCAAATATTGCTGGTATGGTACATCAATCAACATTTTCAGTCAACCCATTCTACACACAGATCTGGAATGGATGTGGAATTGACTGCCAAACCCACCAATCACCATTAAAGTGCTGCTGTCAGTGCTAGGCAAAAAATATTATGCAACCAATGAGAGAAGCTTTGTTTTCTTGTGCATTATGTCTGTCACTCAGTAATACAACTTAGGTATTGTACTAATGCCTAAGTTAGCAGAACTAATGCTTAAACTAGCAAAATCACTAGTAAAAATTTTGGTAGCACATAGCAACAGTCCAGTATATAGAAATATAGGGGGGCGTGGCTTGGTGCCGAACGGGAATGGCTGCCTGAACTCCTCACTCTGTCCCACGGAGGTCCTGCAAGCTGATTAAAGGAGCCCTTAATCGCAGCTAACATGGGGAAACCGAAGGGCAAAACTTCACAGTCCCGGTCCCGATCCCCCAGAGGCGCGGATTCGCTCTCCGTACACAATATCCCGGAAATCTTCCGGCCGCGATCACACGAGGCCCCGGCTTCAACTACGTCCTACTCCGGAACACGCTCCTCCAGCCTCAGCCCTGCCAGGAGAAGCTCTCAGCGCACGGAGAGCCCATCTGCTGCCCAACCACTTAACATGAGTGATCTCAGATCGGTAGCAGCAGACATAAAAGACTCCTTTGCTGCTGCCTTTACAGACCTCAGGAGAGACTTTCAATTGATGCATATGAGGATTGATGACCTAGAAACAACCACAACCCGCCATGATGCCGCCTTACAACAGCTACAGCACTCATCTCAGATGTATAATAGCCAGCTTAGAGACTTGCACAGACACATGGAAGATCTGGACAATCGCGGACGCCGCCATAATATACGGGTAAGAGGCATGCCTGAATCCACTGAGCAGAACCACATACCACAGGCCACAATCCAGATCTTCAACAATTTGCTGGGTAGACCCCCTGAGACCCCCATTGAATATGAGCGTCTACACAGAGCTGTTAAACCTAGAGGCAGAGAATCAGACCCTCCCAGGGATGTGATATGCTGCCTAGTAAATTTCAGATTGAAGGAAGACATCTTGAGAAGAGCAAGGGAACGCCGCAGCTTGCTATACCAAGGAGCAGAAATCAAGATCTTTCAAGATCTGTCCCCCATAACCCTACAAAACAGAAGAGACCTGCGCCCGCTGCTCGACCTATTACGCCATAAAGGGATCCAATATCATTGGAAATTTCCCTTTTGCCTATCTGCATCAAATGCTGGACGCACTGCCAATCTGAAAGTCCCAGAAGATCTCAGGGGGTTCTGCAATACACTACAGATACCATTCATCGAACTCCCGGACTGGTATAGAGCTTTTCATACCCCGCAGCTCCAAAGAACCACCTCCATGGAAGCTATCCCGGTAAGAGATGAATTCCACATTAGAAGGCGCAGATCATCCTCTCCAAGACCACTTCCTCAGAGGGATCGGCTGGATAGAGATCGACAAAGCCCAACAGCATCCCCGGCCCACAGGCGGGCCAGGCCAGATCAGTTTTAATGACTCCCGTCCAAATACTTGACAACAGTACAACTCATGTTCAGAGTTGCCGTCTTTCTTAAGTCGCCACCCCAACCCAAACCCCAGCGCCATAGAACCAGGACAGGACAACAAAATGATCGGCGCCTGAAATCCATCCGGCATTGGCCTATTTAAAACCCGACCCAAACTGGCCACACCATATACAGATATACAATACTGCATTTCTACAAGTCTAGAAACCCCTGAAGATCCTATGCTTTCTCTCTCCATGTCAACTCAACACCAAGACATCATCTCCGGGGAGATAACCCTCTTCCACAGACCCCAACAGAACCCAAAGTACACCTCTAAGAAGCAGAACTTAAGCCGAATACATCACCAGTGGAGCATTAACCGATCGAACAACTGACTACCGTGTGACCCACCAATACCTTTACTCAACTATCAGCCTTTATTGAGCCTATGACTGACAGCCTGGGATAGATCCCCCTCATCAACATGAAGTCCTCCGCTGCAGTTATTAGCACCACTTGGGTCTCCTTTGTCCATTTCCTTTCCTCTCCCCCCCTTCCCTCCCCTTCCCTACCCTCCCTAACCCCCCCACACATCCAGGTACCTTCTCCAGACCAAAGATGTTACACCATTGAGATGGACTGAGCACCCGAGACAAGTACAAGCTAGATGCCTAACTTACGGTACTCTGCCGTGATCTAATTTACATATTGAGTTCTTTCTTTTTGGCTTTTTTCTTTTTCTTTTTTCCTTATTTTTACTTCATGTTTTTGAATATACGTATGCTAAATCTCTTGACATGTTTATCGGGTAGAAGGGGGGCTCGTCCTGCATGGAAAAGGTCTCTCTCCTTAAACAGCACACCCCTGCTCGCTCTACACGTACCAGGGACTTCCATGTGGGACGAGCTTCCTCATGGTGGACAGGTTGTATTGAACTAACAACTCTAGGGCTAAAACCGCTGAGTTTTGTACCGACAACTGAATACCCATAAAAGGCCACTATATACCTAACTCATTGATAAATATTACCATGAACAGCTATGGACCATTCTTGGGAAGCGCAACTGCTTGAGGTGCAGTTCTGTCCTAACCCGCTGATTGGACCATATATAGGCCAATTCATATAGGCCAATACACCTAAACATCAATGAATCCATACTCATTTCCCCCCCCATAGCCAATTACCCCTCTAAATTATAGCGAGCTAGCTTTCTAGAAGATGTGCTACCTCACGCCCCCGTAAATCCCCATTACCAAGCACAAGATCATAAGTCCGA
Organism: Lithobates clamitans; assembly: GCA_037952925.1. Classification (NCBI taxonomy): domain Eukaryota; kingdom Metazoa; phylum Chordata; class Amphibia; order Anura; family Ranidae; genus Lithobates; species Lithobates clamitans. The sequence goes on from JBBGZY010000079.1 coordinate 5,747,495, forward strand.
CTTATTATTAATATTATTGCTGTTATTAGTATCAATATTATTATTAAGACATGTTTACAGATGGTTTAGTATTACAACTCTTCCTGTGCCTTTATACTTGTTGTCAGGGTGGCGACCTCCCCGAGTTTACTAGCATAGCGAGATACTCTCTCGGTACATAGTCTAAAGTTTAATGTTTCCATTGTCTATAATGTTGGCTGGTAATGATTTCACAACATCAATCTGAGATCTTTCACCACGTCTTTTCCCTTTGCTATGAAAGCAGACTCCCTCCATACAAGTTGAACAGACATATGACGACCTCCCATGGACAGGACATCTCTCGAATCTTCCTCCGGACACTTTCCACTCCTCCACACAACAGGACAGTGACTATCCTAGTTGACCCATACCGGACGTTTCAACCCCTAACAGGGTAAGGTAGCCGGACTACTTTTACCTCCGGTAAGTACATCTTACTCCTCGAACCTCCTCCCTTCTTTCTTTCAACCCACCCCTTCCCATACCCTTTCTCCCTCCCCCCTCCCCCCTTTCTATATCTGGGTTTCACCCCCCCTAGTCTCCACCGTAGCATTCCCCACAGTAACGATTACAAACCTTTTAAGGGCGTATATTCCTTCACAGATTCCACCTACCCACATTGGTCACATTGGTAATCTGCAACCCCACCCCGTGACTAATACACCAACCAGGTCATACCCAAATACCATGGCTCCCCTACACTCTAATCCGCAACACAACATTCTCAAAGTGGTCTCTCAAAATGTTAAAGGGCTAAATATCCCTGAGAAGCATAGTCAAATCCTCAGCATGATGAGTAAATTGAAAGCAGATGTGGTGTTTCTGCAAGAAACCCACTTCCGCACGAACAATACCCCTAAACTACCATGCCACTAATTCTCTAGCCAAAATGAAGGGGGTCTCGATCCTGCTCTCTAAAAACCTTCCTTGGCAACTGACAGATTCCCTAGTAGATCCAGAGGGCCGCTATCTATTTCTAAAGGGAGTCATCCATAATCGGACGGTCACTTTAGCAAATATATACAGCCCCAATACTGCCCAGGTCAGCTTCTTCCATTCTATCGCAACCACCCTCGCAGGCTTTCAATCAGGGATTACAATCCTTGGGGGTGATTTTAATGTGACACTTCAGCCCATCCTAGATTCCTCATCGGGGTCCTCTACCCTACCTTACAGAGCACTGAGACAAATTAAGATACAAATAAAGGACCTCCTTCTACACGACACGTGGCGTACCCTACACCCAAATGGGAAAGATTACTCTTTCTTCTCCGCACCACACAACAGGTACTCCAGGCTAGACTACCTTTTCTTTCCCAAAAAGATCTTCCCTTCTTAAAATCTGCCACCATTGAACCCCTACTCATCTCAGATCATCACCCGACTACCCTCTCCCTTACCTTCCCGGAAAGAAACTTGGTCACAAAGATATGGCGTCTAGACCCATCTCTCCTCACTTCAGAAATCGACACCAATCACATCCGCACTAGCCTAGGCAACTACTTTAGGGAAAATGATAACTCCGAAACAGCTCCTCTCACCCTTTGGGAGGCACACAAGTGTGTCATCCGAGGGGAATTTCTTACACTTAAGGCCAATCGAAAAAAGCACAGCAAACAACTATTCGGGAACTAACCAACAAAATAAAGAGACTAGAACTACTTCACAAGCAGTCGCAGACACAAGACACATACCTAGAACTTACACAAACTAGGAAACTTCTTCTGGAAATCCTCAACCGCAAAACACAACGCAAATTTATGCTAAATCAAAAGCTATTTTATGAACAGGGAAACAAGTGCGGAAGACTACTAGCCAGAGCTATCCAAACTAAGAAAGCTAGCACGAACATACACACCATAAAAGACCCTCTAGGCAACCCGAGTTCGAATTCAGCAGACATAGCATCTCAATTTGAACGCTACTACACAGAACTTTATAATATACCACAGCAATCTGAAGCAACTATAGGCCAAACCTCTAGAAAAGCCCCTATTACATATTTCCTCAAAAAGTTCAGCCCCAAACCCATACCCCGGGAAGATGCCCATGACTTAGACAACCCCATATCTGAGGAGGAACTTAAGAGAGCGATTAAACAACTAAAAACGGGCAAAAGCCCGGGCCCAGGCGGCTTTTCAGCACCCTATTATAAGACCTTTGTAGATATACTCTCAGCCCCGTTTCTGAAGACATTCAACTCCCTAACCTCATCAACACTACCCTTTCACAGATTACTAGAAGCACATATCTCGGTCATCCCGAAGGAGGGGAAGGATGCCACATCAGTCACCAGTTATAGACCAATCTCTCTACTCAATGTAGATCTTAAATTATTTGCCAAAATTTTAGCAAACCGGCTCCTTCCCCTCCTTCCCGCAATAATAGGGAAAGACCAGGTTGGATTTGTTCCTGGTAGAGAGGCCAGGGACAACACCATTAAGGCAATTAACTTAAACCATTGGCTTACCTCCCAAAAACAAAGAGGCTTCTTTCTATCCCAGGATGCTGAGAAGGCGTTTGACAGGCTGGCTTGGGACTACCTGGGGGCGGTCTTATGCCACCTGGGTCTACAGAACCGAATGTTCAACCTAATTATGTCCCTATACACCACACCAACAGCAAAAGTCAAAGTCAACGGCCACCTGTCAGACGCCTTCTCCATCCGGAATGGAACGAGGCAAGCATGCCCACTGTCCCCTATCCTTTTTATCTTAACCCTAGAACCCCTACTACATTGCCTACGATTGAACGAGAATATCAAAGGCATTCCCATTGCAGGACATACGTATAAAATAGCGGCTTTCGCCAATGACATCCTGCTATTTTTAAGTGATCCACTTACCTCGATCCCAAACCTGCTCAGAGATTTTGACTTATTTCGACAAATATCCAACCTAAAGATCAACTTCTCAAAATCCCATGCCCTCAAAATATCTCTCCCGAAAGATCTAGTTTCCCAATGCCAAAATAATTTTCCCTTTGTATGGAAACAAAACGCCATCACATATTTGGGAATCCAATTGACCACACACCTATCGGACCTATACACTAAAAACTTCACCCCGTTGCTTCGCACAATCTCAGATGACCTACGCAGATGGGATAAACCCCATCATTTCTCATGGTTCGGTCGTGCAGCCATCTTGAAGATGAATGTGCTCCCTCGTATCCTATATCTGCTACAAACAATCCCCATCAAACTCCCTGCAGCTTTCTTTCAAACAATTAAACAACAATCCCTGAAGTTTCTCTGGAAACACAAGCGCCCAAGGATAAGCTACGCCCAACTCTCGAAACCCAAAACTAAGGGGGGTATTGGTCTACCAGACTTGCAAAACTACTCCAGACCTTGCCATCTGGGACGAATTGTAGATTGGTCAGTACTCGATTGGTCAAACTCGCTGACTCGCCCATTCCCACCCTAATGCGGATCCCGGGGGAAATCCCCTTCAGACAGGGATCTTCCCAAATCCTTCATACCCTTGAAACTCGGTGGAGACTGGGGTGGGGATACCCCAGTTCCCTCTTTCCCTTCCCCATGTATCTCTTTCACTTTATTCCCTAATCCCACTCACCTCTATGTCTTTTCCCCATTCTACATCCCTACCCCGACTGAACAGATGACGTTAACAATTTACCCATCCCCATGACTACCCTAACTTATGTGTATAATTTGCCATTCAATCTTCACATCTTAAAAACTGACGAGACTAACTCCCCATACAGATATACCCCACCGTACAAGCCCGATACTTCCACATGTGCTCAAGAACAAACAAACAGACTTACATCTAAATATATGCTGCCACCTTTCCAATTAGCCCCTTAATTTTGAAACCATAATCAAAGTAACATTCCTGTCATAGACGGTTCCTCATCTCAGATGATGAGGTAAACCTCGAGTTCGAGGCTGTCTTACTCCTTTATACTTCTGTTTAATTTGATGTTAAACATATATCTGACTCGCTATACTTCAGTGAGATAAGTCATGTCAATAAGGTTTATGTTGTCTATTTACCTATTGTTTGTAAAAACTGTGTAACAACACTTTGTTCACAATAAAAACTTTTATGGGGAAAAAAAAAAAAGAAATATAGCAGCACCATTGTTCAATTGCTGACTCTTGGAAATACACAATCAAAAAGTGCAATGAGCATTTTAGTGATTCTGAAGGGAAGAAATTACAAATAATGACTCCATATATGAGCACCACTTCTAAGAAATTCTTTTTACTTTAAATTGTTAATTTAGCATTTTACTCCGTGGTTGCTTTAAGCTCACTATGTGCCATTATAAGTCATCAGCTCATACTGACTGCACTTATTTTTTTTTTAGTTCAGCACAGCTGTACTGCTACTGATTATCATTCTGGTGTTCTATAGGAATAAGGAATAGGGATTCCTAGAAATTCAGTGAAGTTTCACAGTCCATACATAACACTGCTTTTTCAAATATTTACAATCCAATAATGACATAAAATTTCCTATGAATGTTTTACTGATTGTAGCTTGTCCTGCTACTGTATTGCTTCTGCAGGCAAGAAGCTCATATGGACTGTGGCTTACCAACCATGCAAAAATCTGACAAATCTGCATAGGTGAATCTAGACTGAACAGCTTGGTTCTATTTTGTCTGATAAAAAGAAACATTTTCCACCCAGATGCATTTTTGATGTAGTAAAAGCGTCTCACTTTCTCTTCTATGTGAAAATTCAAATACATTTTAGTAATAGGTCATAGGAAATGCATAGTTTATTTTCTTTATTTTGTATATTTTCATTTATTTTTAAACAATGTATAAATTATTCATATCTATCACATGTAATTTGTTTCAGTTTTTTACTTGTATGCTGTATGTGAGCAATGTTTTAGAAGTATCCTATATTTTTTATTTATACAATGAAGGTTTTTGTTTTTTGTTTTTTGTAAGTAATGAAACAAGAAAAATATTGGCTTAGTATTTTTAAATAATGTATACATTATTCATATTTATCACATGTAATTTGTTTCAGTTTTTTACTTGTATGCTGTATGTGAGCAATGTTTTAGAAGTATCCTATATTTTTTATTTATACAATAAAGGTTTTTTTTTTTTGTAAGCAATGAAACAAGAAAAATATTGGCTTAGAATATGTGAACGTTAAAATACAAATGTCAAAAAATTATAATGCCCCTTTAACTAATAAATCCTTAAAAAATAATAATTTTAACTCAAGTATCACATACTTTATACAATGCATTTAAAGTGAGAATTCTAATACTACTTTTAGCCAGTTCAGCATACCCCAGAGTGGGCATTAATTTCCAGGGAAAGTTTTCTGCTGTAATTGCCTATACACTGAAAGGGCTCATACACGTTGGGCTTAAAAAAAAGCTGCATGGGGGGGAGATGGGCGTAGTCTAGCGGAGCATACATGCATTGTTAGAGCTCCGCACCGCTGAGGAGAGAAGAGAAGGACAAAGCAGAGCCTGCAGGCTCAAAAGGTATCCATTTGAACCTTTTTGCCCCAGGGAACAAACTGTGAAAGTTTGGGCAGGAAATATGGTACTGGGAGGAAGTGGTGGCAGAAATAAAAATCACTTCACAAAGAGCTCACAGGCACTCACTGCAACTAAAGCAGCTCCAGTCACCTCACAATATACAGCATCAGGGCGCTCTCACAGACAGAAAATGTCACAGCAAGACTCTCCATTTGAGTCAGATACAGAACAAATCCTCTCACAAACTTCTCCACAAGCCTCCTCAGCATCCCCAGTAATATTATTACAATTTGAAAAGATGCTTCATAAGGCTTTAAAACAAACCTCAGACCAAATAACAAACAGCCTAACCAAAGAAATAAGAGAGCTGGGAAACCGTACCGCAGCCTTAGAAATAAAAATGGATGAAATTGAAATTACAACCCAAGAAAATATAACAGAATTGGAACAATTAAAAGAAGAGAATTTAATACTTCAAACTAAGCTCGAAGATTACGAAAATAGAGCCAGACGTTCAAACTTGCGCATAAGGGGAATACCTGAAACTGTGACAGACCTGCAATCTACTATTACTGCTCTATTACAAGAACTAAAGCCAGATATCCCTATTGAACGTTTAGAACTGGACAGAGTACACAGAGCCCTTACAGCCAAAAAGAAAGATGGACCCCCACGTGATATAATCACAAAATTTCATTATTACAGAACGAAAGAACAAATACTAATTGCTGCAAGAGAAAAAAAGGAACTTAATTTTCAAGGACACAATTATCAAATTTTTGCTGACCTATCCCAACTTACTATTACTAAAAGACGATCCATGAAACCCCAACTAATGGAACTGCAACACCACAACATTATGTATCAATGGGGCTTCCCCTTTTCAGTCAGATTTAACTACCATGGTACAATTTACAGAAGCAGATCAGCAGATGAACTACAACAAACCCTTTTAAAATTAAATCTGACAGAACCCACAAGCAGCAACTCTCCCACTCGCAGAAGAATGGCATCATCTTCACCTTCAGGCAGCACCCAGAAAATATCAGAACAAAATGGGAATCATCATTCTCACAAAAGAGGCCGTTATGCCACATCATCCATGGACCAAGAAGATTCAATGGACTGACATCCTAATTCCTGATATGTCTTCATTTATTATACTAAGAGATGGTTCTCTATAAAAAACCTGTATTTATAACTGAATGTAACTGTATTCTGATAGTCACACACTGTGTGGGATCATGTTACATTCCAGTTATATTTCTTATTACTTCTGATTCATATAGCCTTAGAATATATAAGTGAAGTAAGGAAATTCTTGTTCAGTTATATATTTTCAGGTAATAACAATAGATTTATTACTTTTTAGGACAAATATGTTCAATAATCCAGAAGTAATGGAAGCTTTTTCTTTCTTTTCTTAAAACAAATATATTATTACCTAACTAGTTCCTAGAACTATGTTTTTGTTTATTCTAATCTGAAGCAATACAACCTCAATTTTATGAATTAACATATCTAAACAGTTACATATGAATAAAATATGTAATTGTTTACTCTAAAAGGGTTAAAATCCCAAAATAATTCAAACTATCTTCATCAATACCAAAGTTATTAACAGTACCTTTCTAACTGAATTATTTAGCCTAGGGCAAGACTAACCATATACAACCACCGTGGAATAAATAATTTCAACAAAAACCATATTCTGCACTCCAATTAATGAATCATCATTTTGATGTCTTTTGACATAGCACTTCTCTCCTGTAAGCGGAAGATCCGTGTACCCCCATTAGCCCTCCTCATTCTCCCAACCATATTATGTGGGAGTGTGACGAAGGCACTTATTCCCCTGAGAGAGATATTTATTCTCTTTCACGGGTAAATTGTGATTACTTGAAAAAAATAATTTATACAATGTATCATCTAATCTCATATGTTTTTTGTTTACTCTTTACTCCAGAATTCACTGGTTTCTTTTCTATCTTTTCATCTTTTCAGTCCACACAGGTTGATCTGTGCAGTCAGCTCTGCATAACAAAAAGTAAGTCAAAACTATTTGATCTGTTGCCATGGCACCACTGAATATACTTTCCCTGAATGTTCAGGGAATAAATGTCCCTCAAAAAAGGACCAAAGCCTTCCGTACTTTCCATAACAAGAAGACTCACATAGTATGCCTCCAAGAAATACACTTCACCAAAGATTCTACTCCAAAATATATTTCTCCTTTTTATCAACAAATTTACATGGCTTCTGCCTGTACCAAACAAAGGGGAACTCTAATTGCATTTCACCGATCCACACCATTCACCTTATCATCAGAAATTAAAGACCCAGAAGGTAGATACCTGATACTCATGGGTTATATAATGGATACAGCAATCACGGTGATTTCCTACTACGCTCCTAACAAACAACCTACACCATTCCTCTCACATATATTACAAGTGATTAATACACACAAAATAGGAACAGTGATAATGTGCGGGGATTCGAACCAGGTCCTCCTCCCATTTCTAGATAAATCACCTTTTACACCATCCAAAATAACCTCTAGATTACCTTTTTCTCAACTTCTTTCCAAATACAATCTGGTAGATTCATGGAGAGAAAGTAACCCAATGAAAAAGAAATTCACTTATTTCTCGCACCCTCATCAAACCTTCATCAGAATAGATCATATTTTTCTAACAATAGGAATGATACCAGAAATTATTGCGTCAGATATAATTCCGATTCCGTGGTCTGACCATAATGCAGTATACACGACTATAGCCTCAGCCATACCAAAAGCGCATGACCCAACGTGGTACTTACCGGACATAATGCTCAAACACCCACTACATCAGATGGCCATTGAACAAGCTTTAAAGGAATACATATCAATTAATAATACAACAGACATTTCCCCAATAACACTGTGGGAAGCTCATAAGCCTGTCTTGCGTGGTACAATACAAAGACAAATGGCACTATTTAAACGGGAACGCAAAAATCTAGCAAAAAAACTAGAACTCAATTTTAATGCAGCCTAAATATCATTCCAAGATAATCCATCTCAGAGTACAAAATCTCATCTGGAAAAATCTAGGTTGGAATACGATCTATTTCTCACTGAGTCAGTTGATAAATCCCTCAAACGCTCCAAACACAATTTCTACATGAATACAAACAAACCAGGTACATATTTGGCTCGGGCATTAAATTCAACTAACAAATCTTTCAAACCTATAGGTTTGAAATTATCAAAAAATGTTTATACTTGTAATCCAGTTAAAATAGTCCATAAATTTCACTCACATCTCGCAACTTTATACAAGACAAACAATGAATTTAATCCTACAGAGGCTGAATCCTTCTTCTTAAAAATAACCTTACCTGAGCTGTCTCAGAATCAAAAAAGCAGTTTGGATGAGTCTATAACTATAGATGAAGTTGCTAACGCCATAAAAGACCTAAAACTTAACAAAAGACCAGGCCCAGACGGCTACTCGGCTTTATACTATAAAACATTCTCAGAAATACTCTCTCCCATTCTCACTGAAACTTTTAACAAACTTCTAGAAGGACATTCTTTTCGGCAAGAAACACTAATGGCAATTGTTTGTATGATCCCAAAACCCCTTTCTGATGATACTTCCTGTGTGAATTATCGGCCTATCTCTCTGTTAAACCTTGATATTAAATTATTAGCAAAAATAATAGCAAAACGCCTCAATAGCATTATAGGAAAATTAATACATAGAGATCAAGTAGGCTTCATGCCAAATAGACAGGCAGGCGATAATATACGCAGGGCAGTGTTATTGGCACATATTGCTAAAAAACGGAAAATCCCTTTATGTTTTCTATCTCTCGATATTAAGAGGGCATTTGACACAGTATCCTGGCAATATATGCAATATTCATTACAAAAATGGGGTTTTGGACCCCACTTTTTAACATGGATCAAAGCATTATATAATAAACCCAAAGCCTATATAAAATATGCTGGATACAAATCTGATGTCTTTAATATCGAAAGAGGTACCCGACAGGGTTGCCCATTATCTCCCTTATTATTTGCCCTTATACTCAAACCCATGGCCCAATACATCAGAACAAACCAAACTATAACTGGCATTGAAGTAGGAGGTATTACACACAAATTATGTATATTTGCAGACAATATATTACTTTTTCTATTATCACCACAGGTCTCTGGTCCTAACTTAATACCAGCTCTTGATGGATTTGCAGCCCTATCCGGCCTTATGATTAATCCTAAGAAATGCCTAGTGCTTAATATTTCGCTCACAAACATGGAATTGATCCCGGCTAGGGCTGCACTCCCATTCACATGGGCAGAAAAATCAATCCCATATCTTGGAATTCATTTAACAGCATCTCATTCTGACTTATTCTCAACCAATTATCCTCCTGTATTAAGACAGATCACAAATCTAATAAAACAATGGTCGCAACTTCCTTTATCCTGGATAGGGAAGATTGATGCAATCAAAATGACTATTCTACCCAAATTGCTTTATCTATTCAGAGTCCTCCCTATTCCAATTCCTTCCTATTTTTTGAGAATAGTACAAAAAAGAGCAACTTCGTTTATATGGGGCTCTTCTAAACCACGTATACCTATACACACACTACATCTTCCCAAAAATAAAGGAGGCCTGGGATACCCTAATTTTACTAACTACTACAGAGCAGCACATTTGGCCAGTCTTTCCAAATACCATGCAAAACAGGAAATCCCATTATGGGTATTTATAGAGGCTTCAGAAAATGACCCTCTATTAATATTAAACTTGTTATGGCTTGATCCTAAAGACCGCTTTAAAATTCATAATCCCATAACTAAACACTTCTTATCTCTCTGGGATAAACGAAAAAGCAAATATCAGTTACAATCTCCACACAATCCTCTCCTTTCTTTTATCAGAAATCCGGCCTTTTATCCGGCATGGATCTACCCAAATTCTTTTAAAGCTTGGACAACATCAGGCATTCAGACACTAAATGACTTCATAGCATCTAAATCATTCCCTTCATTCCCATCGCTTAGAGAAAAATATGATCTACCAAACTCTGAGATATTTAGATATCTCCAAATGAAAAATGTCTATACACCATTCCTAAAGGGGGATACACCATTATCCCAATTATCCATTTTTGAATCAATCTGTACAAAAGATCCATTTGCTAAAGGTACAATTTCATCACTTTATAATCAATTATATGGAGTAGTAAATCTTAATAGACCCTCTTACATTCAGAGGTGGGAGGAGGACCTGGGACGAACTTTAGAAGACACGGACTGGTCTAACATATGGCTCACATCTAAGTCATCTTCACCCAACATCTTAGCACTGGAGACAAATTATAAAGTCCTAACTCGCTGGTACCTTGTACCCGCTAGAGTGGCAAAATATTCACCTAATACCTCAGCTCTTTGTTTTCGAGGATGCCCAGAAATAGGCACACATTTACACATATGGTGGACGTGCCCAGTAATCCAAACCTTCTGGAAGGAAGTCTTCGTGATTGCATCTAAAATATTTAAAAAAATAATACAACCAGATCCATATATAACTTTACTTAATCTAAAACCGGAATGGTTAACACTCTCTCAATTCAAACTTATGATCCAACTAATAATGGCTGCAAAACAAACAGTGGCCAAGGCATGGAAATCTCCTACATTGGTACTAGCAGAAACAATTCACAGAATGAATAATACAATGTCCCATGCTAAGATGGTAGCCATTGATCAAAATCAAATTCCAAAATTTGAAAAACTTTGGCATCCTTGGATAAAACAACAGTTCCTGTCAAATTTCAATGACTCTGTCCTGTTGCCATGGTAACAGATTAAATGACTTACAGAGACACCCATTCTAAGGCTTTAAAGAGAATTAAAAAGAATAATAAACTGACGAGCAGGACAACCTTGTGGACCATACCTCTGCCTTTCTACCCTTTTTCTTCTTTCTCTTTCCTTTTCTCCACCTTACGATTAAAGCTCATTATCAGAATTTATTTGACCTATATACACTCTACCTGTAAACAATATGTATAGTAGGTATAAATCATTTAAATACCTACAAAAGTAACTAAGGAAATGATATATATCTTTAATTTAGGTTTACGTGAACCCAATGTTTAATATTTGAATTTTCATGATATTTACCTATATAAACCCTACTGTAAAACAATGAGCTTACTTTATAGATCCTTGTAAACTTACTTTATGTATCTTTATAATATTGTATACTCAATAAACTTCTTTTGACAAGAAAAAAATGCTGCATTTACAGGTGTTTGCCTTTTTTTGCTGCCTGTAAATGCACCTCTTTGTAAGCCTATGGGGTTGATTTACAAAGTCAAACAGACTGAGCACTTGCACAGGTGCATTAACATTCGGCAAGTGCAGTTGCTCCAGAGCTTAGTAAATGATACTACACTTTAAAACTTTACTTTATAAAGAATACCCAATCATGTGCAAGGAAAAAAAACAAAACAAAAAAAAACAGCATTTTTTATTTTACATGATTGGGTGCTGAAAAATAGGAGAGCTTTAACACATTTACTAAGTAAGTGCATAGGGGTTTATTTAATAAATGCAAATCCACTGTGTACTACAAGTGCACTGCAAGTGCACTTGGAAGTGCGGTCGCTGTAGATCCGAGAGGAACATGTAATGAAAATAAAAAAAAAGCATTTTTGCTTGTACATGATTGAATGATAAAATCAGCAGAGCTTTCCCTTATTTCAGATCTTCCCCTCAGGTTTCTAAAGCAACTGCATTTCCAAGTGCCCTTTCAAGTGGCACTTACAGTGCGCTTGTAGTGCAGAGTGGATTTATCTTTAGTAAATGAATCCCATAGTCTATCATCCTTCAGTAAATCAACCCATAGGGGTTGATTTACAAAAGGCAAATTCACTTTGCACTACAAGTGCACTGCAAGTGCACTTGGAAGTGCAGTCGCTGTAGATCAAAGCGGTACTGTACAAAGTGGATTTGCATTTAGTAAATCAACCCCTATGTCTCCATGCACAAATAGGCATTTACAGACAGAAACAATCACCAGTGCATTCAGAAGAGCAGCTTTTGGGCATAAAAAAGTGCATTTAGATGCATTTGAGCATTAATGCATTCTAATGACCTGAAAACATTAATATTCAGGCCAATAGACTGCACTAACTTACATAAGCACAAATAGGCATAAACATGTGTGCAATGCATGGCTTTTACTGCATTTTTTAAGCAGATTTTCTCCTACATTCACAGGAGCTAAGCAATCACTCAGTGTGCACGAGGCCTTAACTGTAATGGTCATCATAGACAAAGACATTGTTCACTACCAAGAACCAGCTACCAAGAGTGGTAAGAGGTCTTCTATGTTTTTTACCAATTTGAGTATAATGTGGAATACTGTCAGTGAAAAGTTTTGTTTCATAAATAACATTTTCTAATAAGCTATTAAATATTTGTTGTAGCAATTTTTTTATGCACATTTTTTATATATGATGTTAAACCTTACATATTGTTTTATTCTTACTGATCCCTGTATTACCTGCCCTGGAATTCCTATGCAGGAAAGCAAATGCATGTGATTTCAGTACATTTTATTAATAATTTGACAAGATATAAGGCACATTAAGTAAAACAAAAGGTTTCTTCAAAGGGTTTCTCTTTTCTAGATTTTCATTTTAATTCAAATAACATTTTTTTGTAGAGTAAGCAAACCAGGTTTAAAACATTAATTTTGGCATATTGTTTGAAACAATAACATCTCTCTGAATTCACTCTATTTCAGTTGTAAACCTTCAGAAACCTTCAGAAATCTCTCGCTTTTTTTTTTCATATATTGTGTTTCATAATTCATACATCTGAGGACATTGCGTTTGCTTCCAAACATTTTTTTTCCTATACAGTACTTAGTAGCTCTGCCTCTGATCTAGGGAAGTTTTACAGTTTGAATGTAATTTGTCTTATGCATCTTCCCCGGTGTGTCTTTTCTTTATGACCATTTACATTCTGTACACATTCACTATTGCTCTCTCTAGACGTCCTAGTGTGTTTGTCTACTTATCTTAATATCAATAGCTGTCTCATTTCTCCTCATCTACTTCTATGAGTTACTATTCTCTATTGGTGGTGGCAAGTGCGAGGCTGGCACATAACTTAACATGGCATTAACTTGAAATATTTACTAAGAAAGAGATCTATTATTTACATAAGCATTTGAAGAAGAATTACATAGCAACAGTACATACATAGAACAGTTTATGTCTGCCTTATGCAAACACACATCTTAAACTGCTCTCTAGTTTTTATTTCAAGTGGCATTACACATTGACCTTTTTTTTCTATTAACATTATCTCCCTTGTATGCTGCTGTAGATAACCGGTGTCTCTACTGCATTACCTTTCCTGCTTCACAGTGGATACTATCTATAGTATTTCAGCCATGAGAAAATAGTTCTTTCTTATTTTTTGTCATTGCCATTAAAACACTGTCTAAAAAGTAAATTGCTAAACAACAATTCTGGGAGGCAGATTATTCACGCCGGTACACTGTCAAGCCCGGTGAATTGTAAAATTAGCATTTTTGCCTGGGTCTTTATCATACCATTTTAAAAACAGATACTAATGCAGAGGCATGACACACACACACCCACTGTAATGTGTATCTATGTATACTATGTTGTACAGAGTGATTCAATTTTAGCTCATTGATTGAACAACTGACCCTACAAGAAACTACACATCTGCATTAATACATTTCTGTCAGATATTTTGCAACAGTTTAATTAAAATATATAAATAATGCTATTTTTTTCTTTTAACAAATTCAGTTCTGCTTTAGGAGACACAGGCTCTTAAAGTAGACCTGCATGCAATAGGTGAGGATTCCATATGTTATAGGGAACATTTAAATGTTAATTGTGCCTAAGCTGTATCCTGAAAAATTACCTTTTGTGTTCAGTTTCTCCTGAAATATAGCAGTGCACCTCTGGAATGTGAGTGTACCTAGGCACTTCTTTGTCTACTGCCCCATAACTCTACAGTATGTCTGATGTGTGGGATCAAGGCACTGATGACTCTGACTGCTAGTCATATGAGATTTGGAGTAATATTTGGTGATGTCACTACTGTGCAGCTCACTGTTCTCCTTGCTGGAGGCTCGGACATGAGAAAGAAAAGCCCTGCCTGTACCAAGAGGGTAACCTTTACACAAAGACATAGCACAGAATGGGACATGGTAAATCAGAAATGGGATAAGATAATCTGCAGGCAGTACTAGCGACTGTTCCTGATGATTAGTGTGCTTAACTAGGGCATCCTGGTTGAAATGCGTCATCAATCTGCTGCAGTTAGAAGGACATTTCCTACCCTTCTTTTGAACACTAACTTGTAATTTCATGGCACATCACAATATATGCAATATATATAACAATATAAAGACCACTGAAAAGCCATCCAGATTTACACAATTGTGTATACCAATATTTACCGTATTTTTAGCTCCATAAAACACACTTTTTTTCCTCAAAAGATGGGGGGAAATGTCTGTGCATCTTATGGAGCGAATATTGACCAGGCCTCCTCCCCATCGCCGCTGCTGTGCTAATACCATTACGGCCATGGTCCGAGGGCCCAGTTGCAGAGGTAGGCTAACCAGCACTGCCTGCTGGAACTCACTGGGGTCTGGCCCCATCCAGGCACTGGCTGCTCACTCTCTCTCACTCAGACTGGTCTGCAGCAAACATCTTTTTCAGCCCGGCCCAGCAGCATCATGCGCGCTGCTGATCATATAGCAAGGGAAGGGGGCCCAGGTAGAAGAAGCCAGCCTAGGAAGCTTTGCAGCAGGTGAGCAAGTTCAGTGCGTGGAGGCACGCAGCATGCTCATGGAATGTCACTACGTGTTGCTCCGTGCACTGGGCCTACTAACCTGCAGCTGCAAACCTAATAGTGTACCCAGGCAGGCTGTTACCTCCCTCCGAGTTCCTTCCAGTCCCTCTCCTTGGTAAACAGTGCCCACCCGGACCGGGCGAAAGAGAAGAGGAGAGAAGTCAGAGGACACCCCAGCAAGCCACAGCAGGTACCAGCCCAGTCACCCACTGCAGGGACCAGGAGCCAGCTCAGCCACCCACTGCACATGGTGTACTAAATATATTAGCACACCATTTGGTTCAGAATATTTTTTTTCTTGTTTTCCAACTCTAAAACCTAGGTGCGTCTTATGGTCAAGTATGTCTTATGGAGCAAAAAAGTCCAGGAGTGTAATGCTGATCACGAATGATGCCTAAACAAGGATGGTGATTGCCTTCTTAGACAAAAAGGAAGATTCATGCATTAGCCTTTCAGGTGTGCTGCAGTGCAAGGGCCATGTTAATAGAAAGAAAGAGCAGAGTGACAGTCTGCTGCTTGTAATTTTACTGTTCAGTCCCTGGGAGAGGAATAATACCTCTAAGTGTTACTGAACTGCAGCAGTGAAAAATTAGGTATTCTGCCCTGGCAGAGTGCGCTCATATGTATGGCCAAACTGTGAATATCTCAGGATTGAATGTGATGATAATTGAGGTCTGATGAACTTCAAATTGTATTGGGAGAATCAGGAAACAGAGCTGAACATAATGCCATCCTAATTTTTCACAATGTTCAAAAGTCGCTAACAGGACAATCAGATAATGTGAAAGATGATGTTATGCCGAGTAAATAGATACCTAGCATGTTACGCTTACAAATTGTGCACACTTGTGGAATGGCGCCAAACTTCCGTACTTTAAAATATACATAGGCAACGCTTTAATTTTTTTTACAGATTACATGTTTAGAGTTGCAGAGGAGGTCTATCACTAGAATTATTGCTCTCACTCTAACGTTTGCAGTGATACCTCACATGTGTGATTTTAATGCCGTTTACATATGTGGGCATGACTTACGTATTTCGCTGAGCTGTTTACTCCTATCACTATGGGTAGAAGCAAGTGGAATACAGAGGATGGACTGGGTGGATTCTATGAGGGGTGGGGCTTATAAGAAGTGTGAGGGGTCAAAAGGGAAGGGCGGGGTCTGGCACCCCCCATCCTAAAATTTCACCAGCCGCCATTACCTTCCACTAATCTATCTATACTGAAAAATAAATGTAATGATTTAGCATGGGTTAGGGTTACTATTACTGCACTTTGTATCCTCATCTTAGCTCTTGCACTAACTTGCCTAATAAAACTGCCACCTTTATTTTCATAGGTTACAATACTTGATGATGAGAAGGTGAGCTGCCTTTAAATGCAGTGGAACGGATCTATTGTGCATAGATTGTACCAAATATAAAATAGGAATAAAATAGGAATCTATTGTACAGTACATATCTAATCCATTACCAATACCAGTATTTAACTCATTGGATCCTCTTAAATGGCATTGTATATATATATATATATATATATATATATACCGTATTTATCAGTGTATAACACGCACTTTTCCCCCCTGAAAATAGGGGGGAAATCAGGGGTGCGTGTTATACGCCGATAGTGTACCTCGGAGAAGGAGGGGGACGAGCACCGCCACTGAGCCATCATTGTTCACGATCCCCGCCAGAATCACCGAGCCGTCATGACTTGTTTACTCGGCTCTGACGTCACACACACATCCTGCCTCCACCACCGGCATTGGACCAGTGTTCTGTCAATCACAGGAGCTGGTCCAATGGCGGAGGCGGGACGTGTGTGTGTGAGAGCCGCTTATTGTAAACACAAGATGACGGCTCAGTGATTCTTCCTGCACTGCAAGAGAGATAGTGAGGCTGTGAATAGGCATCAGGCTGCATTGGATGGGTGCAGATCAGGCTGCAGATGGGCACAGAAGCTGCATTGAGGCTGCATAGAGGCATCAGGCTGCATTGGATGGGTGCAGATGGGCACAGAGGCTGCTTTGAGGCTGCATAGAGGCATCAGGCTGCATTGGATAGGTGCAGATGGGCACAGAAGCTGCTTTGAGGCTGCATAGAGGCATAAGGCTGCATTGGATGGGTGCAGATGGGCACAGAGGCTGCATAGAGGCATCAGGCTGCATTGGATGGGTGCAGATGGGCACAGAGGCTGCACTGAGGCTGCATAGGGGCAATAGGCTGCATTGGATGGGTGCAGATCAGGCTGCAGATGGGCACTAATCAGGCTGCATTGATTGGCACTGACCATTATTTTGCTTCAAAGTGGTTTATTTGAAAAAAAAAAATGTTTTTTTCCTTTAACTTCCCTCTTAAATTGGGGTGCATGTTATACGTCGTCGCGTGTTATACGCCGATAAATACGGTGTGTATATATATATACGGTATATATATATATATATATATATATATATATATTATTCATTTTAATGGTCCTGGTTTCTCCCCAACCCTATTCTTGCACCAGTGGATGGTGTGCACAAGTAAAGGCATAACATGCTTGTAATGACTATACTCAACATAATTGTTATGCATGTGTGTCTTAATGTATACAAAAAGATAGCATATTTGATTACATGAATTTCATGTTAGTAATAGTAATTACATTTTTATACAACACATAAAGTTGCCGCCATGATTTTCAAAAGAAGAATTTAGTGGTATTTCATGAAAGGTGTTTGAGGGTCAGCACATGTGATACTATTGCAATATAACATATTTTATAAATTATTATGATGATAATTTACCTATAATTTCATGTTACATATTCTGTTTGGCCCATAATGGAGGCTTTCATTTTGTGAAAACGTATTTTTATCTGATAAAATCACAAATTTAAACATTCTATGAACAAGTAGAACCAAATTAAGCCCTTCAATACTGGGCTAATTCTGACACTTCTCTAATACATGTAAAAATCTTTTTTTTTGCTAGAAAATTACTTAGAACCCCCTAACATTATATATTTTTTATACAGAGGTCCTAGAGAATAAAATGGTGGCTGCAGCGGTTTTTCAAACTCAATTTTTTGGGAAAAAATATACTTTAATAAATAAAAAAACAAAAAACAGTAAAGTTAGCCCAATTTTTTTGTATAATGTGAAAGATGATGTTACGCCAAGTAAATAGATACCTAACATGCCATGCTTTAAAACTGTGCATGGAATTGCAACAAACTACTGTACTTTAAATTATCTATTAGTGATGCTTTAAAAGCCTTTGCAGGTAACCAGTTTAGATTTACACAGATCTGGTGATAGAATTATTGCTTTCACTCTGATGTTCGTGGTGATATCTCACATGTGTGGTGTGATCACTGTTTACAGATGCATGCAGGACCAATCTGTGCATTCGCCACTGCATGTGAGCATGGGGTGAAGGGGGTGCTCCAAAAAAATTATATATTTTTTTTACAGTGTTTTCTTTTTTTTAATCACTTTTTTGCTGTCTAAATGAATATACTATAAACATTCCTTTTGACAGCAATGGCAATGACAGGTACTTTTTATGGAGAGGTTTATTAGCTCTCCTTTGGGCTCCAATGCAGCTAATCAGATACAGATGGGTCTGATCGGATGCTTCGCTGGCCGCTATGCCAGTATACAAAGAGGCGGAAGTGACAAAATTAACATAGTTTGCGGTTGTGACATTAAACAGTGGGGGAAACAGCTTCAGTTCCTCTCACTGTAAGGCCGGAGATAGATGTGGCCACCTGCATCCATACCGGACTTCCCGATCTCTTGGACAAGCCCGGTAATGGTCGCGGTCGGAGGCGGGTGGAACCCCCCTTCCATCACTTGTAAAAGTAATCTAGTAATCTGGCTGCCCAGCTGCTCGATTACTTTAACATGAAAGAGAATCATCGGCTGTAGAAAATTACACCCGGATTACGGTTGTAGCCAACCATGATCCCGGTATAACCGCTTCCCTGCTGCAACGCATATATATACTGTCTGTGGCTATTAGGAAAACATTTTTAATTTTTGGATATTCAATTTGAATTTATAGCGACTTGAATTCAAAAACGGAAAAACAAAACAAATTATGAAAATTAATCATTCTAACAGAATGAATGTAACTAAACAAAATTTTTAACTTAACAAATCCATCCAAAATAAAACAAAACACTTTTTTCATTCTGCAAATGTTGCACTGGACTCTGCTATGGGAAGACTGAGAAATGAGTGATCAGTGGCCATGTGATTGCTCAGTTCTTGGACTTAGAGCCAGTGGGGCACTAAATAATTTTAGTAATTTTTTTTCTGAACATATTAGGATTTTATTTGTTACAATACTTTAGTAAAAAATATTCTAAGATTTGTTGCTAAATTTTCAAGAATGTGCCTTTTTTCAAATGTTAAAGGAACTTTTATTTTATTTAAACAAAACACTGTACGGTCTCTGTAATGTTCTGTGCACAGTGAGTACACAGAAAAAAAAAGACAAATACACCACCAAACAAGCAAAGCCATGTGATCACCATTTCATAGTTGTTATGTTGATCACATGATTAAGTACGTCAATGATTGGTTCCCGATCACTATTAAAGACTGGAGCTGTTAGTGACAGCCCAGTCTGGTAGTTCACAATCATCCACAGTGTTGGCTGCTAGCTTTTAAAATGGAAATCATAGATTAATGTCATCTCTGCATGGGGCATAAAAAAGTGTGACACTACAGATCATAGATGTAAAGGTGTTAAAGTATAAAAAATAATTGCATAATGACTGTTAAATTGTATTAAAATCAACATAGTTATATTTTAGCAAAAATATAACAAATGTTCTGTTATACAGTATGTGTGTTTTTAGCCTAAAAAGGGAAAACCATAGAGATTTCCAGCCAGGGCATCTCATTATAAGGTTTAAAAGCTATTGATTTACTAACATACACAAATGGGGGGTATTTAAAAAACATCCCTGTCAACTGTTAATGCCTCCTCATTGGCATTTTTAAAATGTACTTTTAATTAAATATCTTGATGAACACAGTTTCTGAGTTTTACACTATAATGAGTTAAAATTGAAACCTGGCTGTAGCCAGAGCTAATTCAGTTTCTGTTTGTACACATCAACAGAGCCTTGAGTCATTTGTATGGCAGCAGGATGTCGCAATGATCTGCACTACAGTCTTGCATTAATGAAGTCTTGGCCAGGTTCAAATCCCACCACATTCTAATGACATTGAGTTCTAACATTATGATGGCTTGTGGGTTAAGCAACTTCAAAATAATTTGTGTTAACCCTTTAATGAATCAAGGAATGATAAGAGTGCTCTAACATGATCATTTATGGCAGAAGTGCATTTTTATATATCAAATGTTCATTGTTGAGTGTTGCAGCTTTATGCTGTCAAACTCTGCTTTAAAATTTGTCATCAAGCTGTTTAAACTTTTATTTTTGTCAACATCAAAGCAGTGGTTAGCCCTATAGTATTTTAGATCTGTAAATTTTCTCAGTAGTATTTCTACTGGAGACTTGGTTAGACTTTAGTTCTTGGTTATAATGCTTCTTGGATAGTAACAAACTGAGTTATAATAACCTTTGAAACATTAACATTCTTGATTTAGTAAATAAAAACTTTACACAGAATTAGCAAATAAATAATCAAACATCATCGTGTTATGCCACGTACACACACAAGCAGACTTCTCGTCGGACTGAACTCTGAATAACTTTTCAACGAAGTTCCGATGGAGTTCCGACGAAATGGACTTGCCTACACACGATCCCACCAAAGTCCGATTGTTTTGAACGTGATGACGTATGACCGGACTAGAAAAGGAAGTTCAATAGCCAGTAGCCAATAGCTGCCCTTGTGTCATTTTCGGTCCGTCGAACTGGCATACAGACAAACGTTTTTTCGATAGGAATCGAGTCCATCGGAAAGATTTAAAACATGTTCTATTTCTAAGGTCCGTCATATTTTTAAACAGAAAAGGCCCAATGAAGCCCACACAGGATCGGAATGTCCGACGGATTCATTCCGTCAGACCTTTTCTGCCGGAAAGTCCGGTCGTGTATATGCGGCATTATGCTTATTGTTGATATTATTGTTATTATTCTTGTTCTTGCTTTTACAGGTTTTATATTTTAAAAAGGGCTCAGTTTACAAAAATAAATGTAACATTTTAACTGCATCTCATTATCAGATGGTATTTTTCTACTAAAAGGTTCAATTCACAAACATAAATAGGAAAGTTTTTTTTTCTCATGGAGCAGAATTGTATTACCACTACAAATGGTTCTTTTTTCTGCTCTCCTCAATAAGCATTTCACTAAAACATAGTTATTGTTGAGTAAAAGCTAGAGATATTTTCAGGTGCAATGGTAACCCATGCAAAAAAAAACCTGCAAATTTACAAAAACTAAATCAATCAATCAATCAATAAATAAAGAGCAATGTGTGTTTTGGTAAAGTTTGCTTAAAGTTTTCCATAAACAGCAGACTCTTTATGGTGCAAAGGTCATATTTAAGGCCTTTGGAAAATGTTGTGCTGTCTACTTTCTCTTTATGTTCTTTTAAATGATCAAAATGTATTCATTCATACCTACTTGTATGATCCCCAAAAATGTGCATTTTAAATCAAAGAGTAAGTGCTGATGTGATGAGTAGATGGGGTTGGCTTGCTGGGCCACTGTACAGAATCTGTTTTATCCTGACCACTGCACTCAGAAGGCATAGGACCTTTAAGCTGGGCTGGGGAGCATTATTATTATTATTATTATTATTTTACAGGATTTATATAGCGCCAACATTTTACACAGTGCTTTACAATATACAAGGGAGACAACACAGTTACAATACAATAAAATACAAGAGGATTAAGAGGACCCTGCTCAGAAGAGTTTACAATCTTATAGGGTGGGGCAGGGGGTACGAAAGGTTGTATATGTGGGGAATGAGCTGATGGAAGTGGTAAAAGATTAGTTGGAGTGTATGTGCCATAAAGTGTATGTTCAGCCAAAGGAGCATGGCTGGCTGCCCAGATGTAAGCAATGTTCTCAGTGAACTCTGTCTCTGTTTCCTGATCTTCTAATTGATCCAAATCAGGGGCATTGTTTTCAAACAAGGCAGCCTCTGATGAGGCTAGTAAGGGGGAGCAGCTCAACAATAGCTAGCAGGGGGAAAAAGAACAAATCTTTAAGCAGGTCAAAGATGCCATTCACGAGTGCCAAACTTTCCTGATCACACAGCTAGATTCTGTGAGGATGGATCTTTCACACCTTAAACATGATATGCAAAAACATTCAGCACAATGGCCCCCCCCAAAGCATCTTGTCCCCATTTTGATGGGGACAAAGGCCTCTTCCCCACAACCCTGACTGGTGGTTGTGGCAGTCTGTGGGGGGCTTATCAGAATCTGGAAGCCCCCCATGTGAATGAGTAGGGGTACATAGTACCCCTACTCATTCACCAAACAAAAAGTGTAGTGTACGTAAACACAGGAGGCAGTTTTTGACAAGTCCTTTATTTAAAAAAAAAAGGTGATCCAAAAAAAAATAGCTAGCTCCCAACAAAGGCTCCTGCTGTCTGAGAGCCATTCCATCTGGTGATGTCACTGCCCCTTAATGTATTCAGTGGCAGGAGGCAGCAGAGCTGAGCTGTCAGATGACAGGAGTCCTCATCGGGCGTGGAGCAGGCATCATGATTGATGATGGATCTACACTGGGGGGGAAATGTTTTTATTTTTCGTTTTTTAAAGACTTGCCAAAAACTGCCTTTCTTTTTTTACACTACACAATTTTTTTGGTGAATAAGTAGGGGGTACCATGTACCTCACATTGGCAAGGTGGGATTTGGGGGCCCCCTTGTCAAAGGGGGCTTGCAGATTTAGATAAGCCCCCCACCCGCAGACCTCCACAACCATGTAAGCGGAAGAGGCCCTTTTCCCCATCAAGATAGGAAGAAGGTGCTTTGAGGGCGCCCAAAAGGTCTGGTATGGATTGGGGGACCCCACACTGTTTTTTCTCTTAATTTTTCATTGCCGGCAATTATTTTCTTTTAAATTCACCTGTCGGCTGGGATCCGCCAACTCCTTAACAGTTATGTTGTTTACTGGTTGTCAAGAAAGCCGGTGGCCGCCCGGTCCTTAGCAACCAGCAATGTACAGTCTTTGTTTTGGACGGCTATTGCTGGTGGTAAAATACCGCTGGCTTTCACAACTAAAATATCGCATGACTTAACGCATGCAGTATTTTAGTAGAGTTTTTTAGTGAATGGCGAAAAAAAATTCTGAAAAACACTGTGTGGTGTCCTCCTGCATACTTGGATGTGTCCACGGCATTCCTTGAGTACAGAAAGATCACACAGTTAGGTTGGATGATCTAGAGGACCACCTGCGAACAAACAAGTAATCGTTTTCTGGGGTTTTTTTGTAGTTTTGGAAGATTGCGACTCTGAATCCTTCCCAGAGATTTGGCTTAAAACTACCATAGGGTTGAAGTGTTTTCTACTTTATTTACTGTGGAGTACCCCTACCCATTCACCAAAAAAGTGTACAAAAAAAAGACAAGTTTTTGACAAATCCTTTCTTAACCACTTCAGCCACGGAAGGTTTTACTCCCTTAATGACCAGACCATTTTTGACATTTTGTGGACATTTCTTATAAAGAGAAGGGCGGGGCCACATTCCCACCTGGCACTGTCACCTGGTGGCCCCACCCCCCTGTATTGTCACAGACCATACACTGTATCAATGAAAAAGCAATACTGTCATCCTTTTCTCCTGATTTAGACTACAAACCTTTCTGCCTCTCCTCATATCTAATGCATTGGGGTAGGGCATCTTAGATAGATGGGAAAGATGATAAGATTGTTTGATATTTCAGTTCAGTGCTAAGAAAGCTACAAGCATACTGGATATCAGGGAAGATCACATGGAATTTTCTGTACCTGCAGAAAAATATACTTAGCCCGAAAAAAGAAAACAAATGCAGCCACAACATTTAAGGACTGGTAAGATGCTATATATTATATTTTCTTTTTTTTTAGGTTGAAAATACTTTTATTTGTCACTTAAATAAATCTGTAGCTCTTGGGTTTAGAAATACTTAGTAAAGATTTTTTTATTCACATCTATAGTAATCTTTACCTTTATTCAATGTGCTTTATCATTGTTCTTGATAAATGAGGCATTAAAGCTGGCCATACATGGATAAAAATCCGGCCAGTTCAGCAGGGACCAGCCAAATTTCAATTCATATATGAACAGGCTGATTGTATACTAGTCAATCCAACAACTGACTTGGGTACAAGCACCATGTTGATTTTTTCTTTATATCACAGCAAATAGCAGTAAGCACTGTGTTCTTCCAGCCAGCAAGACCCCCTGCTGGCAGAGTATAATAGGAGGTATTCCCCCAGCAATGCTAACTGTGTTGATGGGGGATTTGGGGCGATTTTCTTGCCTTTCACCCATGAAAATCAGGTAGGCTATGGGCTACTTTAGTTTCGGTGCTGATCTGGATAACAGTTTCCTGTTGCATTTAGAAGTGGCACAACAATAAAATGCAGTTTTTATTATATTTTTCATCAGTGGTGGTAGCAACTCTTCACTGCTCTGTCTGCCTTTAAAATTCTGATTTACAATGTAGTACCTAACAGTTTCATGCTTAATGAGAGCTTTGCAGAGCAACTTATCTCCCAGTGTCACTGCATCACATGTTACCAAAATGTTCCTCTGCTGTAATCCTTCTACCTTGCATCTTCTGATATACTGTAGGTAGAAGTTCAGCAGGATCATGTGACCTAAATTTACTATTTAAACTTACTATTTACTTTTACTAAGCTATATTAACATTAAAATTTACTAAATGAACACTTTTTTCAAGGGTGGTAATCATTTGTCAAAATATCTCTCATCACAAAGCACATAGGTAAAAGTGTTAATTATGTGTACTGTTTTATTTAACAGCTGTTCTTTTCATCCAGATTTTACATTAGGTATTTGGGAATGATGAGGGAATAAAAAACTGGCCTTTGGATTATAAACATAACATGACTTCCATCCTAGTCCAGTACTAAAGTGGTTAAAATCTGTCATACACTTTTTTACCGTCATTTTTATTTATCTAATTATAAAAACACAATCTGGTTCTAGTTGTCTTCATTATGGCCTCATGCTTCCTCCTAATTTCTTGTTCTTCCAAAGTAGCACATTCTTAGGTGAAGATTTAATGTGCTGCTATATATCTACTTTATTGTGACTCCAGGGTAAAACAACACAATCACATAAACACAGGTGTAAAGTGTAAACCATTTTTGCTTTGTACTGGCGTGTTTAGCTGTCTGTTCTGATAGAGCAATGGTTAGAACAATATACACTGGCACAGAATCAATGCTCCAAGAACATGACTTGTATGGGAAATAATGAAGCTCACTAAGGTATACTGATCAGTGTCACCTTTACTCTTAAAAGTTCAATTCAATTGAATGGTACCTTTTTCTGCTTTGTAAATACACCTTTCTCTTGCTAGTACAGTAAATCACAATTTATTTAACTTGACATTATAAGACAATGTAGGTCTTACTGCTCATTTGAAATTGACTTTGTGGCAAAGCAAGGCTGTGATGAATAAGCCCGTGAAAACTTTCCCTTTGCAAGATATAGTAAGTGGTAGCTTCAGGTTGTTAAATCACATGTGCTGGATTCTGATTCTCACTAGAGATGGGCCAAACACCACCCTGTTCGGTTTGCGGCAGAACTCTCGATTAGGGAAGAAATTCTGACCTGAACGGTGATCCCCATTGAAGTCTATGGGAGCCGAACAGGAAAAATCTAAAGTGCCTATTTTGAAGGCTTATATGCAAGTAATTGGCCATAAACAAGGTATTGGGGTCCTGGTACAGCCCTGTATCAATGCACATGTTTTTTTAAAAAACATTGTTTTTTCAGGAGCAGTGATTTGAATGGTGCTTAACATCCTTTAAATATAGTGCCTGGAGGACCCCCTTAGTCTGCCTGTAAAGTGGTACATCTTTAGCATGCATAGAACATGCTGTAGCAAAAATGACACTTCTAAAGAAAAAGTAATCAGTCAAATCACATTTAAATTGTCAGCACCTGGCTATTTAACAAAAATAAAGGAAAAAAATGGTGTGGGGTACCCCCAGTCCCATACCAAACCCTTTGGGTCTAGTATGGATTTTAAGGGGAACCCCATGCCAAAATTTAAAAGAAAAAATGGCATGGGTTCCCCCCCAAAGTATGGTTCAAGAGGAGGGGGGGCACTCACACTTCCTGACCTGCCAGGCTGCATGCTTGGATAAGGGTCTTGTATGGACTGGGAGGGACCCCACACTATTTTTTTTACTATTTTTTTTACCGGAAAATGTATTTTTTTTATTCAGCTGTCAGCTCATTGACAGCTGATGACTCATCAGTTGTTAAGGACTCTACAGTCAGCTTCCTGGCCCTGCTACTTAACAAACAGATTTTACTGCACCCTGACTGGGCACTGTGCAGCACTGCTAATTTGGGTGTTTCCCAAATGGGGTGAACAGCCAATGGTCGGCCTGAACCCATGCTTGGGCCGAACCATTCACCCAACTCTATTTATCACCAATAAGGACAAAATCATCACCTTATAGCTTGGTAAATAAAGTCAGCCGATGGCTAGTTAAGGTATACAGTGAAGTAACAACTGAGGCAATACCTGATAACTTTAAAGCTAAAGTCCAGGAATTCAGCCACCTAAAATGTGCTGGCTTACTATGGGTTAAATCCAGCGTGATGCATTCCACATCATTAGCTTATATCCTTAACTTACAATACAAAAACTGACCACTGGGAGCATAGTCATTACTATAGTTCAGCACTCTGACACTGGACCTTCTGGTCTTAGCTCCAACAGCTCCAGAGTTACATGCAGCTACTCCGCCTACCTCTTTTCACATATTAACAAAATAAAAAGTCTCCTATGAATGGACAGTGTCAGAGTGCTGGGAGTATAGCACTTTTTATCTAAAGGGGAAGAATGACTTTAGACACTGTATGAATAATATGTACAGTATACAGTTGTGCTCAAAAGTTTGCACACCCTGGCAGAAATTGTGAAATCTTGGCATTATTTGGCATTTGGCATTAATATTAAAAATACGACTGATCATGCCAAAAAAAACCTGTTTTTTATTTAAAGATAGCAATCACATGAAGACATTTATTATCACATATTTTTTTTGGACCATTTTTAAATCATAATTATAACAGAAATCACCCAAATGGCCCTGATAAAAGTTTACATACCCTGGAATGTTTGGCCTTGGTACAGACACAGAAGGTGGCACACAAAGATTAAAATGGCAATTAAAGGTTCATTTCCCAGATTTGTGGCTTTTTAAATCAAAATTAGTGTCTGTGTATAAATAGTAAATGAGTTTGTTAGCTCTCACATGGATGTGCAATGGATGTGAATAATAATGATATCAGGTGTTATTAGGTGAGGTATATTAAATGTCTATTTATATCTGTATCAGAACTTCTTTGAATGTTAAGAGACTTAATACTTTCCAGATATTTTGCCTCTTTTTCCTGTCTGAAGCCAGACTGCATTGAGTTATTAATAGACTGTAGTTTCCTGTAGCTTTCTGCTGCATCCTCATTCATCTCCCAGAAGTTGCATCAAGACCAGACATGACATCAACATATAATAATAACTTTGATTAATTGTTAAGTTTGTTGAAATTATTGTTAAATTTGCTAAAACTGCTGACACTGTTAGAATCTTATGAATGGTCATAACAACATGTTTTGCATATACTATACTCTCTTGCAAGGGTATCAAACCCACTATAAAGCGGAAATTAAAATTAGAAGTTTTTCATTCTGAACTAAGTGTCAGAGCGTGATCACTTCATCACGGCATGCATGCTTTAATTTGATAAAGAGGTAGATATAATAATTTCAGAACTTTTATTCTGAATCCAAAACAGATGCACTAAGCATCCATGTGAGATGCCTCTTCGTTTTATCATTTGGGTACTACATACTTACCTACTGCCTATTCCTTTTCTTTAACACTGACCTCTTTTTTATGGTTGTATGGTGTATATTTACTTGATGCAACCTTATTCTTTAGATTTGACCTAAAATTGGTAAATAAATTGTGTTTATGTGCACTAAAATTACCTAGATAAATTTTTTACTGATAATATGGATTTGATAAACCATTGGATAGCATAGGGAAGGGTTAACACCCCTGTAATGTTTGTTTTGGTGTCTGTGCCCCTGTTCAGAAGATTTCACCTCACTTTCTGTCCCAATGACAATTGGATTTGGAAAATTTTGGTGATAAAGTATCAGTGGAGGTATCTTTTTCCAATAATAACTCCTACAGGAATTAATTTCTCTTCCTAGGGGTAGATTTCCTCTCACTTCCTGCTGTCTCCCTCTGTTTATAAGTAGGAGTTGTTTGTAAGTCAGATGTTTGTAACTAGGGGACTGCCTGTATACAGTATAGAATGGCAGCGAGTAGATCAACTTATAAACAGAATCCACCCTCCAATGGTGCAGATGGATAGCGGCGCTAACTATAGCAATGATGAAAAAATTGCTTGAAACCCCACCGTTCTTAGTACCGTGGGGTGAGTTAGAGGTGTGCTGAATCTCAAAGGTGATGAATGATAACTTAGCACTCACTCTTACAACACATAAAGTATTAGTGATCTAAATGAATAGAACACTCCAGTGTGTACAACAAAATAAATGCCCCCCAATATTCCAACTATAATGTGATGAATATATATTACTATACACCACGTGACAATAAATAGAAATAGTTCCTACAACATATAATCACTTGAAAAATATATATGAAGACTAAAAAAAGTTATGAAAACTAAAAAAATAAAATAAATAAATTCATGGATTTGAATAAGTGCTGGTCACGAAACATACGTATTTACATAGTAGGTGAGGTTGAAGGGTGAAGTCCATCAAGTCCAACCTATGTGTGTGATTATGTGTCAGTATTACATTGTATATCCCTGTATGTTGCGGTCATTCAGGTGATTATCTAATAGTTTCTTGAAGCTATCAATGCTCCCCACTGAGACCACTGCCTGTGGAAGGGAATTCCACATCCTTGCCGCTCTTACAGTAAAGAACTCTCTATGTATTTTAAGGTTAAACCTCTTTTCTTCTAATTGTAATGAGTGGCCACGAGTCTTATTAAACTCTCTTCTGCGAAAAAGTTTTATCCCTATTGTGGGGTCACCAGTACAGTATTTGTAAATTGAAATCATATCCCCTCTCAAGCGTCTCTTCTCCAGAGAGAATAAGTTCAGTGCTTGCAACCTTTCCTCATAACTAAGATCCTCCAGACCCTTTATTAGCTTTGTTGCCCTTCTTTGTACTCGCTCCATTTCCAGTACATCCTTCCTGAGGACTGGTGCCCAGAACTGGACAGCAAACTCCAGGTGCGGCCGGACCAGAGCCTTGTAGAGTGGGAGGATTATCGTTTTATCTCTTGCGTCGATCCCCCTTTTAATGCATGCCAATATTCTGTTTGCTTTATTAGCAGCAGCTTGGCATTGCATGCCATTGCGAAGCCTATCATCTACTAGGATCCCCAGGTCCTTTTCCATCCTAGATTCCCCCAGAGCTTCTCCCCCCAGTGTATAGATTGAATTCATATTTTTGCCACCCAAATGCATTATTTTACATTTTTTTACATTGAACCTCATTTTCCATGTAATTTCCCTGCTTAGCTTAGTATTGTCTGCAAATACAGAGATTGAACTGTTTATCCCATCCTCCAGGTTGTTTATAAACAAATTAAATAGGATTGGTCCCAGCACAGAACCCTGGGGAACCCCACTACCCACCCCTGACCATTCTGAGTACTCCCCATTTATCACCACCCTCTGAACTTGCCCTTGTAGCCAGTTTTCAATCCATGTACTCACCCTATGGTCCATGCCAACGGACCTTATTTTGTATAGTAAACGTTTATGGGGAACTGTGTCAAATGCTTTTGCAAAATCCAGATACACCACGTCTACGGGCCTTCCCTTATCTAGATGGCAACTGACCTCCTCATAGAAGGTTAATAGATTGGTTTGGCAAGAACTATTCTTCATGAATCCATGCTGATTACTGCTAATGATATCGTTCTTATTACTGAAATCTTGTATATAGTCCCTTATCATCCCCTCCTTAAGTTTCTCAAGTCTAATTTTAATTCTGTCCTCTGTTAACCATGGAGGTGCTTCCTGTGTTGTGTCATGAGGATAAACACTGCAGTATTGGTTACTGAAGCCCCCCGATTCACTCGTGAAGACTAAGGAGAAGAATAAATTCAATACCTTCGCCATCTCCCCATCCTTTGTAACCAGATGTCCTTCCTCATTATTTATGGGGCCAATATGGTCTGTCCTCCCTTTTTTACTGTTTACATACTTAAAGAATTTCTTGGGATTTTTTTTGCTCTCCTCCGCTATGTGTCTTTCATGTTCTACCATCCTAATTGCACCCTTACATTTCTTGTTGCATTCTTTATAAAGTCTGAATGCTGAGGATGATCCCTCAACCTTGTATTTTTTGAAGGCCTTCTCCTTTGCTTTTATATGTATTTTTACATTGGAGTTAAGCCATCCAGGATTTTTGTTCGCTCTTTTAAATTTATTACCCAATGGGATACATTGGCTGATGCCTTATTTAATATGCTCTTAAAGCAAACCCATCTCTCCTCCATATTCTTTGTTCCTAATATTTTATCCCAATTTATGCCTTTTAGCAAGGTTTGTAGTTTAGGGAAGTTGGCTCTTTTGAAATTGTGTCTTTGTGTTCCCTTCATGTTTACTATTTGTGTGATTTATACTGAAACTAATTGACCTGTGATCGCTGTTACCTAAATATTTCCACATCGGTGATCAGGTCTGTATTGTTGGTAATCAGTAGCTGTCGGGGCGTAGCTGTCTGGCAATCTAACACTAAGATTAGAGGAAGGAGTGACGGATGACGGGGATCGGCCGAGGGACGGGTCACTGCAGGCGGGTGAGATGCACTCCAGCTTCCATACTCCCTGGGTCCGCCGTGGCCGTGTGTTGTGGTTTCGCTTTGTATCCTGTTCAGTGTGCCGTGCTGTTTTCCATACTACTGTGAAGTGTGTTTTGCCTACCAGTTTTTACTTGAATGTGAGTTCATTTGACACAGTTTTAGTGTGAATAAATTGATCTTTTTAACGATACTACACTATTGGAGCATTTCTTTTATCTCATATATGATTTCACGATTATGAGGAGGAAAGCCAGTGTGTAGCAGTGGAGATCTGGAACGCATGCTAACCCCCATGAGAGTGGGTTGAGGCTCTGTTTGGCCAAACACGAAAGTGGGAGGCTTTAATAGCTGGTGAGTTTGAATTTCAGAAGGGAGTGGAATCACGTCACTGAGGTGTGGTGAAATTTACGGATCACAGCAGAACTGTTTTGAGGATACCTGCACTTTCTTCTTGGAGTGGTGTTTTCTTGTCACACATTATCATCACTGTTTTTGTGGACTATTTTTGGATTTTTTTTGGTTTTACTTTGGACTTTATTTATTTATTTTATTTTTTTAGTTTTCATAATATTTTTTTAGTTTTCATATATATTTTTCAAGTGATTATATGTTGTAGGAACTACTTGTATTTGTTCTCACGTGGTGTATAGTAATATATATTCATCACATTATAGTTGGAATATTGGGGGGCATTTATTTTGTTGTACACACTGGAGTGTTCTATTCATTTGGATCACTAATACTTTATGTGTTATAAGAGTGAGTGCTAAGTTATCATTCATCACCTTTGAGATTCAGCACACCTCTAACTCACCCCAAGGTACTAAGAATGGTGGGGTTTCAAGCAATGTTTTCATCATTGCTATAGTTAGCGCTGCTATCCATCTGCACCATTGGAGGGTGGATTCTGTTTATATATGATTTGATGTTTAAGTGGCAGCTCTATTTTGTGCTCTATTTTGTGCTCTCTATTACATCTAGCGCAGAGGTGGTAGTGCAGGTTTAGGCGGACTCTCCTGGTTACCTTTCAGTTTACAGAGTAGATCAACTTGCCAAATTTCCCCAACAATAGTAATATTCTGAGTGGTCTGACCTTTTAATAGTTTGCATTCTGACCTACTTATTGAAAGCTTTTGTTCATATCATCTCTGAACAGTGTTATCAAGTAGATAATTGGCTTAATTAATGTATTACTCTTTGGCAGCCAGTTGTCTGCATCATTTTATCACATAATATTAGCAAAAAAATACATGGCTGACTTATAATATGACAGCTAACCGTATAACTTAATGTATTGCTTTATGATGTGGGGCTCCTAAATGGATTCATCGATTTCATTAATAGTATTATATATTATTAAAATGTATTATGTTTTGTTATGATAGGTGTTTGTAGTCATGTTTTTCTTTGTCAAGCTAAAACCGTCACTGCGACAGTCTTTTACAGTCTTCATAACAGTTTGACTATTAGGCTGCATGAACATGGGCACATTTGCCTTTGCAGCATAAAGGCACATTTTTTTTGTTTTCACAGAGCTACTGTATGTACAGCCACCCTTAGACATGAATGGGTGAAGGTGGCGGTACTCAGCTATTTGCATACTAATGTGCATGCTCACAGACATATTGCACCAAATGCACCTAAGTTAATTTGAAAACAAAGCTTTAGCCAACATCTTTATAGATCAGTCACAACAGTCTGCTTTCATTTATTTTAAAAATAATAAGCATATCCAATGGTTACAATACAGTAATTGCCCTTTAACCCTCTGTCAAGTCTTTATTTTTTCTTATCCCCATTGGAGTTTTACATCACTACTTAACCCCTCGTGCATACACAATAAAGAAATATAGGCTGATATTGCTAGTGTCCTAAAATGCTGATTTTCTAGCATTGATACTTTCAAAATCTTTGATCTGAAGCATGCTAGAAGATCGTGAAAGTCAGAGTCCTGATAAAGGATGTGATTCAGTTTCAGGGACAGCAGGATCCATTTTCCTATTGCTTCCAATCCTTTAAAGCAGCACATTGGTAGGTAAAGGAGGAATAAGAAGAGGGTTGGTGTGCCAGCAGTGAGGAAAAGGAGGAAATGGGACATGGTTAAAAGTGAATATTTCACCCCTTTCAAGCCCTGGTAGTTGTAAAAGGGTGGAGTGGGATCATTGAGAACACTATTGTCTTCAGAAACAAAGAGGACTTGGGGTTCTCTTCTGCAGACAATTTGTGGTGAATGGGCTCATTCACACTGAAATGTCTACACAAGGGCCCTGGGATTTGGGTTATGGAGAGGGATAGAAACTGGGGGGTTACACATTTTGGTCCCCAATTTAGGGGACAATGGAAGATCTCATGCTACTATCCCATGGGGAGAAAAATGTGCCACTTGGTAGAAGTGCTATGGGAGAACCTCTTGGACACTTATCTCTGATCCTCAGATCACTGAAAGGAGGGGCAGCAGTGGAGGTGACTGTCTGAGCAAAGCTTTCAAGTCATTTTTCAGAACATGTTGGAAAGGCATGGTTTCTGGCAGGAGTCACATGCAGCTCCATATGATTTCAGATTACATGGGGTCCAGGGCAAATGTGGACTCCATTGACCATCAGAAGTCCAGACTGGACCACTGACAGGAACAGTATGTGATAGAGCTGTTGTGCTTCCTTGTGGCCAGTGTTTGGTCAGAGATAGCTTTCAGTACAGTGAGTAGTTTTGAGAGAAAAAGATAAAGCTGTCTGTCCTCTGACACAGTTGAACATCCCACTTTTATAAAAATTATCCAGCCCTGGGTCAACAATGTTTGCAAAACCCCTGCAGCTGATCTTAGCAACTAGATTTTAATCTCCTACCATTGTTGCTAACCTTCCACCATTACCATCAACTGTCATATCTGTTGGCCTAGCACCATTACCAGATCCTCTCACCTCTACTGGCCTATGACTACTACCATCTCTTGCCACTATTACTAGCTCTTTCCACAGCTGCTGGTCTGCCACCATCACAGATTCCTGTAATTGCTGCTGGTCTGCCACCATTACCATCTTCTGCAACTGTTGCTGGTCTGCTATGATTGCCAGCTCATATGGCTTTTCCTGTATAATTGTATTGTTCTGGCAATGTAAAGGTGCCACTTATAATGTTTCTGCAGTTAAGCCTTAGCTTCAAAAGTTGTAATTTTTTTCAGCAGGGCCAATCATGCATTGCTGCTAAAAAATGTAATGAATAAATATAGATATCCATTTATAAAATGCACAGCTCCTTGTGAAAGGTTCAGACCAACTCTGTTTGTTCCATGAATGGGACAAGAAGCCCCCATCCTTCTGCTAGAACACATTATGTAACTGAGGATATATACAGTTTTTACAATACACACAGCTGCATTTGTTAGTGAAGTTAGAAGTTTATTTGGTCCAAACAAACTATTTAAACTTCACTAAAAGCTGGAAATCTATGTTAGGCAAAAAGAGTTAGCTTTGTGAAAATTAAATAGAGAACATAAACAGAATCTGAATTCCAAACTTATTGGTAAGATGGACTTTTCCAGATTGTAAGTTATTATTTGCCTTATAAAAAAAAGCTGAGGAAAGCCTTTGTTGGATATGTGCTAAATTCTATATCCAAGCTAATCACCCAGGAACACTACATGCTAGAAAAGCCCTGATCAGGAAGCATTTGCAGGTACATTTAGAAGTGGTAATTAGGGATGAGCTTCGAGTTCGAGTCGAACTCATATTTGACTCTAACATTGGCTGTTCGCAAGTTCGCCGAACAGCAAACAATTTGGGGTGTTCGCGGCAAATTCGAATGCCACAGAACACCCTTTTAAAGTCTATGGGAGAAATCAAAAGTGCTAATTTCAAAGGCTTATATGCAAGTTATTGTCATAAAAAGTGTTTGGGGACCCGGGTCCTGCCCCAGGGGACATGGATCAATGCAAAAAAAGTTTTAAAAACGGCCGTTTTTTCAGGAGCAGTGATTTTAATAATGCTTAAAGTCAAACAATAAAAGTGTAATATCCCTTTAAATTTCATACCTGGGGGGTGTCTATAGTATGCCTGTAAAGGGGCGCATGTTTCCCGTGTTTAGAACAGTCTGACAGCAAAATGACATTTCGAAGGAAAAATTCCATTTAAAACTACCCGCGGCTATTGCATTGCCGACAATACACATAGAAGTTCATTGATAGAAACGGCATGGGAATTCAACACAGGGAAACCCCGAAGCGAAATTTTAAAAAAAAAATGACGAGGGAGTCCCCCTAAATTCCATACCAGGCCCTTCAGGTCTGGTATGGATATTAAGGGGAACCCCGGCCAAAATTTTTTTAAAAAATGACGTGGGGTTCCCCCTAAATTCCATACCAGACCTGAAGGGATTTTAAGGGGAACCCCGCGCCAAAAAAAAAAAAATGGCGTGGGGTCCCACCAAAAATCCATACCAGACCCTTATCCGAGCACGCAACCTGGCAGGCCACAGGAAAAGAGGGGGCGATGAGAGTGCGCCCCCCCTCCTGAACCGTACCAGGCCACATGCCCTCAACATTGGGAGGGTGCTTTGGGGTAGCCCCCCAAAACACCTTGTCCCCATGTTGATGAGGACAAGGGCCTCATCCCCACAACCCTGGCCGGTGGTTGTGGGGGTCTGCGGGCGGGGGGGCTTATAGGAATCTGGAAGCCCCCTTTAACAAGGAAACCCCCAGATCCCGCCCCCCCTGTGTGAAATGGTAAGGGGGTACTTACCCCTACCATTTCACTCAAAAATGTTAAAAATGACAAGAGACAGTTTTTGACAATTCCTTTATTTAAATGCTTCTTCTTTCTTCTATCTTCCTTCATCTTCTTCTGGTTCTTCTGGCTCTTCTGGTTCTTCCTCCGGCGTTCTCGTCCAGCATCTCCTCCGTGGCATCTTCTATCTTCTTCTCCTCGGGCCACTCCGGGCCACTCCGCACCCATATTACAAACAATATGGGTATTATTTGTGACTTTTGTGTGCATGCAACACTGTACCCAAACTAAACTATCCTTTTATCATTTTGCTCACACAAATAGAGCTTTCTTTGGTGGTATCTAATCACCACTGTTTTATTTTTTTGCTAAATAAATGTAAAAAAGACCGAAAAAATGTTGTTTCCTTTTCACAATTTTGCAAATAAATATGTGTTCTTCATAAATTTAGTCCAGAATGTATTCTGTTACATTTCTTTGGGAAAAATAACCCAAATTGGTGTATAATATTTAATCTGTGTGAAAGTTATAGAGTCCACAAATGATGGAATATATCTGAAAATTGATCAATGATGATGTATAGGCAAATTCCTGAGGCCCTAAAATGGCAGGACATAAGAAGTACCCCCCATATGACCCCTTTTTCGAAGTTGTAATTTTTTGCTATAATTTTTTAGAAAATGAAAAAAACAAAAAAAAAAAACAAACTTTTTTACATACTGGTGACATTATACTGTCACCAGTACAATGCCATGCAGTACAGCATCATCATATAACTGGTGTTGTGGTGATCAGGGACACTGCCTGGTGACAGTATTAAAAAAAAGTTATAATTAAAAAAAAAAAAAAAATTTTATATATATATATATATATATATATATATATATATATATATTTATGGTTGGAGCCCTATGTCCGGTATGTACATGGATACCACTTACAGTAAAGATAGGACTTACCATCGGAAATAGACCTGAAAAGTGTGGACTTACCATATGAAATGGACCTGAAAGTGTGCCTTGGTCTAATGGCCGGTATGCCAAAATAAGGGGGCATACCCTGGTTTAAGAAATGATTATTCTGTAAGAGAAATGAATGAAATGAATAGTTTGAGAAATGCTGTGAAATGGGGATGACCACAGGTGAGCGGGCTGCTTAAGTACCCCCCGGGCTCCTCCCATAAATTCAGGCCACCATACTGGCCTTCCTACTTATGGTTGGAGCCCTATGTCCGGTATGTACATGGATACCACTTACAGTAAAGATAGGACTTACCATCGGAAATAGACCTGAAAAGTGTGGACTTACCATATGAAATGGACCTGAAAGTGTGCCTTGGTCTAATGGCCGGTATGCCAAAATAAGGGGGCAAAAACATTCAGGTAGGGTTATGATTTTATTGATTTTCAATTATTTATTGAGCCAATTTGGAGAATGCCTGTGCCATCTCTGTTTGTGGATTGGGGATATACCGGGCGAAGCAGGCTGACTTCCACCTGCCCAGTCTTTTAATGATGTGGTCTGGAACCCCGTGGCGGGACGCCGCGGAGGCTGCTCCGATGCGAAAAGAGTGTCCGGAATACTGACTAGGGTTAAGATGAAGATTGCGGAGAAGTATTCTTATGTGTTCCACAAACTGAGAGGCGTTTAAGGGTTTAACTGGGAACGGTAGAAGGGGACTGCTGTCTGGTTGTTCAGGCAGGAGTGACAGGAGCCGGTTGAGTACGGCGACTGGACACCAGCTGTTGTCGGTTTTGTAGAGGTGAATGTTCGCTCCTGAGCCCATTTGCTGGGTTTTAGAGACCTCGAGGTGCAGGATGAAGTGGTCTTGGTATCTAAGTAAGTGTCGTCTGCATAGTACTCGGTCTGTGGATTTGTTAGAGGTGAATTCGCCAGGGCGCAAGAACCCATAGTACGCTAGATATATCGCTGCTTGTAAGACCGTGCTGCGGAGCAGACCGAATGGCGAGGTAGCCAGAATAGTTGACATGTCCCTAAAGATGGGTCCCGTAATGGGCAAGCGCTTAGTGCTGATGACTGGTTGTTGTTTCTGAATTCCCCTTAGAACGGCTCGTATAGCGTGAGATGAGAATAGTGAAGATTTCGTGGGGTCTTCAAGCGCCATAAAATGTTGAATGCCGGCTAGGTATAGCCGGATGGTATTGTAGGATAAGGCCAGCTGCGTGTGGCAGTGTGCAGTGAAGGCCAGTACCTGCTTGATATCTGTTGGTCCTTTACGGCAGGACGTGAGGAATTTGTTAAAGGCCTTCCAAGCTGTCTGGTAGGCTTTAAGTGTGTTGTAGGAGAGGGAATGATTTATGAGTTGTGTAGCTCCGTGTAAATGTTGAACTAGTCCAGGGTCAGTTGTGACCAGACAGGGATAGGGGCCGACATTGGATCGGCATCGGGAACCTGTTTGAAAAAGGAGGAATAATTGAAACGTGACAGTGCGTCAGCTGCTGAGTTGTATCTGCCGGGAATAAATGCACAGTGTATATTGAACTGATGTTGTAAAGACAGTTGTACCAACCTGCGCAGGAAGGACATGACTGCTAGGGACTTGGACCTGCCTTTGTTGATGATGTCTGCCGTGGCCTGGTTGTCGGTGCTAAAGACTACAGTTTGTCCTGTCCAGTGGTGGCCCCAGAGTTGTGCGGCTGCCACTATGGGGTAAAGCTCAAAGAGGGCAGATGTTTGGGAAAAGCCGGGTATCAATAGTATCTGTTGAGGCCAGGGTCCTGAAAACCAATGATGGCCAAAAATTGCCGCGAAACCTGTGGAGGCTGCGGCGTCCGTTACCACCTGGGGTGAATGGACCGAAACTATAGGTATGAATAGAGATATGCCATTCCAGGTGGACAAGAATTCCTCCCACATGGATAGGTCCGCTATGGCTGCGGAGTCTAAATTCAAAATCTGATCAGGGTCTTGAGTTTCCGACAGAAATCTGAGTAGGCGTGATACAAATGTGCGGCCTTGTGGAATAATTCGCATAGCGAAGTTGAGCATACCCAGGAGGGACTGCAACTGTTTTTTGGTACAGTCCTTGGTGTGTGTAAACTCGTGAAGGACTGCCCTAATGCGTGTTAGTTTGTCGAGGGGGAGACTGGCTTGCATTGCGCAGGTATCCAAGCTGACCCCGAGAAAAGTGATGCTATTTGCTGGGCCATCGACTTTGTGCTCGGCAATAGGAACATTGAGGTTTCCAAAAATTACCCTAAGTTTGTCGAGATCTCCTGGGGGCTTGCAGGGTGGTTCTATCAGTAGGAAGTCATCTAGATAATGGATGACTTCATGGCATTGACCCTTGTGTAATAGTATCCAACCGAGGGACTGGGCGAACGTGTCGAAGAGCCACGGGCTACTCTTCGAACCGAAGGTGAGCTTTGTAGCAAAATAATATGCTTCCTTCCACTTGATGCCATGCCAGCACCAAAGGGATGGGTGGATGGGCAGGAACTTGAAAGCATCCGAGATGTCGGCTTTGGAGAGCCAGGCGCCTGTGCCTGCTTTGATGATCGCTTGTATTGCCATGTCCATGGAAGAATATTTTAGGGAAAACTCCTCGGAGGGGATCAGGGAATTGAGGCTGGGTATGTGGGAAGAATGAGGCGCAGACAAGTCGTACACCAAACGCAATTTATTCGAAAACTTGCCCTTGACAAGCCCAATAGGGCTGACTCTCCATGTGCTGAAAGGGGGGCAACTGAAAGGGCCTATCACGTAACCTCGATCCACCTCTGCCTGCAAGAGCTGATCTATGGCTTGTTCGTCAATGGCTGCCGAACGAAGATTGGCACATTCGTGAGTAGTGTGGGGTAGTGAAATGAGGCCGGTGTGAAAGCCTGCTGTGAAGCCTTGGATAAGGAAGGTGGCCAGGGAAGGGGTGGGATGTGAAGTGAGATACCATCCTAACCATAAGAGGTTGATCCGGCTTAGTCACGCCTTCTTGTGTTGCTTGACTTCACACAAAATCCTAGGGTGTGCTCTATGACATAAGGTGCAGAGGTGAAGTAGACGGCACTGGCTGAAGTTGCAGGACCCATGATTAAAGTTATTACAGATGGCTGCCCCTCCCACGGTTCGGACTGGGCGTCCGAGTTTGTCCACCTGAGGCGTTGGTTCAGGGATCGGCTGACCCTGTACTGAACCTGAGGTAGAGGGAAACTCGAAGGGCCGTCTGATTGCCGTATTGGCGCACCAGGTGGCAGTGTGGGTGGAAGACTGGCAAATCGCACACAGAGGTGAGCATAAGCTGGCAAAGTGGCGGCAGAAGAGCTCTGTGTCCATGAGACTCCAATCTGTCGTGATCTGGAACTGTATGAGTCTGGCCGCGGCCTTGGCTGAAAAGGAACGATGATAATCGTAAAAGGCAAAACCTCCATACTTGTGGCCCAAGTCTACCACAGTATGGAGATACAAGTCCAGCTCTTCCCGCCTGCTAGGGGTGGCTGAGCACAGGACATCTCTGAGCATGCCAAAGGCCAGGGTAAACTCTGAGACTGTTAGCTTGCGGTTCAATCTGGGGTCTTTAGCTTTAAGGACCACTGATATGTCACCCCAGGAGTAGGCTTTATTTTCTGCCAAATCATGCACGGAAATGAGGAGAGAGGCCAGGTTGACGTCCTTGCCGTCCAAGATGTCCTTCCTGATACTGGTTGGGACCAGGTGGGAGGGGTAGACAATGTGGCTCGAGCCTGAGGTACCTGCAGGAAGAGGTGTCAAGCTTTGAGTTGCCGTTGGGTCGGGGACAGCCGTGGCCGGTCGGGCCTCCAGAAGTGCAACCCTGGTTTGGACGTCTGCAACTGAGGTGGATAGAGATGACACCATCGTGTGTAATTGCGAAATGGCCGATGATATCGACTGAAGGGATGCCTGTTGGGTACTGGGTCCTGCTGCTGGTGGGGGAAAGAGGAGTTTGAAAAGCTCGCCTTTCCTTGCTGTGGCGGGGAAGGGGACACCTCTGCGTCTGAGCTCTGCCGTCAGTTTGGGGATAGTCCATCCCCTAAGGGATTGCACGCTGCCGCTTTCTGAGACCGGAGAAGGTGACAGAGGGGCCGTGAGGTCTTCGCTGCCGGTCTGAGACATGGTTGCTCTGGTGAGGATTCTCTTGAGCTTTTATTCCTGGTTGACTGTAACCTATTAGGGGTGAGATGAATTTCAAGTTTTTTCTTTGATCCGCTGAGTCATACTTACCCGACTTATTCTCCCATTCCCCTTTTTTTTTTTTTTTTTTTACCTGGGGGATATCGTCCAACCTGGTGCAGGGTGGACCTACTGAACTTTGACTGACCTGAGAAAAACGAAAAGGTGACAATTCGTGAAGGGATTGCTAACTGATTTTTTGAAGCAACGATTTGTATGATAATGAAAATGATTCGAAATGTTTGCCTTGATTATGAATGGACTCCATGACAGAGGTCCGGCCTGGTCGTCATCATTGATTCGACCGAGAACCGGGCTCTGCAGCATGGATTGAAATGAGGCAAGTGAAAACATTGGTGCACCCGGGACGAACTGGTGCCTGTTTGATGCATCTGGATTCGAATCGGAGCACCGTATGAAATGAAATGAGAGAAATGATTATTAGACCGAGGCTTGAATTGGTTGTGCCGTGTTTGCGACTGGCAACCAACCGAGCTCTGGTATGGTATGAAATGCTGTCGGAACCAGCAAGGCATTCCATAAAGAATCGGTGCATGTCAGATGCGACTGGTTCCGGAACGGTAATGCGTTGTGGGAGTGAAATGGTAGTAACTGCATGGCAGAGACATGGATCAATCCCCCGATGTCTGCGACTAGCTATGATCCGGACTTTGAAGCATGTATCAGAAATGAGGCCGAGCCCTGGGGTACGCCGTAATGAATCGGTGCATTTCCATGCGACTGGATTCATGTCTGAACGTGATACGTGGAAATGAAATGATAACCATGACAGAAGGTACGAATTACTGATAAACGTAACTCTGGAGCATGTATAGAAATGAGGCCAGTCCTGGGGCACGCCGAGACGAATCGGTGCATTGCCATGCGACTGGATTCATGTCGGAACGTGATAGGTGGAAATGAAATGATAACCATGACAGAAGGTACGAATTACTGATAAACGTAACTCTGGAGCATGTATAGAAATGAGGCCAGTCCTGGGGCACGCCGAGACAAATCGGTGCATTGCCATGCGACTGGATTCATGTCGGAACGTGATAGGTGGAAATGAAATGATAACCATGACAGAGGTATGAATGACTGAAAACGTAACTCTGGAGCATGTATAGAAATGAGGCCAATCCTGGGGCACGCCGAGACGAATCGGTGCATTGCCATGCGACTGGATTCATGCCGGACCGTGATACGTGGAAATGAAATGATAACCATGACAGAGGTACGAATGACTGACAAACGAAACTCTGGAGCATGTATAGAAATGAGGCCAATCCTGGGGCACGCCGAGATGAATCGGTGCATTTAGCATGCGACTGGATTCATGTCGGAACGTGATACGTGGAAATGAAATGATAAGCATGACAGAGGTACTAATGACAGACAATAACGTAACTCCGGAGCATGTATAGAAATGAGGCCAAATAACTGGGGCACACCGGAACGAATCGGTGCATCTTTTTGATGCGACTGGATTCGAATCGGAGCGCGGTAGGTGACTGAAATGAGAAATGTTTTGAAATGATTTGAAATGTCAGAAATGAGTTCTAGAATGTTTCAGAAATGAGAAATGATTGGTATCGAACTGACTTGATCCGATAACTTGCAAATTGCGACTTGCTATGGCTGTTTACTGATGCATATTTTAAAACACCGACATGCTAGCAATGAAGCGACGTCTGCGTCGCGGTGCTGTCGAAATGGTAACATATCGAAAGTACGAGCGATATACATTGCAATAGTGAAGTGCGAGTAACGAAATTTGAAAGTACGGTTTAGTGACATGACATGAAACGAAAAATGCGATATACATTGCAGTTTATGAAAAAGCGAGTGAAACGAAAAATTTTGAAATTACGGTT
This sequence comes from Lithobates clamitans, assembly GCA_037952925.1. NCBI lineage: Eukaryota > Metazoa > Chordata > Amphibia > Anura > Ranidae > Lithobates > Lithobates clamitans. The sequence continues at coordinate 5,790,700 of JBBGZY010000079.1, forward strand.
TAGTGACCTGATATGAAAACGAAAAAGTCCGACGGGACCTTACCTGCGACAGCCAAGCCAGCCGCGTGGTACAAACTACGAACGAAAAACGCGGACTTCGAAAGTTTTGAGAATGGTATCGAATACGGAATTTTGCGAGGCAAGAACTTGCGGACGCTGGTATATCGAATAGTCGGCCTAGTGACGTGTATCGCGCACAGGAAACCGACAAGCACCACAGGTGAGCGGGCTGCTTAAGTACCCCCCGGGCTCCTCCCATAAATTCAGGCCACCATACTGGCCTTCCTACATATATATATATATATATATATTTGTTTTTTTTTTCTTTTTTTATGATTTTTTTTAACATACTGTGACCAGAGCAATATATTGTTGTCATTGTTGTTTGTTTTTTTTTACATATTATGTTTGCTTATAGCAGTGTATTATTAATGCTATAAACAAGCATTTTACTGAATTAAACTGAATTAGTCTGTCGGTTTTGCTATGATTAGGTGTAATTGGTCAAAGCTAATCACATATAAGTACATATAAGCTGTGATTGGCCCTGTCTGTACCATGTGATTGAATTGACCAATCACAGTTAGCAACACAGTTGTACACATAGGATGTAATGAAAGAAAGCCTACTGCCATGTAACCTGCTGTGATTCATCACAGTGGTCACATGGTATTGGCAACCAGCCGGTACACTGATCAGTCATCGTCCATGACCTGTGGACACAGCCAGGGACAGATTGCGTCCCTGCTTGGCCATGTGCAGGGTGTGATCTGGGAGGATGTCATATGACGTCCACCCTGATCAATGAGAGGCCAGTGCCAGAGTCATCTGACCATAGGCCAGGCGGAAACTGGTTAAAATATTACTCCCTAATTTAGATTTTTGATTAAAGCAGCCTGGTATCTTCCAGTACAGCTGTAGCCTAATAAAACTGTTCACATACTGTGTAACGAGTCAGTAGAGTATTTCTGCTATTATAATATAATTTGTATTTCTTTATGTTAAATCTACCAGTTAAATCTACTGGCATCTACCAGTAAAACTTCAGTTACTAAAAGTTGCTTGCATAGTGTGCATGAAGTCAGTTCAATCTTTTTTTTTTGTTTTTCATGATAAAAGCTTCCTCTCCTCTCTCCTTAAGTTGTATCCCAGTCAAACTGCTTACATATTACAAATTTAAAGTTTTTTTTTATATACAATGTTAGAATATTCAAGAAAACATCAAAGTAAGTCAGAATTCATCTTTCCTTTTAAGAAAGAAAAATGTTATCAATTATTATTATTATTATTATTATTATTATTATTATTATTATTATTATTATTATTATTGGGGTTGTTGTTGTTATTACTATTGTTAATAATAATCATCATAATATTTTTTTTCTTTTGGGTGTATCCATGCAGTAGCTGGCAGAAGCAGAAGTTCCACTAAGTGAGGCTCATTTGGAGCTTTATAAATGATCTATGAGCCTTGTAGTTGGATGGTGCACTTGATGATCATGCCAAGATTGTGTATATGACATCACTGCTGAAAACCAGGGAATGTCTTTTATTATATATCTCATATTGAGTGAATTAATGGCCATAAAAGCGTTACCTTCTGAAAAGCACTCACTGTGATGCACCCGATTCATTAGGATTAGATAAGTGTGAAACGGCCAGGCTATGGTTCAGAAAGCATTCTGCAGAATCGCTTGAGATATTAATGGTTTCTGAAAACTGTTCCAGTAAATCTTTTGTACGCATGAGATGCATTGTAAACACAGTGTTTAAGGATTTTCTGGACCATGGGGGGAAATTATGATGCAAATCCATGTAATTACTTTCTCCGCTGCTAAGCAATATTGCATCTCCTCTCTAATCAAAAAAGATACAATGTAAAAGGTTTTTTCAATGTTATTTATCCTTTGCCCCACTGCTCTCCTTCTGTTTATGCACTGTAAGTTTAAAATGTTTTATGCACAGGATTGTCATAATTAATATTATCTTTATAAATTATTGATAAATAAATCAAACTGCCATATTTTGTTTTGTTTCAGAAATGTTTTACCCCCTCACAGACTAACCTTTAATAGACTTAAATGAGAGAAAGTCTATTTTTGGAACATAAACAAAACAGTAAATGTTTAACTTAAACATTTTTTTCCTCTCTTGAAAGAAATGCATGGGATGTAATTACTGTACTTTTCTGCAATTGCTATTTTTGGGTTCTTATACTGACCCACTGGATTCACTACATTCATAATCACTGACCTAGAATGAGTATGTAGAATTGAAACACATTCAAGCCAGTGGGTGAGCATAGCCAAAAGCTAAATTTTGCAGATGGAGAAGTCAGTAATGCAAGGTTTTTTTTTGTTTTTTTTTTGTTTTGTTTTTTGCTTTGTTTTGTAATACTGAAGTAGTAGTCCTTTAAACACTTCAGCTCATTTACATATCTTTATATGCCTTATGAACCAGAACATTTCATTTTTTACATTTCTACTCTAGATCTTGATTCAGTAATAACTTCATGAATACTTAAAGTGTTTTTAACCCTAAAAAAAAAAAAAATCCTGTTCCTTTAAAGCCTGCATAACAGCACAGTGCTTGTGCTGTGCAATTTGGCCCCTTGTATAATCTGAAATACCTGGTTGATCCTGCCTTTCCCCCTGTAAACTGACCATGGTTTATCATGTCTGCTGAGCCCTAACACCGTGGTCAGTTTACGTGCCTACGTCATCTGCTGTCTCTCCTCCGTCCTCTCCCCCCCTGCTTGTCAGCTCATGTCAATGCCACTCTGCTTCCTGCCCATTTCCTTCCTGCTGCTATTTCCTTCCTGCTGCCCCACTGTATGTGCTGTATAAAAAATATGCCTATTTCTACCTTATTTCAGAGCGCTGCTCGGCGCTCACGTGACCATCTACCACTCTTCTCCTCTCCTCCTCCCAGCTGATGTCAGTGGGAGTTCTCGGCCCCTCCCACTGTATTTGTCAGACTGGGAGAGAAGACTGGTGAGCAGTCACATGAGCACCAGGAGGTGCTCTGAAATGAGGTAGAAATCAGCATATTTTTTATATACAGTATAACATACGCTGAGGCACATAACTTGGTGGAACATAGGGGCATCTCTTAAATACACAAAGTGGCTTTACAACCACTTTAAGCCTTGATTTTTTTCTAATCTATAGACAAAAAACATCTAGGAACACAAAATAGTTTTTTTTTTCTGTTTTGACAGATGTTAGTATAATTTTACTGTACTGTATATATTTTATTTTAAAATGTGTCCTTTTAAAATTACACTAACATTCTGTTTCTGGTACAAAGAATGGTGGAATTTGAAGATTTAACCACCTCAGCTCTGGAACGTTTTAGCCCCTTCATGTCTAGGCCAAATTCTGCTACTTAGCACTGTGCTACTTTAACTGGTAATTGTGCGGTCATGCAACGCTGTACTCAAACAAAATTTATATACAGGCTATCTGAAAATTTAATTTTTTAAAGCAGTGTCTAAATTTTGACAGTTTAAGTGGTCAACCTTAACCTTAAGTAGTTCAAATTATTATAGTTTCTTTCAGTGTGGAACAACATACAAAAATGTTATTGTATTACAAGCAAAAGCATAATCCAAACAGTGTGCAATATTTATTTTTAGCAGGTTGGATAAATATCATAATCTCTAAACCAGCAGCTGCAACTCCTTCTATTTTCATATTATGACATATTTTTGGCATGTTACTGACATGTTAATCCTACATATATGCACTTCAAATTTGTACTAAATATTCCTCTATACTTTTAATACAGTTTGAATTTAGTAAACACAACATAACAACACATGCATGTAATCCCTTGCTAGTAGTGTACTGTGTTCTCTTGCAAAGCAGCCCAATTCTCCATGGTTTTATTGACTTGGTATTTACCTGCTGGGGTTGATTTACTAAAACTGGAGAGAGCAAAATCCGTTGCAGCTTTGCACAGAAACCAATTAGCTTCAATTGAACAAGCTGGCTTTAGTTTTAGATCCTTCCAAACATTTAGGATCTGGATTTGGGGAGAAAACACATAAATGAGTTTGTCAAAAACCTTAAAAGATCAACAACATTCTCTGTGAGATCCGAATGGAGGACTTCAGCTGCTGAGACAAATATAAGCAAGTGAGTAACACACTCCCAAACCAAATCCCATAGGGAGAGAGCCCAACATCCCCCTTAGGGGCCTGATAAAATATAAGAAAACATTCAGGCAAAAGTTTTCTAGTTTTTTACTCTACTTTGTCCACTACATTGTAGACAGTATGGAGTGTAACAATAAAACCTCAAAACTTCTGGTAAGGACTCTCCTATAAAAATGATTTCCTCCGTTACTCTCTGTACTTCCTGGCACTCTGTACTTACAAACTAATTCTGATAACACTTTTTACTGTGGCCTCTGCAGTAGCATTTGCCACTGGACATCCAGAAAACATGTCCGTACAGACAAAATGAATACTCGTAAGATCCTGACTTGGGCATCTGGAAATATCTTTTTGTAATCTCTGGAAGGGATGTTCAGCTTTTGGTAACACCTTTGGTAGCAGGTAAAACAAGAAGTGGTATGTTATAAAAACAACTATGGTGAACCCTGGCTCTATCCCACGCTCATTTACTAAGGCAGCCATAACTGCTTGGGACTGATGCCATGGTCCATGTGTCAAGCTGGAGGGAAAAGAGTGGTTGGCAGACATAAATGATCACCTTTTCCATTTTCCTCTTCTGGGTCTTCAAGGAGTGTGTCCTGCACTGGGCTTACAGCAGCTGATTCCTACACCATCAATTTAACACATGTGGCGTCCTTTGTCTCCAGCCTCCTCCAATAGAGGCAATGAGGTGGCTGGATTCAAATGTACGCATTTTTCATTGTTAGATTTGTACATAAACAAACTCCTATTTTAAACCTTTCATTAGACAAACATTTATTTAGCTGTATATTTGCTGCGCAGAATGTCGGTCCATTAAAAATTAAATGTTTGACCAAAACAATATCTAACTTTGTCTAATAGCACACTTGCATAAAAGCTAGAGCTCTGATATGTCCGGATGAACCCTTCATTACTAGGTCCAGCTTGCATAAATATATTACAATGGCTTGTTTTCTATCATGCTGTTTGTGTAAGAGCTCCAGTTTCATGTTTCAAAAAGACAACTTTTTCCTGGCAATATTATAATAAATGATAACAATACCCTGCGGTCATGGAGAGGTGTCCATAAATCCAAAATATTCTTCTGCTTATACCACCGCACTTACAAGGAAAAGGGGCACATCATTTCACAACCCACACATTCTGCTTTGGATTTCAAAAATAAAAATTAATAAAAACAAAAGGACCAACAATCTGTATGATGGACCAGAAAGCATCAAAAACTATTAAACAACTGGCTGCAGGTGGCATCTATCCTAACAGGGTGTGTGGACTTGATGTGATGGGTCTGTTATTTTTAAATTGTATTTATTATAACTCTCACATCATGGGCCACACATCAAGTTATTATCAAAAACCTTAAAATTTCATTTTTGTATAAAAACTTCTTATGTATCCCATCCATCTTGGCTTTGTTAAATATTATGGCAGCTGTATTCTAAATAACAACCTCATCTTAATCTTTTTTTTCTCTCAATAAGGGCTTATTGTATGAATGTAAAATTACAAAATTGTTATCTTAATCTAAACTAATCCCATTTTTACAAATTTCCCCAATAACCTGGTATTCATTTTTAACCAAAGGTTGTCTAAACCAGTTTCAATATATCTATATTATTAATAAAATTGTTAAACTCATATTAGAAATGAATACTCATTATTACTTAATGTCCCTTTTTTAAATGCACTGTTTCCATAATCAAAGGATATTCAATTTGTGTAATACACGGTTAAATATAACCTTCATTTTACCATGTCTGGAAAACAGATTAAAAATATAATTGTGATCACATTTGCATCATTAGATTCGTTAACCGGGCACATTTTGTTATAAATGTTTTGTCTAAGAAACTGGAATTGGCATGGTGTCCTTCCAGCTTATCACTGATCTCTCATCCCAGCCACATTCTTTCATGAGAGCACAAAGGAGGGGGTCACATCTGCGTACATGCATACATCTTCACCAGCACACCATGGATCAGCAAAAAGTTGTCCAAGAAGGTTTTTTAATGGAAAGAAGTTACATCACAAAAGAGGTGCAATGTTTCGGGGCCATGCAGGACCCCTTCGTCAGGCTTGTACGCTTGTCTGATGCTTCCAGAACCCAACTAGTAATCACTGCAGCACCCATTATTTATGTAACAAAGAAAAAGAAAACTGCACTTGGAAGAACAGCAGCTTATTGTGGGATATACACAAAAAAACCAAATAGGAAACAGAGAAGCCGCGCTGAAAAATTAATACCAAAACATAGATTAATTCAGGAAAAGGTGGGATAAAAATATCCCTAATGGATAAGTTAAATAACTCCGTGTAAATATAATGTAAAAAGATAAATGAAATTAAAGTGAATATATACCAGAAAAAATAGTACAATGAAAAAATTAATATATTTGTGTTTGCGCTGGTTAAAGTACAATTTTTTTTAAAATGTCCCAACTTTACAAATAATAACATTCAGTGACTTGACATAACGGAGTATATCCTCAACTGATGAATGGCATGCTTACCAGATAGTAAGCCAATTAAGACAGGTGGCTCAACCCAGCCTGGGCCTTGATAGGAACCAGTCACAGTATGATATGACAGAAATCCGCTTGAAAGGCGGGTGTGCGTTTATATCTAGCTTCTATGATTAGACAGGCAGCCACAGTGCTCATCCCATCTTCCCTCTCTGACAGCATATAAAGTATTCTGTTTTAATTCTCATGTCTCTGTTTCTGACTTTACTAAATGTAGTGCCTGACCCCAAATTCATCCCACAACTTAACATGAAAATATCCCTTTCTGTCTAGTTTTAATTGTCACCCTTGATCCATCCTGCTCACATAGATAGCTGTTTCTCTAGCTGTTTACTTTGCATGATTCTTAGTCTCTGTGGACCTTGGTGGTAACCCAGTTAACCAATGTGGATCCCTGTCCATTTTAACCATTAATCTAGGGGCTCAGTATAGGCATTTTTTAGGGTCTCTTACCCTTGATTCCATTACTTAATTTAATGCCCATAATGACTGGCCAGTCTTCTCTACGTGTGCCTATACCATCTTGCCTCTAGACTACTTTATCCAGCAGATGTACTACATATACCTGTGAACAGCATTATTCTTCCCTTTCTTATCTATAACACTCCGATGGACAGTAGACAGTGACAACATAACATATAACCACCAATCAATACAGTTCGATTAAGGGGAGTAACATGGGTACCCTTTGTCCTGAAAATGCCTCACCAATCAAGAAAGTCTGATAACTCAAATGTAAGCAAAAAGCTTACCTCAGCCAGCTGACTATCAGAAATTCCCGGATCATCTCAAGCTCCTTGATTCGGATACTCAGGGTCACTTGTAAAGCCCCTCCTAAGCAAAGCTCGCCACGTGACTTGGACAATTTGTTAATAGGCAACTCCTATCCTCATATTGATTAGTGGTTCCAAATTAATAATAACTACTGCAGTAGGGAACAGACACAAAAGATATGCTCAGCATCTTTTAAATAACTGTTCTGCTTTATTATGATGCAATTGAAGGTTTTTATACACATGATTACGTAGGTATCACATTAATATTACAATTGTATGTTTATGGTAACAAGGGGCATTACAAAGGCAGGCTAATTCTAATCAGGACTAGAAAGAATGTAAACATGTACTGAAAACATTAGTGCCATGTGCACAGTGAGGGCAGTGTGCAATACATAAAAAATAAAATACAATTATATACAGAACTTACAAATTTCCATTAATCTTTAATATTTATATTATATCTTTTATGAGGGTGACAAAAGCTTTAACCCTGAATCATGCTGATGCACTGAATGCAGGAAAGACAAGGCAATGAACCATGGTTAGGTGGACCCAAAAATAGAATGCGAGGGGTGGGAGTACTATACTGATCTGATTTGACCAGTCTATCATGTTGAGTTCTTCCTCATCGATACGAGGATAATGGGGGATGGTAAAATTTGGGGATAGTCTGATAATTCTTATTTAATATGTGTTTTTTAATAACATTGTTAATTTGGTTGGAGAATGGGTGAAATTGGGAAATGAATGGCATCCTGCGACTTGTGTTTCTCTTTTGTTACAGTGTACATTAATGCATTCTTGATGAAATATATCACTGGGATATCCACGTTGATGCAGTCTGGCTTCCATTTCATCCAACCTTTCTTCTCGATTGATGGATTCATTAGTAATTCTAGATACCCGTTTTAACTGACTCCTGGGTATAGATTTAAAAAACCCCAGTGGATGAAAACTAGAGTAGTGCAGCTACTGGTACAATCTGTTGGTTTTCCATACAGATCACTGTCAATATAGTCATCTTGTATATACAATAGTGTATCTAAAAATGGGGTAGCTACATTTTAGGTAGACATGTTAAATTTCAAGCCTGGAATTAAACTATTCAAATAAGAATTGAATAATGATAATGTATCTAGGTCACTCACCCATATGCCAAATGCGTCATCTATAAATCTAGACCACATTATACAGTTGTCTGTGAACAACCTGCATTGATAAATAAATGCATGTTCTAGCATATCCATGAACGAGTTGGCATGGTGGGGGGGGGCAACATTGGAACCCATCGCTGTGCCAGTACGTTGAAGGTAATATGTACCTTTAAAGAGGAAAAAAATTTCCTCTAAAACTATTTTTAACAACTCTAAAAGAAATACAATCTGAGTGGTGTCATATTGTCTAGAATTCTTTAACAAACGTCGGCATGCTTCAAGACCTAGAGTGTGTGGGATGGCAGTGTGAAGATTTGCTACATCCCAGTAATTAACATTGCTCCTGATGGAAGGGTTAAGTTCTCAATTTTCTCTAGGAAATCTTGAGTATCTTGAATATAAGATTGAGTATTCACAATTAAAGGAGTCTAAATATTTGGCTATTGGCATGGTAACGGAATTAATGCTGGAAATGATTGGACAACCCGGGGGATTTTGTGGGTCCTTGGATACCTTTGGTAACACGTAAAAAATAGGGGTGATGGGATGTTCTGGAATCAAAACTGTTTCTGTATTAGTATCTATTAATCCTGCCTGTACAGCCTGTTTTACAACTTTTTTAATTTTATTTAAAACCCGTGTAGTGGGGTTACTATCCAATCGCATATAGACATTTGTATCAGCTAACTGCTTCTGTATTTCTCCTTCATATTTGGCGGTGTCCATAATAACTATAGAACCGCCTTTATCCGCCGGCGGTGAAAAATGAGGCACAGACAAATCCTACACTAAGCAAAGTTTATTGGGGAACTTGCCCTTGACAATGAGGGTTGACTCTCCAGGTCTGAAAAGGACATCCACCCAGCTTAGGACTTGTTTATCTGTTTTAGACAAGTGGCCTTTGGGTGTGCGTTATGGCATGATGTACAAATATGCAGCACCCGGAAATGGTTGAAAGAGCATTCGCCATAGTTAAAGTTGTTACATATGGCTGCGCCTGCTACCAAAAAGACTACCCATCCCAATTTGTCTATCTGCCACTGTTGTGCGGGGGCTGGCAAGCCCTGGTCGACATCGAAGGTGGAAGGGGAATTGAAGGGGCCCATTGTGGCTGCCTCAGAGCACCAATTTGCTGTGTGGGTGGAAGATTGGCAGATCGCGCAGAGTGGGGAACGTAGACCAGTAAAGTGGCGACAAAACAGTTCCGTGTTGGTGATGCTCCAGGCTGTCTTGATCTGGAACTGGACAAGCCTGGCTGCTGCTGAAAATGGAACTGTTGGCTGAAAACAATTGATGGTAGTCGTAGAAGGAGAATCCTCCATACTTCTAACCAAGATCTGTCACTGCAGGAAGATATAAGTCCAGCTCTTCCCTCCTGCTGGGGGGTGGCTGAATAAAAGATGTCTCTGAAAATCCCGAATACCGGGACGAACTCAGTGACCATCAGCTTACAACTGAGCCTGTGGTCTTTCGACTTAACAACCACTGAGACGTCCCCCCAGGTGTACAATTTATTTTCAGCCAAATCATGGACTGAAACAAGCAGAGATGCCAGACTGATGTCTTTGCACTCCAAGATATCCAAGATATCCTTCCTGATGCTGGCTGGGATAAGATGAGTGGATAGGATGGTAGGTGTAGGTGTAGACCCTGGCGTACTTGCAGAAGGAGGTGCTGGCATTGGGACTATGACCAGGTCAGGGAGTAAACTACGCACCTCACTGATGTAGTGAGGTCCTGGTTAGGATTGAACTTGGTCGACTGGAAAAGTCTGCAGTAAGGGTGACATACTGTAAGTCATAAGTGTAATACATATATATATATATATATATATATATATATATATATATATATATATATATATATATATATATTAGACATGTGCGCTTAGTTTCGTACAAAGTGAAAATTCGGACAAATTGAAAATTCGTACGAATTTCCATACATTCGTACATTCGGGAAGATCCGAAATATGAATTGCTATGCTTCCGAATTCTGTACGAAATACAAAATTTTGTTTACGAATTTTGGATCCAAATTACTAACGAACATTCGTAATTGTTACGAAAAGTTAACAAACCTAAAAGTTAAAAACCCAGGAAGTCAGCACAGCACAGGGATGGTGGGTGCCCCTCATAATGATAAATTGATCGTAACGAACATTCATAATTGTTACTAAAAGTTAACAAACCTAAAAGTTAAAAACCCAGGAAGTCAGCACAGCACAGGGATGGTGGGAGCCCCTCATAATGATACATTCATCATAACGAACATTCAAAATTGTTACAAAAACAAACGAACCTCAAAAAAACGAACCTAATGAAAATTCGTATTTCGTACGAAATTTCGGACACGAATTATGAAATACAAATTAATTATAATGCAAAACGGAACGGAACAAAACTAAACAAATTTATTGACGGCACAACATGTCTAATATATACGAATTATGAAATACAAATTAATTCTAATACAAAACGGAACGGAACAAAATGAAACAAATTTATTGACAGCACACATGTCTAATATATATATGTATATGTGGCAGACTCACCCGGGACAGAGGCTTTTGGAGGGGACTGAATGCTAGCCTCTTGCCTACCGACTATGGGCCAAGGCATGTGGATTCAATTGACCGTTCATCAGAGGATGTTATAGATTATGAATCACCTGCCAAAGTGTTGGCACTGGGCCCAAGTGCAGCCAACCCCTGCCCTGGATTTTCAGCAACTCCAGAGACCTGTGATTTAATTGACTTTTCTGCTGAGGAAGAACAACCGAGTGAGCCTTCAGCAAAAGAGCTAGCATCAGGGCAGAACATCACAGAGCTCTGCCCAGCACCAACAGCAGCATCTGTGGAGTTACAAGGAACTTCCCCAGCTCAAGCACTGGCCACTGGACAGAGGGTCCAAGACCTCTGCCCCACATCTGTTGCAGTTCCGGAGGCTCAGGTTGAGAAGGTGTCGATCACTTCCCAGCGGCTAATCAGGATACAGGGGGGAGAAGGTAGAGGAGGTGTTTGTCGTCCCTCCCCAACAGTCAGCCAGGGTGGAGGAAGCAGTCTTTCCTCCCTAGCAAAGATCCGTGCACCTGGGAGACAGTACCAGAGACATGTCGTCCCAGCAGCCAGATAAGGGAACGTAAAAAGAAAGCAGCCGGCTCACCTCCCCAAATGGCAGATACACAGTTTGGGTGTGGAGGAATCTAGCCTCCTGCCCCAACAGTTAGCCGAAGCGGATGATGTGGAGTCCCCAGTAGAAGTGCTGGCAACAGGGCAGAGCATCCTGTTGCTCTTCTTTGTTTTCTAGTGTCTACTGAGCCCCTTCTAACTTGTTATGAGCCGGAAGCCATCCAGAGTCAGCCCATCTGTCACCATCTACACACCTCTTGCTGCATTTGAACTCTCATGCATTGACTCCCCACTATAGAGAATATATTAATCACCCATTTCTTTCTATTTGAGCTGACAGAGGGCACATAAACATATGTATACAATATTTCTCTGCCTAGCACCTACAGTGTCTCTACAGCTTCAGGAAGCTGGGGTGATCAGTCCCTCTGCTCAGCAGCAGACCGAGCTCTGGAATGTTAAAAACCACCCAGCTGAAGCACTAGCAACTGAACAGAGAGTCATTACTTCTGCCCCACACCTACTGAGGTCAACTATTCCTTGCAGCCAAGAATGGAGATCATGCGGACAGACTATGTGAGTTCACTCTGCCCGACTAATGCATTTCCAGACCAGGTGGAGGTCTGGGACCTTATTGGTCGACTTTCGATGGAGGAGAAATGTGACAGACTCACCCGGGACAGAGGCTTTTGGAGGGGACTGAATGCTAGCCTTTTGCTTACCAACAAAGGGGTGGGGATTGTCCAGAGTATTACCTGTGTACATGTGTTTTCAATAAACAGTCCATGTTCAGCAACCAAATGAGTATTGTCTTGTTTTCTGGTTGTTAGTGGTTTGAATATCTGATATCTATATTCAGACTGGGAGGAAGCAGTATATGACGAAAGCACTCAAGCGGAGTGTGGAACGTTTTGTTACAATTTACTGTGTATGTATATATATATTGTGTATATATATATATATATATATATATATATTGTATTATTGGGGTATTTATCTCAGTGGTAGATGCATCTTCACGCAGTGAGTCCACAGCAGTCAGTTATCAAGTTTGAGGGCATGGCAGCCTATTTTTATTCACAGGAACAAAATAAAAGTTTATACACAGAATTTCCCACACAGGGCTTCTATTTCAGTAAATTCATACAACCGAAAATGCCAAGCCTCCTGGCTCCTAGGCTTACTTTTCCTTGCAGTTCCCTGCTGAACCAGCCTACTCCTGGCCTCAACAGAACTCTCCAGACCCCTGGGTTTGCTTACTGTCCCCCAGACTTCAGGACTTCCTTCAGCCCCCTTGGACTTGCTAGTCGCCTCGGCTCTCCCAGCCTCCCAGACCCTTCTCAGGTCTCACAGGCCCTTCTAGCCATCCCAACCTTCCCAGTCCTTCAGACACCAAGTCCCCTCTTACCAGGGATGTAGTCACACACAGGGCAGACAGCTTTTCAGACACAGGTCTGTCTTGCAGCAGCAAGCTGCACACCCTCCACCTTCCTCCACTCTCTGCTCTCACTAGCCCCTCGTTATATGGGCTGTGTACACCTGGGCACACACCCTGCTTGCTATCCATAAGACATGGACACAGGGTTAGAGATCCCATCTCACCCAAGTCTCTGCGGGATCTCCAAACTACAGAGCCCCATTGGAACATAGCAAAACCTGGAGAAAGCTGCCAACACAGTCTTCTCCCTTTCAAAGCTATGCTCTGTAGCACTGCAGTCACCTGACATGCAAACTCTGTGTCCATTTTCCATCCCTTTTCACAGTGACAGGGACTCTCACTATTACAATATATATATATATATATATATATATATATATATATATATATATATATATATATGGAATGAACTGTATGCGACTGGCCCTGGTGAAGATGCAATCCATATGTTGTTATTTTTTACCTGGGAAATAACGCCCAATCTGGTGCAGGATGGAACCTGAACTCGACTGACCTAAGGGAGAAATGATAGACAGAAAATAATGAGTGGTTGATTAACCAAATGCCACTAGAGATGAGTGGCTGATTAAGTGCCCCTAAAACAAAGTGTGGCTGTGTGCGTGTCACTGAGAATGTGCTTGCAGCTATTGCAAGAAGTTTGTGCTGTGATGCATGCTCTCAGCAATTGTAAGGAGTTTATGTTGAGATGCATGCTTGCAGGGATTGCAATGAGTTATGCTGTGATGCGTGCTTGCAGCGATTGCATGGAGTTTATGTTGAGATGTGTGTTTGCAGTGATTGCAAGGAGTTATGCTGGGATGCGTGCTTGCAGCAATTACAAGGAGTTTATGTTGAGATTTTAGCTTGCAGCGATTTCAATAAGTTTATGTTGAGATGCGTGCTTGCAGCGATTGCAAGGAGTTTATGTTGAGATTTTAGCTTGCAGCGATTGCAAGGAGTTTATGTTGAGATGCATGCTTGCAGCGATTACAAGGAGTTTATATTGAGATGCGTGGTTGCAGCGATTGCAAGGAGTTATGCTGAGATGTGTTTTTGCAACGATTGAAAGGAGTTATGCTGAGATGCATGCTTGCAATGCTTGCAAGGCAGCTGTCACTGAAGACGTGCTTATAGTGACTATAATGCTGTGTACACACAATCAGACTTTCTGGCATACTTGGTCCGGCAGACTTTCCGACTGACTTTGTGCGCCAGGTGCGCCAGACTTAAAAACGGACGGACTTGCCCACACACGACCAGACTTTCCGGCGGGCTAAGTCCGCCCATCTTTCCGACGGACTTTCGCTGGAGTTACAGTGGACTTTCAGAATGAACGGACTTGCCCACACACGGACAAGTCCATTCATTTTGAACATGACTCAGGTATGACGGACTAGAAAAGGAAGACAATCTTGCCGCTTTTATCGGCGAGATTGACACCTTGCATCGCGGGTCATACCAGGCCCTTAGGTCTGGTATGGATTATAAAGGGAAGCCCCTACGCCGAAAAAACAGCGTGGGGTCCCCCCTAGAATCCATACCAGACCCCGATCCGAGCACGCAGCCCGGTCGGTCAGGAAAGGGGGTGGGGACGAGCGAGCGCCCCCCCTCCTGAACCATACCAGGCCGCATGCCCTCAACATGGGGGTTGGGTGCTTTGGAGGAGGGGGGGCCCTGCGGGGCCCCCCCACCCCAAAGAACCTTGTCCCCATGTTGATGACATCACAGTCCCTGGGCATGCTGGGACTGTGACATTTTAGGGGGCGTGGTCACCTGGTGATGTTGACCACACCCCCTAAAACATCACAGTCCCAGCATGCCCAGGGACTGTGACGGCATAAGGGGGTGGGGTCTCCGCCTACATAAGTCACAACGGAGCGCTCAGAGACCAGTCCAGCCGGAGAAAGCGTTGTGTCAACATCTGGAGAAGATAAGAGGGAAGAAGACAAGAAGCCCAGAAGTCCGGACCTCCGCTGGCAAAAGAGCGGCATGAAGACAGAGGAGGAGCCGGCAGAAGAACTGGAACACCGGGAGAAGAGGCCAGAGAGAGCAGAGAAGAACCAACTGGACGCTGGGAGAAGAGGAACCGGAGGGACCCCCGAAGCCAGAAGAAGACCCCCGAAGCTGGAGGAAGACCCCTGAAGCCGGAGGAAGACCCCTCCGGAGCTGTTAATAAATTATTTTAAAAACCTGTGTAGTGTGTTTTATTATTGACACTTTTTCCCTAGGTGAATGGGTAGGGGTACCATGTACCCCATACTCGTTCACATAGGGTGGGGGGCTGGGATCTGGGGGCCCTCTTATTATAGGGGGCTCCCGGATTACGATAAGCCCCCCG
Source organism: Lithobates clamitans (assembly GCA_037952925.1). Classification (NCBI taxonomy): domain Eukaryota; kingdom Metazoa; phylum Chordata; class Amphibia; order Anura; family Ranidae; genus Lithobates; species Lithobates clamitans. The sequence continues at coordinate 5,806,223 of JBBGZY010000079.1, forward strand.
CCCGCAGACCCTGACAACCATAGGCCAGGGTTGTCGGGAAGAGACCCTTGTCCTCATCAACATGGGGACAAGGTGCTTTGGGGTGGGGGGGCCCCGAAGGATGCCACCTCGCCCAAAGCAGCCACCCCCCATGTTGAGGGCATGTGGCCTGGTATGGTTCAGGAGGGGGGTGCTCGCTCGTCCCCATCCCCTTTCCTGACCGGCCGGGCTGCGTGCTCGGATCGGGGTCTGGTATGGATTCTAGGGGGGACCCCACGCCATTTTTTCGGTGTAGGGGGTTCCCTTTAAAATCCATACCAGACCGAAGGGCCTGGTATGCCCCGCACTCGCTGCAATAGGAAAATTTGTTTTTCCTATTGCAGCGAGCGCGAAATGCAATATCCTGCCTCCGTTGGACCAGCATACACACGAGCGGGCTTTCTGTTGGACCAGCACACAGACGAGCAGACTTTCCATCAGAAACTGAGTCCGACGGATAGATTTAAAACATGTTTCAAATCTAGGTCTGCCAGAGCCTACACACGGTCGGATTGTATGCTGGAAGTATGCCGGAAAGTCTGCTCATGTGTACGCGGCATAAGAAGTTGTATGTGTGTGCCTGTAATGATTGCAAGATGTTTGTGATGGAGACATGTTTGCAACGATTACAAAAGTCTGTGTTGTTAGAGGCATGCTTGTAGAAATTGCAAGAAAGGTAACCTACTGATAGGTGAAAACAAAAGGAAAGGATAGTAGAAATTTGAATGTGTAGGAATGAACTGTGACCCTGACTGGCTGCAGCTGTGTTTGAGAGTGTAAGAAATGCATTCGATATGAATCGTTGTGCTGCTGATGCAACTAGACTCAAATCGGACTGTGGTAAGTATGTAATAAACCCGATAAGAATCAGTAGTAAAGTATGTGACATGAACTGATACAAATCGGTGGGAAATGCATCTGATGCGAACCGTTGTGCTGCTGTGCCGCTAGGTTTGAATCGGACTGTTATGCGTATGAATGCAAATATGATATGAATCGATTAGTAGGGAAAATGACATGGATAACGAACCATTTGTAGGGTATGACAAGAACCGATATGAATCAGTGTGCAGGATGCATCCAGTCCAATAAGAATCAGTAGTAAAGTACGTGACGTGAACTGATACAAATTGGTGGGAAATGCATCTGATGCGAAACGTTGTGCTGCCGTCGTGACCGGGTTTGAATCGGACTGTGATGCGTATGAATGCAAATGTGATATGAATCGATTAGTAGGGAAAATGACATGGATAACGAAACATTTGTAGGGTATGACAAGAACCGATATGAATCAGTGTGCAGGTTGCATCCAGTCCGATAAGAATCAGTAGTAAAGTACGTGACGTGAACTGATACAAATTGGTGGGAAATGCATCTGATGCAAAACGTTGTGCTGCCGACGTGACCGGGTTTGAATCGGACTGTGATGCGTATGAATGCAAATATTATATGAATCGATTAGTAGGGAAAATTACATGGATAACAAGCCATTTGTAGGGTATGACAAGAACCGTTTTGAATCGGTGTGCGGGACACGTCCGTTGCGAACCGTTGTGTCGCCGACGTGACTAGGTTCGAATCGAACTATAGTAAGTATGCAACGAATCCGATACAAATCGGAGAAGTATATCAGTAAAACAGGCCTGTAACTGGCCGTATGGTGCAGCACTGAGCGTGACACATTTGAAAACAAATACCTACGGGGTTGAGATGTTTGGCAGAATAACGTCTGTGTACTGAAGACTTTACAAATGATTCGTAAGTTCCGCAGCAGGAACCGAACATACAGAATGGGGAACATAACCAAACTGAAAAGATTGAACATGATACGGAAAGAGGTTTATGAATCCTACCTGCGACATTGAGCAAGACTCGATCAACAAAACCACAAATAGAGCAACCGCAACACACTAAATTCATAACAGACTCATGAACAAAAGCTGGGAAGAGTCGGCCTAGTGACATAATGAATCGTGCACTTGAACCGACAAGGAGCAAAGGCGAGTGCTTAAATACACCCCAGGGCTCCTCCCATAAATTCAGGCCACCATACTGGAAAATATATATATATATATATATATATATATATATATATATATATATATATATATATATATATAGTGAAATAGTGGTGGGAACCTCTAAAGTTGTTCCTCTCCAATGAACCAAATGACTCCACTCAAAATATGAATCGTGGTGGAAACCTCCACTCTATTTCCATCTATGGAGTGCTCAACAACAGTGTATGAATGAATATCATTAAGGGGTAACTCCACTTTTGTGGGAAAAAACAGCAAATTAAAAAAAAAAATATATATATTTATATATATATATATCATATAAAATTGCGACTCAAGTCATATTGTAATTGAATGTTATTTAAAAAATACCTTTCCTTCTCAATCTACAGCTCTGTAATTTTCTGTAAAGTGTAATTTTCTGTAATTACTGGTGAGATACTCCCAATAGGAAATCACGTCTAAAGGGATGCAGACCCTGCCCCTGCATTAATTTTCTTCATTAATGCCCTGCAGGTGCAGCAGCAGCTTAATAATTATGAAACCACTCCCAGGAGTCCCACATGGACAAACACACAGGGATTCCTTCAGAATAGCAAAAGGTAGAAATCTGCAACAAAAATTGTTAAAATCCTTGTAATGTACATAGATCACCCAGAGGGAAGTGTTTTTTCTCAACAAAAGTGGAGTTACTCTTTAAGTGAATAGGTAGGTGGTGGTAGAATCCCCTTGCTCACCTACTAACTGTTGCAGATTAAAAAAAACAAAAAACAAAGCTCTATATATCAGTGAATAGTGGCGGGAATCTCCAAAGTTGTTCCTATAATGAACTAAAAGGCTACACAAAAATAAATATTTCCCAGAATAAAATATTCAACACAAATAAATAACCCTTAAATATGAATATAGTTCACAAATAGAGTATGCTCCTCTTTCCACCATGAAAAGTAATAACTGAACTTGGATCACATGCACCAACCGCTCACCTCAAGAAATGACCTATTTATTATACAGGTCCAATTGCACCTTCCCCTTTAAATTGGGTTGTTTCTTTTCCACATTGGGACTTCTCCAAATGCACCCAGCCAGATCCTCCCTACACCATGGATCTAACTTGTGAATCTGCACAAGTTAGTAGGTGATCTAGTGGGTTCTGCAACCAGTCACCTATTTACTTAATGATATTTATTCATACACTGTTGTTTGAATTGTTATTTATGCATAATATATATATACCGTATTTATCGGCGTATAACACTCGCCAGCGTATAACACACACCCCAAGTTTAGGAGGGAATTTTAGGGAAAAAACTTTTGAGAGGGAAGTTTAAGGAAAAAAAAAACTTACATTAAAATGCCCATCAATGCAGCCTCATCAGTGTCCATCTGCAGCCTTGCCCAGTGTCCATTGCAGCCTTGTCAGTGCAGCTTTGCCCCAGTGCAGAATTGTCAGTGCAGCTTTGCCCCAGTGCAGCCTTGTCAGTGCAACCATGTCAGTGCAGCTTTGCCCCAGTGGTCAGTGCAGCCTTGCCTCAGTGGTCAGTGCAGCCTTGCCCCAGTGGTCAGTGCAGCCTTGCACAGATCACTTCAAAGATCGCCGCTGACATACACATAGCATGTAGTTTTAAATATGGTGCCGCGAGTTCAGAGGGACTCGGCGGAGCTGAACGAGCGCCGCCGAGATACACATAGTTGAGTGTACTCGGCTCTTTCCGGCGCCGCTTACAGTCCCGCCCGGAAGATCGCTCCGATAGATCACAGATAGCGGGGATCAGCGTATAACACGCACCCACGAATTTCCCCTGATTTTAAGGGGAAAAAAGTGCGTGTTATACGCCGATAAATACGGTGTATATATATATATACTTTAAAGCAGGGGATAAGGTTATGAGTTGAGGAGGTTTTCAGCACCATTGATGAGTTGAGGAGGTTTTCATTACTTTTCATGAGGTATGACATACTTACACATTTACCCTTGTATATTTTGCTCCTCTTAGGATTTTACTTACAGACATGCCCCACTTTTAAGTACACTATGGGGTTTATTTACTAAAGCTGGAAAGTGCAAAATCAGGCTCACTTCTGCACAGAAACCAATGAGCGTCCAAAGCTTAATTGAACAAGCTGGGGTTAGAAGCTCATTGGTTTCTATGCAACAGTGAGCCTGATTTTGCACTTTTCAGCTTTAGTAAATAAACCCCATTGTGTACTTAAAAGTGGGGTATGCCTGTATAGAATGGTGGGTCGCCTTGCATTCTTTATATCACTGTTTGCTCTTTTAGAAATATTTTCAGTTTTTTTTTTCTTATTACGCATTTTGCCTATAGCTGTCTATTTTTTGGACTTTAAGTCGTAACTTTTTTTGTTACTCACTAACTATTTTCTAATATCACTTGGGATAAAAGCAAGTTTAAAAATATATAACCCTAGCAATATTTCAGCCTATTTTAAATTACTGCTTTTTGAAGTTTAGATGAGTAAAACTGGTTTTCATTGAGAAATAAACATCTAAAAATATGTATCTTAAAATGTAGTTGTTGCGATGTGAGTCATACTTTTTTTTAGGTATCTCAAAATCATGCGTGCATAAAGGATTGCATGTTCTACCATGCTCATAAATTCTATGCAATATCTATATAATGACAACTATAGCCTCAGCTCATTTGTCAATGTCAGTTTTGATTAAAGCACTCCAAAATCTGAACAAAACCATTTGTCACCTGCTGCTCTCTGACAAGACCAATGTACAGTAGGGTTTCCATATGAGAAAATTCAGTAAGTAAAAGGCATATGCACATAATCATTCTCTGCAGGTGGAATGTGAACTTTTTTCCCATGCAGTGAAGGACAGATGGTATCTGAATTGAAATAACGTAGACTACACACATAATGTATGTAGACTTCATGGACTGAAACTATATACATAATTTATGAATGTTGTTGGATATTATTATATAAAACAACCAAAATATGTTTAGATTGATTTATAGAATGCATAGTATGTACTTGCCAACGTAATTTTTCTTAGTAATAAAACTGAAGTAATCACAGCTTTGCCAAATGAAATATAAGGCCTTGTGCATCAAAGTGTTTATACAAAGAATTGTCATAATTTACTTGCAGCCACTAAGCAGATTTTAACTTTCAATGGAAAAGAGCTGACATCTAAAAGTTTTGATCTGATAGGTAGCAGTAAACGAGTTCTGTACTGACAATAAAAGTGTGTGCAAGTGTTAAAATATACATATTTAGTACATCTGTCCACTACAGACACATTACCCCAAGCTTTATCTGTTTTAAGTTTAAATATAACAGAATAACTGATCCCTGTTTAGGATAACATGCCTTGGCTGCACTGAAATTCTGACTAATGGGGATGGTGTCATAGGGAGTGATAAAAAAGATGTGTCTTGCTATAAGAAAAAGTTAAAGAAATAAAATATAACTGGAACATGCTCTAGAGTGGATATGAAAAAAAATTGGGATAAATGTGGGTAATGCCTAGACCAGGGATCTCCAAACCTTGGCCCTCCAGCTGTTGCAGAACTACACGTCCCATGAGGCATTGTAAAACTCTGATATTCACAGACATGACTAGGCATGATGGGAATTATAGTTCCTGAACAACTGGATGGCCATAATTTGGAGACCCCTGGCATAGATAAAAAAACTATACACACACAAAAATAAAAGACCTATAACAAAATGACACCAACAGCTATAAACCACTATGTTCCAGAACCAGTTCTTTAACTACTTCAATACTTTCACCCTCTTCCAATTTTCAGCTTTCAGCACTGTTGCACTTTGAATGACAATTGCGCAGTCATGCAACACTGTACCCATATGGATTTTTTTATCATTTTTTTAACACAAATAGAGCTTTTTTTGGAAGTATTTAATCACCACTGAGCTTTTTTTATTTGTTGCTAAAAAAAACAAAATAAGACTGAAAATGTTGTTTAAAAATTATTTTTTCTTCATTTCTGTTATACAATTTTGCAAATGAGTAATCTTTCTTTATACATTTAGGCCAAACTGTGTTTTGCTATTTTGCTAGTCTGTAGAAAAGTAGTACACAAACTATGGTATATATATATATATATATATGAAAATTCATCGAACCTGATGTACTGATGACCTAGCTCATTTCTTGAGGCCTGAAAATGCCAGGACAGTACAAATATCCCCAAAATGACCCCTTTTTGGAAAGTAGACAGTCAAATGTATTTAATAAGAGGCATGGTGAGTTTTTTGAAGTTGTACTTTTTTGTCACAATTTGTTGGAAAATTAAGAAATTTAAAACATTTTTGTTTTTTGCACATTTTTTTTACATACTTTCAGCAGTGCCCCACTGCAGTACATTTGTCATCAAGTAACTGGTGTGGTGGTGACCAGGGAAACTGACTGTTGACAGTATGTAAAAAAAATGTTCTCAATTATTTTTCTTTGTTATTAATTTGTTTTCTATTTTTATGATTTTTTAACACACTGTGACCAGAGTAATACAGTGTTACCATAGTAACATTGTACTACTACTCTGGGGAAGACATCAGATTTTTTTTTACATATTATGATTGCTTATACCAGTAAATTTTACTATAATCAGCCACAATTTTTAGTGAATTAAATTGAATCATTCAATGTTTCTTGGTGTGATTATCTGTGATTGGCCACAGCTAATCACATGGTACATATGGCATGTATAGAAACTATCCATTGTTTACAAGAGTCATGTCATCTGCTGTGATTGGTCACAGCAATTATATGGTACTGGCAGTAGCCCAGTACAGTGCTCTGCCATCGGCCAGTGGACAGATCGTGTCATAGCGCGTTCCGGGAGGTTGTCATATGACTATACACTCATAGACAAATGACGACCGGGCAGAAAATGATTAAATAGCTATCTTCTCTTAGCCTTAGTTTATGATAATTTATTTGCATATGGATTGAATAATAATCCTTTAGCCAAATTTATATTTAAACCCCAAACTTTTTTTTCCATTTTATTAGAATAGAGAACATAAAAAAAAACCCTGTCAGTTTTTTTTAATTTGACCATCTATGTCCCACTTAAAAGTTTATCCTTTACTTCCTATCGAGTAGAAACCAAAGGAAGTCTCTCCTAAGTCAAGGAAATCTCTTCTTAAACAGTGCCTCTGGCACAAGATTTCACATCCTTTCCTGTACTGGTGACAACACAACATGTTGGTTTTCCCTTACAACAGTGGTCATCAAGATATAAAGCGGGTGAATTTCCTTAGTTTGGACAAAGACAGAAGTACTTTCCTCTCTGTCCTTCACAAGCAATTGTCCTGGGATTCCCACTAGTTTTGACAGCATCCCAGATTTATTAAAGTGTCATAAGTTAAACCTAATATCAGTCCAGCTACCAGTCATTCATTTCATTTGTGTCTAGGGCAATGTCGTCATCGCCACCACATATTTACTTATGTTATTGGCATTTGACAGCTTTAAATATGATATTTTTAAGTGTCTGTTAGCGCAAAATATGATATGTATCCCAGGTGTGAGATGAAGTTAGTCACTACTATGACATTTTGGTAAACAGCTCAGTAATAAAGTGCAGAGACCTAACTACAAATGTGACTTTTGAAATCTTCAATAGGAATATCACTGTAGCTACTTCTTGAGCAGTCAGTTTGTTTGGTAATAGTTATACCAATTACTTTATTGCTAATGCTAAACATAAGTTTATTGTTGTATTTAAGCCATTGTTTGCTTGCAGGCTGCTTGATAAAGACATATAAATTGGGCCCAAAGGCAAATAGACTGTTCACTTTGCAAGTGAATTTTGACTCTGTGGGGAATTGGTTCTAAGGCCGACCATACACGGTTCAAATCTCAAACCATTAATGGGCAGACTGAATTTGCCAAATGATTGAGCGACCAACTTGGATGCAACCAGCCTGCCTGATTTTTTTCCAATGATTGCTAGTGGCTGTCATAGCCACTAGCGATGATCACTGTCTGCTCCAATATCAGACAATTTCTTGGCAGGATGGATTCCCCCCGTCAGCACTGTTTATGTTGATGGGGGAACGTGTGAATTTGTTTCCAGCAACCCATGGTTGCAGGAAAGAAATTTGCACCATGTATGGCCTGCCTTAGCTTAGTATATGAGATTAAACTTTGCTGACTACAGTCATCTAATAATGAGCAAACAAAAATACTTTTTTTTTCCTTTGCAAGGGAATGCATTTTCACCACACCCACTAAGCTAAAAGAGAATAATCTAGCAAAATGAATAGCCTATTTGCATTAAGTATATAAACCCCTGTGTGTTCAATGCAGAAGGTTATTTTTGTAGATTGAGAAGAGGCATTACTGAGCTCATTGGCAAAGGCCAAGTGGGCTTTATGCTTAAAAGAAAAGCTTTAGATAATGTATAGCAATTACTCCAGCTCATTTATAAAGCTATAAATGAGCACCAGTCAATTATTATTTGCAAAGTTGATGCACAGAATTTATTCAAAAATGTAATTTCCTGATTGCATTACTGGATGACTGATTTTCCTAAAAGTCTGCATTATGATAGAAGTCAGAATTTGGGCATCCTCTGCAACAGAAATTAAATTTTTGATTGAGATAATCCCTAAGGGTAATTAGGACACATCATGCAGACACATCAACTTTTTCTCACCAGAACACTGAGGGTGCACCAGGTGGTTTTATTGAATATGACCCTCCCATTCAAAACCAGGAAATGGTCAGGCAAACAGTTATTTCTTCAAAGTCAGGTAGCAATCTGCAATAACATTTGTTAAAATCCTTGCAATGTACAGTGATCACCCATTGATTTGTTCTAAAAAAAACTAAAGTAAGTCTTTAAAGCTCTTGCTAATTTGATCCAACATAGTTCTGATATAAAGGGCTTTGAAGATGCAGAATATAAATAAAATATCTATGTGTTTGCAGATGACACTACTCTCTAAGTTAAAAACCCTCTAATTTCAATGGCCAGTTGACCAAATCTGTTAACCAGATTTACGAGTACTTCACCTTAACAATTAAAGCAAAATAATTAAAAGTAAACCTAAACATCAACTGACCACCTGAGTCAGTTTCACTATTTCAATTTAACCCCTTCCCACTGACAGTACACAGGTATGTGGTCTCATGGAAGTGGGACTTTATCTGTGAGACCGCATATCTGGGTACCTGTCTTTGTGCTGGGAGTACACCACATAGTGCACTCTCAGCACAGAGACTAGGCTCTCACTGAGAGGTCTTGTACACAGATTGGGATCAGTTTCCAGTTACCTGATTGGCCTCTGGATATGACAATCATCAGTCACTGTGCAGCACCTCCATGTGTTTTCTTTCACTTTGAAAGGAGAGAAAGATACCTTGCAGGAGAGAAAGATATAAACAAACAAGTGTGTAAAAACAAAATAACTTGCATGTATGTGGTATCGCTGCAATTGTCAGGAGCAGAAGAATTTATTTTGGATTATTATTTAGTGGTAATAATAATAATAATAATAAAATAATATATTTTTTCTATTTTGGGACAGTTTTCCATTGATATAATAAAAAAAATGGGAGCTATCCATTACCATTTGCCACAAAAAGGAAGCCTGATTTGTCCCAAAAAACATTAGGTATAATCCTCCTTGATACACAAAGTAGTTGCAATGATATGTACAGTTTTACTAACATGTGTCTAAGTTGCAAAATTGTGTTCAGCCATTAACATTTGTTTTACCCCCAGTCATTAAGGGGTTAAATAACACCTAACTACGAAGCCATGTACTCAGCAAACATTTCAAATTGACAGAAACAACCTAAACTAACATTATAGTCACAGAAATGCTATCAGATATTATGGTTTGGAAGGATAGCAGAAACCAAATAGCAGTATAATCCCAAATATTCCATACCTGATGAAGTGTTTTCCCCATAAGCATTTCAGCTCATAGTTTGAAATTATTGCAATTCAACTTCCTTCAGTTATTTTGGTAGAAGTCTAGATCATGCTTCTCTACCAAATTTTTGTCTCAGAAAAGAAAAAAGGTGGCCTTTTTGTTCCTTATGTTGCTAGTTACCAATACACAGCCCATATATCTCCTCTACTCTCATAACACAACGCCTGGTACCCTTCTCTGGGTAAGCTTGGAAGCCTTAGAAAGAGCATATATTGCAACCGATACCCTTATATGGGCACTCCTATTGCAATGCAAACATATTGATAACCCCAAATTGAAGCTTTCTCTAAAAATATGGTAAAATGTAACATATTCTAAAATATTAATATCCTGTATTTCCTAGCCACTATAATCATCGTAGTGCGCAATCCTTCCTTTTCCCAGGACTAGATAAACCCCATAGATACTGATATTGGATATAAAGTGGCTAAAGATGGATTTATGACTTTTTTTATTACTCCCAATGAAATCTTAAAATTTAAACCTTGAAAAAAAATCTTCTATAACTCTTAACTCCCTTTCCCTCAAAACATTCACTCCACTTAAGCATTCCACAATCCTTAAAAGAAAAGTTTGATTTATATCATCTACTTTCCATTCCTGGAAAATCAATGCCCAGCCCCCATCCCACATGTTTGCAATGAAATAGGCATTTCAATGAACAACATGAACCAATTGACTGGACCCAATTTTGGGACACAAAGGCCACTGATCTATCATTTGCACAGTGCTGGAGGCCATCTACATATGAATACTACATTTGTACATTGTACCACAAAGGATAGTTAAATATGTACAGGGGCATTGCTTCCCCCATTGTTTTTGGCAATGCAGTGAAACCAGTACACTTATATATGTCTTGTAGGGTTGCCCAAAAGAACAAAAAGAATGCTACTGGATTAGGCTTAATCAACTTTTTTATACAGTCCTGGGAAGAAGTATTTGGGTAAAAACCATAGGAGGCTGTTTTAAACCTAAAATCTGAGGGAGAAATGTTTAACCACTTCAGCCCCTGAAGGATTTGACCCCTTCCCGACCAGGCCATTTTTTGCGATATGGCACCTTGCATTGCGCTGTCGTGCGATGTTGTACCCAAACAAAAATTGGTGTCCTTTTTTCCCACAAATCTTTTGGTGGTATTTGATCACCTCTGTGCTTTTTATTTTTTGCGCTATAAACAAAAAAGCATCAATTATGAAAAAACACAATATTTTTTACTTTTTGCTATAATAAATATCCCAATTTTTTAAAAAAAGGTTCAGTTTAGGCCAATATGTATTCTTCTACATATTTTTGGTAAAAAAAAAAAAAAATAGCAATAAGCCTATATTGATTGGTTTGCACAAAAGTTATAGTGTCTATAAAATAGGTTATTGATTTATGGCATTTTTATTATTATTATTTTTTTTACTAGTAATGGCAGCGATCTGCATTTTTTATCGGGACTGCAACATTGCGCCCGACACTTTTGATAGTTTTTTGGGAACTTTAACATTTATACAGCGATCAGAGCTAAACATAGCCACTGATTACTGTATAAATGTCACTGGCAGGGAAGGGGTTAACACTAGGGGGCGATCAAGGGGTAAAATGTGTTCCCTCGTTGTGTTTTCTAACTGTGGGGGGATGGGACTGACTGGGAGAGGAGACCAATTGCTGTTCCTACTTACTAGGAATACATGATCTGTCTCCTTGCCCCTGACAGAACGTGGGTTTGTGTGTTTACACACACAGATCCCCATTCCTGCTCTGTCAGGAGCGATCGCGGGTGCCTGGCGGACATCACGGCTGACAGGCACATGCATCGGCTCATCAGTGACGCGACAGACGCGCGCCCCGTATACCCTTTAAAACGCCTGCTGTACAGCTACGGTGACTTACACAGAGGAGCCATATTGCCTTTGTCGAATGATGGCGGACAGTCAGAAAGAGGTTAAATAAAACCTAAAACTTTTATTTTTACTGTGGATAATCAGACATTTGCGAAATGCTAGAAATTGGCAATAGTGGGAAAATAAAATAAAATTGCTCAAACCACATACAATAAAAGTGAATATTATACAATTATTACTGTGAGTCCATATGGTGTTTTGGTAGATATTCCTATTGTACACTCAAGATGTGGCTTGAACTTCAATTCGATATTTGGGATAAGGGAGTGCTTACCAGATATGGTGGGTCTCAAATTATAGAGATCAAACTCTCTCAGCAATTAGGCATTCCACCTAAATCCTCCTATGGCTCCTCCAGAGCTGGTATCCTTTCCAATACAGCGGGCTGTTGTTCCCATGTAATATTCCAACTAATTTTCTGTACGGTCTTCTACTTAGGGGTATTTTTACCGGATAAAAAGAAGAAAAGGCTTCATGGTACAGTATCTCTGTTGAAAAGATTTATTAAAAGCTTTAAAAATACACTGTTATCCAAAAGCAATGAAAAGATTTCAAACCAGCGGTGGCTCAAGCCAGCCAGCTTGTGAGTGGTAATGTCAAAGACTGGTGCTCCACCCGACGCATTTCCCCATACAAGGCATCGACTGGGAACGGAGGATAGGTCTATGCATCGCATACCACGCTCTAAATACACATGCTGCAGGAGGGACACCGGAAATGTCTTTACAATCTAGTCCCATATGGTGTCATCTCTATCGGTGGATTCAATATGTGTTTTATACATTTAAAAAACATAATACCCTTTCATACAAATCTAAACCGTATACTTTAGCTTGTTATTAATACAATTCATTAGCAATTAGTGTATAAAAACATTTCTATACTATAAATATTGCATTAATAAATTTCATCATACATTTAATCATCAGTTCATATTTTCCACATTTCGTATCTATTGTGAAAACGGAGCATTACCTCCCGGATTGTACTGGTGACAATTACATTTTAAATTGAAATAAAAAATATATATTAATATTTAATTAAAAATAAAATTGATAATAAAACTCTTTTGATGGAGAATTGTCATATGTATGCACCCGTATTATTATATGGTCATATCTTTTAACACAGGGGAGGCCAGAACATCCCCACGACATACTCCAAAAATCTGGCCTCCTCTGTGTAAAAAGATATGGCCATATAATAAATACGGGTGCATACATATGACAATTCTCCATCAAAAGAGTTTTATCATCAATTTTATTTTTAATTAATTATTAATATATATTTTTGATTTAAATGTAAAATGTAATTGTCACCAGTAAAATCCAGGAGGTAATGCCCCGTTTTCACAATAGATATGAAATATGGAAAATGTGAACTAATGAATAAATGTATGATGAAATGTATTAATGCAATATTTATAGTGTAGAAATGTTTTAATACACTAATTGCTAATGAACTGTATTAATAACAAGCTAAAGTATATGGTTTAGATTTGCATGAAAGGATATTATGTTTTTTAAATGTATAAAACACATATTGAATCCACCGATAGAGATGACACCATACGAGACTAGATTGTAAAGACATTTCCGGTGTCCCTCCTGCAGCATGTGTATTTATAGCATGGTGTGTGATGCATAGACCTAGCCTCTGTTCCCAGTCAATGCCTTGTATGGGGAAATGCATTGAGTAGAGCACCAGTCTTTTACGCCACCACACACCAGCTGGCTGGCTTGAGCCGCGACTGGTTTGAAATCTTTTCATTGCCTTTGGATAACAGTGTTTTTTTTAAAGCTTGTAATACATCTTTTAAATGGAGATACTGCACCATGAAGCATTTTCTTCTTTTTACCTGGTAAAAATACCCTTAAGTGGAAGATGTGTGTTGGAATATTACATGGGAACAACAGCCCGCTGTATTGGAAAGGATACCGGCTCTGGAGGAGCCATAGGAGGATTATTTTCAGGTGGAATGCCTCATTGCTGAGCGAGTTTGATCTCTATAATTTGAGATCCACCATATCTGGTAAGCAGCCTCCCTTATCACAAATATCGAATTGAAATTCAAGCCACATCTTGAATGTTATACAACAAGAATATCTACTGATATCATATGGACTTGAACCTATTCACAGTTATTTTGTTATTGTATCATTTTTACTTTTATTTTATGTGGTTGCGCAATTTTATTTTGTTTTTCCACTATTTATGAGCTGAGTATTCAGGCCTTTTTAAAGTTGCAGCACCTTGACTTATAAGTTATAAATTTTTTTGACTTTTTGTCACATCAAGTATTAACGGATTAATCACCTGTTTTCACATATCAATTTTTTTTAAAGTTAGGGGCAGTGCAGATTTTACACTTTACTCTAGAAATTGGCAATGCCAACTACAACACAAATGGAATATGTAATTTATAGTTACATATAGTTACATAGTTAGTCTGGTTGAAAAAAAACACAAGTCCATCTAGTTCAACCAAAAAAAAAACATACAATCCCATATACACAATCCTATACCCACAGTTAATCCATAGGAAGGTGAAAATCCCCAGCAAAGCATGATCCAAATTGCTACAGCAGGGGAAAAAATTCCTTCCTGATTCCCCCCCCCCAAGAGGCAATCGTATAATGTCATGATACTTGACAAGTGGAAATTGCACATTACATGCCCTTTGACTTTGAATGGACAATGCCCACTGTTTGTGTATAAATACTAAAGTGCTGCTATGTAAATAAATGACAATATGAAATTTAGAACAGCTGCACCATTTAAAAAGTGATCTTGCACTAACATAAATAAATAATTAAAAGAATATTGCACTAATTCCACTTATATATAAATCAATATTATATGAGAAAGGTACAAGCTCCCATGACCATTAACATAAAAACAAATAAAACTGTAAAATTTACACAATAGGGATAAGTGGTAAAAAGTTCCAGTGAAAATGTCCCACACGATGATAATGAGTCTAGAATCCTTCCTTAGATACTGTGCTTCTATATGTGCCGTCTAGTAATAAAATTCAGTGATGTAGACTGCTTCCCTGGAGTGGCTCAGAGTAAAAAGAAGACTTTCATTGTGCAAAATTGCTTTAGCTCCATCAGAGAAGACCCCTTTACTTCCCAGGCTACAAACAGTCAGCTCCGGTCAGGACCACTGTACTAACCATGTGAGGTTAGTACAGCGATCTCAAACACAGAGCTGTTGTGTTATGACAGGGGGATGGCCCCCCCGCCAGAACACTCCAATCAGTACTCTCTGCCACTGGCTGAGAGCACTGATCGGGAGTCAGTCGGCTGCTGGTTTTCCAGGATGCACATCCGACAGAAGCTAGCTTCTGCTGGACAGACTGACATACACACGGGCAGAATGTCAGACTTTTCTTGAACCGGCCATTGTTTCTTGACATTCAGCCCGTGTGTACAGGGCTTTAGTTTTGACCTTCTAAGTCTATCAGATTATAATGTTTGCAAAAGGTCATTTTCACATTCAGCTTGTATAGTTGGTGTTTGAAAGCAATAATAAAATTTCATGTTTTCTTGTTTCCAAGTCCCATATGTAAGCAGTGTTGTTAACCATTATAACATTGTTCGTTTAAAACCAAATATAAAGATACTACCTCAAATCAAGCAAAGCCTGTCAAGATCTAAAATGAAATACATTCATGCAGTGGGAATTCAGCCTTTGTGTCAATGATAAATTCGTACTGTTAGAGGCAAAGTGTAAGAGCAAAAATAGGATTTTCCATCACTTTTCTATCACCTAGTTTATATGTAGTGCTTAGAGAAGACTTCCAATATATCAGAATATTTTATATGGACAAGATGTAGCACAGCAAGTTTCTCACTGAATAAAAATGTACAACAGATTCCCAAGAGTTACTTTGCATATTACTTTATGCAAATTCTGTTTGATGGAATATCATGAGAATATTCTCCTTCGTGACATTATTAGCATTTTTCCGCCAATAGAAAGTAATGGCAATTTATATAACACTATCCCTGGGGAAGAAAAGGGGGAAAAAAACTTTGTACTGGTAACCGTACAATACAACTGAATGAAAGGATTCCTGTAAAGATCTGCATGTATAATATACATGATGACATTAGAATAAAATATGGTATGAGAAACATATAAATATATTAACTGTAGTCATGTTTTACATTATTTTATTCCTAACTCTTCAAGAAGGATGTTTGCTTTTGCAACTTGAAGAAGCATAATATATAAAGCAAATTTCCGCAGCATTTTCCCAACTACTTTGCTTCACACGGATGCTTTGCTACTAGTAATTGTGAGCCTCAAAAGCTAATATGAGAAAAAAAGACATGGAAGAACACCTTGTAACACAAATACAGAAGAATGTAGTCCAGATACAATTTTAAACCAACCTGAAAATGCTACAATAGCACAAATATTGTAGTGCCTACAAAATATGATGTAGCAGTCAGTTAATTTAAGTTTAAAGCTATGCAAAAAGAAGCACCCCATTTAAATCTTAACCATATTTACAGAGACATTGGTAACAAAAAAGATTCTGTATGAATCAACAATGATGGGCATCTAGGATGGAAACGGGTTCTATAGAGAGGCAGCTGTTACAATAATGCCCTCATTTCTCATTACCTGCAAGCAATGCCCACTTACCACTTCTGCATGCTGTAAGACAAGATATTAGAAAATCCAACCTTTTTTACTTACCTGGGCCCCCTCACATGTCTCCCACTTGTGGAAATTCTACAAGCAAACTTCTGTTTAGTTTGTTTTTATAAGAAAGGATTTTTTTTGTATAATGGTGATTTAGGATTATGAAAGCTGATAAGACCTGTGGAAGATTTGTTTCATAGATTCTTTTAATATTTATTTGTTGGTGTAGCAGGTTTAAACAATGGCCAAATATCTTAAGGCATTGGTAATATGCACATACCATACTGTATGTAAAGCCCAGTTGTCACAGAAATGAGCCTAATTGTCTCAGAAATAAAGATGCTGTCAGATTGTATTATAAGCCTCTATTTGCATAGTCTTACTTTAACTTTCCTGCTATAGCCATTGTGCTGAGTATGTAAATATGATTGCACAATAGGCACACAGTTTAGACTTTGTAACCAGCACTCAGCAATAGACCTAGTCACAAGAGCATGCCCACTCTCTTCTTCTGCAATGCATGTCTCTGTGAGGAAACTTTTAATGAGGGGTACAGCTGCTCCTGAGCTATTCCTCTAAAAACCACTGAAGTGAGGAAGGAAGAAATAAATTCCAGTGTTCTAGATAATTATTTTATTGTCGTGCTTAGAATATAAACTTAAATAGCAGTATATCAGGTTGCATACGCATTCAGCTGAAAGAGTCAGATCAAAGACCTATCTTTAACCAATTCAGCCCCGGAAGATTTTACCCCCTTCCTGACCAGAGCACTTTTTACAATTTGGCACTGCGTTGCTTTAACTGACAATTGTTCGGTCATTCGACTCTGTACCCAAAAGAAAGTTGTGTCCTTTTTTTCCCACAAATAGAGCTTTCTTTTGGTGATTTTGATCACGTGGTTTTTATTTTTTGTGCTATGAACAAAATAAGAATTTTGAAAAAAAAAAAAAATTTTTACATTTTGCTATAATAAATAATCGCCCTAATTTAAAAAAAAGAAATAATTTCTTCATCAGTGTAGGCCAATATATATTCTACATATTTTTCGTAAAAAAAACCCAATACGTGTATATTGATTGGTTTGCACAAAAGTTATAGTGTCTACAAACTATGGGAAAGATTTATGGCATTTTGATGGTATTTTTATGGCATTTTTAGTAACTAGTAATGGCGGTGATCTGCAATTTTAAGCGGTACTGCGACATTGCAATGGACAGATCAGAGACTTTTGACACTTTTTTGGGACCATTGGCATTTATACAGTGATCAGTGCTATAAAAATGTACTGATAACTGTGTAAATATCACTGGCAGGGAAGGGGTTAACACTAGGGGGTGATCAAGAGGATAATTGTGTGTTTCCTCAGTGTGTTCTAACTGTGGGGGGATAGGATTAACTAGGAGAGGAGACATGTCATTTTTCCTAAAACAAAACAAACAATATGGCTCCTCTTCCCTGATAGTACAGGGATTTGTGTTTACACACACAAATCCCCGTGCTGGCGTTCATGCATGTGATCGCGCGTTGCCAGCGGAGATCGTGCATCTGGTCCCCCGCCATGCAGGGGGTGCACGCGCACGCCTCCGGTGTGCTCAAGTCAAGTGTTAGTGCTGAAATTCCCCATTAGACAATCCAGCTAAGCGCCTCAAATTGAATCATGGATTATTTGTTTTCTGTAGCTGTTTGCAAATAATAATATAGCTAATATAAAATATCAATTCATACATCTTAAAAATTCATGGAAATAAAACTGACCAGTATGACTTACCTGTAAAACATATTTACATATTCAGTCATCCACACAGGCTGGAGTTCTGGGTACAGGTTTGTGAACATAATTTGCATTTAATTACTAATTACTAGGAGAATGCATAATGAGTCAGTTGGCTTCTGAAGTGTAATATTCCACTTGCACTTTAGCTGATGAACACAGTACTGATGCATAAAGCCACCTTCTGGCAAATAAATATTTTTTTCTAACCTTAGGAAATAGTAAAATAGAAAATGTGCTGGGTATTAAAATGTAAATTTTGTTAGTGCCTTTATGACATTAATTGGCTACAATGAAGAAAAAAGCATTCAAGAGGCACTGGGACTGATGTGAGTTCATACAAAGTAGTGAGAGGGCATAAACATTTGGGCTCAGGTTAGGCTGCTCACAATAGACAAGGCTACACTCCAGTGGGTACCCCAGCAGGTTACCAGAAGAAAAACATTCACAAATGTTAGGGGCACTAAAGTACTAAAAAAACAACACAATTTGGGGGTCCACCTTTATCAGGACAGTTAAAATAAAAACTTAAATGAACTCAAAATAAAGCTTTCCTGTGTGCAGTTACTGGACAGCAGAATCTGCGTGATTAATCATGATAAGTCTTATCTTGATTTTTCACACTGATATTGCTGGCCAGCAACATTCCAGGTCCAGCAATTACCTTCCTTGAATGGATTCACACAGGAAAGCTCAATTTAAGTCCATCCAAGGTTCTTATTTTACCTGAAGCCCTGATAAAAGAGTAGTTTCTCTGGCCCCCACAACGAGTTGGATTTTTTTTAGTACAAACTAATAAATAAAAGTCCTGCCAGTCAATTTTTTTTTTCAAATGTAGAATAGTAAAGCTTTATTAATCTCAAAACAACTTTGTTGCATCCATCTTCATATTCAGCATATCACATGCATAACATACAGAGATGCTTACCTAGGTGGTACAAAGGAAGTTATCATACAAAGGCATTAGCATAAAATTCCTTACATAACAATATTTAATTAACAATTGCTACCAAATTTATCTATTTAGCCCAGATTTCATAGAATTTATTTATACTACTTCTGGTTTCAGAAGTAAAGAAAATATTTTTATTTTTGGGCTTAGTTCTACCTGATAGAGTAAGAGATTTGGAATAACTTTGGCCAATGGACATTAAAGTGGTTCTAAAAGCAGGACATTTTTATCTTAATGCATTCCTTGTGATGCATTAATGCATTCCTTGTGCATTCCATGTTATATTACCTCTCACCTCCCTAAATACTTACCACAGTCTTAGCTTGATCCAGCACTGTGCCTGAGTTCAGCGGCAATGCTCTCTCTTCCTCTCCTCACAGAACTCAATAGCTACTGTCAATAAAACCCTGTGATGAGGGGGCAGGGCCGAGACGTCTTGTGTGTGTAAAAAAATCCACACAAACTAGCTGGGGAGTGAACTAACAGGTGCACCCTCATAAGAAGCAGCTTCCTATGGTGGCACATCAAGAACAGAAGTAGCCTAGCGTGCCAGTGGGGGACCCAAGAAGTGGAGGTTGAGGGCTGTTGTGTGCAATGCCAGAGCAGGTAAGTGTAGCATGTTTATTGTTTTAATTAAAAAAATCACTTTAGGGGGCGTGGCCAAGCGATGGCAGAGTGAGGACGCACACCTCGGAGCTCTGTGCGGGGAAGCCCTGAGAACGGACAGTAATCCTGCCCTGAGAGAGCCTGAATTCATGCCAGGGGACCGCAAACACCCGCTGGACTCAGGGGTGCAGAAGGGACCCGAAATAACTCACTATTTCCTTAGGCAACACGCTGCCTCTTCCCCGGCCACCTCGGCCAAGATGGCGCCGCCTCGAGTACCTCCGTCGAACGCTGCCGCCACAGCTAAGAAAAGCACTCAGCCGGGAACGAATGCAGGAGGAGACCGCTCGGCCCAAGATGACAGGTCAGCATCTCCTATTTTATCCCCCATGATCCCCATCACTGACACTCAACCTAGCTCCAGCCTCACAAGGGAGACAAGGGGTAACATGGAGGAATCCCTCAGAGACATAGTGTCTGGCTTACCCTCCAGACAAGATCTACAGGAAATGGCTGCATCCATTGTTAATGCACTCTCAAGGGAATTACATGACCTGCGCCAGCAGGTGAATACAGTAGATGAAAGGGTCACGGTACTGGAAACCTCTGCATCCACATCGGACGCCCGGATTACCGCCATGGAACAGGAACAACGTGGCTTCCGCCGCCATCTTGTGGACATACAATTAAAGTTGGACGACGGCGAAAACAGAAGCAGACGTAATAACTTGCGCCTCCGCGGCATTCCTGAAGCCACCATGGGAACAGATCTCCGTGCAACGGTGGCGGCTATCCTGAACCAAGTTCTTGGAAAACCACCAGCGGCAGAACTAGAGCTGGACAGGGTTCACCGTATCCCGGGCCCCAGGATTCCACCCGCAACATCTCAAGACCCTGATGCCACGGACCTCCCACGGGATGTTTTATGCCGGGTACATTTTTTCACCATAAAGGAAGAAATTATGCGGATGGCCTGGGAGCGCGGCCCCATAGACTTTGATGGCGCACTGATCCGGATCTACCCGGATGTCTCCAGGCAAACGAGAGCAATGCGAGGTCTCATGAGACCACTGCTGGAGGTTGTCCGGGCAGCAGAGGCAACGTACCGCTGGGGTCATCCCTTCCACCTTATTGTACGGAAACAGGGGGCAGAATTTTATCTACGCTCCCCAGACCAACTTCCAGATCTATTCTGCTTCCTAGCCAAACCCCCTGTGAGTGTCCCCAACTGGTTTGAATACCTGCTGTCACCGGAGGCCTTGGGCCCACCTCTGCCCAGGCCTCAACGCTCCCGTAGGCCGCGCTCACGAGCCACCAGCCGTGAGACTGCTAGACCTCACCCGAGGTCCGCCGAAGCGTGACACCATACTTTCTCCAAGGACCTGGAATGACCAGACGACCGCCTTTGCTGCAAAACACAACTTGGCCTTCGAAGACTTTGGACCTACCTCCCAGGGGTCCCACTAAACTGGGTTGCAGGATGCCTCTCTTGGGCTTGCTTGAACTGCCCTACTCTGAGCAATTCCCGGGAAATACGACTCCTGGCCATACTTGCATCTCCCGCTTTGGACCTATGGGACATCAGCCATCACCCACAAGCCTTACCATTGAAGAACTGAACTGCCATGGTCGTGTGCTAAACCCTGTCTGGTATGACACCCCCTTTACAGGGATTTTCCATCGGAGGCGGATGGGGGGATTGTTGCAAATGGAGAGATCAACGACTGGGAAATCAGCTTTGACACCTAAAGATGGCTCTCCAGAACTCGGACACCACCGGGAGAACTGGTCCTCCATTCCCAGATAAGTGTCCTGAGGATCTGATCTATATGTTTGTTCCCCCTCCATCTGCCCCCTTGAGTTTCAGTTATGTTTCCCCCCCCTTACATTAACTGGCACAGTAGCCATTTGGGACACCCCTGGGACCCCTTGCCCTCCCCAACCTCACTATGAAGGATGAGCAGATGGTCATGCAATGGGAGGGGGAAGGGGACACTGGGCCTTAATGGATAACACTCCCGGGGTCATGTCAATAGTTGGCGATATACTTTCTTTCTCATTTGTTATGTTTTGGTGTTTAATTTCTTACAGCCTTTACTACATTATTATTGTATTATTATATTGGGCTCTATCTACGCTTTTGGTGGCGACCTCTTCCTGCGTGGTCCCCCTGGTCACCCCCGGATGGGGGGGCACGGGACTCTTGATACTGAGGAGGCGAGCCTTGCCATGTGGCGTCGGAGCGGTCCCCGCTGGTAATGTCTATTGCCTGTGTTGGCAGGGGGGATCGGTCTGACATCCATGAGTTTCTTATGG
This sequence comes from Lithobates clamitans, assembly GCA_037952925.1. Lineage (NCBI taxonomy): Eukaryota > Metazoa > Chordata > Amphibia > Anura > Ranidae > Lithobates > Lithobates clamitans. The sequence continues at coordinate 5,828,405 of JBBGZY010000079.1, forward strand.
GGTCACCTACACCTAACAGAAGGTGTCTACCAGCTACGATGCAGATACCAATTGCTAATGGGTATTGTTGTTTGATATGGTTCTCATGTTTAGACATTATATAATTCTCAGTGGCACTACTCCCCACACATCTCCATAAATTTTGACTAATTTGAATTACTGCCTAAACTCTACTCATTCGTAGAGTAGATTACAACGCTCCTACCACCCCCACATTAGGGCGGACTCCTGTGTAGACACTTTTAGTGTGTACCAGGGGCCCATAGTTAGTCTAAGACAGAAACCGTTCACCTCCCCTACCCCACCCTTCCTCCCCTCCTCCCTCCCTCCCTCTCTCTCCATTCTTCCCCTCCTGGTATTCCTTTCTCTCTAAACTCTGCCCTCTGCCTGTGGGGGTGCCTGTTTTTGTGTCTCTTACACACGTATACTGATTTCCACTTTCACGCCAGAAGTCATGATGGGTCACTTAAAGATTACCTCTCTGAACGTGCGTGGCCTTAATGTACCAGAGAAGCGCTCGCAGCTATTGGCTGACCTGTGCAGGGGCAAAACACATGTCGCTTTTCTACAGGAAACGCACTTCCGTGCAGACTCCATACCCAGGCTAACCAACGGGACCTTTCCGTTGGCATACCATAGTGTCTCTCCGGTCTCCAAATCAAAGGGGGTTAGCATTATATTGGCAAGGTCAGTTCCCTGGGTGTTCGAGGCACAACGAGCGGACGAGCAGGGTCGCTTTCTACTCCTAAAGGGAAGGGTGTCCGGCCTGCAGGTTACTTTCGCAAATGTATATTTCCCCAACGTGGGCCACTCCCAATTCCTCCGTAAACTTCTCTCGGAGCTCCTGGAGTTCTCGGAGGGGATGCTTGTTTTTGGCGGAGACCTAAACTTTGCCATGGATCCAACCATGGACGTATCGCGGGGTGCCTCACATCTGTCCTACTCCTGCCTGAGGCGTCTCAAGGCAGATCTACATACCCTACACCTTGTTGACCCTTGGCGACTACTCCACAACCAAGACAGAGACTACTCATTTTATTCCCAAGTGCATCACACTTACTCGCGGTTAGACTACATACTGCTGTCACATAAAGATCTTGCCAAGGTAGTCTCGACGTCCATTGATGTCATATCTTTCTCCGACCATGCCCCAATTCACTTGACCCTCCGGCTGGGGCCAGTGACTCGGTCTCCTCCCTCGTGGCGACTGAATGAGGCACTACTCCAATCGGAGGAAACACGTGCGGAGCTACTGAGAGCGCTTCGGGAGTATTTCTCCATCAACGAGGGATCAGTTCCCAACCCCCTTGTGACATGGGAGGCTCACAAGACGGTTGTGAGAGGGATATTGATCAAAATAGGGGCCCGACTTAAACGGGACAGACTGAAACGCACAGAGGAACTTCTTGCACAGATTCGTAAGTTAGAAAGTGTACATAAGGCTAGCCTTGCTCGTTCAACCTTCCGGGATTTACAGAGGGCACGGGAGGAGCTTTGCACACTCCTTTTCCAGAAAACCAAACAGAAGCTAGCATGGGCACGGCGTACTATGTTTGAGTATTCAAACAAACCGGGGTCACTCCTTGCCAGAGCTCTGCAGGGCCCTCGTACGAAAACACACATCCCACACATACAATCATCGACAGGACAGAGGCTAAATACCTCCCCAGATATGGCGGAGGAGTTCCGCGCCTTCTACACAGGCCTCTACAACCTGGACACAGGCTCACCTAGGGTGGGCGGGCATACCCCACAATCCTATGTGGCTGCCTCAGGCATGCCATCTTTGCCGGATGAGATAAGGGAAGAACTAGAAGAACCCCTGACTGTAGAAGAACTAGGAGCTGCGTTGGCCTCTTCGAAGCCGAAAAAGGCCCCTGGCCCGGATGGCCTGACCCCAGTGTACTATAAAACCTTCTTTGACATAATAGCGGAACCCCTAGTCTCTGCCCTTAACTCCCTCACTGAAGGGAACACATTCCCTGTAGACACCCTTAGGGCCTATATCTCCCTCATCCCGAAGGAAGGTAAGGACCCACAACTTTGTGGGAGTTATCGCCCGATTGCCCTTCTGAATTCGGATCTCAAGCTCTTCGCAAAAATCATAGCTAATAGACTGCTCCCCCATATACCAAACCTGATTCATAGAGATCAGGCTGGTTTTGTACCGCTACGAGAACCAAGGGACAACACCATAAGAGTCGTTAACCTGATTCACTCGGCAAGGACCACCAAACGAGCCCTTCTTCTGCTGTCAACTGACGCGGAGAGGGCCTTTGATCGCGTTGATTGGTCTTTCATCCGGGCAACCCTAGAGCACATTGGCCTCCGTTCCTCTATGCTTCAGTGGATCCTCTCCCTCTACACGCACCCCACCGCATCGGTTAGGGTAAATGAGACAAGATCGGACTTCTTCGATATTCGAAATGGCACGCGTCAGGGATGCCCCCTCTCCCCCCTGATCTTTATCTTATCCCTAGAACCCTTTCTATGCACAATAAGGGCAAACCCAGCCATATCGGGCTACCCGAAGCCATCGGGATCTCACAAGGTGGCTGCCTTCGCAGATGACCTTATCTTTTTCCTAACAGAACCCCTTACTTCTCTTCCCAACCTACTGGAATCCCTCCAAGAATATGGCAAGCTCTCATCATTTCAGATCAACCTGACAAAATCCTCCGTTCTTAACATAACGGTAGATAAAGGGAATGTTCAACGCCTACGCTCAATTTTTCCATTGAAATGGGCAACCAAACATATTCGGTATCTGGGAGTAGACATCACCACAGACCCGGCTGAACTGTATTCGGCCAATTTTGCCCCATTACTCCTGCGCCTTAAAACTGACCTCTTGCACTGGCACTCTCTGACGCTGACCTGGTTCGGCAGATGCAGCGCCCTCAAAATGACCCTGCTTCCAAGGGTGCTATACCTGCTGCAGGCGCTCCCCATCCGACTTCCCTCAACGTTTTTTAAACAAATCGATTCCATGTTCCGGACTTTCGTCTGGTCTCACCGAAAACCCCGTGTGAGACTCCAACTCCTTTACCTGGCAAAGAACAGGGGTGGGGTCGGCCTACCGGACATAAAGGCCTATTACAGAGCAGCTCACTTAACCAGGCTGGTGGACTGGCACTGCCACACAGAGGCAAAGCACTGGGTCGCCATGGAGGAGGAGGACTCCGGGGGGTCAGCCAAGAGTTGGCCCTGGATCACCTCACCACTCCCTAAAGACCTTGTGGAACATCCTACCTTGGGCAGCACCCTAGTGGTGGTTAGAGAAGTCTTCCGGCGCTCCTCGGTATCCCCACAGCCATCTCCCATGGTTCCGATTCTGGGCAACCCGGAGTTCCCCCCTGGTACACAGAATCCACAACTTAAACGACTGGCAATGGGCACGAAATGGCACCTGTACGACTTTATGGGACCCAATGGTCAGCTCTCTTTGGAAGCTGGAGTATTGGTGACAGACCCCCCCTTAGACTTTTGGAGTGGATTGCAGCTTCGGAACTTCCTTCGAAGCTGTCTACGGAAATCAGGCATCACCCGTAAACTCACTGAATTGGAACTCATTTGTCACCGTGGGGAACCGATCCGACACTGTCTCTCACTAATGTACTCATTCTTAACCCAACCAGAGGAGGGGTACATCCCTCAGTTCATCTCCAAGTGGGAGGAAGAGCTTGGAATCCAATTCACTGGGGTACAGAGCAAGAAAATTCTTTACTTCGCTCAGAAGTCCTCAATTGCCACTAGAGTACAGGAAACCTGTTATAAAATTATGACACGTTGGTACAGAGTCCCCACCATCCTGCATCGTTTCTTTCCCCAGGTGTCCAGCCTATGCTGGCGCTGCGGCTCCGAGGAGGGGACGATGCTACATATCTTCTGGTCCTGCTCCAAGCTAGCCCCATTCTGGCTTGGGGTGGCACGCACGGTCGGACACCTCACTGGTGTTTCCCTGGAGGGTGATCCTGCGGCTTGCCTGCTCCACCTGTCAAAACGACCCATAAAGAAATATAAGACCTCCCTCACCATTCAGCTGCTGAATGCCGCAAAGGCCTGTATTCCTCTCTGCTGGAGATCGGAGAGACCACCGACACTATCCCTGTGGTTTGCTAAAGTAAACGAATTAAGGGACATGGAGGATCTCACTGCCACCCTGCACAATAGAGAGGAGACCTTTCGAGAGACCTGGAGACCCTGGCAGCATTTTGTATACACAGAAGTCTATCTTCAAGAAATGGCTCAGTCAATCTAAATTCAGCAGATTGGCGCCTGTCACAGGCAGAGGGCTCCACCCCCTGCCCTGTCATACTGCACCTACTCATTCTGTCTTTACCCTTTCTCTGTAGCTAATCACCTATATCCTTTCTACTTCTTCCCCTGTTCCCCCCTCTCCCCCCCTCCTGAACCCTCCCTAACTCCTTTTTTCCCCTTACATTTTTCCTCTTACCCCGGGGGACCCCCGTTCCTGTATAATGCATTCTCATGCCTGGGTTCCTTACTGGCGCAGATATAAAGAAAATCTTGTCAACCATTACTTGCTCATTGTGTCCCAAGTATGGGTTCTACAGTTCTTTAGTCCCCACCTTACCAAATACACAGAAAACATTATATCTCACTGAGTGACAACTACTCACAGACAAGGAAGTTAGTTAGCAATCAAACAACTCAGAACCTAGAGTGCCCTTCAGGCCTCTTTTATGGACAGTATTGATATCTCGGGGAACCCTCCCCACAAATTTTGACTGTAATGCTTGTTTTAATAACCTGAAATGTCGAGTCAGTTGTTCTTTTTGTCATGATTGTTTGCAACCACTTACCTGTATCACATTTACCTGTCTATTACATTGTACTACAACAGATTATGTAATTGTCTGCACTTGCTCAGTGTCAAAATAAAGAATTTAAAAAAAAAAAAAAAAAATCACTTTAACAAATTAACATTTTTGTGCTGCAGGAAGGTTAACATAAAGTGAAAATATGTTGGCTTAGTACACCTTTTAAACACTAAGGAGAATAAACCCTAGACAATAATGTATAATCCTTTTGACATTTAGTTTGATTGGTGGAAGCTTTGGGGATGTTTTAAAACCTTCCATTTTGAAAAGTTGATGTGCTTATTATACCCCTTATGAACCACAAAGGCTCATGTTTGCAACATTAGTAAACTCTATTGAGACCCTTTTTGAGGAATAGGATGACTTCTATATTATGCAATTATATGGTCTCTCATGAAAGAAAAAATAATGCAGCTTGATTTGCAGTATATGCATTTCTAGAGAAAAAGATGGCCCAGTCACAGGAAGTAACCAGTAGCATTGTCAAGCAATAAATATACCAGTTAGGAAATGCTATTGCTTTTGGGTATTTTGGTAATTACATGAATACCAGAGCCAATCTGGAAGTTCCCTGTTCCATAGGAAGGAGGAGGAGCCTGATGTGTGGGCATATCAATCTTTGAATGGTGGTAGTGCTCGATTGCCACTGCCCCCAGTGTGATAACCACCCTGAAGTATAGTGAGAGCTCCTAAAATGAATGGCTAGTCATTCATAAAGAAAACTCAATTACTCTCACTATAGTGGCAGTTAATAAAAAAAAAATAACAAACACAGGAGAGTTTAGCATCATTTTTATTGATACAGGGAAAGGGAGAGTTGTCAGAATGAGGCTCCTGTCTTGAGTGAAAAACACAGACTGCAGTATGGGAACCAGGAGCCTTATTCTGACTCACAAAGTAAATTATTCTTTATTTATGTTCACATTCATTGAAGAATAATGATTTACTGTGTAAGTCAGAGCAAGGCCCTGTTCCAATTAAATGAAAAACACAGACTACAGTACAGGAAATAGGAGCATCCTTCTGACTTGCACAGTAAATCATTTTTCTTCAATCAATGTGAGAATCATTAAAGAATGATTCACTATGCAATTCAAAATGAGTTTCCTGTTTCCTGTACAGCAGCCTGTGTTCTTCACTTGGAATAGAAGTCTTGTTCTGACCCCCCTCCATCTCCCTGTATCAGTATTGATGGAACTTTGCTCTACTGTAAGTGCATCTGTGTGGGCATTTTTTTTACTCTCACAGGCACTGCCGCTGACATGTCCCCTACCCCTGTATAGCTAGTACTGGCACTGGTCTTAAATAAGCACAGGGTAGCCAAGACAAGTGTTATTATTGAAAATGAATTAAGTGTTTGTCTCCTTGCTAGATGTGTGGTTGGAAAGCAGTGGGGGGAAAGGCCTGCTGTTGACCGCACTCAGCAATGTGACAAGCTAGAAAGATGAGACAAAGTGCTACATTGTCACAAGGAGGACTGGAGCAAAAAAATGTGTAGCAAGTCTTAATCTTGAAGTACTCTAGGTATATGGTGGAATGCATTAGCCAGCAAATACAAACAAGTAGGAAAATATATATTTTTTATTTAAAACAAGTCTACCCCTTAGAATTATTAAAAGGATATTGATTTTTCTTGCCTTAGCCTGAAAAGAATTTCGGAAGAATATTATTTTCACCATATTGGCAATTACACTCTACACTGGAGAAATAAAAAAGTTTTCTTAAAAATGTGTGTAAACCCATAATTTGTTTTTTTTAATATCTTTGACACTGTGCCTCAATGTTTGAGCAAATATTTTTGTAAATCTGTTGAATGTTTAAATTTTTTTGTATCTGTACAAAATGTGGTGATATGCTTGACAGAAGGCATTAAAGCTCTACTATTAACACAACCAGATGCACAATGCAGAAGGTTCATTTGTCAGAACAATTTTTATGCATCCTGTCTAAAAAAGAACATTTTATAACTTGTGTGATTTATGCTTTCAGTAAAGCTGTACGCCTGCATACTTTTGGTTCTGGAATCTAGATCTATTTTGAAAACAATTAGAATCCACACTTCCTTAGAGGTTCAGAAAGAAACAGGAGTCCTTTCACATTTCTAAATCCATCAGTCTCGAAAACACAGTTGAAAATGAGTATAGTGAAAGCTGGGTCATAGCCTACTATGCCTATTAAGTTTTAGATTCAGCACAGAATGCCATGACTAGACATTTTAGTGTTATGGGTGGTAAAACTAATCATTACATGGGATTTTAGGCGATTGCTTCCACACTAGAAAACAAGCTAAACATGTAGTTTTAATAGATACAGCTTACTTATGTTAAAATACCTATGCATTCTCATCTAGTGGCATTGTTTTATGATCACACACATTTTTAGCAATGTTTTTAATATTAGTGTAGACTGTCTGTGATTTGGGTTTGTATCAGAAACAAAATAAAGGGCATTGTCCTAAAAATTAGGGAACTCTGATGATAACTAAACAAAATAAAATGGAAAAAAAACCTTCATTGTGACAGCATTGTCTCTCACATATTTAATCACTTACGAAAGGGAAGATTTTCCCCCTTAATGCCCAGGCCATTTTTTGCGATACGGCACTGCGTCGCTTTAACTGAAAATTGCATCGTGTGATGCTTTATCCAAACAAAAACGACATCCTCTTTTTCCCACAAATAGAGATTTCCTTTGATGGTATTTGATCACCTCTGCGTTTTTTATTTTTTTTTATTTTCTATTAACAAAAAAAAATGACAATTTAAAAAAAAAAAAAAAAAATTTTACTTTTGCTATAACAAATATTCAAAAATAAATTCTTCATCAGTTTAGGCCAATATGTATTCTTCTATATATTTTTGGTAAAAAAAATCCCAATAAGCAATTAATTGGTTTGCGCAAAAGTTATAGTGTCTACAAAATAAGCAATAGATTTATGGCATTTTTTTTTACTAGTAACAGCAGTGATCAGCGATTTTTAGCAGGACTGCAACACTGCAGTGGGAAGTGACACTTTTGACACTTTTTTGGGACCATTGACATTTATACAGCGATCAGTGCTATAAAAATGCACTGATTACCGATCACTAGGAACAGCAGATCTTTCTCTACTTCCCTGTCAGAACGGGGATCTGTCTGTTTACATTGACAGATCCCCATTCTGGCTCTCTTTCTCGCGATCAGGGGTGGCCAGCGGACATTGCACCGCCGGCCACACGTGTCAGTTCCCCCGCTGTGCAGCAGGTGTGCGAGGGCCTGCTATAGCTTTTTAAAGGGCCAATGTACAGCTACAGCGATTTGTGGGAATGAGCCGAGCTGCCACAATATAATAACAGCGGCTGGTCTGCAAGTGGTTAAAGTCAAGAAATTATAAAAAAGAAATAACCCAGGCATCAGTATTGTACCAATACCAGTATGAGGAATAGGTGATGCTGGTATACAGCTGTGAAAGGACAGTTATCTGGTTATTATTACTCTACAGTATTTATATAGCGTTAACAGTTTGTGCAGTGCTTTACAAAGTTAGGGCAGACAGTACAGTTACAATGCAATTCAATAGAGGGGGAATCAGAGGGCCCTGCTCATTTGAGCTTACAATCTAGAAAGTTATGCATTCACACCCAATATTTCTAAAAGTAGTGTGCTCACATGGTAGAAAAGTTAGAAAACTCCTATTACCATGCTCTCTGTCAATGTCCAGCATGCTAAATAAAAAATCAGGTACAGTAAACCCCTATCAAACCCCTACCCCAAATGCATTTGGGCATTCACATTGCATGTGCTTTTTACAATACATTAGTTTGTCATATGTAGCACATGTTGTGCATCCTTTTATATATGTGGTCTTTTGTATTTGTGTTTTAACTCATTATATTAAAGATTTATTTTTTATAATTTTTTGAGTTGGTGGTCCATTTAAATTCCCAACTAGGGGGCATTTATTTCCATGTTTAGTGATGAGAGAGGATCATCTTTGTGTTTATGTGAATAGGTCAAGTTGCTCAAAATGTATACAAGGTGCCTTGCAAGGAAGGGGGCCTGGCCCCTGGGGCTGAGGAAAAAGTTAGGATTTTTTGCATGTAGAGGCCATTCTGAAAAATTGTCTGTAAATCATCTGATCATGCCTAACTCTGACAGAGAGATCTTGCAAATTAGGTTTACTAGAGATATTAGAAGTCTATAGATGATAAAACCTATTGGTGCACGTACAAATTAAATACCATCTTACATCAGTGTCCCCAGTGCCCCCCTTACATCAGAGTCCAAAGAGCCCTCCTTACATCAGATTCTGCAGAGCCCTCCTTACATCACAGTCTGCAGAGCCCTCCTTACAACACAGTCTGCAGAGCCCTCCTTACATCCGAGTCTGCAGAGACCTCCTTAGATCAGAGTCCACAGTGCCCCTCTTACATCACAGTCTGCAGAGTCCCCCCTTACATCAGAGTCCACAGAGCTCCCCTTACATCACAGTCCGCAGATCCCTCCTTACATCACAGTCCACAGAGCCCCCTTACATCAGAATCTACAAAGCCCCCTTTCATCAGAGTCTGCAGAGCCCCTCTTATATCAGAGACCGCAGAGTCCCCCTACACCACAGTCAACAGAGCCCCCTTACATCACAGCCCACAGAGCCCCCCCCCTTACATCAGGGTCCACAGAATTTTACTGTAAGGGGAGGCTCTGTGGACTCTAATGTAAAGGGGAACTCTGATGGAAGGGGTGCTCTGAGAAACCTGATTTAAGGGGGTGCTCTGATGTAACAGGGATTCCGTGGACTCTGGTGTAAAGGGGAACTCTGATGTAAAGGGGGGTTTGGTGAGTCTCTGCTCACCAAACCCCCCCTTTACATCAGTCTGCAAAGCACCCCTTAAATCTGAGGTCCTCTTACATTATTATACTGATTCAGAGGCAGGAGATAGAAGGGAGAGGGTGAATGGATGGATGGGAAACTCACTTACCCCAGGAAGGAAGGAGTCTCATGCAGTTTGCATATCCTGCACATTCATTCTCCATGCTGTTCCCAGCTGCGGGGCTTTCCCACCCACCTCTTCCTTTTCTGAGAACAGTGCTGCCAGGGATTAGGGCCACAGGCATACACAGAAGGTCAGCAGCAGGGGGAGCATGATGAGTAGATCTAGCTCTCTCTCTCCCCATCTGTGTGAGGCAAGGGGGGAGGGATGAGCGGGCTGTTAGTGCTTTCTCTGGGCAGTGTAAGAGAGAGTGTAACAGACACTCTCCACTGACAACTGCAGCGACCAACCTCGCTGCAGTTCCCACAGTAGCGTAACGTCAGGGCCTGGTCGCAATTGTGACTGCTGTGACCACTGTCATTGTGCCACATTTCTAAGCACTGTTGCATACAGTACATGTATGGTAATGTAATACTATTTATCTGTTATGTGCTTTGCCTTTAATACACAGCTAGAAATCTTCACATTTAAAAGCTCTATCTAATATAATTGATTTTAATGCCATTACAATAACAATTAATATTGACATGCCTCTAGAGTTTTTGAAAAAAGGCAGAAATGTGCATAGTTCTTAATCCATCATTCTCAGAAGCCCAACTGAAAATTAGTGTTGTGTACTATTTACATTTTAGTTTCAGAACAGAACACTTGGACTGTGAATTACAATGCTGTCGATGGTAATTGGAGACATTACATGTGATTTTAGTTATTTGAAATAGCAGTACAACACAAATGAAAATATACAGTAAGTGCAAACATTTAGATGCCAATAAAATCATGCTCAGAAATAAGCTACAACATGATCAAATGCATTCATTACTGACAATTAAGAAATGAATGGTTAGCAAGCTTGATAGGTAATATATGTATTTACTGCTTTCACTCCTTATTAGGACTTCTCAAAGAGATTTTATAATGTATACACCTATTTTCTCAATCATCCTTTGAACCTCTCAATCTCAAAAGATAAGAAAGCATGATTCTATTCAGTGTTCCCTGTAATAACTCATCCTGAAAGATATTCATTTATTGTTCACATTTTCTTTGTGGGCAGGAACATTGAGCTTTGCATTTTATAGGCCATGGGCATTTTTCATTGTTCTTGGTGATTACAATTTACTCAAAGATCTTTGATAAATCTTTTAAAGTACAAGTAAAACTTTAACATAATGATATCTAATTTACTGTGTGTCATAAACAATTGGCATTTTGTAAAAAAATATTGTTTTCCACCCCCCTCCTTTTTCTTATTCTTTGTTGCATCTCAGGCTTCTTTCAGACTTGCGGTACTGCTTACCATTCTCTGAAAAGTGACCCAAGGTTGCTTTTCATTTTACTTGTATTTTTCAATTGCTGAATGGCAGTTTTACACTGCGGGACCATGCTACAACTGCGGGCTCATTGTTTGGCTCATGGTTGTGGTGCAGTCCAATTGAAATCACCCCATTGGGTGAGTTTGACAGGCAGTGCTACCTGAAACTTTGCACCCTGAGTTAAAAATGCTACAGCCACGATGCAAGGCATCATAACTGTGGCACGTGTGCAGCCATGTCCAGCTGCACTGTTACAATTAGGGTGGGCAGCCAGGGATTGGTAAAACCATGGACTCAGCCCCCTGTTTTTTAACCCCTGGCCACCAATCTGAAAGAGCCATTATTATAGTGATTTTCTGCAGTCACCTTCTGTCTGATGGCTGCTTAGTAGTTTCTAGAACATATTTCCTTATTGTGACAATACCGGTCTATACCTGCATAATACATAGTGCACTGTGGTAGTTCTGGAGACCCTGCATCAAGGCTGAATTTTATCGCGCAGGAAGAATGTGGATCAGTAGATAATCCCTGGATTTAATCCTTAGTTAACTATAGCTACATGCATTCAGCTTGTGACAATTAAAAGTTATATATTGATTCATCCCTCTAGCTTGGCACTTTCATCTTTTCACTTCACATAAACGAACTCTCCCAGAAACTCTTTAGGAGTACCAACAGGCATTAGAAAGCTGTCACATGTTGGCAATCATCTTATTCATTCTGAACTTTCAACAAGCTTAGAGTCCTGTGCTTCACCACCCTCTGGATCATTTAATTGGAGACAACAGGTGGCTCCTTGAATACCCTTTTCCTGTTTTTTTGTTTGCTTGACTTCTTTTTTAATTATTCTTCTCAAATTATTATCACACAGATGGAAAAGTGATACATATCCCGCATTGTTTTCCCATGGTTATATAAGCAAATAACAAAGCAAACTGTTTTTATTTTTAAGACATAGCATGAATACATCTGTTTAAATGGGTTGTTTATTATAAGCAAAAAACATTTATAGCTTCATGTTGATGTAGCAAAATTCAAGATTTTTTCATTTTGAACAAAACAAAAAGAAAATGAAGGCACAAAACTACAAAATAAACACAGAGCATGTTAGATGATAATATGCATGCATATTTCATCTCTAACAACTCCAGGAGCTTTGGTTGTAAAGGCTAAAGGTTTTTTCATGTTTTGCTCCTGCCAAGCTCCTCAAAATACCTACCTGACTCCATTCTCAATCCAGCGTTGTACCCAAGAGCAACATCTTCTCACTAGCTCAGAGACAGCGGTGGGAGCCATTGGCTCTTGTTCCTGTCAATCACAGCCTGTGAGGAGAGAGCGGGGGGTGAGGTCAAGCCTCACTGTCTGTGTCTATAGAAACAGGCAGCGTGAAACAGCATAATGCCCGCAGGTGTGCCACAATGAGAAGGGCCAGGAGCACTGGCAGAGGGACCTGAGAAGAGGAGAATCAGGGCTGTTCTGTGCTGCTGCTATTAACCTGTTTGTTATTTAAAAGAAGAATGTAGCCTTTACAATTACTTTAGGTTATGTCCTCCCCAGGTGCTCTAACTAGTGAAAATCATTATTCAAGATTACATATATTAGCAGAATAACAGCTAAAATGTGTTGCTATGGATGTAAGTTTGGACATATGTAGATTCCTGTTCCCACAGCATACTTCCCATTAAAAAAAAAATTAAAAAAAATTGAACATATCTATTGTTTAAACTGTAATCATATAATAATTTACACATTGTATTTTTTCCCTAGCCTGCTCCTTTTAATCTAAATGATTTTGAAGATTGTAAACTTATTTTACAGATGATCCCCACACAATAACTTCCTTGGATATTGTGACACATATTTGCTATGCCCTATGGGTATGCACTGCTATGTCACAGAAGTCACAGAATCTGCCTTCTGAACTACAAAAGGTTTGAAAGGAAGAGGATTTCAGGAGGCAGAGATAATACAGGAATCACTGCTATCAGGCAGCAAGGTATCATGGGATAGTCCTTAGAGATGGAAAGTAAACTGCAGATGACTGAAGGCATTCAGCAAGGATTAAAGAAAAAATTATTTTCCCCGTGGGGCTTTAAAACAGCAATGCACATAATAAAAGGAAGTTCTTAATAGATGTACAAAAAGTTTTATCCAATATCATGGTTTGAAGTACAGTATAGAGAATCATCTGGTACAGTAACACACATCTTATTCCCCAGTGCAGTAACAAACACATATTAATACACATAGTTAGGTTACATAATGTTACATAAATAACAAGCCCCAGACGCGTTTCGACCTGTATATGGTCTCTTCAGGGGGACAGTTGGATCGCTAGATGGTGGAATGAGTGTTCTCTAGTCCAGGATGTGTACTGAGGGCCAATGGAAACACCGGAGGGCTCGGGGGGCCACCCTCACTCTCCCAGGAGAGCCAGCCTCAAGGGGCTTACAAGGAGCCACACTTTGCGCACCCCCCGGGAGGGGGGGAGGGGAGATGAGGGGGAGGAGCCCACACCTTATCAGTTGTATAAATCGTGTAGGCTGGAAGTAATATTGGACTTGTTGATAGGTTCAATGTGATAAGCTTGGTGGCGATCATGCAAAAATAGGGGCTCTAGTGTGGAAAGAACCTGGCAGCAGTAGCATTCATCCTGGCCTGTAGTACACATCCTGGACTAGAGAACACTCATTCCACCATCTAGCGATCCAACTGTCCCCCTGAAGAGACCATATACAGGTCGAAACGCGTCTGGGGCTTGCTATTTATGTAACATTATGTAACCTAACTATGTGTATTAATATGTGTTTGTTACTGCACTGGGGAATAAGATGTGTGTTACTGTACCAGATGATTCTCTATATTGTACTTCAAACCATGATATTGGATAAAACTTTTTATACATCTATTAAGAACTTCCTTTTATTATGTGCATTGCTGTTTTAAAGCCCCACAGGGAAAATAATTTTTTCTTTAATCCAATTCTGGGGTGCGCAGCCTTTCTTGTCTCTTTCATATTTGTTTTTTTTTTTTTCAAATAAAGCTTTATTAAGTTAAATCCATACAGAAAAGTAGTACATAAAAGCAAGGTTTGAGATAAAATGACAATAGTGTTATACAGAGGGAACAGTCCAGAGAGTACAACGTTGTATTTTAACAAGTATTCAAATCTACGACTGTGGATTTGTTGAAAAACACATTACATCTGGTGTGTGGATAAATGGGATTACAGAGTAGTGTGGGCAGAAAATATAAAGAACATATAGTAAAGCAGGTAAAACATTTTTTAAACATGTTGATTTTTGAGGGCGAAAAAGATTAAAAAGGGAGAGAGGAGTAAAAACCGTATTATAATAGATTGCCTATGATAGCCTTAGTATATGAGTCTGAGATTTTTGTTGGATTGTGTTTGGAATAATCGTTAATTACTATGTCTGTGTGAGAGTGTGAAATTGATCCTGGTGCGTGGTGTCCATAAGTCGGGTAATGTCTGTAGATAGAGATATAATCATAGCATACAACCATGGATATCTAACATAGCAAAGTTTCGATTAAATGGTGGTCAAAATATAGTGAGAAATACAAAGGGAAGGTAGGGGAAAGTTATTTCCCGTCCCTGGCTCAGCCATGGGTCTAACGGGAAATATCTTTACAGAAGGACCAAGTCCCAGGAAGAAAAGCATAATAGAGCTTTTGAAGTGGATTCTGTATGCGTAATGATATAGTTGCCTCCTGAATTTTGTTTCATGCACGACTATAGGGAGGACTATAGACAGTTGGGATGGGATGTATGATGTGTCTAATGGTGTGCTGGAGGAGGGTTCCTAATTGATTAATTGGGTATATTCAGATGTTGTGCGGAAATGTAGCCAACAGGCCCAAGTGTTCCTGTATTTAGTATAGGAATCCTGTGCTTGATGTACAAGTTCCTCCATTTCAGCTATTTTGTTTACTCTTTTGAACCAGTCTGCGATTGTGGGTGGGTTGGGAAATCTCCAGAGAACTGGGATACAGAGTTTGGCAGCATTGATTAGATGTAGTGCTAGGGATTTGTGATAAGTTTTCATCGGTAGGGAGGAGTGGTATAAGAGGGCTTGTGCTGGAGAGAATTCTAGCTGAAGTGTAGTGGTTTGGGAGGAGAGGTGAAAAACTTTAGTCCAGAAGGCAGAAATCGCAGGGCAGTCCCACCATATGTGAAGGAGTGATCCGTTTTTGTCATTACATCTCCAACAATTAGATGGGATCTCTGGATTAATGGTGTGTAACTTGAGAGGCGTTTTGTACCATCTGGAGAAAAGCTTGTATCCGTTTTCTTGAGTTGTTACATTAATGGAGCCTTTGTGTATGTTAGAGTATATCTTTTCCCATTCCTTATCAGAGAGGTGGATGGAAAGATCTTTTTCCCATTTTGCACTAGCTATATTTGTTTTAGGAGTATGCTCGAGAAAGAGGTTCAAGTATATGGTGGATATCAGGTGTCTTTGGGGTTCAGTGGCAGAGCAAAGGGATTCAAAGTGTGATTGGTTTCTTGAGTATGCAGCCCTAGTTTGGGGATCAAGAAGAAAATGTCTGAGTTGCATATAAGACCAGAAAGGGATCTGGTGATTAGTTTCTTGGGAGTTCAATGAGGACAGCGGTTTAATATTCCCCTTAGCGAAGAAATCTCCCGCTGTCATCCTTGTCTGGGTTCCTATGTGATGAAGGAACGAATCATCATTGCCTGGTGGAAAGTCTGGGTTATGTTTGATTGGCGTGAGAGGGCCTGGAGAGGAGGAAATGTGCAAATTTTTACATGTCTTTTTAAAGGAATTCAGTGTCGTATCGATAAGGGGATGTTGTTTGCAATGTGGAGAGATGTGGCGAGGGTGAATCCAGGGTAGGTTATGGATCGGGATTTGTGAGAAGGCTTGTTCAATTGCGATCCACGCTTTAGTTTTAGGGTGAACATTCCAGTCCACTATTCGAGAGAGTTGACAGGCCCAATAGTATTTTCGAAGATCCGGTAGGCCTAATCCACCTTTCATTTTGGGTACGGTCATTCTGTTGAAACTCATTCTAGGTCGCTTATCGTTCCAGATGAATTTCATACAGGATTTGCGGTACGCATTAAAAAAAGTTTGTGGTAGAGACACTGGGATTGTTTGGAGCAGGTATAGTAATTTTGGCATTATAGTCATTTTTATAATGGAGACTCTGCCAAACCATGAGAACAAACCCCTTGACCAAGTGTTGAGGTCTTTTTGAATATTTTGGATAATGGGAGTATAGTTTTTGCTGTATAAGTCCGATAGCGAGGTTGGAATGTAGACCCCAAGGTATTTAATGGCGCTCGGTTTCCATATGAAAGGGAAATTAGTTTGACATTGTTTCACTATATCTGGTGGTAGAGTGATATTTAGGGCCTCTGATTTAGGGAAGTTAATTTTAAGATATGTGAGATTTTCAAAGAGAGTGAGATCTTTGAGGAGATTGGGTAGCGTAATGTGTGGCTCTTTCAGGAATAGTAGGATGTCATCCGCAAATGCCGCTAATTTATAGGTAGATTTTCCGATGGTTATTCCTTTAACGTTTGGATTGTTTTTTAGATGCGTTAGACATGGTTCCAGTGCCAAGACAAAAATAAGCGGAGAGAGTGGGCATCCTTGTCTTGTACCGTTAGATATGGAGAAGGCATTCGACAGGTGTCCATTTATCCGGACTTTGGCAGTTGGGGTGGAGTATAGAGCAAGAATAAATTGTAGCATGCGATCTCGTATGTCAATGTGTGTTAGGACCTCTTTTAGGTAGTCCCAGGCTACCCTGTCGAATGCCTTCTCCGCATCAAGGGAGAGAAGGAATCCCGGTTGTTTCTTTGAAGTCAGCCAATTGTGAATACTAATTGCCTTTAGGGTGTTGTCCCTTGCCTCTCTACCTGGGACAAAACCAACTTGGTCCAAGGAGATAAGGCCAGGGAGAAGGGGTAAAAGTCTATTAGCCAAAATTTTTGCATATATTTTCAGGTCAACATTTAGTAGAGATATTGGTCTGTAATTGTGAACTAAATTTGGATCTTTATCAGGTTTTGGAATAACCACTATGTGAGCTGTGAGAAGATCTCTGGGAGGGGGGTTCTCGGATGAAAGGGAGTTGAAAGCATTTAAGAAGTGAGGATAAAGCGTAGCTATGAATTCCTTATAGTATCCTGCTGTTAGGCCATCTGGACCTGGACTTTTGCCTGTTTTGAGTTGTTTGAGCACAGTCTCTAGTTCGTCCTTAGAGATGGGACGTTCTAGATGCGAAGCTTCTGCATCAGAAATGGGTTTGGGACCATGTTGGGCTAGGAACTCTTTAATCAAGTGTGTTCTACGATCATTGTTTATCGTGGGTTGATGAGGATTGATATTATAGAGCTGCGAGAAATAATTCACAAATTGGTCTGCTATCAGTGTATTAGACGTTACTTTAGAACCCGAAGGGTCATTAATGGAATGAAGTGTTGTAGATGATCGTTTTGCACGGAGGGCTCTGGCTAGAATTTTACCGGATTTGTTGCCATGTTCGTAGAATATTTTTTGTGATAATATGTATTTGCGTTTTATTTGTTTATGTAACACTTCTTTCAACTCTGTCCTCACCTGAGTAAGTTCCTCAAGCGTGGAGAGCGCTCGAGTTTTCTTATGTATTTTTTCTAAATTCTGTATGCGTTTGGAAAGGATAGAAATATGCGCTTGTCTTTCTCGTCTTCTCTTGGAAGCGATAGCTATTAATTTTCCCCGTATGGTGCATTTGTGGGCTTCCCATTTTATCATTGGGGATATGTCCAAGGAGTCGTTATCCTGGAAATAAAGTTTTAGATTGTCGTGTATAGTAGACACAATTGAAATGTCTGTCAGCAGTGAGGGATCAAGACGCCATATTTGTGAGTGAGTATGTTTGGATGGAAATTCCAAGGACATGGTTATCGGGTGGTGATCTGATATGTACATTGGTTCGATGGAGGTGTGCTTGAGCATGGGGAGATCGTTTTGTGAAATAAAGAAATAGTCAAGTCTGGAGTAGCTGCCATGTGGGTTGGAGAAAAAAGTGTAATCTTTAGTTGAGGGGTTTAAAGTACGCCATGCGTCATGTAATGTCAATTCTTGAAAACATTGTTTAATTGCTCGTAACGCTGAGAAGGGTAATTTGGATGCACCCGAAGATGTATCCTGTATTGGGTTTAAGGGAACATTAAAATCTCCTCCAGTTAATAGTATACCCTCTTGAAACGATGCGAGCAATTGCAGTGTGTGTCGGAAGAACGGGACTTGTTTAATGTTGGGGGCGTATATGTTTGCTAAGGTTAAAGGTTTACCGAAAAGTGAACCTTTGACAAAAAGAAATCTTCCATCTTCATCCGCTAGAGTGTCTTTGATTATGAGTGGACACTGTTTTGAGATAAGGATAGAAACTCCTTTTGTTTTTGATTGTTTGTAGGTAGCATGAAAAGCTGTTGGATAACGTAAGTCGGAGAATTTGGGGATAGAGTCCGTTTTGAAATGCGTTTCCTGGATGTATATAATGTCTGCCTTGAGTTTATGCATAGAAAGGAGAACTTGTGTACGTTTCTCAGGGACATTTAGTCCCCGTGCGTTGAGCGAGACTAGTTTAGTAGTGGCTTTGTGGTGAGATATTGGTGTAGAATTGTGTGAGACCGGTGTCATTCTGTAATTTGGGAGGTGTTGTGAGTTAGACTGGAGTGGTGTTTACTGAAGATAGTCCGCGGTGCAGGTGTATGTGTGGCAGAAAAAGAACAGTAGTTGGACTTGTGCCTTATGCTCTTATGTGTGGAAGGTGTGCTCTAGGAGAGTGATGAGATTCTATTCAGGATGAAAGTAGATTGTTCAGGAGTAGAGAGTGATGTGAGGGATATTGGGTATGCGGGGGAGAGGAAACTGTGAAGACCACTGTGTAGTGTTGTTAGGGGTTATAGGTAGTGGAAAGTAATCCGGGGACTAGCGATGCCTGCTCGCTAGGCTCTGTACGAGTATACACTCGTGATATATGGTACCGGAATGGGTCAGTGGTGGTTTAAAGGAGGGTTGAGTGAAGAAATCAGGTAATCAATTGAAACCACTGTTTGGGAAGGTGACCAAACGGTAACGTAGAGAAAAGTAAAACCTGTCAATAAGGGACAAGAGCCGCTGACATATGGGATAGATGTAGGAAGAAGGCATGGACTGAAGACGGTCCATGTGTGAAATGGTTGCATTTAGATTGCTGTGAATGCCGCCTATTAACTTTCTCAGTGGATTTGGAGAAACAGCATGGGTCAGATTTGCGAAAAGCAGATAAAGAATTAGGTGTATGGTCAGATGAAACATTAAGTTAATGACATATTTTGTGAGATCGTTCCCCTGGTGATCGTTAAGTGAGAGGAAAGAATGAGAAAAAAAACCAAAAAGAAACAGAAAAATAAAAGAAATAAAAGAAATAAAAATCCTCATGAGTAGCACATAAAATAAACATCTGGTGAGGCGCAGATATTCATAGCGCAAAAGTCTATGTAATAATACAGTTAAACAGTCAGCCAGAAAACTTGAACAGTTTGCAGATCAGAGTATTCAACATAGGTAGAAAGTATTATCTCTTAAGATAGATAAACCGTGCCTGAACTAATTAATAATGAACTACCCCTGAAGGCTATGAAGAAGCTTGTCAAAATAATTAATAAAACGAAGTATCCATGTAGATCGTTATGCTATTTAGGAGCATATCTCAGTGGATAGGAGGGGATGAATATATGAGAAAGATCAGTGTCTGTGAAAGTCCCTTAGAGTGCCTTTATCTGAGAAGCCTGTCAGTTCCGTTTTTGGTGTGTAGACAGCTGTCTAGTCAGGGAAAGGCAATCGTAAGGATAAGTTCTATACAATCATACAGGGTAGTGAGTGCCCTAATCTTTGCGTAATTCATGACAGATAAGGTGATGTTAGGACTACTAAGGAGATGAATCATGTGTCACAGCCATCTCGGACTGGGATGACACAGGCATCCTCCTATGGGAGGTGCTTGTGTGGAGGCAGGTGAGAGAGGTCTGCAGTGTGTCACCATGGTAACAAGTCAGGTCTCTAACCTTGTGAGAGCCAATGAGCGACTGCATGAGTCATGTTGGGGGAGAACTTTTTACCTCAGACCTTGGCTCCTCTCATGAATTCGCGCCGAAAGACAGCAACCAATAGAGCGATGAACAGCTGGTTGTCATGGCAATAAGATTGTGTGGTAGTTCTAGTAGTTATCTACTAATGTAGTTGCTATCTAAGAGGAACAGAGAGTTAATACAGGATCAAAATAGGGGTGTCAATGAATATTACTAGCAGCCTGTTGTGTGTAAAAGAAGGGCATATTTGCAGTTATAATTATCAATCCGTGTAATCGGAGCGGGATGAAACCCTGTTAAACTGTCAGTGTACCGATCAGCTAGAGGAGGGAGAGATAAAGTAGATTGGAGATCTCTGATGACCCTATACCTCACTAGATTGGAAAATACAGTCACATACGAATTTAATTATAATAAAGCTCTAATGAAGGGTGGAACTGCTAGTGTAGGGCTGTATTGGAGAGTAAGGTGTGACAGAACAAACCATGCAGACACAGCGCTGCTTTGGTAGTCAGCGTTAAGGGGGATATAGATATGCCTGTGTGTATGAACTATGATCTACATAAACTAAACTTAACATATTGAAATACTTTAGGAACATATTACCAGCCGGGGAATGAACTTTCAATACTCTAAAAACGGCACATGAACAGTCAGAGGAAATCTTTCAGTCTATGTTGCAGATGCCATCTGTATTCACCGATCTCTTCTAGCTCTTCTGGAGCGTGGAGGTTTCGTCGGTCTGTAGATGGAAGGAGACTGCGGGTCGGGTTGATGAATTCTCGGTTCCGATGGCGAACGGTGTCTTCTGTAGCTTGTATGTTGGGTCTCCATTGCTTCACTCCTGGAAGGTGCTTTAGGTGCTGTAGGGGTACGAAATTCCGCGTACCAATCTGGGACCTCCATGAGAGGGATTCCGAGCGTGTCACAGAAGGAATGTAGATCCTCAGGGACTCTGAGGAGAGCTGAGCGTCCTTGTACTGTTGCCGCCAAACCAAAAGGGAACTTCCAGCGGTAAATTATACCTTTAGCCCGGAGTACTGTCAGAAGGGGTTGCAGTTCCCTTCTGCGCTGCAAGGTTATGTTTGATAAATCCTGGAATAGACGAAGTTCTGTGCCGTTATGTAGTAAAGGGGTCAGGGAACGTGCAGCCCTCAGAATGTCTTCCTTCAAACGGTAGTCAATAATGCAGCATACCACATCCCTAGGCGGGTCAGAGTCTTTTCCCTTCGGTCGCAGGGCACGGTGGATTCTTTCCATCGCAATAGGAACCTCTCTGGGTCTGCCGAGTATGTTATTAAAGATATGGATAACTTCACTTTGAAGATGATCCGCATCCACGGTTTCAGGCAAACCTCTCAGCCTGAGGTTATGGCGTCTGCCGCGATTGTCTAAATCTTCCAAGTGGCGATTGACATCTCTTAATTGCCGTGTATGTGTGTCAATTGCCAGATGCTGGTGACGGATCTTGGATGAATGAAGGGCAGTCGTTTGTTCCACCGCCTGAACTCTGCCTGTAATAGCTTGGATTTCAATTTTTAAATCTGAGATTGCTGCTGTCAGGGTGTCCTTAATGTCCTCAGCTACGGATCTGAGATCGCTCAGGCTCGGATGCTGATGAGGAGTGAGGAGAATTCCCCTGTCATTGAGTTCAGCGTGAGATGGAGAGGCAGCAGCATTAGAGTGAGGAGGATGCTGATGCTGGCTCCGTGAGGTGGGAGCCGGCGCCGAAGTTCCCATCTGTGCCCGGAACATCTCCGGGATGTTCTGACTGGATCTTGCCGGTATTTCACGGGGAGAACGGGACCGGGAGGTCGACGAAGTTCTAGAGGATGTACCCATCGCTTTTCGGGTGTTTGGGAGGCCGTTGACCGTCTTTAAAATTCAGATTTCTATCCCTGTCAGCAGAGCTCTGAAGTTAAGCAGCCATTCTCTACGAGGTCAAGCCACGCCCCCCTCTTTCATATTTGTCTTTCTTTTTTCATATTGGCATTCAGCAAGGGCAACAAGAAGGATAACATATTTCGTACTTAGCCCCCAAAAGTTATCCATTAAACATTAACAATTGGTCATTATTTTGAACACTATACATTAAAGTGGTTGTAAAACCAATTAAAAAAAAACCTGCAAGTAAAAGGCATAATGAGCTAGTATGCATAGCATATTAGCTTATTATGTATTACTTACCTTAGATCGAAGCCCCTGCAGCGGTCCTCGTTCACCGCTCCGGCTGGTGACATTTCTCTCTGGAGTTACTTCCGGGTATCGCGGCTTCTGTGCTGTGAGCCACAATGATGTCACTCCCGTGCATGCGCACAGGAAAAAAAGTGTGTTGTAAGGATTTACAATCACTTTAACTGCAACTGCCATCTATCTATCTATCTATCTATCTATCTATCTATCTATCTATCTATCTATCTATCTATCTATCTATCTATCTATCTAGTTGAAAAGTATGGATTACTGTAGGTAATAAAAATGTATTCATATCTGTATAAAAATAATACATGTTAGGAGGACTACTTAGGAGTATATTTTTTAAGCAGCAAATGATAGAAGATATTTTACCATCAAATCTTCATCACATCATATGCAGTTTCTATTCATCTGTATGTAAATGTGTATTTTAGGAAAATCTGGAAAAAAAATAGGTGGCAATTGTAACACTTTTTGGCTTCAAATGTTGTTACTGATATCTGCATTTCCCAGGAGAAAGAAAATAAAGGAAATCTAGGGGACATATTTATAAAACAGTGAATCTGACATTCAGAAAATGTTCTTTGCAGCTTAATTTTCAAGGCACATGTGTTATAATTTATTATTTGGACACCAGTGGATATTTGGTGAAAGTTACAATCATTGTTTTAAAAATATGGCACTAGATACTGGTTGAACTATGACCAATATATCAATAATGGATGAGAAAACAGGCAAATTCAGATGGTGAATGTGTTTCATAAATGCAGAACATTTTTTGATAAGTGTTCAGTGTGAAAAAGCACAAACAGTATTCAAATTGACACTTTGAAGCTATATAAATATGCTACTAAATTTCAACTTTTCAGAATATTCTCATCAACAGAATTCTAATAGCATCAATGTCAATTATCATCACCTCTTTCAATATTATACAGTTTGCCAAAAATTGTGCTTACATTAAAAATGTAACAATATGAAATAGTTACAAAATTAAATGACAACTAAATCAAAAGCTAAAAATAAATATATTTATGTATTTATTTATTTATACGGTAGTTGTAGAATGTTTTACTTGTTTAACAAGAAAATATAGATTGGATCTCCCTTTAATATTTGTCGCTTGTTAGTATTCAAAAAATGTCCAGAATTAATAACGTTGTATTTATTACACTCAAATGAAGTGATTAAAAAAGAATAGGTAATTAAAATATCTGATTAAATACTGGAGAAAGACCCAAAGTGGTTTAGCTAAAAAATGAAAATGACCATACAATTCCAACATATGTTAGTTAATTATTAATATTGATTTAATGGTTTATAAATTTTGAGAGTGTACCTCTGGGTATTTCTGTTGTGCTGATTAAATCAGCCAAAAGTCTGGTAACAAGGTTCAAAATTATTCAACAGTTTCCAAGAGCAAAAGGGAGAGACAGAGAGAGTAAATTGGTAAAGATATATAAATATTGTACTCTAAATATGGTAGTTGAGCAGATGCTTTTTTGAGATTAAAGTAAGTAAAGTAAAATCCTTGTCTGACAATTGCAGGAAACATATCAGTTGATTTTAAGTGTCTGATCTCTGGGCAGTTCCCAGAACAGTGTGTGCAACAATCTAGGTGACTTTTTTCAGTCTAAATTAACCTGATAATATTTGATGTCACATGAAAGATGATGAGATGTGAAAACAGAATTGGAACCCAATAGGATTGCTTTACTAAATGAATATAGGCTGTTAACCTAACCAAGTGAATGGTCACTAAGCATATTAAATAAGACAAAGCCGTGTTCCCTTTACTAACCAATTAGGTGGAAGAAAAGCAGACAGGATGCTTTCTTGCACATGACTGGGTAACTGAAGTAAGAACCGCTTTACCCAATTTTATGTGCTTAGTGAACTTTCACACTGCAATGTGAACATTCACCTTGGTAACTGAATAGTCTCAACTCTTTATTAAATCATCCCTACTGTTTCTCAGACCTTTTTTGGAGTTGCTTTCTTTCGTGAGGATAGCAAAAGGAAAAACATTATACCATCCCCAATCACAGAATAAAAGTTGGACTTGCTTGCCTGTGGCTTTGCAGCAAAGCAAATGGCCTTGTGCTCTCAGAGTCCCCAACTCCAATACGTATTAATTGTGCTGTTCCAATAAATGGAAGTTCTAATTTTCTTGTTAGAAACATAGGCTTCTAAAAGGCAAGCCACTGTATCTGAGAGATAAAGTCTGAACACACTTCCTGATAATATTGTTTGTGATAAGACTGCAGCATCCACAATCCACAGGAAAGCACTGGATTTAATGCACGATTAACAGGTATTTTTGTATTTTTGGGAACAACAAAATGCCTACACCTGTGTATTTAGCAGACCAAATTGAGCAAACCAGAGAAGTTAATTTTTAGAGTTTACATATTCCTTAAAGAGGTGTTTCAGCCTGGGGAAAAATAAATAAAAAGTCAGCAGCTACAAATACTGTAGCTGCTGACTTTTAATATATGGACACTTATCTGTCCATAGAGCCCATGATGTTGGCACCCCAGAAGATCTTCAGATCGGCTGTCGGGTGCTGCCACCGCCATCTCCACTTTCGACTTCACAGATGGTTCCCTACTGTGCATGTGCCAAGTGCGCTATGCTTTCTAATTGGCCCAGCGGCGGAGGAAGGAGGAGGGGGGCCGAACTTCCACGGGACGATGCCGCAGCACCATCTCCAGAAGTGGTGAAGGGGGACCTGTCAAAAACAGGTTCCCGTTCTCCCTAAAAATGCTGAATTTGGCACCGGAGGGGGGCAAAAAAGTGGAAGTTCCACTTTTGGGTGAAACTCCACTTTAAGAAGTTTTCCTAAGTGTTCCTGCAGTGGCATTCTAAAATATGCCATATGTAGGCCATACATATTTTGGTGGTCTGTTCCACACATAATTATATTATATCTGTATCTTGTGTAAGGCTTAATGTTGTCTAGTACTTGGGGAGGTACAGCCAGCACTGAATCCACTAAAGCCTTCTGTGTGATGTGTGTTTCCTAGTCTTAGTAAAGGGCCTTAAAATCAGGTGATCCAGTAAAGTAAAGTAAATTTTTCTTGATTACATGATCACAGACACATTACTCTGTGTCTGTCAATAGGTAATCTAGAAGACATACAGTATACATGTACTGTACTGTGTTATGTACATCACATTGGTGTCCGTTTTATACAAGAGTAGGGATGAGCTTCGAGTTCGAGTCGAACTCATGTTCGACTCGAACATTGGCTGTTTGCCCGTTCGCCGAACAGCGAACAATTTTGGGTGTTCGCGGCAAATTCGAAAGCCGCGGAACACCCTTTAAAAGTCTATGGGAGAAAACAAAAGTGCTAATTTTTAAAGGCTTATATGCAAGTTATTGTCATAAAAAGTGTTTGGGGACCTGGGTCCTGCCCCAGGGGACAAGGATCAATGCAAAAAAAATTTTTAAAAATGGCCATTTTTTCGGGAGCAGTGATTTTAATAATGCTTAAAGTGAAACAATAAAAGTTTAATATTCTTTTAAATTTCGTACCTGGGGGTGTCTATAGTATTCCTGTAAAGGGACGCATGTTTCCCGTGTTTAGAACAGTCTGACAGCAAAATGACATTTCAAAGGAAAAAAGTCATTTAAAACTACTCGCGGCTATTAATGAATTGCCGGTCAGACAATACACATAAAAGTTCATTGATAAAAATGCCATGGGAATTCCCCACAGGGGAACCCCGAACCAAAATTTAAAAAAAAAATGGTGTGGGGGTCCCCCTAAATTCCATACCAGGCCCTTCAGGTCTGGTATGGATGTTAAGGGGAACCCAGCCAAAATTTTTTAAAAAAATGGTGTGGGGTCCCCCTCAAAATCTATACCAGACCCTTCAGGTCTGGTATGAATTTTAAGGGGAACCCCGCGCCAATTTCTTTAAAAAAAAATGGTGTGGGGTCCCCCCAAAAATCCATACCAGACCCGTATCTGAGCACGCAACCTGGCAGGCTACAGGAAAAGAGGGGGGTCTGGCATAGAGCTGAAGGGTCTGGTATAGATTTTGAGGGGGACCCCATGCCTTTTTTTTTTACATTTTGGCCGGGGTTCTCCTTAATATCCATACCGGAATTGAAGGGCCTGGTATGGAATTTAGGTGGACCCCCCACATCATTTTTTTTTTAATTTTGGTTCGGGGTTCCTCTGTGGGGAATTCCCATGGCGTTTTTATGAACTTTTATGTTTATTGTCGGAAACATGCGCCCCTTTACAGGCATACTATAGACACCCCCCAGGTATGAAATTTAAAGGAATATTACACTTTTATTATTTCACTTTAAGCATTATTAAAATCACTGCTCCCGAAAAAACGGCCATTTTTATAACTTTTTTTTTTGCATTGATCCATGTCCCCTGGGGCAGGACCCAGGTCCCCAAACACTTTTTATGACAATAACTTGCATATAAGCCTTTAAAATTAGCACTTTTGATTATTCATGTTCGTGTCCCATAGACTTTAACGGTGTTCGCGTGTTCAAAATTTTTGCCTGTTCGCAAGTTATGGTGCGAACCGAACAGGGGGGTGTTCGGCTCATCCCTATACAGGAGCACAATTGGTGCCTGCTCCCTCTGTCAGTGTACAGCCTCACTTGTGTGCTGGCTCTGTCTGTACCCCCTCTCTGTTTTCTTGCTTCTTCTTTCTACAGACAGCTTCACACTCAGGTTGAGAGCCACCCGCAGCTGCGGCCACGTGAGTAAATAAACATTGCTGTGAGGAGCTACATATCCCAGTGGTGTTCATTATTTTTTATATTTTTTATCACAAGCAGGGGAAATTTCTTCTAAACAAGGAACCTCATGCTGCCATGTCCTCCTTCCCTGCTGTGCTAACTGACAGTGCTCATTTCCAGTGGTGCAGCAGTGCATGCTGGTGGAACCAAAGATATCACTCACACCAAATAAATATTTGTCTCCTTGCAAGCACTGTAATCAGAAAGTGGTCGTGGGGGAGTTGGGTCAGCAACCACAGCAAGAAATATAATGGAAGCAAGTCCTCCATGCACTAGGTCCCCTGGGGAGTCAAAACAAATATTTTTAATTTATAGTGATACTTCTTTTTTATTAGTTAAAAAAAGTACAGGTTTTAGGTTTAAACTGTTTTAGTTTGCAAATGTATTTATGCAGACCCATAAAGGTAAAGTTTAAATTTAAGTCCCACCAGGCCAAATAATGGTTGTGCCAAACATTAGGCCTAAACACCTGCTGATTTTAGAAAGTTACCTAGACAAAACAGATTAGTGAGAAAGAAACCTACTGCTTCTGTGTTTAGAACCTCTGCTTGTGACTTGGCATGCAAAACATTTTTAATAAAGGGGATGGGTGGGCAGCCTATGGCTGTAGAATTATTCCCTGAATTTTGTAGCAGCCTGCCATTTCCCCTGGCCTTAAGAATTCCACCCTTAAATCATGTGCCCTTGGTAAGGTTAAAGAGGAAAATGTCATCATAGCAGGTCTCAAAAAATAGCTGCTATACACTTTTGAAGAGACACAGAAGGAAAAGGGCCAACGAACTTCCACTAGATTATATGGGAAGGGTTGCAGTTGATGGGCCTATTAAAAAGACTTTCTTGACGTTACCACTTTAGTTATCAGGCTGCATATGGCTGGCCTTATTCCAGGGTAAAAACGAGACACTTGTAAACCAATATTAATGGTAGTCTTACTGATATATAGCAATTCATATCCCTACTTAATTGAGTCATTTAAAAGTTTGGCTCTGATGAAGAGAGTTCTCGCTCAGAATTACGAATGCTGCCTGGTCTTCCCACATCATCAGGTGATTGCAGCAGACCTGGAGACAACCCCAATTGTTTTTCATGACATGCACACTTGTGCCATACATTTGTGATTGTAATACCTGTTGTTCTTTGTATCCTTCAGTACATGTTATTATAGTAATGTGCTAGGTCGGTGCGCCCTCTCTTTGTTGTTGTTTGCAGTATATAAAAGGATTCCAATTGAGAGGGCATCAAGGCATAGTGGCACTGGTCCTTAGTCTGTTTAAAGAACAGCAGACATCATAAGCCTCAAAGCATATCAGAAGAGCAAAATAAATACTTTCTGGACATAGCCATACTTACCTACTCTCTAGATACTACTGTAGGTACACATACATCAAACATTGATTCATTTGTTATTTATTGTAAAAAAATAAATAAATAATCTTCCAGTACAGAAGAATACTAAGTGTGTAAATTACACTGAACTGTACAAAAAAAACTTTACTGAAGTATTTTATAAAAAAAGCATGTTATATGTTGCATAGATGCTGTGTGCAATGCAAACACAATAAAACCACCAAACTGAAAGCAATCAGCTTAGTTACAAAATCTCATTACTTACCAAAACAAAATTATGATTTTCCTAATTTTGAATGTAATAGTCATCTCAAATTGTATCCTAAATACCATTATGAATATTTGAGCAGCTGCTAGAACTTTTGCTGAGTTTAGCACATTTCCCACATTGTCCGTTTGAAAAGTTTGCTACAGTTAATTTAAGCCATATTCTGAAATATGAAATGCCCTACTACTAGCCAGGAAATTTAATTGTAGGTATGAGTTATCCTGCAAATGTTACCACAGCTGTTTAAGCAGCCCAGGACAATCACAAATTTAATGATCATTTACTTACAAGAAGCAATTACTATCATCTTTATGAATTACTCAAAATTCACAAAAAAAGTATTTTACACCATTAACTGTTTTTTGTTGATATATCTGGTACATTGATTATACATTCTTGCGATTGGCTGAATAAGTAAATTCTCTGTGACTTTTGGTTTACAGTGGTAGGATACTTGATGTAATACAGTGCCAATATCCCAGAATTACAAAGAAAATCAGAGGTATTTATTTAACAGAATGAATAAGAGGTCATGTCAGGCATTAAACCTGTAATAAAAATCAGGCATTAATAATAAAGCAATTTGCATCTTCTGAAGGAATACATTTGATCACTATTGCATTATAAAGAATAATTTTATGACTAGTGAAATTATAACACTGTTAGAAAAACATGTTTATTTGTCTTCCTGATATTGCTGTGACCAACTTTGCAACAGAATAATCATACACCCCATTATTACTGATGTGATCACTGTATATACTGTAAATGCTCTCAACCCAAGGTGCATGCTAACAATATATCAGCCCGCAGTTCCTCTTTTTCAATAACCACAAAGACACTTGGAGAAAGTGTGCTGTTATATTAATAAATGAAAGCTATAGAACATATGCAACTAAGCATATGCAGCTATGAGCACCACTATAGCAGTTATTAGTGAAGATGCTTTAGAAGAAAGCTTCAGCCCAGGCATGTGAGTTTTAGGAGTGCTAGTATGGGAATGATGCTATAATCTCTCTCCTAATAGTTTTAACAAAAACAGATTTGACCTTAGAGTGACATATTTGTTAGATTTAGGGTTTAATTATAGTTAAAGAGGATTTGTTTCATCTCTGTGTATCAACTGAGGCTATCAACTTTACTGGGTATATGTGAGGGTTTACATCCACTTTAATAGTTAGATTTAGGGGTAGGGATCAAGTAAGGTTTAGGTGAAAGGATACATGTAAAAGTTTGGTTGAAGTTAAAGGCGTTATAAAGTTTCCTACCTGCACTTTTAAATTCACATTCATACAGTCAGCAGTTTCTGTTTGTGTTCAAACATGAGGCATTCAGCATGGCACTACACAGGCAGCTAAAACTTCCTGTGAAGAAACTATATATTCAACAATCCCCCAGTCTCTCAGTCTACTGTTCTGCAGCTAAACAGTAATTAGATCAGACACATGCACAAGCAGGCAGAACAATGCTTGTAAAGAAATGTGTTTTATTGCAATAGCAGTTCACATTTGTAATGCAGCACAAATGAAAAGGTAAGGAAAAGATTGTACTCTGTGTGATCAAAACAAGAGATTACCTTTGTTTTTAGCAAAAAACAAAAAGCTAGATGAACGAGTATGCAGACATAAGGGGATCAATAAGCTATGAAACTGCAAACTGTAGTCATATGAGCCCATCAATGCCAGGTAAGGCAAATAAACAACACAGGGATTATAGCTATACTAATACCTAGTTAAAACAACAAAACATTGAAAGTGTACAATGACTTTAAAGCGGTAGTAAACCCACTGCCTTTTTTTAAATTTTCCCTACACCTGTAAGGAAAAAGGCATAATGAGCTAGTATGCACTGCATACTAGCTCATTATGAGATACTTACCTTAGAATGAGGCGCCGACATCTCACCCGGTCCACGCCGAGGGAGCTGACATTTCCCCTCGGCGTGCATTCCGGGTATCGTGGCTCCGGCGCTGTGGGTGGCCAGAGCCGCGATGTCGTCACTCCCGCGCATGCGCGTGGGAGACTTTTTTTCCGCCAAAGTCTGGCGGCTGCCGGGCTTTCAGCCAAGAATACCCTGTGCGCATGCACCACTGCAGTCAGCAGCTCATTGCGAGGGGAATATCTCCTAAACCGGACAGGTTTAGGAGATATTTTTTTTACCTACAGGTAAGCCTTATTATAGGCTTACCTGTAGGTAAAAGTTAAAAAAAAAGGTATACAACCACATTAAGGCTAAGTAAACTAGTGTCCAATAAAGCTGCAGTAGTACTTAAAATATTTATAAATCTGAAACATTATGGTTACAATCAGTTATTGTTCTATTTACCATTGGGGATTTTTCCTTTCACTTCATGGCGTAAATAAAACACATAAATTAATAGTGGATTATTGGATTATTTTATGGCAACAATTTTAAAATGTTGAATTTTCAATCACTTCCTGTCCTGGGAACCAGCACAAATAGAGAGGGTGAATCTTCTTACTGGCAAGGGGGGTGAATCTTTCCTGCAGGGCACAGATGATAGCATAACCTGACAGGAGTTTAAACCCTTCCCCTTCTATCGAAAGCTAAGAAATTGTATAAGTTATTCTTTAAGACACCTTAATGTGCACCTAAATCAAGTTTAAGTGCCTGTTAAGTCTATATCATTGTATGTTATTGTATCATTCCTTAAGTGCTCTTTAGCATGCTTAAAGTGTCCTTGTATTTTGGGAGCCTTATTAGGTTGGGTGTTACAAATATCTAAGCACCAAAATACTACAGCTAATAGAAATGAATGAATCAACTGATGATTAGTGTCAAACACTAATGTAACAAAAGTTTAGTGCTGGTACTCCAAAAAAAACAAAAATGCTAGTGAGAAGCCAGAAAAAAGTGCACTGTCCTGCTTCTTTCAGGTTTTTCAATCTTTAGAACCATTATAATTCCCTTTCCTGCTCCACTGACAACAAGAGCTTGGGAAAAAGCAGCTTACGTGCTTCTAAGGATACATGAGGCCTGATTTTGACTATAATTATTAAAGTGTATGCATAGTCAAACCTTTCTTTTTTATAGTTTTGGATAATGCAGGCAATGGTTAGACTCTCCATCAAGTTTTTATTCTTGTCTTAATTTCTATACCCCTCCATTTGTCATGATGACCATTATCACTCAAACATAGGTGAGTAAAATTCCAAAATTTTACAGCTGTCAACAAAGCAACTGCCCCCATGGCTGAGTACTAAGATTACATGGCTTAGTAATTTGCTGTTACTAAGGCGTAACCCATGCTGTTCGTATGTAATCAGAATAAGTGCTGTTGTTACTGAAATAACCTCTACTGGTCATTAGATACATCCCCACACCTATTGCAGAGAAAACACAAGATACTCTGCCTTGTAAAGAATACTTCAGCCTTTTGAGAGTGGGAAACATCATAGAAAAGTGTGAGTATCCAGGGACTAGTATCTGATAGAAACCAAAGGGCCTAACACTTCCTTTGGTATTCTACCTACTTGTTCTCACTATTACAAAATAAACGTTTCCAGCCTAACACTATCTATGCTTAAAAATCTGACTAAGTAATAAAATACATCGTGTGTGGTCCAGGAGGCTGCAATGTCAGGGGTTTGGGTAATCAGAAAGGTTGGTGCTGGGTGACAGGTAGATTTAATGTCAGAGTGCTGTGTGTCCTGGGTTCTTCATATTCCCAAACACAAAAGTTGTCTGCTTGCAAACCTGCAGGGATGCTTCTCTGACTGATCGCCACCCTATATGGTTCAGGCTCCTTGACTCCATTGCCCTAAGGTAAGTGCAGATGGATTTACTGTAGTATCAGAAGAGGAGTCATTAAAAATGCATTATTTAAAAAATCAAATATATATTTGCCGTATGGTTGTTAACCTTAATGGATAAGTAAACTTTCAAACAGCAGTTTTCCTCACCTGTTTCTCCCTCCCTCTGTCCTGTCCTGTCCTACCTGGAAAATGGAAAGCAGCGCTATTGCGGCAATAATGCCTGTCAGATCACATATGCTGGAATAGTGGAAGTCAATGGGGCTCGAACCTGCAAAATCCAAAGTTCTCACTGAAGGCTTATATGCAAGTTCTTTGCCATAAAAAGTGTTTGGAGACCAGGGTCCTGCCCCAGGGGACATGTATCAATGCAAATTTTTTTTAAAAAACGGCAGTTTTTTCGGGAGCAGTGATTTTAATAATGCTTAGAGTGAAACAATAAAAATGTAATATTCCTTTAAATTTCGTACCTGGGGGGTGTCTATAGTATGCCTGTAAAGGGGCGCATATTTCCCATGTTTAGAACAGTCTGACAGCAAAATGACATTTCAAAGGAAAAAAAGTCATTCAAAAGTACTCGCGGCTATTAATGAATTGGGGAACCCACATGGGAACCCCGAACCAAAATTTTTTCAAAAATGGCATGGAGGTCCCTCTAAATTCCATACCAGGCCCTTCAGGTCTGGTATGGCTATTAAGGGGAACCCCAGCCAAAATGTTTTAAAAAATGGCATGGGGTCCCCCTCAAAATCTATACCAGACCCTTCAGGGTCTGGTATAGATTTTGTCTGGCGCCAAAATTTTAAAAACAATGGCGTGGGGTCCCCCCAAAAATCCATACCAGACCCTTATCTGAGCATGCAACCTGGCAGGCCACAGGAAAAGAGGGGGGATGAGAGAGCGCCCCCCCTGAACCGTGCCAGGCCACATGCCCTCAACATTGGGAGGGTGCTTTGGGGTAGCCCCCCAAAACACCTTGTCCCCATGTTGATGGGGACAAGGGCTTCATCCCCACAACCCTTGCCCGGTGGTTGAGGGGGTCTGCAGGCGGGGTGCTTATTGGAATCTGGAAGCCCCCTTTAACAAGGGGACCCACAGATCCCAGCCCTCCCCCCTGTGTGAAATGGTAAGTGGGTACAAAAGTACCCCTACCATTTCACAAAAAATGTGTCAAAAATGTTAAAAATGACAAGAGACAGTTTTTGACAATTCCTTTATTTAAATGCTTCTTCTTTCTTCTATCTTCTTTCTTCTATCTTCTATCTTCCTTCGGTTTCTTCCTCCATCTTCTTCTTCTTCTGGTTCTTCTGGTTCTTCCTCCGGTGTTCTCGTCTGGGATCTTCCTCCGCCGCGTCTTCTTCCCTTCTTCTCCTTGGGCCACTCCGCATCCATGATGGCATGATGGGAGGCTCCCGCTGTGTGACGCTTCTCGTCTTCTGACGAGTGACCCCGCCCCCCTCTGACGCATTGAGACTTCCCTTGGCATACCCAGTGATGTCAGAGGGGGGCAGGATCACCAGGTGGCCCCGCCCTCCGTTATTTAAGAACCGTCAGAAGATGAGAAGTGTCACACAGCGGGAGCCTCCAATCATGCCATCATGGAAGCGGAGTGGCCCGAGGAGAAGAAGGGAAGAAGACGCTGTGGAGAAAGATGCCGGATGAGAGCACTGGAGGAAGAACCAGAAGAACCAGAAGAAGAAGAAGATGATGGAGGAGAAACCGAAGGAAGATAGAAGATATCAGAAAGAAGAAGCATTTAAATAAAGGAATTGTCAAAAACTGTCTCTTGTCATTTTTAACATTTTTGACACTTTTCTTGTGAAATGGTAGGGGTACCCCCTTACCATTTCAAACAGGGGGGGAGGGCCAGGATCTGGGGGTTCGCTTCTTACAGATTCCGATAAGCCCATCTCCCGCAGACCCCCTCAACCACCGGGCAAGGGTTGTGGGGATGAGGCCCTTGTCCCCATCAACATGGGGACAAGGTGTTTTGGGGGGCTACCCCTATCCCTAGTTACCCCTATACCTAGTTATCATTGAGAATCATGGGGTACAACTTGTCAAGCAACTCAGAGGTCCAAAGTCACCCAACTGTGAAACAAGTCATATATATTATAATAGAAAGGAGCTCTCATTTATACTTGCATTTACATTAGCAGAACAAATGCAGGAAGTGATGTGTGCTCATGGGCCAGAAGCAAATGTGTGGGGATGCCAAACAAATCAATGAACCCCACCCACACCAAATCTAACTACCACATCCACCCCCGCATTGATTAAGCACAAGTACATATCTTACCCTTATCTGGAAAATGAGCAGCACCTCCTCTTTGCTAAAGAGGGACCTCGCCATGTCCACCTAGATGGAGATCTTGACCAGCACAAGGACTTCTGGGTGATTACAATGACTTTTTTCTGGGTCAGAAGGCGAAACCACACTCTGCTGCGAATATTTAAATAACAATCACTATTAGAATTTTATTATTTTTGTTTATTTGCAGATATGCAAATTTGTATTTCTGCTTATGATATTTAAAGGCGTTCGATAAGAAATGGTGTCCCTGGGTTAGCAGCAGGTGAATGACAAAAACAAAAGGCCCAGTTTGAGCCCTGGTTCACACTGACAGAGGGAGGAAATCATTCAGCTGAAATCACACACTTTCATTCCCGCATGTCAGTCCCGACTGCAGGGGGAATTTCAGAGACATCTGTGCAGGTTTCTGCACTGATATCAATACAAATTGCACCCCAAAGTTGCACCAATTAAAACAGTGCAATTGCCACCGCTTTTACATGTCAAATCACACCAATGTGAACTAAAGCTGACACATACAACACTGCCTATCCACCAGCTGAATTCATTACCTGCAATTCTCCACAGCTGTTATATATAAAGATTCCACCTTTATCATGAACTTGCAGGTGTGCAGAAGCCTAGGTTTACATTGGAGCGATTTGTCATGCGATTTGAGAGATCAATTTGCACTACTATTGGCAGCAATGGCACTGTTTCAATCGATGCAACAGTTTTTTTGTGGCGCAGCACCAATTTGCTAAAGTAGTTCCTGCACTACTTTTACCGATTTCATGTGCGACTTCAATAGACATTTGTGTATGAAGCCACACAGATGTCTATCAAGTCGCACCTGAAATCATGCTGACCTTGCTACTTTGAAATCATGCTACTTCAAGTGAAGTAGCGCAATTTCAAAGTAGCATCAATGTGAACCAAGGCAAAGAGATTCATTTTTTGGTGCACAAATACATATTGAAATAAAATATAAGAAATATTGCACTTTCCCAAAACCACCACCCACAAAAACTAAAGAGAAAGAAAAGCAGAAGAAAAAAAACACCACAACAAAGCTCAATAATGTACTTTTATTTTACCAGCAGAAAAACAAAAAAAAGTTTAACATTCATTTACTAGCTTCAAAACAATTTTGACAGGTTATATGGTGCTACATTTAGCGATGGGATTTTAAGGGCCCTGCTCATAGGAGCTTACAATCTAAAATTTGACAAAACCTTAGAGTGGACACAGCTTTAATTTCAGTGTATAACGGCAACACATCACATTTTCATCTGCAAGATTATAGAAACATACTTAACAGTCATTCTTACAAAGCATTCCAACATAATATTACTAGACTTATTCAAAACACCCACCACCAGCCCAAAATTTACACATACATACATTGGTGACCATGTTCTGCTGGAAGCTGCATTTCGGTGTACACGATTAAACAACGAGATCAAAAAGAGTAGGTCAGCAGATGCTTCCAAACGATGATTGCATGATCAGACAGGAACAATACATGCACAACATTGACAGCATGGCCACATAAACTCACTTTTGATTGAAAAAATGCACAAGAATTTCATCAAATCTCCCAATATTATTCCTTCTCCCCCACAAATCACAGCAAAAAACCTGACCTTCTCAGGTCAAACGAACCCCCCTACTGCAGGCCTTTATATAAGAGAGGTTGTATTGTTAGCACACTGACACACCCAATAGAAGTACATGCCCACCAGTATCTTTCAATCTGTCTCTTCATGTATGTCTAAAGTGATTGCACCTGATGAGCAGGAACACATAATAGTATTCGCAACTGGCCCTTGGCTATGTGCATCAAATCTCCAACTACTGTACAGGACAAAGATCAAAGTCCATTTGCATCCACATAAACAAAGCAACAGTTTTCTAAGCATATGTACCCGTGCAGTGTAAACCCTAAAATTTGAAATGTCCAAGTCCCTGGGCATGATTAGTGCTAATAAATATTAACATCAGTCCCTGGCTGCAATGAGCTTCCAATCTAAAAGTCCAAAATTAACTTTCTTACATTAGAACCTATTTCGACAGGAGACAAATAAGGTGCCAGCATGTCTTTGGATTGTGGTGAGAAACCCACACAGGGCCAACATATAAACTTCAACACAAGGATTAGCATGTTGGGGAATTGAACCAATATCCCATGTGCTGCCAGACAGAACTGCTTCCCACTTAACCACCAGGCAGCCCCACACATGTTCTCTGCATCTCTGTGGTGTGAACCAGCCCTAAGTCCATAGTCATGCTCAGTGTCACAAGAAATATACAATATATTGGCCTAAGTATTGGGACGCCTGCCTTTAAACGCACATGAACTGTAATGGCATCCCAGTATTAGTATTGGGTTCAAAACTCATTTGGCCCACCCTTTGCAGCTATAACAGCTTCAACTCTTCTTGTCCACAAGGTTTAGGAGTGTGTCTATGGGAATGTTTGACCATTCTTCCAAGTGCATTTGTGAGGTCAGGGACTGATGTTGGACGAGAAGGCCTGACCTATAGTCTCCTCTCTTATTCATCCCCAAGGTGTTCTGTTGTGTTGAGGTCAGGACTCTGTCCAAGCCAGTCAAGTTCCTCCACCCCAAACTCCCTCATCCATGTCTTTATGGACCTTGTTTGTGCACTGGTCCAAATGATTTGGTGGAGGGGGGATTATGATGTGGGGTTGGGGTTGGGCTTGGCCTCTTAGTTCCAGTTAAGGGAACTCTTAAGGCGTCAGCATACCAAGACATTTTGGACAATTTCATGCTCCCAACTTTTTGGGAACAGTTTGGGGAAAGCCCCTTCCTGTTCCAACATGACTGCACACCAGTGCACAAAGCAAGGTCCATAAAGACATGGATGAGAAAGTTTGGGGTGGAGAATCTTGACTGGCCTGCACAGAGTCCTGGCCTCAACCTGATAGAACACCCTTTGTCTGAATTAGAGTAGAGACTGCGAGCCAGGCCTTCTCATCCAACATCAGTGCCTGGCCTCACAAATGCACTTCTGGAAGAATGATCAAACATTACCATAGGCACACTAAACCTTGTGGACAGCCTTCCCAGAAGCTGTTCTAGCTGCAACAGGTGGGCGAAATCAAATTTTAACCCTACGGACTAAGACTGGGCTGCCATTAAAGTTCATGTGTGTGTAAAGGCAGGTGTATCTGGAAAAGACTTGCAATGGTGGTGGAACCCTCCTACACATAAATACTACATTTAGACATAGTTATAGGACCTGGGAGATGAGACAACTTCTCTACATGAAGCTACATGGTTGGGATTTCAACCCAAACCCTCGGGGATACTAAGCAGAAGTTCTAACCTCTAAGCCACGGTGCTGCCATGTGTGAGAACCTCCTACACATAACTACACATAAATACTCATAAAAACACATAAATACTGCATTTCTTTGGACATACAAGTGATGGAATTACATTACTCAAGAGTTATTCTTCTGTGATATTTGGTGTTTTTTTGTGGGTGAGAGTAGAATATTACCCACAAATTTTTGGGAATTACATTTTGCTTTCTGATGTTGGTACACATATCACATTTTTGGGGCTCAAATTATGAATATTTGGAAATAATAAAAAGCACAAAAAATTGTGATTCATTTTAAATTTGGTATTTGGTATTTTGGTATTTACTATAGCATCGGCTAAAAAAGACACTTGAGTTAAAATGAGAGTTATTTTCAGGTCTGAGCATGCTCAGTTGTGTTGGCACCTAGTTGTCCAAAACGGGGAATTTTTCACTTCTCAGACTTTTAAAGATATTTCAGCGTAGAAATCACTTTTTCACACAGTTTAAAAGCAGATTATTTTTAAATAATATACCGCATATTTCAGTACCATTTAGGCAATTATATCATGCTCTAAACATTATTTCCATGTGCACTACTCCAGGTTTTAGCAGAGTAAGGGTTTGGGCGCTATTTGGTTACAGGGAACTATAGTAAATTTGATTTTGGGAGTATTGTCTCACCAGCACTATAGTGAATACCGGTTTAGCGCTAATTAGCGCGAATTAGTGCTAATTTGCGCTAATTAGCATTAATTAGTGCCACAGCTCTATAATAAATGACCCCCTATATGACATGTAGGTGCCACAGATAAGGTACTAGTGATGGTAGACTTCCTGTGCTAGGAGATGAGTAGCACCTTCGAAGATCTTTGAAGGTTAGAGAAGATCAGCAACACTGTTACTAAATGCCAGGCCCACTCTAAAGGTAGTGTAGAGTATTTGGGGTAAGCCAAATTGTGCCAATGCCTGGTGCATGTGCAATACTGGCAGGAAGGTAGTTACATTGTGTTGCTACTAATCAAGCACAATAGCATCAACATTTAATTTCAATGGTTTTTATTGAACATTTTCAGTGAGAACAGAAAATGAAAAGGGAAAAAACAAATATGGGTACATGCATTATATGTGAACAATACACTGTACAATGGTTTATTGTAAGCATATAATCTTTCATTAGTTTTATAGGACCGTAGATATATTAATAAAATATCATTGCCTATTGAGAGTGAAATATTTGACTTCTACCAGTAATCTAAGTATATTAATATGGGGTGTAGTATTTAGATACACTAATCGTGCATTTGGGCTTCCTGCTACTCCCCCCTCGAGGCACCCCGTCTGGGAACACACTGTGTCCCAAGGTGGAAGCAGCCAGACCAAAAAAGCCACAACAAATCATAGCAGATAATATGTTGCGATATGTCTATAACTTAGCTAAATTACTGGTCAATATACTGTTACCTTGATGGTTTACGGTGGGAATGAACTGCTGAAAGAATACCTATATTTAAACAACAATAACAAGAAATGAGTATGTGATGGTGGAGCTGGAGATGGACATAGGATCCAGTTTACGCATCAATAAAAGTTAACATGGAGGTCTTTTGGTACAGAAGTAGGAAAATTTACCTGACTCTATTGGGGTTATGCCAGTCAAACCATGGTTTCCAGCGTGGGTATTGCGATTGATAGTTAGCATCAACATTTACATGTACACCAGCACCATCCACAACACCCATACTTAGCAAGCCAATCCAGAGTGATCCCTGCAACAGGGGACTCTATGTTGCAATGAAAATAACCTTCCTATTTCTGAACCCATCAGTTCACACCATCTCAGTATCCCCAGCGTCTTCTGTGGATTACACAGGCACTATAATCTCCGTCCTGGCAGCACACACTGCTGATCCCCCTTGCCTAACCTCTGTGAGGCACTACTCAACATTAGACCTGCAACCATCCACCATCACCACCACTGCTTCTGCAACTCACTATCCCTCCATCATCACAGTGCCAGCACTCTTTTTTTTGACTGCTAAGCCTAATGCCTCCCCATCCTTGCTCCTTCATGCAACCCCCAAGCATTCTCACCAGCACAGTTGACCCCATCTTCCATCCTCCACAGCATCTTTGCATAGGAACCCCCAATTTTACCATTACACCTAACCCCATCCTTTCTATAATCCCTCCAACTCTCCTACACGCCTCCACTTTACTTTCCACTGTACCAATGCCCACTTCTAAGCTCATTGTCACTGCATCAATGCCTGTATTGGCACTCGCCACCACTGTAGTAATGTGCAGTGTTGTGATCTTCATGCACTTTTGTCTCCAGCATATTCAATGAATGGTCAAAATATTGCTAGTGCCTTCATTCAAGATCAAATAAAAGAGGTGAAACTGACTGGGGATAATAATATGTTTCCCAATTGAGAGTCCCAGTTTAATTCACAGGACCCAACTGAGAGGAGGCATTTCCAGAGATATTTAAAGAGAAAAGACTCATTCTCCATAATGAACAGAGGATCAGCCTTCAGTGTGTTAGGTGCGCGATAAGTTAAAGAAAAAGTACAGCCAAAGCTCATTTGGCTGTACTTCTGTGGATCACTGGAGTGCAGTTCCTTCTGCACTCCTTTGACCCATTTTCAGCAGACAGCAGGCTCGGTCTTCAGCCTTATGCCCCGTACACACGGTCGGATTTTCCGATGGAAAATATCCGATTGGAGTGTGTTGTCGGAAATTCTGACCGTGTGTGGGCTCCATCGGACATTTTCCATCAGATTTTCTGACAAGTTGGAGAGCAGGGGATAAAATTTTCCGACTACAAAATCCGATCGCGTCAATTCCGACCGTGTGTGGCCTGTTCCGACGCACAAAGTGCCATGCATGCTCAGAAGAAATTCCAAGACGGAACAGCTCGT
This sequence comes from Lithobates clamitans, assembly GCA_037952925.1. Taxonomy (NCBI): domain Eukaryota; kingdom Metazoa; phylum Chordata; class Amphibia; order Anura; family Ranidae; genus Lithobates; species Lithobates clamitans. Next base: position 5,869,548 of record JBBGZY010000079.1, read on the forward strand.
TCTGGTAAACTTAGCGTTCACAATGGATACAGCACTTTCGTCACGCTGCAATGTTAAAAATGGTTTAATACAGCGCACTCTCTTCTTCTTTATAATGTTACAAGAATATATTAGTTTTGCTGCTCATATTCACACAGACTTCTCACAAACTTATTTCGTTACTATTTATCTGGATTCTTTCAATATATTTTGATTTCTCACATCTGACAACATATTTTTGTTTATTTTTTATATTTTTTTTGGCTTTAATGTAGATTCTTTTTTTGTGTTTGTATTTTTTTGAAGGGTTTTTTTTGGGGGGGGATTTTGATTTGTACTCCCAAAAATGTTTGTGTTTCTTTTTTGTGACAAGTTCCCACAACACCATTGATATGTTGTTCTATTTAATCTGTAGGAGATTGTTTGGTGTTGTTGTCCCTTGTTAATTTCACATTTTATGTTAGAAATGTACCTGAATCGTCACCAACAAACTGTCCTTTTTGGATGAAAACACACAGGAGAGTAGAATTTCCCCCAAAAATTTTTATTAAGGGGTCACAACTAAACAAAGAGGGAGGCAACGCTGGAGAAACTGCAGAAATGGGTGAAGCCTTGGACCCCCAGGGCAGACATCAACTATTTTGAAGCAAAATTGGTGGCCTGAGGAGTCCATATCTAAGGGAGGGCAGTCTGGTCCAGAAGTCCCAGAGATCCGGAAAGCAGCAGATGACATCTGTGTCCCCTGTGGTCATAGGAGAGACTGCAGCTTCTGTCAGACCAGACTGAACCCAGGGTCATCACTCTCAGGTCTTCCTTCCACGCTTCCTTACACGCAGTGGCTGTGGTGGTGGAGTTGTGGCAGCAGGAGGAGGAGGTTGGTCCAACTCAACCATGTCGGTCTTGGGTGTTAGTTCCCCACTCACTCCCTTATGTAGCACTTTATAAAGCAGGTCCTCACAGAGCCTGCGTTGACCCTCCTGCATGCCCTGCAATTTGGTGGCAGCCATGCAGGCAAAGGCCTCTTCAGGAGTGGGTAAGGCTCGTAGGGACGCCGAAGCCTCCTGGATCAGCCTGAACGCTGAATCCTGCACGGGACTCGGAGTTGTCTTCCTGGCTCTTTTATATGGAAGGCGGAGGGGAGGAACCTGAGACTCAGTCAGGCTGCGACTGGTTCCTGGTTCTCTTGGCTGACACTTAGCCCCGCCTCCTCCTGGCTGCCACTAATCCCTGCCTCCTCCTGACTGCCACATTCCACAGCCTCCTCCTGGCTGAGGTCTTCCTGTGTATGAAAAAGGGACATAGTTTTAGTATTTTTTCCATCAATCACACACAATTTTCACCTCCTGACTGTTGCAAATTGAATGTTAACAAATATAACAGACTATCATTCTGAGCCCAGCATTTTTCATTCTTGTCCCAATTTTGGGTGCCCACTACTGTCTATTGATATGTAAAACACTTTCAAGCAGCAATTAGTGATCAATACTAACATCTAGTAAACATCATTTCTTTATTGACCAGAAATCAGTAGAAGAATGCTATACCTGACTCCAGCTGGGCTCCTCCACTTCTTCCTGGCTGGAAGGCCCAGGTTGGACATCAGAAGCCTCAGCTGGTATGGAAGGAAGCGCGGAAGGAAGAGTGGAGAGGGATTCCCTAACTTCAGTGTGGTCTGACAGAAATCGCAGTCTCTCATAGTACCACAGCCTGGGGACATAAACATCATCTGCTGCAGCTCCGGATCTCTGGGAATCTGTGACCTTGCGCTCCCTAAGATAAGTGCTCCTCAGGCCACCAATTTTGGCTTTTAAATAGGGGATGGTTGCTGTGGGGACCACCGGAGTCACCAACTCCAGTAGTTTCTCCAGCGCTGCCTGCCTCTTCTGTTTATGGTTATAGTGGGGGTGTCTGACCTGCCACAGACAGGGCAGCTCCCTGTATTTGTCAATGAACAGGGGGAGGAAATTGTGGTCGTTGAACCCATCCATTTTCTCTGCAAGACACAACACAAGACAAACCCTAATGTCAGGCCAAACTCCCCTAATCTTGTTACAATATAGGATTCCATTTCGAAGCAGTATAGGCCCAAGTTTAGATCCTACCTTCGTTATCACGATCGGCGCCTCCGATTGATGTTTTAGGGCGAGTTTAAAGCCCCTCCAAATCACTTTCTTTTTTTGTGTGCTACAATGTGCTAAATGTTTTTGTGATTTTTCCCAAAGCCAAATTTGGAGGATGCACACAGTGTGCCAACATGTGCTATCTGCCATCACGGGAGATCAATGGACGCGTTTTGGGGGTGCAACCCCTTCCTCAATAATAAAGTAGCGGTGAGGAAGGGCTTGCTCCCCCAAAACACGTCCCTTGATCCCCCCTGATGGCAAATAGCACATGTTGACATTGTTAAATTCGTGTGCATCTTCCAAATTTGGCTTTTCCTGGGGTGACTTCACCCCATCTGAACGCTATATCAAACACAGTTCCTAAATACTCATGTGTGATATTGCCTTCAAATTCTACCAAATGTGACGTTTGTAAGTTCAAGATTTGTGTCTTTCTTGTTGGTTTTACACAGGCCTGTTTTATCTAAAATGGAAATTTTGAGTTTTGATAATGCCATCCCAAAAATTGTTATACAACAAACAGGTTGGTTTGTTTGAAAAACCTTTGGTAAATGCACATGTGATTGTGCAGGTATTAAAAAGATTGTTAATCAAGAATGTGTGGATTATTGTCTCAACACTACAACACTTTTGGGGTGATGTCATTGTTGTTTTGTGAGAAAATGGGGGTTATTTACCAAGGGCAAATCCTCTTGGCACTACAAGTGCAGTTTCAGTGCAGTTGCAACTGCACTTGTAGTGAAATGTGTTTTTGCATTTTAGTAAATAACAGCCAACAGTGCTTTGTATAATAAGGTTACACAATCACAACATTTTCTGGACTCAACACATTTCTGTCAGGGTCAGCTAAAACAAACACAAGCAGTATATGTCCACAAAGAATTTCTTTTTTGTTTTATTATAAAAAGGCTTCACAGATTTGCTGGCATATTGATAGCCCCCCTACCCGCAAAGAACTCCAGGTAGCGTAACCGTACATCAGGGGCCCTCAGGGAGGGCAAGCCAGGACGGCCACTTTCAAGCGCCGTCAGTGTGGTTTGATGTATCATTCCGGCCTCAGGCCCAACTGAGCCAGCATAGTTGGCCGAATGTTTTCTTAAAAAGTTATGGAGAACACAGCATGCAAGTATAATATGGTTCAGTTTATACTCTGCCATATGGATGGGTGTCATAAATAGGCGGAACCGGATGGCCAGGATTCCAAATGTGTTCTCCACCACTCTTCGGGCTCTGGCCAGCCGGTAATTAAAAACCCTTTGTTCCGGGGTGAGGGTCCTCATTGGGAATGGCCGCATCAGGTGGTCCCCCAGCGCAAACGCTTCATCAGCAACAAACACAAATGGGAGTCCTTCAACATTGTCCTCTGGAGCTGGCAAGTCCAAGCTGCCATTCTGGAGACGCCTGTAAAACTCAGTCTGGGCGATGACTCCACCATCGGACATCCGGCCATTCTTCCCCACGTCCACATACAGGAAGTCGTAATTAGCCGCCACCACCGCCAACATCACAATACTATTGAACCCCTTGTAATTATAATAGTACGACCCCGAGTTGGGTGGTGGGACGATGTGGACGTGTTTCCCATCAATTGCCCCTCCGCAGTTAGGAAAGTCCCACCGCTCGGCAAAGTGGGAGGCCACAGTCTGCCATTCCTGTGGCGTGGAAGGAAACTGTTGAGGAAAAAACAATAAACATTACTATTTTTTCTCAGAAACATGGCAAGCAGATTAGACACAAACATTATGGGGCAACCTCCAGATAGCATTTATTAAGGGGAATTTAACAACGCCAAAGTATAAGGTACACCTATCATATTCCCCCTCCCCCCCTCTCATGGGCCATTTCTTACATTATAGGGGGTGTGTGGAAATCTTGGACAGGTAACCCTCTTCACTTCATTGAGAGATGAATGCCTAAATAATGGGTATTACTTGGAACAGCCCCTCCTTAGTTACACTATTGGCAGACCACTGCACAGGTAAGAAGTGTCATAATACAAAGATATAAATACACACTGTGCACATTTGAGGACATTTGGACATTCTGCTATTACCTATCAAGATAATAATAGGATCCAAAAACTTTAAACAGTACCATTGGAAAGTATACAGGCAGGCCCTTGCACTACATGCTTTGGGGAATTCATCCATACATCTGACCACTGAAGAGATGGGTATAGTGTGTATGGGTTTGGCAAAGTCAGCAGATAGATGATTGAGGATAGATACAGAATTGGGATCAGCTGACTTAGCAGTTGGGGGTTGGGAGGGTTACTAAAAATTCTTTGGGGACACCACCAAAAAAAGCCTCTGGCACTCTGCCTGAATTTAAAGCAAAAATAGCATTTCTAAACATTTTAGGGGGTGTTTGGGGTAAAGCACTACTATGGAGCAGAAAAAATACATTGTTAAGTGACTACAGGAGGTGAATATAGGGCCAGGAGACACCATGCTGGGGAGGTTATTGAAGGGCAAATATGTATGAAGGACCTAAAATAATAATTACATAAAAATCCAGCATGCATGAGAACAAAGGGGACATTCACAGCATGTTACAATCATGGTAATTAGGGAATGAGGAAAGAAATACAATATATTATCAAACATTCAATACAATAAAATGTGATATTAAAGGATAAAAATCTTACCTTCATATACTCCTTCTGCAGGACCTGGATGATGGCAGAACAGGTCTCCGGGATAATGATCCCCAGAGCCTGGGGGGAGATGCCTGTTGAGAACTTTAAGTCCTGCAGACTTCTCCCTGTCGCCAAATACCGCAGGGTAGCGACCAACCTCTGCTCCAGAGTGATGGCTTGCCTCATGCAGGTATCCTGCCTACTAATATAAGGGATCAGCGAAGCCAACAGACGGTGAAACACGGGGTCCGTCATCCTGAGAAAGTTCCTGAAATCATCAGGATTATTCTTACGAATCTCACGGAGCAAAGGCATATGAGAAACTGGTCACGCTGAAGCAACCAATTCTTGGTCCATGAACTCCTCCCCATCCTGTTCATGGACTGGACTTGTGTGAAGGTCAGGACCCCAACACCAAGCCCCCGCACAGCACAAACTCTACAAGGAGTACGCATACGCAACATGGCTAGAAAACGGTCGGCTGCTCAGAACGAAGTAACAGAACGCACTGAAGAACAGCAAGGCCTGTGAAGAGCGACCTGAAAAACAGCAACGAGTGGACAAGTTCGCACAGAAAACTCCAATACGAACTGACTGCATGCACTGAAGAGCAGATACAAACCCACAAGCACAAACTGAACAGCAGAAAATGATCTGAAAACCACGAGTCTGAAAAAGCGCGAATCGTCTCTCACCAAACTTTTACTAACACGAGATTAGCAAAAGGAGCCCAAAGGGTGCCACGCTTGGTTCTGAACCGGCCTTTTCTAGTCTCGTCGTACGTGGTGTACGTGACCGCGTGGTTGGTGATAGGAAATTCCGACAACTTTGTGCGACCGTGTGCAGACAAAACAAGTTTGTGCCAACATCCGTTGGAAAAAATCCTAGGATTTTGTTGTCGGAATGTCCGAATAAAGTCCGACCATGTGTACGCCCTATTAGAGGCGGCTGGGACAGATGCAGAATTGGACTGATGTTGCATCCACCTAGGTGAGTATGATTCTGAAAAAATGAATGAACATTCTAAAAAAAATTCTAAATAAGCTCCCCGGGGGGGGGGGGGGGGTCACAACCACACACCGAAGAACTAGAGGGAAAGACTAGCCCAAAGACCCAAGTCCTTCTGTGTGTGGTGGGGAATCCATCATGACCATTGTGAATGCTACATGTTTACCTGTTTTCTGTGAGTTTTTTGATGTATGAAGTTTTAGACCCAAAGTGACACATATATCCTACTTCACACTGCCCTTTAAGTTAGGGACATGGTTTTAAGCGTTTTTTGTTGCACCAGATTCTTCCATCAATGATTCTAATATAACTTACCCACTCGGAAGTACAGTATTTTTAAATGGTAATGGTGGAGTTTTGAGGAGATTAAGTTGTGTTAGCCTTTTCCATGACAATGTTACTTTAAACTTTGATAGTTCAGCCTGTGTTTTTACGATGCTGGAGTCTTGTGTTTTTAAATAATATTGTACTTATAAAGCTATATTATACCTACAACGTTAGATCTGAATTGTAAATTGTTGTGGCCTGCTCTGAGTCAATATCACATACAAGATGGTAACTCCAGCAGCAGTCCACACAAGGGAGGCCTTTACAGGAAACATTTATAGCTGAAATATGTTAAACGCACATATAATCTTGTGTGAAGATTTTTGTTAAAATTAATGGTCTGGAGACAGAGTCTGCAGTTAGTTGTAGGCAGATAAAATGTATATATTTTTTTAAATAAACAACTCCATACAGGGGATGTATTTTATATTTGCTTATTTAAAGTTCCCATTTAAAGTAATGTATTAATAACAGTTGAAAATGATCAAATAGTGAATAATGTATACAATAGTTTAAGTATAAAGATTTAATTAAATATATATATATATATATATATATATATATATATATATATATACATACAATAATATAAGGAATTTTCTAAAAGCATTTTACATCCCTGGGGATAGAAACAATACATTTATTCACATAAAGGTCAATTGACATAAGGTGATCCACAGCAGGGAGTACTTGGTGAACACTGGCTATTATAAACTGATTTATACTGTTAGTACTTTTTAGCTTATTTCAATAAACTTTACACAAAAGTGTTTGTATTTGTTCATAAAATTGACATATACAGTAATACAGTCTAGTTCATATAAATCATCTTACTTTTTAGTATTATATTTTCTGTCCGTGTTAACCAATTTCTTGGGCATTGAGTCAGAAAAAAATGATTAAGGTAGCTACAAAAATATATTTTTATTTATATTGTTAATGCAGAAAACATAGTATGTTTCATAATTTCTAGCTATTTAAAATGCAGCCAATGCTAGATTCACAGACTCTCCCTTGTGGTGTCTTTGTGTTGTTTCATTGCTATACCTGCTTTCATGCATATGACAGCAAAGAAGAGCAGAACTAAAATCTAAAATAAGCTTTATAGATAATGAAACACACTGAATAAAGGAAGGGTTGTCAAGGGAGCAGTGCAGGAATGCTGGCTGAGCATTTTTTTTTTGTCTGGACGCTAGTAACTCTATGCTTACAATATTATAAGAGGTTGATATGCAAATAAGTAAAAATAGATATTAAAGTGAAAACTCAGGCTAAATAATAAAATACATAGTGTGGTGGTTAGCTCAAATGATGATCACCTTCTCTGGAAAAAAGTTAGTCCAGATGGCAGGTCTTTCTTAAAAGTCTGACTTGTAGCCAGTTTTATTTAAAAGGTTGCATGGAACACAAACAAAACAAATGAGAAAAAAAAACTTGTCATCCTGGCACTAACTAAACTTAAGAGATTCCTATCTTACAGGTGAAGAGCTTCTCCCACTCACAAACTTGGTGTAAACCTTTTACTTTCTCTTACAAAACACTCTCCACATCCATTGCTCTCTCAGGTTTGGCTTCCTGAGTCCCAAGCCAAGTGCAAACTCTTGCTCCAGTCCTTCCTTATTTATACCATCTGCTGCTGTTCACAGGTGAAAAAAAATCTGCTTCGGAACCCACACTGCCAATCTGGTCCAGAAAACCTGGATCGGATTCCAACCTAGTTTCCCACATATGAAAGCATGCACAGTGATACATAGCATCTCTCAACCACCGCGCCTTTCATAATGTCACAATAGTTGCCTGCCAAAGGTATATATTTTCTACACTGTATAGGCAGAAGAGTGAAACACTTATTTTCTGATTAGGCAGTCTAGTTTCCTTGCTCTGAAATACTGCTCCTTTTATCACACCCCCCCCTCTTGTCTGCCCACTGGACAGTAAATCTGTATCACTATGTCTAGCCAATGAGTGTGGAAATTAACTGGAAAGCCAGTAGATCTGACACAAGAAGAAATAATGCCAAACCTAGAAACAGGAGGGGAATCTACTGACTGGCAGAGGTATAGTATATATCAAAAGGGTGGCTGGCCAACATTAGAAATCTGTTAGGCTTATAAGATGATCTTCCATTGGTGCAATGAATATTTGGCCACAAGACTCACTAAATGCAAACAGACATCATATAATGCATTCAAATAATGCATATTGGCATCTTGCAACATTGGTAAGTGTTTATTCCAAAAATATTTGCATTTATTCAAATAACAGACACATCACTGTATGATCAGTCCACCACAGCTGTTCCTCTTCAACTGAGCCTGCCCACAGCAAGAGCATTAGAGAGTGGTGAAGAGCCCTGGCTGCTGGGGAATTAAGGAAAAAGGTAAATATTTCACAATATTAATTACTCGGTAGATAGAGGTAGGGAGGGACTATAGCTGTGCCAATAGAAAAAGGTCAACCAAGTACTAAAAAATGACAATTTATTTTATTTACATATATAGAAAAAAGACATACACATAGGCATAGGCGTGCGCACAGGGTGTGCCAGGTGTGCCTGGGCACACCCTAATCACCTTGTGTGGTGCATATTCCCCCCTGTTTAGACCACTGATATTTCATCCCCCTAAAAAATATTACAAAATAAAATAATTTATTTAAAAATAAAATAAAACTAATGACACTGTCCACTGCTCTACTGACACCATCAGTACATATACACATGCATATGTATTTGAGCTTTGGGGTGCACACCCTAATGCAAGAGGCTGCGCACACCTATGCACATAGGGTATACTGTATATACTCAAGTATAGGTCGACCCGAATATAAGCCGAGGCACCTAATTTTACCACAAAAAACTGGGAAAACATATTGACTCGAGTATAAGCCGAGGGTGGGAAAATGCAGCAGCTACTGGGTAAACAATGCCCATCTACAGCCTCACTGTGCCCATTTGCAGTCTAATTGTGCCCATCTGTAGTGTCACTGTGCCCATCTCTAGTGTCACTGTGCCCAACTCTAGTGTCACTGTGCCCATCTCTAGTGTCACTGTGCCAATCTGCAGCTGTACCTTCCATTAGTAAAACAGTGTGTGTCTCCCGCTGTGTATGCAGTCTGTTCCACCGTCCATTGTAAGAAAGCCCCGCCTCCTCCTCGTCCATACTAGAGGAACACTGATACAATGCTGGGAAACTATCAGCGTTCCGTCTATCAGAGACAAGGAGGAGGCAGGTCTTTCTTACAATGGACAGCGGAACAGACTACATACACAGCGGGAGACACTTGCTGTTACACACGCTGTTTTACTAATGGAAGGTACGGCTCACTCGAGTATAAGCTGAGGGGGGGTTTTCAGCCAAAAAAGTGGGCTGAAAAACTCGGCTTATACTCGAGTATATACGGCACATACATAAACAAATCTATAATTAATGCGGTACATGTAATATAAAAAATAAAACAGGCCTGGGTGTTATAGGCCAGTGATACAGGTAATCAATTCCTACATGTTTCACCAAGGCCTTGGCTTCCTCAGGGAAATGATATAAGCCTGTGCCAAAATTAGAAGGTTTTAGGTAAAAGAAAAAATGAAAAAACATGAGATGACAATACAACTTTGTTTACATTGGATATAATAGAGTGACCATTTATTATTGAATGCATAGCATGGTAACAAACCCACCCATGTTGGAGACCCAACCCGGCAACCCATGTAAGTACCTCCCCACCCCTCAATGGGAGCCAAGCAGGAGAAGGCACCCTAAAAGAGGCAACCATGGCTGCACCAAATCTATGGCTGTAGGGGACAGACAGAGACCTAGCAATCATAATAAACCATAAAAATAATTATGGTATTATGCCACATGGCAAATGTTGGGATAGACAATATCCCAAGACGAGAAGCCCTATTCTCATCTGATAAATGTTATATTCATGGTTTAAAAATCTTTACATAGTGGCACATGGACTTTAGTTTGGGTGTGAATTTCTCATCACTTTTCACAGTTTTTTGTGGTCATTGCACAGTATATATTAGTTTGTACATATATCAATTTTTGAGCGCTGCACAAAATTTTATCTTTCACATATCTCTTGATTTACACTTGTCTTAGCGTTGTGCTGGCTGTTATTTGATACAGGGAAATTGTGAATGGGGCTCCCTCCAGGAAGGAGGTAATGACCGAGGACCCTAATGCTGAACGGTAGCCAAGAGTCAGCACATATGTCGGGATGTGGGGATGCACAGGGTAACTATGGGTGTGTAACATATACAAATAAGTACTGGTAAATGCCTCAGTTGGTTACCAGGTAAACTACAATACTGGATCCCATACTCACATATCAGTTGATATATAGCCATAACTGATGATGCCACCTTAAGCCAGGTTCTTGCCTATCTATACCTAGAACCTTCTAATTTTGGCACAGGCTTATATCATTTCCCTGAGGAAGCCAATGCCTTGGCGAAACATGCAGGAATTGATTACCTGTATCACTGACCTATAACACCCAGGCCTTTCCTGTTTTATTTTTAAATTACATGTACCGCATTCATTATAGATTTGTTTATGTATGTATACCCTATGCTTATGTCTTTTTTCTATATATGTAAATAAAATAAATTGTCACTTTTTAGTACTCATGGTTGACCTTTTTCTAGTGGCACCGCTATAGTCCCTCTCTACCTCTATCTACCAATTTTTACCTATTGGGATGAGGTGCCGTATCTGTTGAGGATCTCCCAGTCATACCCACTCATTTGATAAAATTAGCAATTACCACTTGGGGCACTGCAAGATAATTTTTTTAACTGATTTAAGTTCAGTTTTTTGGGTATAATTACATTATTTTTTTTGGATATTTTGTATTTATTTATTTTTTGCTGTCTGTGCCCCATTAAGGTGATTCACTCTCCCTCTAATTGTTTTAACACCATTGTCACCAGGGATGCAAGTGGATAGGTTAAATCCAAAATTGTGAGTTGTCATGAGAACAGGAATAGAGGGGAAATGTTCCAAAGGGGTACATTTGTTCTCGTGACAACTGTCCAAAGGAAACTTAGCTCACATTAAGAATAAATCCCTTTACTTCCTGTTGAGTCTACAGGACAGGACATGAAGAATAATCTCCATATTGATACAAAGATGGCAACAAACAACGTACAGTTATCAGTTTTAACCCTCCTCTACTCTTTATTTAGATATCAACAAAGAAAATAATGCAGCTCCTCCAAATACAGAATATTACAAACTTAAAGTGTGCGCTATCAACACAGCATTCATAATATTCTATATTTGGAGGTGCTGCATTATTTGCTGCATTATTTGGTTGGTTTGTTTGAGTACTGTATATTTACCTATTGCAAGCTGCCCATTTCTTTTCTTTACAGCTTACCCATTTTATGTTTTATTTATTTAGATATAGATAATAATACATGCTATAAATGAAAATGTTTAGGATATCCTGTTTAACTCTATACAGAATTGACTTTTAGGGTTTGAAATGCATACACTAGACAGAATCTACACTGCCTAGGACTTTTGTGTTTTAGACATATCTGTACTACATCAGGCCACTTCTAAATTCAAAATTGCCTTGGTAATGGTTGATGACAATCAAATGTTCTGATAATTGGCAAGCACTAAAAGAAGATATCTAAAGAATAGTGCAGCTACTGGTGCCTGAACTTTCCAAGTAATATTGATTTTTAATTGTTTTGAGGTTATGACAGGTGTACAAGAAAAAAATTGTAGCCAAGAAAAATATCTCATTCAGTAAATCATCACTCTACGTTATTTTTGTCTTTAATACATGTTATTACACATAAGCATTTAGTGGCAAGTGCTAATTAGGTGCTATCTCTAATTTGTCTTTTGAAATATTCTGTGTAATAACACTATTTTTAATTATGTACTTATTTTACTATTTTTTTGTATCAGCACTGTTAGAATTCAAAAGACCACTGAAAAAAGCAATAATAAATGCTAATTCCTCTGGAAATCTGTGCACAATGATCCTTCTCCTAACTATTGGCCATGGCAATAAAGACATACACATGTGGACAGTGTTGCGGTCTAAATTTTACCATAACCTTCTCCCATTTATCATGCCCCATTCTTCACAAATCCTACTTCCGTGTTGTAATTTTATTTTGTGCTTTCTATTGGTCTGTTCATTGCCTTAATTACATATCAGTTGGGATCTTAAAAGGGCAAGACAATCAAAAAGTTTCAGGTATTTTTACCACACAATAAAATAGCTTCAAAATATAATAATCTTTACTAAGATAAACCATAAATTGAACACCTCTTTGTTTACCATCAAATTATAAATTATTGAAAATAAACCAAGAGTAGTGTAGTAAGAAAAACAAAGAACTGTCAATGGTTTTGAACATTTTTAAAAGTACACTCTACCCAAAATCAAAAAATTATTAACATGTATTATGTGGAAGAGCTACTATCAGATATTTGCCTTTTAAAGCCGGTGCAGCCAAAAAAAAAAAAAAACATAAACAGAAGGAACATAACTTACAGTCAGTAGGATGTATCACTTGTGCTTTTGTTAGGTGAAGTCCTCCTCCTCCCATGCCCCCCACCTCTGCCGCCATAATCTTTCTGTGTGGTGGGGGTTAATAGAACTAAGGGGCTGTCACAGACTTTCATCAAGAGTGCCTAACTATGTCTGCCCTTTCTGCCCAGATCTGACATTCATAGAAGCAATACTACAGTTTCTATGAATAAAGCAGGATCTATGAATAGAGTGGATGGACCTATCAATCATCCATCCATCCTTCATTCATGGATCAATTTCCATTTATAGAATTTGTAGTTCAGCTTTTGTCAATGGTAGAGCTGGGCAGAAAGGGCAGGCATAATCGGGAACCCTGTGACAGCTCCCACCCTTGTATTAACTAGTGGTGCACCAGAAAATGATGGCAGCATGAGTGGACGTGGTAAATGGAATTGGATTTCAGAAGAGTCCCCAGCAGAAGTAACACATCCCACTGACCGTAAGATATGAGCTGCGATTTGTGTTTTTTTGGCTACAATTAGCTAATTTTAGCTAATTCACACTATATGTGGTGACAAATGTTTTACCACTTGGTAAAATGTCTGTCACCACACCGGCACACAAGAAACAATTGTTTCCTATGTGTCCAATTCACACTGCAATGCAGCCTTGCACTGTGGTAAAATGCAGACATGCTGCATTTTATGGCAGCGCAACGGGCGCATTGCATTGTGCTGCCTGACATTGTAGTGAATGAATTCAAAATTTTGAACCATGCACCACACTGCCCCCTAGTGCAGCTGTAAATGCAGAGCGGCCAGAATGGCATATCACTCTGCCTGTTCTGTGTTGTGGTGTGAATTCACACTTACTTTATGTTCAGTTCAGCTGGACAACATAAACAAAACTGGAAATCCTGAAATTGGGAATAATGGACTTTATAGGCATGTATAAAAATAATCACAAATTTTAATGGTTCACATAAAATTATATATATATATATATATATATATATATATATATATATATATATATATATATACAGAACAGTGATTTATAAAAAAAAAAATAGGACACAGTGGTTTTTCCTGGAGAATTTACTGAGTCATATACGTCCTGTGGGGCAATGCTAAGAATATCAAGAAAATGTCCACATTGAGATGTATGAATTCCTCTTGGTTGTTCCCACAGTCCTTATAGATTAAAAAAAAGTGCTCGCTCTACATATTTCGTGACCTGAACTGTCGCTTCCTCAGGAGCTTCAATGTTTCTAGTCAGTAACCACATCCACTGGCTTATTATAGTCTCATTAAGTCATGTGATGGCATTGGATACTACAAAATAAAGCACCAGCACCTACAGTTGTGACTATTTCAAAACCAGCTTGCGGGAGCCAAGTGGATTTGGTCTAACAAGTTGGCTGCTTCTGAGGACTGCTTCTCTTTTGACATCTCTTGACCAATTGGACTATATTTCTTCCTGATCTGGAGCCCAGACGTGGAGGTCCCATACTTTGGTGTTTACACCATATGCCTTGTCGACTCAGTGAGCTTATGCCCATTTGAGTCCTCTTACTCCTGTAAGCCTCCTCACTAACTGGTGGTGGTTCTATTGTCTGTGTCTTTACTTCGACACTGATGTCATGTGGAATTCCACTTCTGGCTACATAATCTGTTTTCACCGTTTATCCAAGGACTGTTATATTTATGGTTTAAAAATCTTTACATAGTGGCACATGGACTTTAGTTTGGGTGTGAATTTCTCATCATTTTTCACAGTTTTTTGTGGTCATTGCACAGTATATATTAGTTTGTACATATATCAATTTTTGAGCACTGCACAAAATTTTATCTTTCACATATCTCTTGATTTACACTTGTCTTATGCCCCGTACACACGGTCAGATTTTCCGATGGAAAATGTCCGATCGGAGCATGTTGTCGGAAATTCTGACCATGTGTGGGCTCCATCGGACATTTTCCATCGGATTTTCTGACACACAAAGTTTGAGAGCAGGCTATAAAATTTTCCGACAACAAAATCCGTTGTCGGAAATTCCGATCGTGTGTACACAAATCCGACATACAAAGTGCCACGCATGCTCAGAATAAAGAAAGAGATGAAAGCTATTGGCCACTGCCCCGTTTATAGTCCCGACGTACGTGTTTTACGTCACCGCGTTTAGAACGATCGGATTTTCCGATAACTTTGTGTGACCGTGTGTATGCAAGGCAAGTTTGAGCCAACATCCGTCGGAAAAAATCCTAGGATTTTGTTGTCGGAATGTCCGAACAAAGTCCGGCCGTGTGTACGGGGCATTAGTGTTGTGCTGGCTGCTATTTGATATACATTTGCATGTTAGCGTGATATACACCAATTTTACTAGTCAGAAGAAGATATTTTAATTAAAATACAAGTTATATATATTAAGGTACAAATGTACATATGTATACACATAATACATTAACTCACAAATAATACAGTGCTTTGACAAAAAGTTTCAACGCTCACCTACGCCAGGGAAATCATGACCGCAAAGGGGCCCCCTCCAGGAAGGAGGTAATGACTGAGGGCCCTAATGCTGAATGGCAGCCAAGAGTCAGCACATATGTCGGAATGTGGGGATGCACAGGGTAAGTACAGGTGTGAAGCGTATACAAATGCGTTTTTCCAAAAATTTCCAACATGGCCGATCACTCAAATTCGAAAATTGGCCTTTGCTGCAGCCCACTAATGGTGCAAAATTATAATTTGGAATTCAACCCATGTATGGCTGGCTCTAATCTGCTTCTGACCATCTTCAAAGCTTCTACAAATTGCTTTTGCATTCTTAGGCCCCATGCACACTTGAATTAAAAAACGCCTATTGGGGTGTGGCCTGGCACCGGACCGAGATGGCTGCTTGAACAGCGTGCTCCGACACCCAGGGCCAACAGAGCAGCTTTCATCAGCAGGACATCTTCGATTCTCCCACAAGGAGATGGCTGGGAGAAGCAGCTCTAGTACCCGCACCCAGCTGGACCAAGTCACGCAGCTGACCTGGACCATTCCGGCGATATTCTGCTCCCAGCAGTCAGACTCGCAGACCTCTACCCAGGCCTCCAGCCACGCTGCCGCTGCCAGTCAGATCAGCCTGCTTAGTTTACCCGATCACCGGGGACTCCCGAACGCCGCCAATTATGTCCCACAGCCACCCTCATTTCTCAGCATAGCAGACTTACAAGCAGTGGCTATGGACATAAAAAGCACTCTGACCGCCGCAATCTCAGACCTGAAAGCGGATCTCAGAGCTGTGGTCTCACGCTTGGAGACAGTGGAATCGGTGGCCATGACGCACAGAGCAGCTATACAGCAGGTACAGCAGGTTTCTGACACACATGCCCAGCATCTCATTGAGATGCATCAGCACATAGAGGATCTTGATAACAGGGGCCGGAGGCGCAACCTGTGAATTAGGGGGATTCCTGAAACAATAGAAGGCTCCCAGTTGCAACCAGCGGTGTGGGCAATATGCAATACAATCCTCCAGACCCAACGATGCTCCCAAAGAGATGGAGAGGTGCCACAGGGCCCTTAGGCCTAAGGGTCGAGAAGGTGAACCCCCTAGAGATACGGTTTGCTGCCTGGTATTCTTCACACAAAAGGAGGACATAATTCGATTAGCCCGCACTCATGGGCAGCTGCAGCATGAAGGCTCTCCCATACAAATTTTCCAAGATTTGTCTACCATTATGCTTCAGCATAGAAGAGAGCTCCGCCCCTTCTCAATGCTTTGCGGGACAGACACATTATGTACCGCTGGAAATTTACTTTTTGCTTAGCTGCGACAGTTGGAAACCGCACAACCTTCTTACATTCACCAGCAGATCTACAAGCTTTCTGTGACACCCTGGGCATCCCTGTGGTTCCTGTACCTTAGTGGTACAGTTCCTTCATGCAGCCTGAACCCTGGATTCTGGCTAGGGATGAGCCGAACACCCCCCTGTTCGGTTCGCACCAGAACATGCGAACAGGAAAAAAGTTTGCTCGAACACGCGAACACCGTTAAAGTCTATGGGACACGAACATGAATAATCAAAAGTGCTAATTTTAAAGGCTTACATGCAAGTGTTTGGGGACCCGAGTCCTGCCCCAGGGGACATGGATCAATGCAAAAAAAGTTTTAAAAACGGACGTTTTTTTAGGAGCAGTGATTTTAATAATGCTTAAAGTCAAACAATAAAAGTGTAATATCCCTTTAAATTTCATACCTGGGGGGTGTCTATAGTATGCCTGTAAAGGGGCGCATGTTTCCCGTGTTTAGAACAGTCTGACAGCAAAATTACATTTCGAAGGAAAAAACCCATTTAAAAATACCCGCGGCTATTGCATTGCCGACAATACACATAGAAGTTCATTGATAAAAACGGCATGGGTATGGATTTTAAGGGGAACAAACGGCGTGGGGTTCCCCCGAAAATCCATAACAGACCCTTATCCAAGCACGCAACCTGGCAGGCCGCAGGAAAAGAGGGGTAGACGAGAGTGCGCCCCCCTCTCCTGAACTGTACCAGGCAACATGCCCTCAACATTGGGAGGGTGCTTTGGGGTTGCCCCCCAAAACACCTTGTTCCCATGTTGATGAGGACAAGGGCCTCATCCCCACAACCCTGGCACGTGGCTGTGGGGGTCTGCGGGCGGGGGGCTTATCGGAATCTGGAAGCCCCCTTTAAAAAGGGGACCCCCAGATCCCGGCCCCCCCTGACGCACGGTGACTTGATGGGACTTCCCTGTGACGTCACAGGGAATGCCACAGGGAAGTCCCGCCATGTCCCGTGCGTCAGAGGGGGCGGGGTCACCGGGTGGCCCCATCCCCCATTATTTAAGAACTATCAGATGAGGAGATGCTGTCACACAGCGGGAGCCTCCCACCATGCCAGTATGGATGCGGAGCGGCCCGGAGAAGAAAATGAAGAAGAGAAGAAGAGAAGAAGGAAGAAGAGAAGAGGATGAAGAAGAAGATGAAGAGAAGAGCGGGAGCCTCCCCCCATGCCATGGGTGTGGAGCGGCCCGAGGAGAAGGAGATAGAAGACGCCGCAGAGGAGATGCTGGACGAGAATGCCGGAGGAAGAACCAGAAAAGCCAGAAGAACCAGAAGAAGAAGAAGATGAAGGAAGATAGAAGAAAGAAGAAGCATTTAAATAAAGGAATTGTCAAAAACTGTCTCTTGTCATTTTTAACATTTTTGACAGTTTTTTAGTGAAATGGTAGGGGTAAGTACCCCCTTACCATTTCACAAAGGGGGGGCCGGGATCTGGGGGTCCCCTTGTAAATTGGGGCTTCCAGATTCCGATAAGCCCCCCGCCCGCAGACCCCCACAACCACCGGCCACGGTTGTGGGGATGAGGCCCTTGTCCTCATCAACATGGGGACAAGGTGTTTCGGGGGGCTACCCCAAAGCACCCTCCCAATGTTGAGGGCATGTGGCCTGGTACGGTTCAGGAGGGGGGGCCGCACTCTCGTCCCCCCCTCTTTTCCTGCGGCCTGCCAGGTTGCGTGCTCGGATAAGGGTCTGGTATGGATTTTTGGGGGACCCCACGTCGTTTTTTTTTTTTGGCGCGGGGTTCCCCTTAAAATCCATACTAGACCTGAAGGGTCTGGTATGGAATTTAGAGGGAACCCCACGTCATTTTTTTAAAAAATTTTGGCCGGGGTTCCCCTTAATATCCATACCAGACCTGAAGGGCCTGGTATGGAATTTAGGGGGACTCCCACGTCATTTTTTTTTTTTAATTTTGGTTCGGGGTTTCCCTGTGGGGAATTCCCATGCCGTTTTTATCAATGAACTTCTATGTGTATTGTCGGCAATGCAATAGCCGCGGTTAGTTTTAAATGGTTTTTTCCTTCGAAATGTCATTTTGCTGTCAGACTGTTTTAAACACGGGAAACATGCGCCCCTTTACGGGCATACTATAGACACCCCCCAGGTATGAAATTTAAAGGGATATTACACTTTTACTGTTTGACTTTAAACATTATTAAAATCACTGCTCCTGAAAAAACGGCCGTTTTTAAAACTTTTTTTTGCATTGATCCATGTCCCCTGAGGCAGGACCCGGGTCCCCAAACACTTTTTATGACAATAACTTGCATATAAGCCTTAAAATTAGCACTTTTGATTTCTCCCATAGACTTTTAAAGGGTGTTATGCGGCATTCGAATTTGCCGCGAACACCCCAAATTGTTCGGCGAACTTGCGAACAGCTAATGTTCGAGTCGAACATGAGTTTGACTCAAACTCGAAGCTAATCCCTAATTCTGGCACAACAAGGATTGACCCCTTGCTCGCAACGCAATCGCCAGAGGTGCCGCAGATCTGTCTCCAACTCCCCGAAGAGATGCCCAGATGACATCACTGACCGGGGCCCCAGATCCTCGCCCTCATCGGCCCACTGAAAGACAGACGGCTGAACCCAAGACAACTGGCTTCGTGAGTAGCCCCGTGTTTCAACCCTTATGCATTCTTGTTGGCACATTGGCCACTACCTACAGTTTTTATCTACTGCCTAGTGTTATAGAGTGCCCTTGGACTGAGACTTATTTGGGTGACTAAGCTCCCATTAGGCTCGTTGTTATCGAACGTGTGACTGCAGTTATTTGTTTGTTGGATCTGGTTACATCATTCGTGACTGTTCTTCATTCACAGGCTGTTGCCTCCTGACGATTGTCTTCCCCTGGTCTGGATCTAAAACATCTAGGCGCTCAAGAGGCCACTCTACCCTGAACAATATATGCAGCTCTTATTCCTGGAATTAATCAGATTTTTTTTTTCTTCTGTTTGTTTTTTGTTTTAGTCTCATCTAGAATATAATGAGCGGACATTGTGCCAAGTCCTTGGGATCAATGGACCTGGCCCAGGTAACCATCTGTGAGTATCCCCTGAACGGGCCGAGTTAAGCCTAAGAATGCCCACATGGGGGAGCTCAGGTTTCCCTAAACATTGCTTTGCTTTCTGACTAATCTGCAATGCTACTTATATACGATAATTCACATTTAAGCTTATCGCAATACTGGCACCTCACAAAGTTTTGAATGACTCTTGCATCACTGTGATAATGCATCACACATACCAGCTGGTGGGCTATGATCTGCTTCGTCTGACCCATGTCATAGCATGGGCCACACAAACCAGAAGATGGGAGATGCGATCCTCTGGATGAGCTGACAGCTTGTCAAAGCTGCCAAAAGGAGATGTCACTGCTCTACTCAATGCCTACTTGTAATCCCTCTCTGGCAAAAAGCTTTATGGGATTCCGGGACCAGCTATTACGGCCTCCTACTCCTTTTTACGGGGAGCTGGAATGCTGGAGGGATAAATCGATGTTTCATATGCCTTTGGGCACTGACATTTCTGCTTGCAACTGCTTCGGGGAGGTGGTTGGACGGGTGGGATTTTCTGATGTTTCAAACGTACCATTTGCTAGTCATGGATGAAAGTGAGCTGAATTTTCGGACAGTCACGAGGGTATCCTGGCCAGAAGCCAGCCTAGTGGTGTGGAGGCCAGGGATCACCGACACCTACCTCTATGCTGAAGGGAGCTAGGGAGATATTGATCCTCGGGCAGCCCGATCTCTCTAGTCTCATATATATACACAGAGTACCCCTACATCAGTTGGGCTGAATAGATGTGGACGAGGAGTGAAATTTGAAGATGTCCATCCTCACCCTTATAGCTCCTGTTTATTGTTTATCCTGTTCACCCTTATAGCTCCTGTTTATTGAAAATGTTCTGTATGTTGATTTTTCTGTACTTGTTGGCCCTGGTTTGTCGATACTAATTGTTAACCCGGTATTAGTCTACTACCCCACCTCAGAGTGGCAGGTTCCCCTTTGAAAGCTTCAGGCTTATCCTCCCCTTATCTGTCCCTGGTCTATTTAGGTGAAATAGAAGGCCTGTTTAAACCCCCGGAAGTTACTCGGCGAGGTTTACCTCCTCGCTCTCTATAAGGAGCTCCTCCTCCCCCTTCTTTTTTTTTTCTTTCTTTCTCTCTCTTTCTCTTTTTCCCCCTTCATTTTTTTCTCCCGCTCTCTCTCTTTCCCTTCCCCTCCACTCTCCCCTGTTCCTCTTTCTGCCTCCCACTACCCCGCTACACCCTTCTTATCTTATCTCCTCGCCTCCCCCTTCTCTTCTCTCCCCAACTGCTCTCTCCAGCCCATCAAAGCTCCGGTTGTCTATTTATAGGCCCACCTTAGTGTACCTACGCTATAAAATTTGCCATGTCATTTAATTTGATACGCTCAGCGCCTCTCACACTTAAGGTATACTCTCTGAACGCTAAAGGGCTAAACATCCCGGAAAAACACAGCAGTATCATTGCAGAAGCACGCCGGCTTAAAGCTCAAATTCTTTTTATCCAAGAAATGCACTTTAAATCGGACTCAGCTCCACGTTTCCAAAATGATTATTATTCCACGGCTTACCATACCACCTGCCCTGAATCTAAGACTAAAGAGGTATCAATTTTGCTCTCTAAAGGGCTATCCTTAGATGTCAAGAACCAACTGCTCGACCCCGAAGGGAGAATTATTTTCCATTCTGAAGAGCCTGTGGGGAAATAGATCGGTAACATTGGCTAATGTGTACTGCCCCAACTCAAAACAAGTTACATTTCTCAAGGAAGTGTTTGCAAAACTCACACTCTTTCAAACGGGGCTTCTAATTTTGGGGGGTGACTTCAATGTACCTCTTGACCCCCTAATAGATACCTCTACTGGCAATTATTCCCTCCCCTACTCTGCCCTTCACCAAATTAAACTTCAGTTTGCATCCCTGACGTTACACAACACCTGGAGGACCCTTTACCCCGAGACAGAGACTACACTTTTTTCTCTTCCCCACACAACCGATACTCAAGACTGGACTACCTCTTTATAACACAAGCAGACTTACCTTGTCTTCATAGTGCATCCCTACTATTTCCTGAAACAGTAACCTCCACCAAACTTTGGAAATTAAATGCATCTCTTCTCGCGGATCCTGGGGACCCAGCAGCGCTCAGACAAGAGATAGGGACATTCTTTGCCCATAATGATACGCCAAGAGTCTCTCCCATTACACAATGGGAGGCCCACAAATGTGTCATTAGGGGCCAGCTGCTCTCAGCCTCGGCCCGGAAAAAAAGGAACGCCAAGCCCTGGTGCTAGTGCTGTCCACTAAGATACGTATCTTGGAGGCCCAGCACAAACGTACCTTGGCACTCAATACATCACAGGAGTTGCCGGAAACGGGCACACTTTATGAGAAGAACTTTTCAAAAAAGCACGCCGACGTAATATTTTATATCAAAAACTCTTCTTTGAACAAGGTAACAAACCAGGTAGGTTATTGGCTAGAGCCACTCAACAGCGTAAATTAGCATCCACGATTCATTGCATTATAAACTCAAAAGGCAGGACACACTCCAAAAACGAAGATATAGCACAGCAATTTCAGTGCTTTTACAGCAACCTATATAACCTGCGCTCTGGAGACACGAACCCTATTGCATTTCCTAAATGCCAGGAATTAATTAGAGACTTTCTGAGTAAACACAGCCCCGCAGCATTGTCATCAGATGACTCCCTGGCTTTAGAAGCTCCCTTGACCACAGAGGAATTTCTAGCAGCCCTTAAAACTATAAAACCAGGCAAAAGCCCAGGCCCAGATGGCTTTACGATCCTGTACTATAAGACCTTCTCAGACATACGCCAAGCTTTCTTAAAGCATTTAATTCATTATCCACTGAACCCTGTAGATCAGAAAGATTGCTTGAAGCCTATATATCAGTTATTCCCAAAGAAAGGAGGGACCCTGCCAAAGTCGCCAGCTATCGTCCAATATCCTTGCTCAATGTGGACATCAAGCTTTTTGCCAAAATTCTGACAAATTGCCTGTCCCATCACATACCAGCCTGGGTGGACCTGGACCAGGTGGGGTTTGTCCCTGGCAGAGAGGCCAGGGACAACACCATTAAGGCCCTGAATCTCCGCAACTGGCTCAGCACTTCCCAACAAGAGGGTTTTTTACTGGCAATGGACAAGGAGAAGGCGTTTGACAGAGTGGCCTTGGACTATACGGAAGCAGTTTTTACCTCACTGGGGATCAGACCCCGTATGCGGACGTTTATGCTTTCACTATACTCTAACCCCACAGCTAAGGTCAAAGTCAACGGCCATCTGTCGGACGCCTTTTCCATCCGTGATGGAACCAGGCAAGGGATGCTCCCTATCCCCCTTGCTGTATATACTTACGTTAGAACCTCTCCTCCGTTGCATCCGAGCTAACCCAGATGTTAAAGGCATAAAGATACGGGACCGAGAATTTAAGATTGCGGCCTTTGCGGGAGATGTTAGAGGGGTTTTTAGACTAGGCGATGGGGGGGAGGGTCCAGAGACAGTGATAGCCAGTGCGGAAGATATTCCAGAGGGTAGTATTGGGGGCATTAGTGGTAGGTTAACCAAAGCACAAAAACACAAGGTGAGTATAGTAGCAAGTCCTAGTTGCAATCTTGAAACACCCAATACGAGGACAATATGCGACCGGTCTAAACTATGTGGCATGTTCACCAATGCCAGGAGCCTGGCGGACAAGATGGGTGAACTAGAGATGCTGTTGTACAAGGAGGATTTGGATTTTGTGGGAATTTCAGAGACCTGGTTCTACAGCTCTCATGATTGGCTGGCAAACATTCAAGGGTATACCCTATACCGCAAGGATAGAGAGGGTAAAAAAGGGGGAGGGGTATGCCTATATATCAAGAATAATGTACAAGTGAATGTGAGAGATGACATCACTGAGGGGGCTAGGGAGGAGGTGGAATCTTTATGGGTAGAGCTCCAAAGGGATGAAGCTAAGGGGAAAATAATACTGGGAGTATGCTATAGGCCCCCTAACCTGAGGGAGGAAGTGGAGACGGATCTCCTATCACAAATTGAATTAGCAGCAAGGATGGGAAGTGTTATCATAATGGGGGATTTTAATTATCCAGACATAGACTGGGCGGAGGAAACTGCGCATTCATTTAAGGCTCGCCAGTTCCTTAGTGTCTTGCAGGACAATTTTATGGGTCAGATGGTAGACGCACCAACTAGAAATAAAACCTTACTAGATCTACTGATTACCAACAATACAGACCTGATAACAGATGTGGAAATACGGGGCAATTTAGGTAACAGCGATCACAGGTCAATTAGTTTCAGTATAAATCACACAAATAGGAAACATGAAGGGAACACAAAGACACTGAATTTCAAAAGAGCCAACTTCCCTAAACTACAAACCTTGCTAAAAGGCATAAATTGGGATAAAATATTAGGAAAAAAGAATACGGAGGAGAGATGGGTTTGCTTTAAGAGCATATTAAATAAGGGCATTAGCCAATGTATCCCATTGGGTAACAAATTTAAAAGAGCGAACAAACATCCTGGATGGCTTAACTCCAATGTAAAAATGCATATAAAAGCAAAGGAGAAGGCCTTCAAAAAATACAAGGTTGAGGGATCATCCACAGCATTCAGAATTTATAAAGAATGCAATAAGAAATGTAAGGGTGCAATTAGGATGGCTAAGATAGAACATGAAAGACACATAGCGGAGGAGAGCAAAAAAAATCCCAAGAAATTCTATAAGTATGTAAACAGTAAAAAAGGGAGGACAGACCATATTGGCCCCATAAAGAATGAGGAAGGACATCTGGTTACAAAGGATGAGGAGATGGCAAAGGTATTGAATTTTTTTCTTCTCCTCAGTCTTCACGAGTGAATCGGGGGGCTTCAGTAACCAAAACTGCAGTGTTTATCCTCATGACACAACACAGGAAGCACCTACATGGTTAACAGAGGACGGAATTAAAATTAGACTTGAGGAGGCGTGGCCTGGCTGCACTGGAAGATGGCTGCCTGAGATCTTAGCTCCTGCCGTTGCCTGACTCTACAAAGCACCACAGGAGGGAATCTAAAGCCAAAAGACTTCTGTCACAATCCTGAAGATGGGGACAGCATCCCGGACCTCATCAACCTCGAGGTCCCGCTCTCCCCGCGAACATACGGGGAGCATAGGCCAAAACATCCCGGAGATGTTCAGATCGCAACGAAGCAACATGGCGCCTACCCGCCACAATGCCTCACATACTTCGGAAACACAGATGTCAGGACCCACACTAGCGCCGCTCACCTCATCCCCAGCGGTGACAAGCGCACAAAATGACCCACCGCAATCTATGCTCAGCATACAAGATTTGAAAATGATTGCCGCTGACATCAAGGACACTCTGTCAGCCGCCATTGCGGACCTACGTCTGGACATTCAGTCACTAGGGAACAGAGTGCATGAAGTAGAACAGACGACGGCCCAACATGACACGGTCCTCCGCAAGGTGACGAGAAAGCTGGACACACACACCCTGCAGCTGAGAGAAGTACAAAGGCACGTTGAAGACCTTGACAATCGCGGACGCCGCCATAACCTCAGGATCAGAGGGATGCCTGAGGCAATTGATTCTGAGCAGATACTGCCTGCAGTTACAGAGCTCTTTAATGGCCTCCTAAACAGACCTCGCCAAACGCAGATTGAGATGGAAAGAATTCATAGGGCATTGCGCCCTAAGGGAAGAGAGACTGACCCGCCGCGGGACATCATCTGCTGTCTAGTGGACTATAAACTAAAGGAGGAAATACTGCGACAGGCCAGAGACAAATCTCAACTACAACACGACGGACGACAGATCCAGATCTTTCAAGATCTTTCTGGTATCACCCTTCAACACAGAAGAGACTTAAAGCCTCTTCTCGAGGTACTACGAGCCAACGGCATAAGATACCGATGGAAATTCCCTTTCTGTCTCTTAGCCACACATCTTGGCCGCACGGCAATGCTAAGAGTGCCTGAGGACATGCACCAATTCTGCTACACCCTGGACATACCTTTAGTCGAGGTGCCCAATTGGTATGCGGAATTTCGACACGCAACAGTCAGAAGACACCAAACCCCAGCAGAACCGATGGATACGCATGACATGCGACATGACAGGAGACGCTCGACATCAGGTAACAGATCACGAGCTACACGTCATGACTCGCGCTACGGATACAGCCCCTCCAGCTCTCCGCGCTTTAGAAGAGCCAGAAGGGATAACTGACCCGATACTCTCCCTATAGCAGTCCTTTAATCCGATAGATCTTGAGTCGGATTAAAGTGAAAATCTAACTTCTCAAAATCTGTTTCGGCCCTTTCGGTTGCCTCTTGTTAACTGGTTGTATGACTGTTTGACTCTGTTCATAAATCTTCATCGGCGTAGCTGTCACTGATCACCTTGGAAACCCGTTTGTTCCAACGAAGACATGTAAGAACGCACTCATACCTACACTGCCGCCTACATACAGCATTCGCTATAACAGCTGAGACTATTTGCAGCTGTCACCCTTCACAAGTCACCTACACCAAGGGACCCACTGCAAGATCACAGCATTGCCAAATACCACCGCTCAGGTGCTGCTGATGCACAGACTGCTCCACCATATGGCTAGTGGATTTTAAGCGTTCCATATACCTTTCCTGAAGATCCTGAATACAGGATGATCTATTACGCAACAAGAACAACTCGGATGGAGACGAGATCATTGCATTTGGAGACAAAGGATGAACATGACCTTTCCACCGCCTACACATAGTACAATATACAAGCAAACTCCCCAAATATGAACATCGGTTTAATACATCAAATTCTGATCTTACGTTCCTGGAAGCCCTCATGCTAATGACTTCATATCCCCGGTGATCCTACGCATCTCCTACACAGCTCAGAAGAGAACAAGAACCCGTACCCTTCACTTTTAACAGGACACTGCTGTCTTATTCTTAGATGTGTTCAATTATCACTTTCTTTACACAGATCTGCTAAAAATTGGACTTTGGTAAGGTATCAGTTATACTTATTAACCACAAACAGCAAATATCCTTCCCAGAGATGCATACATAACATCCTATTAGAATGCATGTCTCTTTTATGGCTACCTTTAATTATACATCAACCCTTAGGCACCATAGATTAATTCCAGGTAGATGTCCACTTGCAGCCCTCCCACCCGTCAGTACAAACACTACAGTTTACTAATTCTTTCCATGTAGCAACACAATCCGCCGCATAGTTGCCTTACAAGGTATTTTATGCCCTTCAACATCACTCATAGCCTCCTTAGCAGCACGTCACATGACACCACAAACCCTAGAATTCTACAGGGATAGTTTACATACCGCTCATAATCTTATCCATCCAACAGGGTGATCTATCTCTCACGAACAAACTGCAATACACGGTCCATTCCGGTTTAGCTAACAAAGCTGAATGCAGATCGCCTAGATGGCTGGTACACTTAAATTGAACATCTCTCCTCCCCGTCCATACACCTATGCAACGAATCACTTGATATTGAGGATGAGTCCACTAAGACTTATACATGTGATGTACCACCGAGGTAATGATCAAATCCAGCATTCTCATATCAGATGCTAAACAGCTCTAACTTGCCTGTGGTACAAAAAGAAAGAAAAGGGAAAAAAAAAAAAAAAAAGAGAAAAAAAAAAAAACAATACAACACCCTACTCCTTGGATTCTCCAATAACACGTCCAGTAAAATTAGACAACCTGCTATAAACAAACATCCTAGATGGAATCACCCTATTAAATAAACCGGCGGCGATTATACATGATAAATCTGCACACACCCCTACACAGGGAAAAACCACTGCCATACGCCTCCTACTGCACGATATAGCAGGTTAGGACAACATTTTGAACAACAGACAGAGGTTTAGGCTTAGTTTATTATAGTACTGTTAAGATTCTTACTGGCGGCTTTAATTATCTTCAGTCTGCCTGCATCTTAAATATTGCTAATACGAAATAACATACAGTAGGCTATACCTATACAGAAATCGACCTTGATTGCAATGTTCTATGGTTTCAGAAGGGTTTATACTCACTTCTCATTATCTTTGGTCATCCTGCCACACATGTCTTATTTACTTATATGTTTTCTCAGAATTAGTGGATAATTATATATTCTTTTGGATTCTCCTGTAGCATGACTCTTGACATGTGTAAGTAACCATCAGTCATCTCCTGACTAGCAATTGTATCTCCTCAATGTACATTGACTTATCCTAATCTACTCGCCGCTTTCACCTATTTTATTTGTTTTTCTTTCACACCCTTATACTACCGCTGCTTCCATGCTCATCTGTTCACTCCCCCCGGTTCCGGGGTCATGTGACAGGTTGCAAGACACACAATCTTTGTTTCTCAACCTATGATCTCCCATAATTTTAAAACTCCTTATATTCTATACACTATTCGTACAAAATATATCCCTCCCAATATATAGATTTTTTTTTTTTTTTATGCACAAAACCCTCCACTACCTTACCTTCAGAGCAGGTTACGGCGGGCATACCTATGAGTGTATTGATCTCCTTTGTAAGACAGTCACTGACCCCCAAACGGTACTATTAAGAATTACAGATCTGACACCAGGTCAAATCCTATTGCCTTCAAACCGTACACATTACTTCCTCTATAGAGTAGAAGAGGTTAATTATTTACCCCCCTCCCTTACCCTTGTGTTTCGACCCCTATTCACAGACGGTTTACACGCCCCTGACCAAGCTTAATACAGTAAATAATTAGAACATTCTTTGAAAGCACACTCAAACTCACACATAATTCCTATATCTACGGACATCCGTTTTACTGCCATGCAAGCCAACAATACACTCTCGTCTCATCTCAAGGTAAAATTTTGTTCCCTGAATGTCCGTGGACTTAATTTGCCTGAAAAGAGATCTCAATTATTACACTCCCTAAAAATAAGTAAGACTCAGATCGCCTTTCTGCAGGAAACTCACTTCCGAACTGACAACATCCCAAAGCTTTACAATCATCACTACCCCACCGTGTTTCACGCTTCCAACAAAGAAGCTAAAACAAAAGGCGTAGCAATCTTACTAGCAAAAAATTGTCCGTTAAAAGTATCAGCAGTAAAGAGAGACACCTATGGCAGATATATATTTCTTAAGGGAACTCTCCACAATTCTCCTATCACGCTGGCCAACCTTTACGCCCCGAACAAAAACCAGGTTTCATTTTTTCGCGAAACTCTTCAATTACTAACCGAATTTTGCTCTGGAATACTTATTGTTGGAGGAGATTTTAATGTGGCCTTATCACCATCCCAAGATTCATCCACCGGCGCATCCTCCATGCCTTACAGAGCCCTAAAATCTATTAAAAAACAACTCCAAGACCTGTCACTCCACGATTCTTGGAGAACATTACACCCCAACGGGAGAGATTTCACATACTACTCGGCACCACACAACAAATACACGAGAATTGACCATTTTTTTATATCACAAACTGACCTACCATTACTGTCCAAGGCCTCAATTGACCCAATGGTTATCTCCGACCATAACCCGATATCCATTACCCTTGACTTTCCCACATACCGTCCTAGAAACAGAATTTGGCGCCTTGATAACTCAACATTAACGGACATCGACATCACCCAAGAACTTGACAAATGCTTACAACACTATTTTAAGGAAAACGTTCCTGGGGAATCGAAACAATCAAGCATTTGGGCGGCACATAAATGTGTAATACGCGGGGAAATTATCTCGCTCACTGCCAACAAATTCAGACTAAAGAGGGAACGTCTTGCAGCCCTATACGCAAAAATACACTCATTGGAAAAGGCTCACAAACTTTCACTAGCCACAAAATCACTAATTGACCTCACGAAAACCAGAGAGGAGCTCTTAGCAGAATTAGGTAAAACCTTGAAGCGCAAATTTGTTTTAACACAAAAACTATTTTACGAATTTGGAAATAAATCTGGAAAACTATTGGCCAAGGCATTACAAGCAAAGAAAGCATCACATACTGTACACACGATTAGAGATTCCTCAGGAACAAATTTTTCCACCCCGGCGGAAATCGCCAACCAATTTGTCCGATACTTTTCGGATCTATACAATCTACCCACTACTACGGAAACAAGTCCCAACACTGAAAGAGAAAATGCGTTAAGAGATTTTCTAACTCATTACTGCCAGACATCCATCTCTCAAGAAGACACAGAACATCTAAACCGCCCCATTACTACAGATGAAATCTCCAATGTACTGAAACAACTCAAGCCAGGCAAAAGCCCAGGCCCGGACGGTTTGACTGTGGGCTATTACAAAACTTTCCAAACGACACTGATTCCTCATCTCACCAAGACCTTTAATGAATTATCTTCCTCTCCCCAAACAAACAAAGATTTATTAGAAGCACACATCACACTTATACCGAAACCCGGCAAAGATGAGACATTGGTATCTAATTACCGGCCTATTTCTCTCCTTAACGTCGACATGAAAATATTTGCAAAAACTCTAGCCAATCGAATTCTCCAATTCCTACCCAACTTAATTTCACTAGACCAGGTCGGATTCATCCCTGGCAGAGAAGCCAGAGATAACACTATAAAGGCTATCAATGTTCATCACTGGCTCTCAACATCTTCCACACAAGGCTTTTTCCTATCCCTTGATGCGGAGAAGGCGTTCGACAGGGTGGCGTGGGACTACATGACTGCAGTTCTACAGGCTATGGGATTTCCAACTCTTTTTATCCAAATGATTCTAACGCTATACGCTTCTCCCACAGCCAGAATCAGAGTCAATGGTCATCTGTCGGACGCCTTCTCCGTGTCTAATGGCACCAGGCAAGGGTGTTCGTTATCCCCGATTCTTTTTGTCCTTTCCCTAGAACCCATATTGCACAAAATTAGGACCAACCCCGATATTAATGGCATCGAAATCAAGCGCAAACAATATAAACTTGCAGCATATGCAGATGACATCCTCCTCTTCCTCTCTAACCCTTTACTTTCGATCCCTAACTTATTGAAAGACTTTACCCTCTTTCACAAACTATCTAATCTGAAAATTAATTTCTCTAAATCTAAGGCCCTCAATATTTCCTTACCACCAGAGACAGTCTCTCTATGCAAAACCAACTTTCCTTTTAGCTGGGCACCTCACTCTCTTACATACCTAGGCATCCAAATCCCAGCTAAGTTAAATGATTTATACGATAAAAACTACTCTCCATTATTACAAGTCATAAAAACCGATCTCAACAAATGGTCTTCGGGTCACTTTTCCTGGTTTGGGCGCATAGCCATTTTAAAAATGAATATACTACCTCGTATATTATATGTCTTACAAACGGTCCCAATTAATTTACCACCAACATTCTTCAAAACGTACAAAAAACTTTGCAGAACCTTTATCTGGGCCCGCAAATCTCCTAGAATCAGCTGGGACAGAATGACTCTTCCAAAACTTAAAGGTGGACTAGGCTTGCCTGATATACATAAATATTATACAGCATGCCATCTTACTAGAGTAATTGATTGGCACATACACACACACTCGAAAGATTGGATCGCTTTGGAAGACTCATGTGACAATATCCCTTTATCCAATATCCCATGGCTTAACAATAAGGTCATTCCTGGAGTTTATTCAAATCACCCGCTCATAGGACCTACCTTACATAGCTTCAAAACTGCGTGTCAATCCCTCAAGCTAACTCCTACACCAGGCCCAATGACTCCCCTGACGAACAACCCCGACTTTCCACCGGGAGTCCAGAGAAACCACACTACATACCATACCACTGCATACCCGCTGAGAGCCCATCACTTCTTCGACAAAGGTTCTTGTATTCCATTTTCGGCTCTATCTACACGGTACCCAGACAGAAACATTTCCCTTTTTCATTTCCTACAAATAAGACATTTCCTACGGGGCAATTCACTCACATCGCAATGGTCCAGAGACTTGCACCCTATTGAATCCCTATCCACTATGACATCCCCTCAAAACCACCTAATCTCTACTGTATATTCCATGCTATATGGGGAAATCAATCACAAAGATAACCCAACTAATCAGAAATGGGAACGTGAACTTCAAATTGACCTTTCCCCTGAAGACTGGGAAAACATATACAAACATACCCACAAAGGCTCCATAAACATTTCTGCGCAAGAAAACAATTTCAAACTGTACTCGAGATGGTACCGGACTCCGGAACGAATCCATAGCTTTAATCCTCACATTTCGCCTTTATGCTGGAGATGTAACTCTGAAGTGGGTACCCTCCTCCATATTTGGTGGGAATGCTCACTTATTAAACCATTCTGGGCACAGGTACACAGTTTGATATCTCGAATAACCACATACACACTAGACCTGTCAGCAGCTCAATTTTTACTACATCACACAGCCCTGCCACAATCCACATACAGGAAGTCCTTAGCACTTCACCTCGTAAACGCAGCCAAACAATGTGTCCCTCTATATTGGAGAAAGATCAACCCACCCAAAATTTCCGACTGGTTACAGCGCATAGATAAGATAGCAGAAATGGAAGACCTAATTCATCAGGCCAACGACAATCCCACAAAATTTCGCAAAACTTGGGCATGTTGGCTACACTTTCGAGAATCCTCGGAATTCCAATCACTTCTTCTCGACCCGCCCCACAGACACACAAGGGGACTTAATGGTTCCACTACATGAAAGTGCTGATTTAAGATACAATCCGGAGAACCACGAGATACACCCGAGTCTTGGCCGTATCAGTTTTAATCCACTCTTTTTGAGTTCTGCACATATCGAGTAATTACCCCCTAACTCACCTCTTTTTCTCATACACACAACATGCAAGGAAAGAGAACTAATCATACCTCTACCACTAACAGTCCTCACCTCCCTCCCTCACAATTTAGAGTGTAACCGTCAACACTACCA
The DNA here is from genome assembly GCA_037952925.1 of Lithobates clamitans. Lineage (NCBI taxonomy): Eukaryota > Metazoa > Chordata > Amphibia > Anura > Ranidae > Lithobates > Lithobates clamitans. Next base: position 5,902,019 of record JBBGZY010000079.1, read on the forward strand.
TCTTCCCCCTCCCCACTTTCTACCCATACCCCATTGTAGCTATAAAAATTCTAATCCTAAAACAACACCTACGAAACTCCTCGATAATGTCTATGTGTCCAACACTAAAACGCCTTATAATTAGCAACCACTACCTCACCCCCCTTGCACAGTTTGTTCCCAAGTAGGGTGCTTGGGTTGGGTGAGGTATAACGTTGGTTCACATGACAAACTTGGGACACTATAAGTAAAAACGAAAATATAGCCACTTAGTACTGCATCCAAATTATCTTAGATAAACTGGATCTCACAGACTACACAGAAATATTTCAAGAGTTCTTCTTCTATGACTTAGATAGACATGTTCTTTACCACTGTTCGTGTAAGGACATACTTGGTTAACTATAATTTTACTCCATACTGAGATAGTTTTGAAATGCTCAATGTCTAAACTTATGATCGAATGTAAATGCTCCATTTATGTGCATGATAACATTCTGTATCACCTGTTATTTGGTGTTATCTTATCTTACTCAATAAAAATTTTATGAGAAAAAAAAAAAAAAAATTAGACTTGAGAAACTTAACATTAATAAATCACCGGGACCAGATGGCTTGCATCCGAGGGTACTTAGGGAACTCAGTCAGGTGATTGCCAGACCGTTGTTCCTAATTTTTACAGACAGTCTATTGACTGGAATGGTACCAGCTGATTGGAGAAAAGCCAATGTAGCACCAATATTTAAAAAGGGCCCAAAAAACATCCCTGGGAATTACAGACCAGTTAGCCTAACATCAATAGTATGTAAACTCTTGGAGGGGATGATAAGGGACTATATACAAGATTTTAATAATAAGAATGATATCATTAGCAGTAATCAGCATGGATTCATGAAGAATCGTTCTTGCCAAACCAATCTATTAACCTTCTATGAGGAGGTGAGTTGCCATCTAGATAAAGGAAGGCCCGTAGACGTGGTGTATCTGGATTTTGCAAAAGCATTTGACACAGTTCCCCATAAACGTTTACTGTACAAAATAAGGTGCGTTGGCATGGACCATAGGGTGAGTACATGGATTGAAAACTGGCTACAAGGGCGTGTTCAGAGGGTGGTGATAAATGGGGAGTACTCAGAATGGTCAGGGGTAGGTAGTGGGGTTCCCCAAGGTTCTGTGCTGGGACCAATCCTATTTAATTTGTTCATAAACGACCTGGAGGATGGGATAAACAGTTCAATCTCTGTATTTGCAAACGATACTAAGCTAAGCAGGGCAATAACTTCTCCGCAGGATGTGGAAATCTTGCAAAAAGACCTGAACAAATTAATGGGGTGGGCGACTACATGGCAAATGAGGTTCAATGTAGAAAAATGTAAAATAATGCATTTGGGTGGCAAAAATATGAATGCAATCTATACACTGGGGGGAGAACCTCTGGGGGAATCTAGGATGGAAAAGGACCTGGGGGTCCTAGTGGATGATAGGCTCAGCAATGGCATGCAATGCCAAGCTGCTGCTAATAAAGCAAACAGAATGTTGGCATGCATTAAAAGGGGGATCAACTGCAGAGATAAAATGATAATTCTCCCGCTCTACAAGACTCTGGTCTGCCCGCACCTGGAGTATGCTGTCCAGTTCTGGGCACCAGTCCTCAGGAGGGACGTACTGGAAATGGAGCGAGTACAAAGAAGGGCAACAAAGCTAATAAAGGGTCTGGACGATCTTAGTTATGAGGAAAGGTTGCGAGCACTGAACTTATTCTCTTTGGAGAAGAGACGCTTGAGAGGGGATATGATTTCAATTTACAAATACTGTACTGGTGACCCCACAATAGGGATAAAACTTTTTCGCAGAAGAGAGTTTAATAAGACTCGGGGCCACTCATTACAATTAGAAGAAAAGAGGTTTAACCTTAAACTACGTAGAGGGTTCTTTACTGTAAGAGTGGCAAGAATGTGGAATTCCCTTCCACAGGCGGTGGTCTCAGCGGGGAGCATTGTTAGCTTCAAGAAACTATTAGATAATCACCTGAATGACCGCAATATACAGGGATATGTAATGTAATACTGACACATAATCACACACATAGGTTGGACTTGATGGACTTGTGTCTTTTTTCAACCTCACCTACTATGTAACTATATGTTCTACTGTTTCTTTCTTCACCGCTCATGTCCTTACCCAATCTTCTGCAAATTCTGGAGCACTTCAAACTCCCGTCCAATCTAAAAATCAACTACTCCAAATAGTTTGCGTTGAATGTGTCATTACCCGCGGCACTGGCCAAGCAATTCTAACTTAACTTCCCCTTTCAATGGAAAGCGGGAGCCATAATCTACCTGGGCATTCAAATTCTGGCCGATCTAGCAGAGCTTTATAGCAGAAACTTCCAGACGGAATTACAAAATATACGCCAAGATCTCCAAAAATGGGATCAAAAAATGGGATAAATCCATTATCTCCTGGTTTGGATGAGCGTCCATCATTAAGATGACGATCCTCCCCAGGCTGCTTTACAAACTTCAAACACTCTCTATACGCCTGCCACCTTCCTTTGGTGCAACAAACCCCCACGGATAAGCTGGACAAAGCTGGTGCTTCCTAAGGCATGCAGAGGAATAGGTCTCCTGGACCTGCAATGCTATTACTGGGCACTACATTTAGCGCGAATCATAGAATGCAGGGTACATAGCTGGTGTAAAGATTGGGTGACCTTAGAACACTTGACAATGAATTCGGACATATGCCTTACCCCTTGGCTCTCAAAAACACACGTATCCCCAACTGCGTTAACTCCCTAGTTGGAGCCACCCTTCAGGAATTTGACAGGGCCTGTGCTACCCACGCAGTCTCGGATAAATTCTGCCCAATTACTCCTGTAAAAGGCAACCCGGATTTCCCTAAAGGCTTATCTAGGGCCTTTCTGAAATCCGAGTGGCCGCACACAGAAATGCTGGCCAAACACTCTTGTCAGAGAGGCCGATTTATGCAGCAAACTGAACTTGCTGAGCAGTCTGGCACAGGTTCATTACCTTTCCGGTCCTATATCCAGCTTAAACACTTCCTGGATGATTAATCCCGCAAAAAGGGCTTTACGAAGACCCCTACAATTATGGAGTCCCTGTGCTCTCGCTCGACCCCACATAGTCATGTCATATCTATGCTCTATGCTTACATGTTCGGGGAGTCTTCCGCACTTCTACACTCTGAGCGTTCCTTTTGGGAATCTACCTTGGGCTTAGAGATAGATGAGAAGAAATGGGACTGCATACATTTGTACATTCACAAAGGGTCCCTGAATGTCTCTGTTCAGGAAAATGGGTACAAACTGAAAACCCGTTGGTACAAAACCCTGAACATAGTCCATAAGTTCTCCCCTTCTGTCTCTGATCAGTGCTGGTGCTGTGGCAAAGCACAGGGCATGTTCTTTCATATTTGGTGGGACTGCCCGACACTCCAACCTTTCTGGCATAAAGTGCACAAGCTAACAACAATGGTGTCTTTACTCCCGCTCCCCAGCACAGTATCTTCTACATCTAACTAAAATTTCTAAAAAGCGGTACTTTAAGTTGGTTGCAATGCACATGATTAATGCTGCTCAGATGTGTATACTAGTTCATTGGCGGTCTTCATCCTCGCCTTCCATGGCTGAATGGTTTGCTCATATTAACTGAGTCACTGAGATGGAAGAATTGATTTATACGGATGCAGATAACATTGCCAAATTCACTGCTACATGGGAAGTCTGGACAACCTTTAAAAGCTCTCAACCATACCGAGACCTGATAGAAAGCGCAAACTAATATCAGATTGAAGCCATATTGCCCCAGATCCTAAATACAGATTCAGGCTCACGCTAATGGCGTAAAGTACCTTAGTGATTTAACTGTTGGATGCTGGAGAGGGTAGTTGGTGACTTATGCACCCCCTCTCCGCATTAAGCTCTGCTCTCTTCCTCACCCCCTCCTCCCCCCACTCCCCCCCTTTTTTATTATCCCACACTATCCACCCCCCACCCCCTCTCTTTTTGGCCCCCTCCTCCCCCCGCCTTTTTCTAGCTATGTCCCCTTTTTCTCCCTTTTTTTGTGTCTTGTTTTGTTTTATCTCTCCTAGGATTAAATCACCATTACCCCATATACGACTCAACTAACTGTGTAGAGACATGCCTTGTTGAAATCTACCTGTATAACTTCTTCATCGGGCTAATGGAGCCACTACTGCCTATGGTATATGTCAAAAATTATTTTTCTGTTCAATAAAGTCTTTATGGAGTAAAAAAAAAAAATGCCTATTGTACAGGCATTTGACTTTTTTTTTCTCTAAGAGCCCCTCTATGTTGACCTAGGTGCCCATGCACACATAGGCGGTTACAGAAGTTTAGAGGCAAGGTCATTTGAAGGCAGAAAAATATAAATATAATATGTAGTCTTGCGAGCAACTAAAATACAATTTGAGTTATATATGCAAACAGCAAGTAACACACCCCAAATATAAATGTGCAATTAACACCTTCCCGACCGGCGCACGCCCATGTACGTCGGCAGAATGGCATGACTGGGCAAATGGACTTACAGGTACGTCCATTTGAATTCCCAGCTGTGCCATTGCGTGCGCGCCGCCGGACGGGAGCTCCTTGAGTCGAGTCGCGGGTCCTGCTGACTCGATCGCCATGGGGATACCTGCGATCGCCTCATGGAGAGGACGAACGGGGAGATGCTGATGTAAACAGCATCTCCCCGTTCTGCCTAGTGACAAGTGTCACTGATCACAGCTCCCTGTCATCGGGAGCAGTGATCAGAGTAATGACACTGCTAGCCCATCCCCCTACAGTTAGTAATCACTCCCCTAGGACATACTTAACCCCTCCCCGCCCCCTAGTGGTTAACCCCTTCACTGCCAGTGTCATTTACACAGTAATCAGTGCATTTTTAATCGCACTGATCGCTGTATAAATGATAATGGTCCCAAAAATGTGTCAAAAATGTCCGACATGTCCGCCCTAACGTCGCAGTCACAATAAAAATCGCTGATCGCCGCCATTACTAGTAAAAAAAAAATTATTAATAAAAATGCCATAAAACCATCCCCTATTTTGTAAACGCTATAACTTTTGCGCAAACCAATCAAGCGCTTATTGCGCTTTTTTTTTTACCAAAAATATGTAGAAGAATACGATCAGCCTAAACTGAGGGAAAAAAATGTTTTTTTTTATATATTTTTGGGGGATATTTATTATAGCAAAATGTAAAAAATAATGCATTTTTTTCAAAATTGTTGCTCTTATTTTGTTTATAGTGCAAAAAATAAAAATAGCAGAGGCAATCAAATACCGCCAAAAGAAAGCTCTATTTGTGGGGAAAAAAGGACGTCAATTTTGTTCGACCGCGCAATTGTCACTTAAAGTGACGCAGTGCCGAATCGCAAAAAACGCTCTGGTCAGGAAGGGGGTAAAATTTTCCGGGGCTGAAGCGGTTAAACTCAAAACAAATAATGCTGTGCCAGTGATAATAAATGTATCCAACCACTTAGTGTATCAATTCTCCTTTGAAAATATGAGTGCCAACATAATAACATGTGAATATACAATAATATGATGCATTCATGTGTATCCCTTCTTGTAATTATATAAATCCTGTGCTTGAGTGCAGTCAAATATTTAATTAATGAAAATGTCAGAAAAAAGTTGTAACTTGTATCTATTCAACTCAGTGCTCCCCTATAAGAAATGCGCTCACCTCACAGAGTGTGGCCTCACACTTAAGATTGGTCAAATAAAGCTTTTTAGTCACCCCGGACTAACAGATCATGCTTTCCTCCTCATTGCTCCATTGATGTGCCTCCATTATGACTCAATATATATGAGAGAAAAAGAGCTCCAAATAGTGCTTATATCGTTTTTAAACAATATTCAATTTATTAAAAAATGTGCAAAGAGCTCACATTTAAAAGGTGCTCCAGTGCACCAACTGTATACAGCGTATATCATATAAAACCACGATGCTACAGCTACTTTGTGCCTCTCCGTGAGAGATGCAAAAGCGTCTTGCCAAACCAATCTGCCCCTCCCCTACGCGTTGCATCACAGGGTCTCGTGACTCATCAGGGAAATCCCTTACTTGTGGCTTTATTTTAAAGGGAGAACAAATTATAAACAACAGCCATTCACACAAGCCTTTACTTCTTTAATATTACCAAAGGCTTTACCGCCACCTTTTTCCAGTGCTTTGAAACTGTCATTACAGGCCTGGGTAGTACATAGTTTCTTGGTACCCAAAAAACCCAAACAGAAAATTTAGACAGATGATTAAAAAATCATGTGCCTGGCCAGGAAATCAACAAATAAATGCCCCTAACATGCAGGGGGCTTTTTTTAATTAATGTTTTCCTTACAGGTTTACACTTCTTTTGCCCAAGATTAACATATTTTTCCCATTGAATCTTGATTGAAAAATGTGTGAATCTTGGGTAAACTACTGATAAATGCAACCTTTAGCATAACCTTCAGGCTGGGTTCACACTGGTGCAATCCCAGACTGCACCACATACCTATGCACATCACATGCGATGTCTGTGCAGTACGAATTCAGCCATACAGTTTGTATGACTGAAATCACATTCGTTTCGGACCAAAATGGTGTAGGATCCTTTTTTTCTGCACTCGAATGGTGCATGGGTGTTCAGAGCCATGCAATCCGATTCCATCCGATTTCACAGTTCGCACTGCGTTCTGTGAATGATTTGGTGGTGTCATTAACTTTATATTGACACCCACAGCAGTTTGCAGAGAACAGTGTGAACTGCCTTAAAGTCAGATGAGATTTGGGAACCCGCACAGCAAACCCAGCCTTAATGTTAGGCTGAGAACTGATCATGTGGTCAGCGGTCGGGATCGACCCCTTACTCTGATCTATGATCAGCCAAGTCTCCTTGACTCACTGATCACAGAGTGAACCACACCTTCCCCGTAGGGGGCGCACAGGCCGCTTGAGCATGAGAGGATGTACATGGACTCCCTCCCAGCAATTTAGGCCCACACTGTAGCTGTCATTCAGCTATAGTGTAGGTGGGAAGGGGTTAAAGAATAAATAAACCAAAGAACAAAAATGTAAAATGTTGCAGCTTATAGTCCTTAGCTATAGAGACTGTCTTAGTTTTCTTTTTTTTCAAGCTAAGAACATTTTCAGTAAATACAGGAAAAACTTGCTGTTCTTACAAGAATCTTGCTGTGCTTGTCACTTTCTGTGAGCTGCACAGAAGAATATTTTCTTTCATAGCTATCTTTTGTAATATAGCAGTTGTCCTGCCCACATGTAATGGAGATGAAGAGATTTGGGCAAGTTTGTAGTCCATATTAGGAGAGTAGCCTAGGGTGACATAGCCACAGGAAGTGTGTTGTTTGCAGGATTGTCAACTGAAAATAAAGCAAATAAGTTTGAATAAAGAAAACAAATGCAGCCACTACACCAAGGACTAGTAAGCTGCAATATATTACACTTTTGGTACAGGGTTTAGATATACTTTGACAGATCAGAAGGGGGGAAATATGATATATATATATATATTTTTTTTAATGTTTAAGCCTTAATTATTGATAACATTAAACATTTATGATGCACAAATCATGAATGTAAACTCACAAAACAAGACCGAGGCAAGTGTAAACATCATTTTGCTTAACCATTTCCCACTCAACGACATCATATGACGTTGTCGACTTTGAGTGAGGATATCTGAATGATGCCTGTAGCTGATTCCCTGCACTGTAAGAACAATCATAGTGGCTGTTCAGAAGCTTGATTATTCTTACTGGCAGCGGAAGGGGATGTCCCCTGCCCTCTGGTCCATGCTGGAAGTTTACCATAGAGAATCCAGCAGGGCCAGACGACCCCCGGACATCTCTATGATCTTTTGGAGGTCAGGCACAATGTTATGATGTCATGCCCGGCCTATGCATTTAAAAAATGCCGCCGCCTCGGCTGGAAAGCCAGGATCATTTTTTTTTGTTTTTTTCCAGGCTTACCAGCCTAGAGGTGAGATCTGGGGACTTATTGACCCCAGATCTCGCTGTAAAGAGGACCTGTCACATACTATTCTTATTACAAGGGATGTTTACATTCCTTGTAACAGTAATAAAAGTGATCAAAAAAAGTAAAAAGAAAATGTCAAAATAGAAATGTAAAATAAACAATAAAATAAATAAATAGTTTAAATGCCCCTGTCCTCGCGTGCTCGCGCACAGAAGCGAACACATACGTAGGTCATGCCCACATATGTAAAGGACTGTCAAACCCCCACATGTGAGGTATCGCTGCGAACGTTAGAGTGAGAGTAATAATTCCAGTGCTAGACCCCCTCTGTAACTCTAAACAGGTAACCTGTAAACAAATTTAAAGCATTGTCAAGTTGGATTTTAAGTACCGAAGTTTGGCGGCATTCCACGAGTGTGCGCAATTTTCAAAGTGTGACATGTTAGATATCTATTTACTTGGTGTAACATCATCTTTCACATTATGCAATAAAATTGGGCTAACTTTTCTGTTTTTTTTTTTAATGCATGAAACATGTTTGAAAAACATATATAATGTTTGGGGGTTCTGAGTAATTTTCTAGCAAAAAAAATATGATTTTTACATGTAGGAGCGAAGTATCAGAATTGGCCTGAGTAGCAAGTGGTTAATTTCATCCTGGCGGCAGTCTACATTGCCCAGTGTAGATAGCAGCATGGCTGCAGACCAGGCCTGATAACACCATGGAAGGCAGATCTTTTATATACCCATCTGATTTTAAGTTGTCAATGTCATGCACCATAAATGGTGATTTCTATACTACACTAGGAACATAGTCCAGTCAGAGCCTGAATAGTCTTGCTCATCCCACTAACCTATGCTATTCTATGATAGGACATTGTGAAAAACAAAATGTATCTATTTGTGTCTTCCTGTTTCAAAATTCTGGTTTACAGACATATTAGGCCCCTTTTACACGATCGGACCGTTCAGATCCGCCTGTCAGTTTTGACGGCCTGAACGGGCGCTCCATGTTAGCCTATGGAGCGACGGATGTCAGTGGAGACATGTCCGCTGACATCTGACCCGGTCCGATCCGCTAAAAGCAGACGGATGGCCCTACGTTCCAGGTCCGTCGCTGGCGGAGCGGATCGGGTGAGATCTGACGAAAACGGACATGCTGTCTGTTTTTGTCCGATTCCTCCATAGGTGGCAGCGGCGCCTGACAAGCCCCTCCTTGCTCAGTGAGCAGAGAGGGACCTGTCATCCGCCGGCTCAGCGGAGATCAACGGACTGATCTCCTGCTGAGCAGGCGGACCGAGGCGGGCTCCGTGGAAACGGAGTCCGCCTCGTGTGAAAGGGGCCTAACTGTCTGTCTATACTGTAAAATGTTAACTGCAGATAGAATGAATGTGAAAACAAATTTACACTCACTTAGGGTTATAATGGCACTTCTCAAAACACAGGAAAGAAAAAGGCAGAGGTAAAAAGTTTTATGCACAGACATATTTTTTGCCTCTGTATTAAAAGAGCTAATATGTTTTAAAAGAACAGTTTTCCTTTAATTACACAGGGCAAATATATTCATGAAACCACAACAATTCATGGGATGCAAGCAAAGTATTTTGTGTTTGCAGTTGACTTTAGCTCTTTTTTAGAGTACTAAAATTTTCTCAGCACAAGAAACTAAAACTAGCTAATAAAAATCTAAAATATGTAAAAAAGACAAAGTTCATTCAACAAGCTTGTCATAACTGTATAATATAGGTGAGTGATTTACTTTTAAGATATAAAACCATGATGAAACGTGTTGAAAGGCATAGAATCCATAATTTAATATTTACTTCTATTATTTTGCCAGTGCTCGGTTTTATGTTCTGTGAAGAAATTTTTATGAAAATATAGTGACTCAGGAACATCTGGCAAGCATATATTCTTTACTACCAGAGCCTCTTGACACGATTTAAATCAAATCACATATGTAATGGTGCTTTTAATACATTTTATGTATGTGACTATATTTCACTGGTGGCATTTTCTAAACTCATATACTGTGTGAATAGACATTTGATTTTCGAAAATTCGATATTTACTACTGAGAAAGGGAAAGCCATTTTCTTTTCTCTTACCTTGCAGCGTCTAATGAGACTGGAACTGTTCACAATTCAATGATGACAACTTGTTATAATTTTCAAACATAGCCTTGGCTCTCTGGCACAAAACTGTGAAGAGCAATAGTCCAAGTATATTGTGTAATCTATTTAAGCAACAAGGACACTAAGCTAGCTGATGCAGGACTCCACTATATCTGAAGCAGCATCTCTTCAATTGCAATATGAATATATGTTGTAATTAGGAAGGAAACTACAGTTTGTTCGGTACTATAACTGGTAAAGGGATATGTAAATGTAAATACATCTGGAGTATTGTGTTAAATGATTGTGTTGTTACTGAATATAACCTCATATAGCTACTAAGGCTCTGTTTTAACTGTTATGCACTTAAAATGCATACTCTATGGGGTTGATTTACTAAAACTGGGGAGTTCAAAATCTGGTGTATCTGTGCATGGTAGCCAATCAGCTTCTAACTTCAGCTTGTTCAATTAAGCTTTCACAAAAAAATGGAAGCTGATTGGTTCTATGCAGAGCTGCACCAGATTTTGCACTCTCCAGTTTTAGTAAATCAACCCCTATGCCTGTTTGGTGTTCGGTAAACAGCCAAAGTAAATGGGTTTTTTGCCCACCCACTGAATTGAACCTCTGGCTGCAGCAGGAAGTAATACATTTAGAGAGTGATAGGTGTCCCGGGAAGCTGCACATCAAGTCAAAGCCTGCTGTGTGTTAGTAAATAGCAGTCTCAGTCTGGGCCCCCACCAAGCCATGCCCCCAACGTGTTTCATTCCACCCATCAGAGCTTACTCATGGGGATCCCCATTGATTGACTTGATGTGCAGGTTCTGGGACACCTATCACTCTCTACCATTGCCTGGAGCATAGACAAGCTCCCTTCCCAGCCAGCACTCACAGTGGTGGGCACAGGACTTCATTCCCAAACAGCCTGAGTGGCTCACACACATATCTTGGTTTGCAGTGAGTACATTTAACAACATTATTACTTTTGTTGCTAAATGTGACAGTTTCCCACTCACACTGATTGTTAGTGGTCTGGAGGCTAACAGCTTCCTAACAACCAGTAAAGCATCCCTGCCCAGCCTATTCAGATGTTACTTGCAGATTCCTGGCTGACAGGTGAATTGAACCCCTTTCTCGACCAGGGTCAAAACAAACCTTAATGTCCAAGACTAATTTTGCAACTTTGGCATGTGTTAGTATAACCGTACATATCATCACAACTACTTGGTGTATCCAGGTGGAATATACCTTGTCTTTTGTTTCAGGACAGATTGGGCTTTCGTTTGGTGAGAAATGTTAATGGATAGTTCCTGTTTTTTATTATTAAAAGTTAAACTAGCCTATAATAGTAAAAAGAATTTTTTTTTTTAAATGAAGTCTTATATTTTTATGCCATTACCAAAACACACCACCAAACACATTCTGCTACTCATGATTGCAGCAATACCCTATATGTGTGCATCATTTGTTCTATGTACCCGTAGTAGTAGTATTTTTTGGGGGAGGGCTTTGTCCTACTCAACCATGCCTACTCTGACACTAACACTCACACTTACACTAAATATCAATCCTTTTTTCTTACCTAAAACACACTGGACCTAACACTGCTACTAACTGACAGTAACGCTGCCACTAATTGCCATTAGCTGATACTTGCACTGCCGCTAACTGACAATGACACCACCTGGTACTGACACTGACACTAACTGACACACAGAGACTAGCTGCCAATAACTACCACTAACACTGATACCTATGCTGCCACGAGCACTGACACCTACACCCATTAAACTAGATAAAGCACTGAACTAGCTAATCTTTTTTTTTTCTTTATGAGACCTTTTGTTACAGACATTTCCTCCAGCAAGGAGGAAGAGATGCATTGTAACTGTCTGTATATGTCTGTTGTTTTTTTCTCCTCACAGAGAACATTGGTGGGCTACAGAATGAATAATCACTGTGAAAGCCAGTCAGAGTCTATCACAGCAATCATGTACAGTAATCAGGATCCGGTACCTGGAGCTGTCACCAACAGCCCGGTCTCAGTGCTGGTAGTGTGTGACCTAGTGTACTTCTAGTACAAACAGAGGAAAACATAAATGTGATGCCTAGAATTATTACCCACTTCCTGGAAGCCACATATATGTGTTACATGGTCATGAAGGGGTTAAACAAAGATGCTGGGATGGTGGTTCACATCTGGTCAATGGCTATAGTTATATTTGGTCAATTACATTAGTGATCATCCCTGCCTATTTGTTTACTTTCACCTGCTAACCAGGAATCTATCATTCTGTTAGGGGTAAAGATGAAAACAGAGCTTCTTGGCATGGTGGGTCAATAAGCATTGCTCATTGTAATTGACAATTTTATTTTATTTTTTTTGCAAAAATTTAATGAATACATAAAGCTGAACTCCAGTAAATTTAAATAGGCTCAAATTGCTGCAACTGTGTATTAGTTAACAAACCCTTTAATGCAGGGGTCTCAAACTGGCGGCCCTCCAACTGTTGCAAAACGACAAGTCCCATAATGCATTGCAAGACTGACAGTTAAAGGCATGACGGGACTTGTAGTTTCACAACAGCTGGAGGGCCGCCAGTTTGAGACCCCTGCTTTAATGTATTTTTTTTTAGTACAAGCAGCATAAGTATTTGAATTTGACCTGGTATCTGCCTCTTGCAGGCCTAATACAGAAGATTTCAGGGATGAAGACACAGTTCAAGGTTCCAATTATAAAATAATTATAAAGGGCGCAAAAGACAAATATTTAAATAAAAATACACAGTGTTATGCCCCGTACACACGGTCGGATTTTCCAACGGAAAATGTGTGATAGGACCTTGTTGTCGGAAATTCCGACCATGTGTAGGCTCCATCCCACATTTTCCATCGGATTTTCCGACACACAAAGTTTGAGAGCAGGCTATAAAATTTTCCGACAACAAAATCCGTTGTCAGAAATTCCGATCGTGTGTACACAAATCCGACGGACAAAGTGCCACGCATGCTCAAAATAAATAAAGAGATGAAAGCTATTGGCCACTGCCCCGTTTATAGTCCTGACGTACGTGTTTTACGTCACCACGTTCAGAATGATCAGATTTTCCGACAACTTTGTATGACCGTGTGTATGCAAGACAAGTTTGAGCCAACATCCGTCTGAAAAAATCCTAGGATTTTGTTGTCGGAATGTCCGAACAAAGTCCGACCGTGTGTACGGGGCATTATACAATTAATAAAGTGCATTAACAATAAATAGATCTGGAATGTCCATAACAAACACTGTGATCAATTCTTCTTATGTATGCTCCAACCTTGAGCTTCTAAACTGCAATGTGCTCCAGAATCTCATATACAAAAGTGCTGCACGCGAAAAGATAATAGAATGCCTTGGCCACCAAGTGACCATAAAGAATGTATTTGTAGAAATCTCCTTGTTTCATTGGTTTAACCCCTTCAGGAATCTCATCACAATCAATCATCCATATGCGGGAGAAACCGGATCCCAATCCAATATACAATGGTATATAAATGAAATTATTCAAACTTATGTATCCTCTACTGCATGTGTCCAACTTTCATCATATGATTCTATGGAATTGGCTCCGCCACAAAGAGCCACAGAAGGCAGGAATAGTGTAAAATTGCTTTTTTAATTGCTTAAAATTATAGCACTTACATAGTCCGGTATAAGGCACAGCAAACTCTAAAGCAGTTCTAGGACAAGCAGAAGCAAGTCCAATACCGCTATATGACTCGCGGCTCGTGGCGTGCATCTCAGCTACCCGAGCAGAAGTGGAGGGTTCCTGTTAATATGCATGTCAGGCCTCACTTCAGTGCATTTCACGCTCAAGCCCATGTCATCAGGAAGTAGGTCTGACGTCATTTTACCGGAGGCTAAATACTACCAAAACAGACGCCATTGGTAGGAACGAACTCAAATAATTTTCAAAAAAATCTAGGATTTCAAATTGCCAAAAACAAAGAGGCTTCTGCTTACCCTTTGAACATTATAGAGTATTTACATAAAATCAATATCACCAAAAGCTTTTTAATATTAAAACCATAATCACATCCAATTAAATTCAACTCCATATAATATCTGAACTCATGCACAAAATACGAAGGCTTCTGTAAATGGGCAACAGGGGAGAAGGTGGGCATAAATGATGTGTGCAGTGCTTATCTCTCACTGCCTCAAGTGTCTTCTTTGAGAGACGCATAAACTTTCCATATATGAATGATAGAGATAAGTCTAGGAGGTGGTAGGCACCTCATTGGACTTAACTCATAGTATACCTACACTATTTACAAAGTTGCTGAATTACTGGAATTCAGCTTTAAATTAGGTGGATTTTATGTCTACCTAGATTTCAGCTTTTGAAAGAAAGCTTGAATTCCCTAAGACATATTTCTTAAGACATATTTCTTGCTTATCCACAAGGGTATTTCATTTTTTTTTTGCCATAAAAGGTGATTTTATTTATATGTTATTGCATACATTTGATACTGACTCCATACATCATATACAATAATAAGAACATTGAGTTAGGGTTTACTAACTTTATGGTATCTTATTTTCTTTGCTACAAAGTAAAGTCAAACAGGTATAGTAGTGTTGGCTGTATTCTACTGATAACAGCATTAAGTGTGTGTTTGTGTGTGTGTTTTATCAAAGGGCCATCACATCTGATTCTTGGTCTTGCATCCTGTTGTTTTTAGTTACTGACATTCCTTGTCTCAGGGCCTGACTGTCACCATGGCTATTATTATATGCATTTCAGCACAAACTTTGTTTCATTGTGGCAAAGTTGCTTTTTGGTATTTTCATTTGAAGTAGCAACCCCTTTAATAACTTCCTTATATAAACTAGGTTGAATTAGTACCCACTTTGGGATATTATGCAATAAAGTTGGAAAATGTTCCTTTTTTGTACATCTTCCTGCATTTGTTTTATAATTTTACTTTAGCATCTACATGGTACTAAAAATACTTTTACATCAGCATCATATATTATGGATGGTTACAGAATAAATAACACATGCTGTACTACCCCTCATTCTTTTCACTTTTCAGATTAAATATTGTATCTATCTTCTCCATTTGGTGCATGAAATATTAAATAGTGAAGACAGAAAACACTGGGCCAAATTACAAGTCTTGACATGTCAAGGGACATAGAACAGGAAGATAAGAAAAAGAACAGCTTAATTGGCAACGAGTGGTTTTATGGCTGGTACAGAAATGATAAAGTATTTTATTTTATATAAGGGCTTATATACATCTATATACTGCTAGAATAAGCATGCATGGACTCACAAATCAGAGGTGTAAGGTAATTGTTTTAATAATAGTAATTTGGATATGGTGGGCTCTTTTGGTGACTGCATTACTTTGCAAATAACATAAGCAATAACTCTAATAAATTATACATTTCACTTTCTATAATGTCATTACTATTGTTTAACTTCCTGTATTATGAAGACTATATAGCATAATATATAGCTACATGACAAGATTTGGCTGCTACCCAAACTGCATAGGTAGCTGTGCGGCATTATTACTCTGGATATTCTGGATTTCTCAAGGAATAATTAAAGACCAATTTGATGGCTAGACATATTGTGATCTATAGTGATCAGATGGCAATTCTAACTAGTGTTTGGCATATGGTTCGGCCCGAGCATGAGTTTGCAGGGTGTTTGGTAGGTGTTCACCCCACCAAACACCCTGCCATGCACTGCCATGCACTGCATTCTTCGCCCTGATTGGCAAAGCTTTGCCCAATCAAGGTGCAGTGTAAGCTGGTTGTTAAGGAGCCTTAACAACTGATAAGTCATCACCAGCTTTCAATGGGTTTTCCGCGCTGACAGCTAAATTTAAAAAAAAATATTGGTTAAAATAAAACAAAAAAAAGCCAAAATTAAAAAAAAACGGTGTGGGGTCCCCCCCAAAATACATACCAGACTCTTCTCAAGGCATGCAGCCTGACAGATGAGGAAAGGGGGGGACGAGCGAGCACTCCCCTCCTAAACCATACCAGGTCACATGCCCTCAACATTGGGACATGGGGACATCATCAACATGGGGACAAGGTGCTTTGGGGTGGGAGGGCAGAGCCCCCCACCCCAAAGCACCCCCCATGTTGAAGGCATGTGGCCTGGTATGGATCAGGAAGGGGTGTGCTCATTGTCCCCCCCTTTCCTGACCTGCCAGGCTGCATGCCCAGATAAGGATCTGTTGTAGATTTTGGGGGAGGCACACGCTGTTTTTTTTAAATTTTGTCTTGGGGTTCCCCTTAAAATTCCCAAAGGGTCTGGTATGGACTGGGAGGCGATCCCCATGCCATCTTAAATTTCTTAATTTTTTTTTTTTTTCCAATAAAGCTTTATTTTGTTAAATCCATACATAAATGTAGTACAGAAAAGTACGGTATTAGATAAAATGATAACAGTGTTATACAGAGGGAACAATCAAGAAAGTACAACGGTATATTTTAACAAGTAGTCACATATAAAACTTTGGAATTGTTGAAAAACACATTACATCTTGAGTGTGAGTTTATGGGATTACAGATGAGTGGGGACATAAAATGTAAAGAACATATATCAAGGCAAGTAAGATATTTTGTAAACATGTTGATCTTTAGGAGCAAAAAAGAATAAAAAGGAGAGAAGATAAAAAAAACATATTATAATAAAATACCAATGTATAGCATTAGTATATGGATCAAAGATTTTCATTAGATTATGTTTGGGATAACCGTTGATTACTATGTCTGTGTGAAAAAGTAAAATTAATCCTGGCACATGGTGCCCAGATGAAGGATAATATTTGTAGATTGAGATATAATCATAGCATACAACAATAGATAACTATCATAGGAAAGTGTTGAGTAAATGTGGATCAAAGTACAGTGAAAAGTACAAAAAATGTAGAGGAGACTTCTTTCCAGTCCCTGGCTCAGCCATGGGTCTAACGGGAAGTATCTTTTCAGAAGAACCATGTCTCAGGAAGGTGTCAGAGAGGTTACCTGGTTGGGCGTCGGTGCGCGCCGGGGCACGTTGGTGCGCGCATTCCTGTGCGTGCTGGGGCGCATGCTTCTGGGGGCACGGCGTGTCTAGACTGGCTGGCCGCATTGTGCATGGTGGTGCTGGTGTGCGCGCCGGTCCGGGCAGGGGGCCATGACCGAGTCCGGGCAGGGGGCCTCCCCATGGATGAACTCTGTAGGCACCTAGCGGGCCTCACCCAGGCAGTCAAAAGCCTACAAGAAGGCTATACCAGATTAGAGGGACAAGTCCGGGCCCTCTCAGCATCTCCTCAAGGAGCAGCGTCTGCCGGCCCTTCAGCAGCACCCTCTGTAGTAATGCTCCCCCCGGAGCCCAGGGTACCCACACCCAAAAAGTTCTTTGGAGAACGTTGCAAGTACCGGGCATTCCGCAACGCATGTGAGCTGTATTTTGCCTTACAACCCAGCACGTTTTCTCTGGAAGCCACAAAGGTGGGGTTCGTCATATCACTACTGACCGGCGAGCCTCAAACTTGGGCTCACCGTTTACTGGAGCAAAAATCCAGATCTCTGGATTCCTTGGATGACCTCTTCCTAGCAATGTCTCAGCTATACGAGGACCCCCAACTAATGGCTACTGCTGAAGCCGCTTTGCACTCCCTGCAGCAAGGTCGCAGAGCGGCCGAAGACTACGCCATAGAGTTCAGACGTTGGAGCTCTGATACAGAGTGGAATGACGCGGCCTTGTGTCACCAATATCGGTTGGGGTTATCTGATCCCCTCAAAGATGAACTGGCACGTGTTGGGATACCTCAGACGCTGGATGAGCTCATAAACTTGTCAATCCAGATCGACCGCCGTCTGAGAGAGAGATGTTCAGCGAGGTCCGTTAGCCACCCACGTCCCACTTGGATGTTGCCCAGGGTTCCTAGTGCTCTGAATCAAGTTCCTCCCGCCTCTTCTGCTCCAGCCACAGAAGCTCCAGAACCCATGCAGCTCGGTCTGCTCCGTCCATCCCTGACCCTAGAAGAAAAGACGTGCAGACGTACGCTCAATTTGTGTCTGTACTGTGGAGAACAAGGACATTTTGTGAGGGCCTGCCCCAACAATAGACGTAAGTGCCTGCCGTCCTCTTCTTTATGTGCACCTGTCTTACCCAGATCTGGTAACCATTTGACACTTTCTGTTATGTTACAGCTTCCTGGAAGGAACATCCCAGTACCGGTCATTATTGACTCAGGAGCATGCAGCGGCTTCATTGACCGAACCTTTGTTTATAACCATAGTATTCCTCTCCAACCCAAGGCCCAGGGACTTGCAGTATTCTTAGCAGACGGTTCCACCCTCAGCTCCGGACCAGTTACCCAGGAGACCGTTCCCTTACATCAGGAACTCTTACGCCTGGATGTCATCTCCTCTCCCCTCTTTCCAATTATCCTTGGAATGCCTTGGCTGCAAGCTCACAATCCCAGCATTGACTGGTCCACATGAAAGATTCAGTTTCTCTCCAATTACTGCAAACAACACTGTCTACTGGGAACACCCATTACACCATCTCAGTGCCTTTGCTTAGACTCCGATACCAAGCTTTACCAATCCCTTCCCGAGCCCTACCGGGATTTCCTGGATGTGTTCAGCAAGAAGGGGCAGAGACTCTCCCGGTACACAGGCCCTATGACTGCCCAATAGAACTCTTACCTGGAACTGAAGTTCCCTTCGGAAGGATTTTTCCTTTAACTGAGCAGGAGCTGGGCACCCTGAAAACCTATATCGATGAAAACCTAAAGAAGGGATTCATTCGCCCCTCCACATCTCCTGCAGGTGCGGGCATCTTCTTCATTGAGAAGAAGGATCACTCCCTACGTCCCTGCATCGACTACCCGGAATTAAATAAAATTACCATAAAAAACAGATATCCGCTACCCTTAGTACCTGAACTGTTTCAAAGATTGGGGTCCGCTACAGTTTTCACCAAGTTGGATCTCCGCGGAGCCTACAATTTGATCCGCATAAGAGAGGGGGACGAGTGGAAGACGGCTTTTCGTACTCGATTCAGGCACTTCGAGTACCTCGTCATGCCCTTTGGCCTGTGTAATGCACCAGCCACCTTCCAACACTTCGTTAATGATGTCTTCCGTGACTTTCTGGACCTGTACGTCATAGTCTATCTGGACGATATTCTGTTTTTTTCCGCTTCCCTGATCGACCACCGCAGACATGTACGAAACGTACTTACCCGACTCAGGCAACATGGGCTTTATGCCAAACTCGAAAAATGTGAGTTTGAGCTCCAATCTATTCAGTTTCTAGGCCTGGTGATCTCTCCCGAGGGTATCAAGATGGACCCTCAAAAAGTATCCGCTATCCTGGATTGGCCTGCACCTGTAGATAAGAAAGGAGTACAGCGCTTTATTGGCTTTGCCAATTTCTATAGGAAGTTCATCAAAGGATTTTCTTCGATAATAACCCCCATCACTGAACTCATCAGACAAGGGACCCGGTTTTGCTGGACTCCTAAGGCGCAGCTAACTCAAGGCTTTGTTTACCTCAGCCACTATTCTTAAACATCCCAATCCAGCCCTACCTTTCGTATTGGAATTTGACGCATCCGATATTGCGGTAGGAGCTGTGCTCTTGCAAAGACAAGGTGCCAAAGCTCTCCTGTACCCTGTGGGGTTTTTCTCATGTAAACTTTCATCTTCAGAAAGGAATTACGACGTGGGAGATCGGGAACTTATAGCCATCAAAGCAGCTTTAGAAGAATGGCGTTATCTTCTGGAGGGTGCTGCTCACCCCATTTTGGTCTACACAGACCATAAAAATTTAGAATACCTGAGATTGGCTAAAAGACTAAAACCTCGGCAGGCCAGATGGGCACTTTTTTTCGCGATTCCAATTCCACATTACCTACAGACCCGGATCCAAGAATGTCAAGTCTGACGCACTCTCTCGCATGTTCCACGACTCAGAAAAAGCCCTACCTCCAGACACCATCCTCCCTTCTGGGAATTTCCTGCTGCTTCAAGAAGATCTTGTCTCTCAAATTAGACGGGCCTCTATGGGAATGACACCACCTGCTAAAGTTCGTGCCAAAGATGGGCTGTTTTGGTATGAAAACAAAATTGTGGTCCCCGAGGAGCTAAAAGTACAGGTGTTAGAACTTTGCCATGATCACAAGTTGGCTGGACACTTTGGCTCACGAAAAACAATCGATCTAGTACAACGTACCTTCTGGTGGCCTCATCTTGTTAAAGATTGCAAGGAGTATGTTGATTCTTGTAATACCTGTGCCAGAAGCAAGAATAGCCGGGCAAGGACGTGGAGTCTGTTAAAACCTTTATGGTCCCAGAGAGGCCGTGGACCATGATTTCAATGGACTTCATCGTTGAACTCCCCCCATCAAAAGGGTTTTCTTCCATCTTTGTTGTGGTAGATAGGTTGTCTAAGATGGCCCATTTCCTTCCCATGAAGGGTACCCCCTCGGCTATGGAAACAGCTACTATCTTTATCAGAGAAATTATTAGATTACATGGAGTACCAATGAACATAGTTTCTGACCGTGGTGCCCAGTTCACCTCCAGATTCTGGAAAGCCCTCTGCGGCTCCTTGGAAATTGAATTAGCATTCTCCTCGGCCTATCATCCTCCGTCAAATGGGCAAACTGAAAGGACGAATCAGACCTTGGAGCAATATCTCCGCTGTTTTTCTGCATTCTCCCAGGACGATTGGGCCTCCCTGCTCCCTATCGCAGAGTTCTCTTACAATAATTCATTGCACTCAGCTACCAATCAAACACCATTCTATGCTAATTACGGCTTCCATCCGTCCTTTTTGCCTGGGTCAATACCCGAGTGCTCCGTCCCTGCAGTGTCTGAAACTTTGGATTTCTTTTCAACAAACAATAAACTACTACAGGACACCATGGCCAAGGCTCAGGAATACTACAAGAGGATGTTCGACAGGAAGAGGTGTGGAGAGCTTGTCTTGGAACCCGGCAACCCAGTTTTGTTATCCACCGCTAACCTGAAGTTGGCCTGTCCGTCCAGAAAACTAGGCCCTAAGTACTTGGGTCCTTTCTTGGTTAAGAGGAAGATTAACAACGTGGCCTATGAACTTGACCTGCCTAACTCCCTGAAGATACATCCAGTCTTCCACGTGTCTCTTTTGAAACCGGTTATTCCCAATTCCTTTGTTGGCCGTAGTATCGGTGCACCCAAGCCTATCCTAGTTGACGGCGAAGAGGAGTTTGAGGTGGAGGCAATTTTAGATTGCAGAAGAAGACGCAACCGAACCCAATACCTCATAAAGTGGAAGGGCTATGGGCCTGAAGACAACTCCTGGGAGCCAGAAAGCAACTTGCATGCCAGAGAGCTCTTGCAGTCATTCAAAGTTTCTCATGCCTCAAAGTTGGCCCAGCTGGGCATCCGGAGTCTGCCCTTGAGGAGGGGGCACTGTCAGAGAGGTTACCTGGTTGGGCGTCGGTGCGCGCCGGGGCGCGTTGGTGCGCACGTTCCTGTGCGTGCTGGGGCGCATGCTTCTGGGGGCACTGGCGCATCTAGACTGGCTGGCCACATTGTGCATGGTGGTGCTGGTGTGCGCGCCGGTGTCCGGGGGCGCGCTCGGGCGCGTGCGGGTGCGCGTATCGGCGCGCGCACGAGCGCTGCGTTTGGTGCCAATCAGCCTATTTAGGTCTGCTGTTATCTCTGATCAGTGCTGCCTGATCAACAGCTCTGTGCCTAGTTCCTGTTTCCTGTTTCCTGTTCCTAGTTCCTGTGTTCCTGAGTTCCTGATCTGTTGACGACCCGGCTTGCCTTTGGATTCTTCTGACCTCCGCCTGCATCTGACCCCGGCTTGTTTTGACCTTGCTTCTGCCTGCGTCTCCTGTACCTCTGCTGCCCGCCTGTTGCCAAACCCCGCCTGTGCATTGACCTGTCTTTAGCTCCTGCCCAGCATCCGTTGCCTGTGCCTCTAGCCATCACCTGCTGTCTGAAGACTGCTAGCTTCTGAAATACGGACTCCTGCACAGACTCTCATACCACTCCGCACTTGTGTGCTTCCTGTCTGCTCTACCAGGGGCCGCAAGTCGGATACGTAAGGGAGCCTACCCTCTGCCCAAGTGGACTCTCTGGTCTGGTAAGTGAGAGACCTGACAGAAGGAAAGCGTAATGGAACATTAAAATGATATCTGCAAGAGTAATGATATAGTTGCATCCTGAATTTTTGTTTCATGAAAGGCTATAGGGAGGGAGGTATACAGTGGGGTTGTATGATGGGTCTTATGATGTAATGGAGGGGGACTCCTAACTGATAATTTGGGTATATTCAGATGTTGTGCGGAAGTTGCCAACAGGCCCAAATGTTCCTGTATTTAGTGGAGGAGTCTTGTGCTTGATGTACAAGTTCTTCCATTTCGGCTATTTTGTTTACTCTTTTGCACCAGTCTGCGATTGTGGGTGGGTTGGGTGATCTCCAGAGAACTGGGATACAAAGTTTGGCTGCATTGATTAGATGTAGAGCAAGGGATTTATGATGAAGTTTTCATCGGTAGGGAGGAGTGGTGGAGGAGGGCTTGGGCTGGAGAGAAATCTAGCTGAAGTGAAGTGGTTTGGGAGGTGAGGTGAAAAACTTTAGTCCAGAAGGTAGAAATCGCAGGACAGTCCCATCATATGTAAAGGAGTGATCCGTTTTTGTCATTACATCTCCAACAATTGGGTGGAATCTCCGGATTAATGGTGTGTAACCTGAGGGGGGTTTTGTACCTTCTGGAGAAAAGCTTATATTCATTTTCTTGAGTTGTTACATTAATTGAGCCCTTGTGAATATTCGAGTATATCTTTCCCCATTCCTTATCAGAGAGTTGGATGGAAAGATCTTTTTCCCATTTTGCACTTGCATTATTTGTTTTGGGAGTATGTTCAAGAAAGAGGTTCAAGTACATGGTGGATATCAGGTGATGTTGTGGTTCAGTGGCAGAGCAAAGGGATTCAAAGTGTGATTGGTTTCTTGAGTACGCAGAACTAGTTTGGGGATCAAGGAGAAAATGTCTGAGTTGCATATATGACCAGAAAGAGATCTGGTAGTTCGTTCCTTGGGAGTTCAATGAAGTAAGCGGTTTAATTTTTCCCTTAGCGAAGAAATCTCCCACTGTCATCTTTGTCTGGGATCCTATTCTATGAAGGAAAGAATCATCAATGCCTGGTGGAAAGTCTGGGTTATGTTTGATTGGCGTGAGAGGGCCTGGAGAGGAAGAAATGTGGAATTGTTTACATGTCGTATTAAAAGAATTCAGTGTTGTACCGATAAGGGGATGTTGTTTGCAATGTGGAGAGATGTGACGAGGGTGAATCCAGGGTAGATTATGGAGCGGTATTTGTGAGAAGGCTTATTCAATGGCAATCCAAGCTTTGGTTTCAGGGTAAACATTTCAGACAACTATTCGAAAAAGTTGACAGGCCCAATAGTATTTTCGAATATCAGGTAAGCCTAACCCACCTTTCATTTTGGATATGGTCATTCTGTTGAAACTCATTCTAGGTCGCTTACCATTCCAGATGAATTCCATACAGGATTTGCGGTATAATTTGAAAAAAGTTTGTGGTAGGGACACTGGGACTATTTGGAGTAAGTATAGAAATTTTGGCAGTATGGTCATTTTTATAATAGAAATTCTGCCAAACCATGAGAACATACCGTTGACCAAGCTGTGAGGTCTTTTTGAATAGTTTGGATAATGGGAGTGTAGTTTTTGCTGTATAAGTCTGATAGTGAGGTCGGAATATAGATCCCAAGGTATTTAATGGCATGTGGTTTCCATTCAAAAGGGAAATTATTTTGACATTGTATCACTATGTCTGGTGGTAGAGTGATATTTAAGGCCTCTGATTTAGCAAAGTTTATTTTAAGGTTGGTGAGATTTTCAAACAGAGTAAGTTCTTTGAGGAGATTGGGCAGCGTAATGTGTGGCTCTTTTAGGAATAGTAGGATGTCATCCGCAAACGCCGCTAATTTATAGGTAGATTTTGCAATGGTTATTCCTTTAATGTCTTGATTGTCTTTAGTGTTAGACATGGTTCTAGTGACAAGACAAAAATAAGCGGAGAGAGTGGGCATCCTTGTCTTGTACCGTTAGATATGGAGAAGGCATCCGACAGGTGACCATTTATCCGGACTTTGGCTGTTGGGGTGGAGTACAGAGCAAGTATAAATTGTAGCATGCGATCTCGTATGCCTATGTGTGTTAGGACCTCTTTGATGTAGTCCCAGGCCACCCTGTCGAATGCCTTCTCCGCGTCAAGGGAAAGAAGGAATCCCGGTTGCTTCTTTGAAGTCAACCAGTTGTGAATACTGATTGCCTTTAGGGTGTTGTCCCTGGCCTCTCTACCTGGGATAAAACCGACTTGGTCTAAGGAGATAAGGCCAGGGAGGAGGGGTAAAAATCTATTAGCCAACATTTTTGCATATATTTTCAGGTCGACATTTAGTAGAGATATTGGTCTATAGTTGGGAATTAAATTTGGATCTTTATCAGGTTTTGGAATAACCACTATGTGGGCTGTGAGAAGATCCCTGGGAGGGGGGTTCTCGGATGAAAGGGAGTTGAAGGCATTTAAGAAGTGGGGATGAAGCGTAGCAATGAATTCCTTGTAGTATCCTACTGTTAGGCCATCCGGACCTGGACTTTTGCCTGTTTTGAGTTGTTTGAGCACAAAATCTAGTTCATCCTTAGAGATGGGACGTTCTAGGTGCGATGCTTCTGCATCAGAAATGGGTTTGGGACCGTGTTGGGCTAAGAAGTCTTTAATCAAGTGTGTTCTATGATCATTGTTTGTCACGGTTTTTTGTGGATTGATATTATATAGTTGCGAATAATATTTCACAAATTGGTCTGCTATCAGCGTATTGGAAGTTACTTTAGAACCTGAAGGGTCATTAATGGAATGAATTGTTGTAGATGATCTTTTTGCATGGAGGGCTCTGGCTAGAATTTTGCCGGATTTGTTACCATGTTCGTAGAATAGTTTTTGTGATAATATATAATTGTGTTTTATTTGTTTATGTAACACTTCTTTCAACTCTGTCCTCACCTGAGTGAGTTCTTCAAGTGTGGAGATAGCTTGTGTTTTCTTATGTATTTTTTCCTAAATCCTGTATGCGTTTGGAAAGGATTGAAATATGTGCTTGTCTTTCTCGTCTTCTCTTGGAAGCAATAGCTATTAGTTTCCCCCTTATGGTGCATTTGTGGGCTTCCCATTTTATCATTGGGGATATTTCAGGAGACTCGTTATCCTGGAAATAAAGTTTTAGATTGTCATGTATAGTAGACACTATTGAAACGTCTGTAAACAGTGAGGGATCCAGACGCCAAATTTGTGAGCGAGTGTGGTTGGATGGAAATTCCAAGGACATGGTTATCGGGTGGTGATCTGATATGTACATTGGTTCGATGGAGGTGTTCTTGAGCATGGTGAGATCTCTTTGTGAAATAAAGAAATAGTCAAGTCTGGAGTAGCTTCCATGTGGGTTGGAGAAAAAAGTGTAATCTTTAGTTGTGGGGTTTAAGGTACGCCATGCGTCATGTAATGTCAATTCTTGGAAACACTTTTTAATTGCTCGTAACACAAAGAAGGGTAAATTGGATGATCCCGAAGATGTATCTTGTATTGGGTTTAAGGGAACATTAAAATCACCTCCAGTTATTAGTACACCCTCTTGAAACGATGCGAGCAATTGCAGTGTGTGTCGGAAAAACGGGACTTGTTTAATGTTGGGGGCATATATGTTCGCTAAGGTTAAAGGTTTACCGAGGAGTGAACCTTTGACAAATAGATATCTTCCGTCTGCATCCGCTAGAGTGTCTGTGATTATGAGTGGACACTTTTTTGAGATAAGGATAGAGACTCCTTTTGTTTTTGATTGTTTGTTGGTAGCGTGAAAAGCTGTTGGATAATGTAAGTTGGAGAATTTGGGGGTAGAGTCCGTTTTGAAATTTCTTGGATGTATATAATATCTGCCTTGAGTTTATGCATAGAAAGGAGGACTTGTGTACGTTTCTCAGGGACATTAAGTCCCCTTGCGTTGAGCGAGACAAGTTTAGTAGTGGCGTTGTGGTGAGATATTGATGTAGAATTGAGGGATATCGGTGACATTCTGTAATTTGGGAGGTGTTGTGTGATATACTGGATTGGTGTTTACTGAATATAGTCCGCGTTTCAGGTATATGAGTGGCAGAGATAGAACAGGAGTGGTACTTGTGCCTTGTGCTATTATGTGTGGAAGTCGCGCTCTAGGAGGTTAGTGAGAATCTATTCAGGATGAGAGTAGTTTGTTCAAAAGTAGGGAGTGATGTGAGGGGGACTGGGTGTGTGGGAATGTGAATACTTTGATGTCCGATGTGTAGTATTGATAGGGGTTATAGGTAGCGGTAAATAATCTGGGGACTAGCGATGCCTGCTCGTTAGGCTATATACGAGTATACTCTGGTGATATATGGTACCGGAATGGGTTAGTGGTGATTTAAAGGAGGGTTGAGTGAAGAAATCAAGCAGTCAAATGAAACCACTGTTTGGGAAGGTGACCAAACGATATTGTAGAGAAAAGTAAAACCTGTCAGTAAAGGACAAGGTCCGCTGACATATGGGATAGATATAAGAAGATGGCATGGACTGAAGACGGTCCATGTGTGAAATGGATGTACTGAGAGTACTGTAAGTGCTGATTTGTAACGTTCTTAGTGGGTGTTGAAAAGAGCTTAGCTCAGTTTGCGAAGACCAGTTGAATAATGAGGTGTATGGTCAGAGGTATCATTAAGGTTATGACATTTTTTTGAGATCATTCCCAGGGCAATCTTGACATGAGAAGAAAGAAGGAGAAAACGGAAAAATTAAATTCATCATGATTAACACTCAAAATAGACATCTGGGAGGGAACAGATTCTCGAGTTACAGAAGTCTATGTAATGGGTCAGTTAAACATTCATCAAGAAAACATGAACCGTATGAAGAAGAGAGTATTCAACATAGGTAGAAAGCCGTACCTCTTAAGAAAGATAAACCAGGCATGAACCAATTAATAATTAACTTCCCCTGAAGGCTATTAAGAAACTTGTCAAAAAGATAATAGAGTACAGCATCTACGTAGATCATTAAGCTAATAAGGAGCATATCCCATTGGCTATAAGGGGGTGTTTATGAGAGAAAGATAAGTGTCTTTGAATCTTTCCTAGAATACTTTTGTCTGGGAAGCCTGTCAGTTTCGTTATGGCATGTAGACAGCTTTTCAGTCAGAGAAAGGCAATCGTAAGGGCTAGGTTTTTTTAAGCATACAGGATGATAAGTACTCTAATCTTCATATTATTCTTTATATATAATGTGATGTTAGAACGACTGAGGAGATTAATCATGTACCGAACTATCTCGGGGTGAGATGTCACAGGCATCCTCATAAGGGAGGTGTGTGTGTGAAGGCAGGGGGAGAAAGGTCTGCTGTGTGTCACCAAGGGAACAAGTCTGATCTCGATCCATGTGAGATCCAATGAGCGACTTCATGAGTCATGTTGTTACCTCAGACCTTGGCTCCTCCCATGCATTCGCGCCGAAAGACGGCAACCAATTGAGCAATGGACAGCTGGTTGTCATGGTAGTAAGATTTGTGGTAGCTCAAGCTATTACCTAAGAATGTAGTTGCTATCTAAAAATTACAGTGAATCAATACAGGATCAGAACAGGGATATCATTGAATGTTACTAGCAGCCTGTTGTGTGTAAAAGAAGGGCATACTTGCAGTTAGAATCATCATTCAGTGTAATAGGAGCGGGATGTAGCACTGTCAAACTGATAGCGTATCGATCAGAGTTTAATTAAAATATAGCCCTAGTGAAGAATGCATACTGCTCATATGGGGCTGTATTTGAAATTATGGTGTGAGAGAACAAGCCATGAGGGCAATGCTCTGCTTTGGTAGTCAGTGTTAAGAGATATAAAGCTATGCCTGTAGGTAAAAAGTATGATCTATATGAACTAAACTTTACAGAATAAAAGACTGAAGGAAAACATTGCCATCTGGGGTATGAACTTACATTTTTATAAAAACGATAATTGAACAGTCAGAGGATAGCTGTCAGCCTATGTTGTAGAAGCCATCTGTCTTCACCGATCTCTTCTGGCTCTTCTAGAGTGTGGAGGTTTCGTCGGGCTGTAGATGGAAGGAGAGTGTGGATCGGGTTGAAGAAATCTTGGTTCCGATGGTGAACAGTGTCTTCGGTAGCTTGTGTGTTGGGTCTCCATTGCTTCATTTCTGGAAGGTGCTGCAGATGATGTAGAGGTACGAAATTCCGCGTACCAATTTGGTACCTCCATGAGAGGGATTCCGAGAGTGTCACAGAAAGATTGTAGATCCTCAGGGACTCTGAGGAGAGCTGAGCGTCCTTGTACTGTTGCCGCCAAACCAAAAGGGAATTTCCAGTGGTATATTATACCCTTGGCCCGGAGTACTGCCAGAAGGGGTTGCAGTTCCCTTCTGCGCTGTAAGGTTATATTAGATAAATCTTGGAATAGACGAAGTTCTGTGCCGTTATGTAGTAAAGGGGTCAGGGTGCGTGCTCTCCTCAGGATGTCTTCCTTCAAACGGTAGTCAATAATACAGCATACCACATCCCTAGGAGGGTCAGAGTCCTTTCCCTTCGGTCTCAGAGCACGGTGGATTTTTTCCATCGCAATGGGAACATCTCTGGGTCTGCCGAGTATATTATTAAAAATATGGGTAACTTCACCTTGAAGGTGTTCCGCATCCACGGTTTCAGGCAGACCTCTCAGCCTTAGGTTATGGCATCTGCCGCGATTGTCCAAATCTTCCAAGTGGCGATTGACATCTCTTAATTTCCGTGTATGTGTGTCAATCGCCAGATGTTGGTGACAGATTTTGGATGAATGGAGGGTAGTTGTTTGTTCTACTGCCTGAACTCTGCCCGTAATGGCTTGGATTTCAATTTTCAAATCTGAAATTGCTGCTGTCAGGGTGTCCTTAATGTCCTCAGCTACGGATCTGAGATCGCTCAAGCTCGGATGCTGATGAGGAGTGAGGAGAATTCCCCCTTCATTGAGTCCAGTGTGAGATGGAGAAGCAGTACCATTAGAGTTAGGAGGATGCTGAGACTGGCTCTGTGAGGTGGGAGCTGGTGCCAAAGTTCCCATCTGTGCCCGGAACATCTCCGGGATGTTCTGACTAGATTTTGCCGGTATCTCACGGGGAGAACGGTACCGGGAGGTCGACGAAGTTCTAGAGGAAGTACCCATCGTTTTTCAGGTGTATGGGAAGCCGGTGACCGTCTGTAGAATTCAGATTTCTATCCCTGTCAGCGGAGCTCTGAAATTAAGCGGCCATTCTCTACGAGGTCAAGCCATGCCCCCCTTCTTAAATTTTTTAATAGCCAACTTTGCTGTCTTAAGAGCCAACTCATCAAAATCTCCAATTACATCACTTCTGGTTTCTGTGCAGCAACAGTAATTGCAGATTTTGATGACATGCCTCTTTTCACAGAACACAGCCAGCATATACATTGCAGTAGAAGATGAGTTAGCTGTTTTTATACAACGGCTAAGCAGTAAAAAAATTGTTGCCTCCTTGGAGGCAGCCATTTTGCTTGTTACTAGCGAGCGGACTAAAAATGCACGCTAATTATATTGTCTACTGTAGTGTATACATTGGCTGGGTTCTGTGTAAACAGGCACGTTACTGTTGCTGGAGAGAAACTGGAAGTGACATAATTGGAGATTTTGACGAGTTAGCTCTTGACAAAACACTGGCACTCGGCTATTAAAAAATTTAAAAAAAAGACAGCATGAAGGTTGCCCATGCAATTGCAACAGCAAGTCAATTTAAATGTGATTTAACTAATTTTTTTTCTTTAAAAATGTATTTTTTGCTGCAGCATGTTATTTACAAGCTACAGATGTGCCACTTTAAAGGTAGACTAAGGGGACCCCTTAGGCACTATATTTAAAGGATAATTTTATTGTTGCACTTTAAGCATCATTAAAATCACTGCTCCTGAAAAAAAATATGTTTTTAAAAACATTTTTGGATTGATACATGTCCCCCAGAGCAAGACACGGACCCCCATACACCTTTTATGGTCAATTACATGAATATAAGCCTTCAAAATTGGCACTTTTGATTTTTCCTGTTTGGCGCTCATAGACTTTAATGGAGTTCGCCATTCAGGTTAGAACTTTTCCCCTGTTCCAGAGTTATGCTGACAACCGAAAAGGGGGTCATTTGGCCCATCTCTAATTCTAACGAGAGAAGTAGAATTGAAGGTAAAACTTTAGGCAGTCAGTTAATTATACACTTAAATTGCAAGGTGGATGTAGATGATCCTTTTCCACAAATATTTTTATTTAATACTTTGCACGGCATTGTACAACCTTTCTTTGTAAATCCTACTAGTCTGCCATACTGCTACCACACATGTATAGCACAGACTTTATTCACTTTAATGGACTCTTATCTGTGTATGTGTAGGTGGCATCATGTAGGATTGAGAATATTTCAAAACAGAGTCCAGGTGGCACCAGGCAGGGTGCCCAAAGTATTACCTAAATAGTTATATTGCATATTATGTTTTTTTTGTATGGATCCTCCTAAAAATGTATGCCAGTCACCTATCTAGGATAAGCTTTGTTTAATTCCAAAAGTAATACTGACACTAAATGAATTATTTACATCTGCAGTAGCCAGAGATAAGGGATAGGGGACTGGGGAAATTGTCCCAATCTGGCTATTTACTCTGCCTATTCTGTCAACTGCAAATGACTTTGGTTTGGGTCAAACTTATTGTGCAACCTCTAAAGGGTCCAGGTATCGCCTCATGCTACCAGTAGTGACATTGACCTTAGCCAAATGCAAAACTAATGAAAAACAGTCAGGAAAGATAGGGAGTAGGGAAAAAAAATGTCAGTGGCCTCCACCTGTAAAACCATTCCTGTTTTGGAGGTTGTCTCATTGTTGCCCATCTAGTGCACTTGTTATTAATTTAATTAACACCAAAGCAGCTAAAACTGATTAACAACCCCCTCTGCTACTTAAGTGACCAGATCAATATCCCAAGAGTTTAAGAGCAGTGTATATATATAAGAGTTTTGAGCAGTGTATATGTTGAAGGTACCTCTGTGTTAGTCCCATTATTTGTAGTATAGTTCATTGTATTTTTTGTATTGAACAAATAGCTTATTTGTGAATGTGATTTTTAAAAGGTATATAAACCCTAGCAATTAATTCTTCTTATTTTATCCCTTTTATCTTGTTATGTATACCACTAAAAGTTTGTCATTATATCATTAAAGTTTTGTTGTACTTAATTCAGGCTGTTTTACACTACATTGTCTAAAAAAAGAACCTCACTTCCCTGTAGCTTCCAAAATATTTTTGAACTTAGCTATCAAATACTAAGAACTCTTGCTTTTAGTCTAGATAATTGTAGTATTGAAAAAGACATTGACTGCAGTTTGTGAAAACATGTTCATACTATACGCTAAACACTTTACAAATTGATTTTTCAACCTTTTTCATAGCAAAAAGTACACCAGAGGAAGATCACCGCACTCCAAGCCACTGCTACTCAATGCTTTATTTATGAAAACAGAAAAAGAGATGCAATCCCACTGCTCCCTAATGCTTTATTTATGAAAATGCAGACACAACTTTAAAAAAGCTGCACAAACTAGCGTTTGTGGGGATTTTTGAAGTTGCGCCTGTGTTTTCATAAATAAAGTATTGAAAAGAACCAGGGTGGAGAGTGGTGATCTTCCTTTTGTTTACATTTGAGTTAAGCCATAATTAGGTTGTTAACCGCTACCTGCTGAGCTCCCTGCCTAAGTGGCATAGCCAGATATGGAGCAGTCTATTCTGTGTTTTGTGCAGAAAGATGTTATTTCCAAATGTGTAACTGAAATCAAAGTTATGCTTATTCCATATCGTTAAAGGGAAGGTTCAACATGTGTCAAAGAAATGTTCTGCCAAACTTGGCATCCTTCAAGAACAACAGAAGGAGCAGTAAAGATGCAACCATCTGTTCTCTTTTCTTTGTAGTACATTATTATATGTTATTAGCCACCTTTTACTTAAGGAAGGAGTGAATTGCTATAATGTATTTATAAATAGATTCAGATTGTACAGCTTTGTCCATATAGTTGGAAGTGTAACTTTATGATCCACTTTAACAGTATGTGTTCTGTTGGAGCAGTGCTTTTACTATCCTCCCTAACTAGCAATTCTTATATTAAGCAGAAATCTAAATCATACCACATCCGGCATCAATCAAAAACATTTTACCCACTAAATGGAATAGAGTGTCTTACACAGTACTTCAGAGACATTAGCCAGAACAGTTACTTTATCTACATAGATACATATATCCGTAATGATGACTAGGTACTATGATACTTTTTCAAATGAATATTTTCTAATGCATTATGTCTCACAGTGGCAACTATATGGTATGCCCTATATTAGTTCCGTAACAGTACTACACTGCTGCATTTTTCATTAGAAGATGTTTCTATGATTCATGCATGCGTTTGTGGTGAATTAAACTCTTAAGCAACAATATTTTCTATGCAACCTTTTTAAATATTTAGGCTGAAACTGTCTGCATTTATATGTTGAGCTTCTTCAATATAATGCACATTAGAGTTATGCCCCGTACACACGGTCGGATTTTCCGATGGAAAATGTCCGATCGGAGCGTGTTGTCGGAAATTCCGACCGTGTGTGGGCTCCATCGGACATTTTCCATCGGATTTTCCGACACACAAAGTTGGACAGCAGGAGATTAAATTTTCCGACAACAAAATCCGTTGTTGGAAATTCCGATCGTGTGTACAGAAATCCGACGGACAAAGTGCCACGCATGCTCAGAATAAATAAAGAGATGAAAGCTATTGGCCAGTGCCCCGTTTATAGTCCCGACGTACGTGTTTTACGTCACCGCGTTCAGAACGATTGGATTTTCCGACAACTTTGTGTGACCGTGTGTATGCAAGACAAGTTTGAGCCAACATCCGTCAGAAAAAATCCTAGGATTTTGTTGTCGGAATGTCCGAACAAAGTCCGACCGTGTGTACGGGGCATTAGAGTTTTTAGACTTGAAAGCTTCAGAAAAAAGTAAGAGAATTAAGCAGTTAGCTTTTTATACATCAGATTCATGTTTTATCTGGCTTCACTTGACATACTTCCTGATTTTTAATATAAATGATAAGCATATACAGTACATCCACTTATGCACTATTATTATTTATTTATTTTTTTGTAGTTACATTTTGCTTTTTTCTGGCGCTTTCTATTTTCTTTTGTTATTGGGATCTGAAGTTTTATGGACTCTGTAATAATATAATGTGCAGTGCCTGAACATTTTTTTAAAAGGTAGTCCACCAATAATCAGTTCTGGTGAGGTCCAGGTTGGTTCAGGTGCTAGTGGGTTCAATAATTGACAGCTTTTTTATAAACTCTGGGGACTCTAAAAGTGAGATATTTATACCTGAGAATCTAGTTTCATAAACTTCTATTGATATTATAAAGAGATTTCTCTATGTGAAACATTTCATTTTTTACATTAAAATAAATTTCCAGGCAAATTTTCCTTAATTGCATTTATCCAGCTTGGACCCATGTAAGAATGTCTGTGCTATACCTATGGGATCCATTTGGAGCTGGAAATGACTGCAGTAGGCCCTATTGCTACAGTGATGTCCCCTGGCTTGCAGGCTCCATGCCAAGCAGCTGCACTTCTGCTTACTGAACACTGGAGGTTACCCACTTTGCATGGGCACCATTGAGAGAACACTTTGCATTTTCTCAGTGAATGCAAAGTTTTCTCTGACTGGACAAGTTGGAGATAGTGGCATCATCCTTGCACCTCTACACCTCATCCAATCAAAGAATGTGTTGCATTCACTGAGAAAATGCATAGTGCTCCCTGAATGATGCCTTTGCTTATTGAGTAACCTCCTGTGTTCAGTGAGCAGATGTGTAGGCACTCAGCACAGGACCAGGATGCTAGTGGACATTACTATAGTAGTAAGGCCTACTGCAGTCATTTCCAGCTTCCTGGGGCATACTACGGCTGTGGAACATATATACTTGCATTGGTCCAAGCTGGACCAATGTAATTATGCACACATTTTGTAGACCTGAAATATTTTTTTTTAAATAATGTAGAAGAAGTATAGTTTTCCTGGTGTGCTTGGGTGATAAAAGCACTGCGTAAACTGTTGTTGCTATATAAATACTGTATTATAAAAATACTAATCTTGTTTTTTTTTTATGCTTGTCTAATTATTAATAACAAGGAAATGCAAGTAGTTTTCAGCTTTGGAAAGGATGGTCATAGTGAATCCTCGGAATTCAACAAACTGTAGTGGTAGATAGTCATCTACTGGTAGGACATGCCTGGGGAATGGGGATGATAATAAGTCTGAAGGATAACCATTTGTGTTTTAGGCAGGCAACCTAGAGTTTCAGTGTACTGCACTTGGTTGTATTTAACCCTTGCACTGCCAGAGCAGTTTGTGGATTTTTGCGCACATGACAAAATAATCATTTTAGGCCTGAAGATTAGTTTAACGCCTCCTAAATTCAGATATACTAGAAAATAAAATGGCAGTAGTTATAATTTTTTTATGTTACACAATATTAGTTCAAAAGTTGATCTTGCATACATTTTCAATAAAAAAAATACATACTGCTATAACAGCTTGGAGTATGTGTAAACCCCCTCTGCTGCTGCTAACTGTAGAACATACGGTAGATCATTGAAAGTGAACAATTTAAAGTCTTTTGCAGTGAGGACCAATTTGCATTGTCATCTGATTACTTTGTTAAAGAGAGAGTTTCCAAATGTAGTTTTATTGAGTCAGCGCTTATTTGTAATACTAGTCTTTTTATACAGTATTTCTCTTGTTATCCTATTTCCCAATTTTTTACAATCAGAATATGTTCCATATCAGACTGTATAGGTTGTATGTCTTTTTTCTTTTTTTCATCAGCACTCAATATTATCTCATCAAAATGTCTTTAGTGGATATTTATTTGCTATCCCTTTCATTTTAACAAAATATTTTCAACACTCCTTGTACAATATTTGCCAGAACAAATTTGACTTTTTTTTTACATAGTCTCTAATTTGTCTGTAAGAAAAATAGAAATCCTCCTGGATTCTAGAGTTATATTTCAGTTTCCTGAAGAAGATAACTTTAAACTTTCCCTCCAAGAAATACTGGACTATGAAATCATACCAGTCATAGGAGGCTTCATAAATCCATTCATACTCAAATATAGGGTTCCCTCTAGGGGAAACAATATGAATTGTATGTTTGCATTTTTGTCCCAATTGTTTGCAAAAACATCTACAAAACTTTTTTATCACTTAAATAAAATAATATCCGAATGTATGTAGTCTCTATCTTCTTTGTATGCAGCAAGTTCTGCAAAAAGCTAGTGATGATGCCTCTGTAAGATGCTCTTTTCCTCCAGAGCTAAAAAACTACCTCTCATCCAAGCAAATGGGTGCCTAACAAAAGAAAACATATTACTCATGCAGAAATTTAGCTGCACAGAATATGAGAGAACCTAACATACAAGGATACCAGTTACTGTTGGAAGTAAGTTGCAAAAAAGATGCTCCTTTCCCCCAGAGCTAAAAATATTTACCACTAGGGTACTTCCGGCCGGATGTGATCGCGGCAGCAAGCCTCCCTCCACAGCTCTGTCTCTCCTGTATGAAATCCGCGGCAGTGGAGTGTTCATAGCAGCCTGCCGAGCTTACCACTAGATAGAGGAGAGAACGCTGAATCTAGCGATGCCATCCTCTACCGCAAAGAAGTCTGCTAAGGCACCATCGGATCAGAGACAGTCTCGCTCCATAAAGGAAACGGCGCCTAGCCCCGCCCCCGCCATCTTGTCTTCTCTGCCGAAGGAACAGCGCGCCAAATCGGCTGCTGGTAAGATGGCACAGGCTAAAGATACAGGGGGAGAAGCATCAGAGAATGCACTGGCAAAATCAGTGGACATAGAAGCGATCACCAGGCCAATACTGGAGGCGATAGGTGCTAGCAAAGCAGAACTCATGGGGCGCATTGATCACCTCTCCTCTGAATGTAACCTAATAAGACATGACCTGGATAAGTTCAGAGGCAGGATGACCACAGTGGAGACACGTGTCTCTGAGATAGAAGATACCTCTCATGATCATGGTGCTCAAATAGCTGAGCTAAGAGACCAAGTTAGGTCACTACAAAACAAAGCCATTGACGCAGAAGATCGCCAGAGGAGAAACAACATCCGCGTGGTGGGACTTCCAGAGGGAGCTGAAGGAGACAAACCTGCCCAATTTGCGGAACGGCTTTTCAAGCAGCTTCTGTCCCTGCAGGATATGCCTCCTACCTACGTAGTTGAGCGAGCTCACAGAGTTCCAGCAGGCCGCAGACCCCCGGGAGCATACCCTAGACCTTTTTTGGTTCGCTTCTTGAATTACCGAGATCGTGACATGATTCTGTCCCAAGCCAGGAAACTACAAGAGCTCCGACATGAAAATGAAAGAGTGATGCTGTTCCCAGATTTCTCAGCAGCGACACAGCAGAAGCGACGATCGTTTACTGAAGTTCGTAGACGCCTGAGAGAGAAGGAAGTCAAATACAGCATGATGTATCCCAGCAAGCTCAGAATACAACATAAAGGGTCGGTGAAATTTTTTGAACACCCAGAGGAAGCCTATGAATGGATGGATAAAGAACTCTAAAGTCTTATGAACGACATGCTGGCAGGCAAGTGAAGAGGAAATGCCTTACGGTAGATTTTGTTTTTGTTTTTTCTTGCTTTTTGGCTGCTTGTTTTTTTGTTTTTTTTTGTGAGGGGAAAATTTTTCTCCTTCCTTGAAGGGGCAAGGGAATCCCAGTCTTCATTGTCTAAGAGCCCTGCAGCACAGGTACAATACATGAGGAAAGTCTCAATATCCAGGATACAACTCTGGTGGTATGACCGACACCCTCTCCTCATACAATGCAGACCGTGGCAATGGCCAACGAGGGTTTTTTGTGTTATCACGGGGGTCACAATCCTGTTTTTTTATTTTATTCTGTTTTTTTTATGCTCTCCTTGATTTATTTATGATTTTTCTCTTCTCTGTCTACATATTACCTGAGAATTTCACTTACTCAGTGTCTTTATGCAATACCATAAGCACATCCACTTCTTCTGGCAGGAGTTAGTGGAGGGGACATGGACTACAAAAGGAACTGCCGAACTTTCGATTACTGCGGCGGGAATTCACCGCAATTTTTTTGTTGCTGTTGTTTTGTTCAGGGATCAAGCTATGTACCGGTATGGTTTGGTTGGTTGCTG
The DNA here is from genome assembly GCA_037952925.1 of Lithobates clamitans. Lineage (NCBI taxonomy): Eukaryota > Metazoa > Chordata > Amphibia > Anura > Ranidae > Lithobates > Lithobates clamitans. The sequence goes on from JBBGZY010000079.1 coordinate 5,939,542, forward strand.
GTATAAAAGCACATAGGTGGGATGTTCTAGGGCCACAGCTCGACTTAGGGGTTATTATTGTAAGTTTGTTTTACTCACAGATATGCTGGATATTGCAATTGGGGCTAGTCCCCCTTGGCGGACGTTGACAGTAAAAGTTGTAATGGTGGATGATATTAGGATTGTGTCTTGGAATGTTCGGGGCCTTAACCACAAACTTAAGAGGGCCTCAGTATTCCAATACCTCAAACAGATCCGGCCACATATCATGCTTCTACAGGAAACACATCTGGATGGCAGTAGAATACTTTCACTACGTAAACCATGGGTTCAAAAAGCCATACATTCAACGTACTCCACATTTGCTAGAGGTGTTTCTATTCTAATTTCCAAATCTATACCGTGCACGATCCATCATGTGTTTACTGATCCAGAAGGCAGATATGTGGCGATAGGTATAGAAATCTGTCACAAAACTATCATACTAGTGAACGTATATATGCCTCCGCCCTTTCGGGTCAAGCTGCTATATGACCTCTTGACGAAACTGGCGCCATATGCTCACCTCCCTGTGGCTGTGTTGGGGGATTTCAATGCCATTCTGGATGCGGTGTTGGACGCCTCCAACCCAGCTAGGGGGGGTTCGGCTGACTTAAATGGCTGGAGGACTGTGGCGGAGCTTACGGAGCAGTGGCGATGGAAGCACCCAGATGATAAATGTTTCTCACATGTGTCAACGGCTCATAGGTCTTCTGCAAGGATAGACTTAGCATTTGGGAATAATCTATTACTACCTTATATAAAAGATATCGTATATATGGCTGGTGGTCTGACGGATCACAACCCTCTTGCAGTTACCCTATCATTCACTGCGGAAGCAAAGGGAAGATGCTGGCGTCTCGCCCCTGGATGGATACAGGACGAGCAGGTTTCCGTCCAGGTGATGGAGGCCATCCAGTCTTATTGGTCATCCAATGTCGACACAGCAAATCCTCATATAGTATGGGATGCTTTTAAGGCAGTGACAAGGGGAGAATACATATCTGCTATAAAAACAGCACGAAAGCAGGATAGGGAAGAAACAGAGTTCCTTCAACAGAGGGAAAGGGAATGTGCCAGGGCCCATGCGGAGTCTTCCACGAGGGCCTCGTATGACGCCTTATTGGAGGCGAGATGCTCCTTATCCATACACTTTACGAGCCAAGCCCGTGCCGACATGACAAAGAGGAACCACACAGTCTTTGCGGAGGGGGATAAGAACGGGAAACTGTTAGCAATGTTGGTTGCTGATTATCACCCGCTGACCAACATCCCAGTCATAAAAGACCAGAGGGGAAACTTGCTAAACGAACCAGAACGTTTAATGCAGGAATTTATTAAGTTCTATTCTTCCCTATACTCACCTATTCCTTTCTATGACTCAACTGAATTGGACTCCCTTTTAGGTGACCTAACACTACCAAAATTATCAGAGACCGACATGGACAATTTAGAGGCTAAAATTACAGTGAAAGAAATTCAGAAAGCAATTTTCACTTTCCCTCAGAACAAGGCCCCTGGGCCAGATGGGTTCCCAATTGATTTTTATAAGGCTAATGTGGAAGTCTTGGGCCCCTAGACTTAACTTACTTTTAGAATACTGCCACAAACATGATGCCTTGCCGGACTCTATGTTAGAGGCTTACATGGTTCTTCTACTAAAACCAGGGAAAGACCCAAAGGAATGTGCATCGTACCGGCCGATAGCTCTGTTGAATACAGACTTAAAAATTTTAACAAAGATTTTGGCCATTAGACTGGCGGAAGTACTCCCGTCTATTATTAACATAGATCAAACAGGGTTTATGCCGGGGAAATCAACAGACACTAACTTAAGGAGACTGTTCACTCACTTACAAATACAGCCAGGGGCTTCCAACACTAGAGTGGTGGTCTCTATTGATTTTGAAAAGGCCTTCGACTCTGTAGATTGGTCATTCATGTTTAAGGTCTTGGAGATTATGGGTTTCGGCCAAAGTTTTAGGAAATGGGTGGCCATGCTTTATAGACGTCTGAAAGTGGCGATCCGACTGGGAACGTCCACCTCGGATTTCTTTGAAGTGGGTAGGGGAACCAGGCAAGGTTGCCCGCTATCCCCTTTCCTGTTCACCCTTGCCCTGGAGCCACTGGCGGTAGCACTTAGATCCTCTCCAATAATCAGATCCATACGAGTGGGTACAATAGAAGAGACTCTGGCACTATACGCAGATGATTTGTTATTATTCCTCGATGATCCGGGGGATTCCTTAAGAGCGGCACTGGAAATCATAAATCATTTTGAAACCTTCTCGGGTCTAAAAGTAAATTGGGGAAAATCGTCCATCCTACCAATAGACTCAGGGGCCAAGGAAAGAGCAGATCCCCACCTACCACTACAATGGGTCACGTCCCTTAAATACCTGGGGGTACAGATCACTCCAAATGTTCAAGACTATATGATACTTAATATACTGCCCCTGATAACGGTATTGAAGCAAAAAGTACAAACTTGGACAAAACTTCCGTTATCCTTAATAGGGCGCATCAGTTTATTAAAAATGAAATTTCTACCGGTTATACTATATTTCTTGAGACATGCACCTGTCTGGATACCACGGTCATTTTTCCGGAAGCTAGACAGTATTGTCTCATCTTTCATTTGGGCTCCTAAAGCTCCCAGAATAGGACTCAAAGTACTGCAAGAACCGGGGGAGCAAGGGGGATTGGCACTGCCTGATTGGCACAAGTACTACATAGCGGGGCAGATGGTGTTCGCACACAGGTGGTTGGTAACAGAAGATGGAGATGCGGCTACAGTCTTGGAGGCGGCTCACCTGGGGTCCTATGACAGTCTGCGTTTTGCTTTGTTTAGGGGTACCAGGTCAGAATTGCTCCTAACGCTAACAATGAAAGCCACTATTAAGGCCTGGGAGACAGCAGTAAAACTGGCGTGCCCTAGCTATGGGGGGGTGTCACCTTCAACCCCTATTTGGATGAACCCGACTTTACCCCAATTTTACAACTTGCCGGATCCTATGATCTGGGCTAGTAGAGGAATCAAGACATTAAAAGACATAACAACCTTTGGTGAATTACTGACCTTCTCCCAAATGCAGTCGAGACACGATCTCCCCAACTCATACTTGTTTCGTTTTTTACAAGTTAGACAAGCTTTTCAGACGCAGTTTGGGGAGAAGAAGGTGGAATCTCTGCCCTCGTCTCTTGAAACGTTGCTAGCGGATGAGAACCTGACCAAACCCCTTTCAAACACATATAAAGAATTATTCAAGGTAACCCCACTGGCAATTACCAGATGCAGGGAAAAGTGGGAGGTGGAGGTCCCAGACATACAGGGTGAGGACTGGGATGATCTATGGACCCAACCATTCAAACATCTGGTGTCTGCAAGGGACAGGTTAATTCAGTTCAAGTTTTTACACAGAAGCTATTACACACCAGCTAGATGAAAAAAGATTTTTCCCACAGCCTCGGCAGAGTGCTGGAGATGCTCTCACTCACCTGCAGATGCTAACCACATTTTCTGGCAATGCCCCCAGATTCAAAGATTTTGGACTGATATCACAACCTGCATAGCTGAATTAATATCAATACCGATCCCATTGACAGTCAGGGTTTGCCTGCTTGGACTGGTAGATGAGGTAGTACCCACACGGGCCATGCGCACAATGCTAAATGTTCTGCTTTTTTATGGTAGAAAGGCTATTTTATTGGCATGGAAAAGACCAGAGGCACCGAGTATCTCCTCCTGGAAAAGCCAAGTGAACTCCATGCTACCCTACTATAAAGCAACTTATGATTCCAGGGGGTGTATGAAAAAATTTGATAGGGTATGGCAATCGTGGTTTAATTCCAACAACACGGTGGGGTAGTGGAAGAGAGTACTGAATAGATATGGAAGTACTAGACATAATATGTCCCCTGGCGGAAATACGCAATATGAGGGTTTTTGACTAGGGGAACGCCTGTTGAAATTATTACTAGTATGCGTATAAAAAATGTAAGCACAAATCCTTGATCTAGATAAGGTGGAAAACTGAAGATCCGTTTTATGTCGAGCTGTGGTTCGGGGGGGGGGGAGTTGGGGGAGGGGATTGAGATATGTTTTAGCTAGTAGGCCTCTGTTAGATAGGGCTATGGTCATGTTGACCAAGTATGGATAGTGTCCTAATGACACGTCCAAATGTTGTATTTATATGTCTTTTTAAAAAAAAGAAATAAACAGAATTTTTCAAAAAAAAAAAATATTTACCACTACCTCTCATCCAAGCAAATGGGTGCCTAACAAAAGAAAACATATTACACCAGCAGAAATTTGGATGTCTCAACCCTGCCACACTAGATGTCACACTATTTTTCCCTGTAGAGTTTGCATTCTATAAATAGCAAAGCATATCTACCTATAGCAGCCACATTTCTGTTAAGGCTGATATGCCTTCAGTACTTAAGGCATGGTGCTAAATTTACAGAACTGTAATGTTACCCAGCAACTGAGACAGAGAGAGTAATATACTATGTCAGATGGCTTTAACCCTTTCATGACTAAGCCTATTTTTGAAATTTGGTGTTTACAAGTTAAAATCCATATTTTTTGCTGGAAAATTACTTAGAACCCCCAAACATTATGTATATTTTTTTAGCAGAGAATCTAGAGAATAAAATGGAGATTGTTGCAATATTTTATATCACACGGTATTTGTGCAGCAGTGTTTTAAACGCAAATTTTTGGAAAAGGGACACTTTCATGAATTTTAAAAAATCCAAACAGTAAAGTTACCCCAGTTTTTTTGTATAATGTGAAAGATGATGTTATGCCGAGTAAATAGATACCAAACATGTCATGGTTTATAATTGCACGCACTCGTGGAATGGCGACAAACTACGGTACCTAAGAATTTCCATATGCGATGCGTTAAATTTTTTTTACAGTTACCAGGTTAGAGTTACAGAGGAGGTCTAGTGCTAAAATTATTGCTCTCACTCTGACGATCGTGGCAATATCTCACATGTGTGATTTGAACACGTTTACATATGCGTGCACGACTTCCGTATGCGTTTTCTTTGCTGTGTGAGCTCACGGGGACAGGGGCGCTTTAAATTTTTTTTTTCTTATTTATTTTGATTTGTAAATTCATAAATTGTGTTTAAAAAAAATGTTTTGATGACTTTTATTGCTGTCACAAGGAATGTAAACATCCTTTGTGACAGTAATAGGTGGTGACAGGTACTCTTTATGGAGAGATCGGGGTTCTAAAAGACCCCCCATCCGTCCTTTGCACTTCACAGTATTCAGATCGCCGAAAACGGCTAATCTGAATACTGTGTACTTTTTTAAAACCGGCGCCATTGGCAGCTGAGTAAACGGGAAGTGACGTCATGACGTCTCCTTCCGCGTTTACAATTTGAGGGCTGGAACAAAGCCACCCACAGCTTTGTTCCAGCCCGCCCCCAGCCACCGGAGGCATCGGATTGGTCACCGAGCCTCCGGATCGACCGGGAGGCCCGGTAAGAGCGGCGGGAGGCGGCGGGAGGGAGGGACGTTCCCTCCCACTGCTCCGGTATAACAGCCGAGCGGCTTTTAGCCACATCATTTGTTATATACGGATAGCCAATCGCCGGCTCTAAACAACAGTACCGGGATAATGCCTGCAGCTGCGGGCATTATCCCGGTATAACTCCCGAAAGCCGAGTACGCACATCTGCGTACGGTCTGCGGGAAGGGTTTAAGAATGTAAAGTTCAAGGCAGATGCCATGTGCAGGGCCATTAGTAGGACTGGTGGGTTTCTAAGCTAGTGGAGGTCTTACTTTTCAGCAGTCAGTAACCTATCCAGGCCAGGGTCAGGGCAGGCAGCAATCAGAAGGATAATCTGTATACAGGCAAAGAGCCAGGGTGGGTGGCAATAACAAAGAGTGGCAAAGAGCAATCTGTTACCCAGGTAAGTGGTCAGTAACAGGAGAATCCAGAGACAACAAACCAAGAAAGACAGGAACAAACAAGGCAAAGTAAGGGTACAAGAGACAGGTAGCAAAACACTTTGACAAACCCAGACCCCTGAGCTTGTGATGCCATCAACAGGGGAGAAGCGTTGGAGACAGAGTCAGGGGTGTGTAGCCACTGGGCAAATCAGTGGACAGGAGTTGTCACGTACCTGGTAGGTTGTGAGCCTGAAGTGCAGGAAAAGACCTCCCTTACAGCTCCCACTCCCGTTCCCCTGGAATGGAGACAGAGGGCCAGAAGTGAAGAGTGGTATGGGTGCCTGGCAGGATCAACAGTTGCTGAAAGTCCAGTAGTGGTGGCACCCTCTGGAGTCAGTAGTCTGAGGAGTAGACTGAGGACAGAGACTGGAATGCAGGACTGGAACCAGGAACAACAGCAGGTAATAGACTGGAACGCTGGACTGGAACACAGCAGAAGATAGCCTGGAACGCTGGGCTGGAACCAGGAACAACAGCAGGTAATAGACTGGAACGCTGGACTGGAACACAGCAGAAGATAGCCTGGAACGCTGGGCTGGAACACAGCAGAAGGTAGCCTGGAACGCTGGACTGGAACCAGCAGAAGGTAGCCTGGAATGCTGGACTGGAACCAGGAACAACAGCAGGTAATAGCAAACTGGAAGCTGGACTGGAACCAGGAACAACAGCAGGTAATAGCAGACTGGAAGCTGATGAACACAGCGGAGGGTTAACAAGCCGGTGGTCAGTAACGTTCGGACAGCAGAGGTACCAGGGGTAATGCAGAGGGATGGTCAGGCAAGCCAAGAGGGTCTGGTGCAGGCAGATAGCAGGATCGTCAAACAGGAAGCCGGGTCAGATAACAGGAAACACAGATCAGATCAGGTAACACTCACAGAACGCTTTAGAGCAGACAGCGGGGATGGAGTGTGACAGGCCAGTTTAAATAGCCCGCCTGTCACTAGCGGGAGTGCGCGTGCGCGTGCCCGTGCGTGACAGCACCCGTGAACACGCGCGCTAGCGCAGTGGAACCCGCGGCCGTGTCCTCCTGCGTCTGGATCGCTGATTATTGGCAGGATCTTCTTGACATTGCCCCCCCCAAGGGGCAGCCTCCGGATACCCCTTTGAAGGAATTTCTCCGGATGGGCTCTTTTAAAAGATTGTAAAAGATTTTCAGCATGAATATTATCCTCGGGTTCCCAAGAATTTTCTTCTGGGCCGAATCCCCTCCATTTTATCAAAAATTGATTTTGGTTGCCTCTTCTCTTATGGTCCATGATAGCCTCTACCTCGAATTCTTCCTCCCCATCCACCAAAATTGGATCAGGAGGATCCGTACTTTGGCCTGGAAATGGTTTAGAAACAGAGGGTTTGAGTAGAGACACATGAAATACTGGATGCACTTTTAATGAATCCGTAAGTTCAAGTTCGTATGCCACCTCATTAATCCTTCGCTTAACAGGAAATGGGCCAAGAAACTTGGGACCCAATTTCTTTGATGGGCAAGCCATCCTGAGATTTACTGTAGATAACCATACCTGGTCCCCGGGTGTAAGTAACAGCTCACCTCGTCTCTTCTTATCAAAAGTTGCTTTATTATACTCCTGGGTCCTGGTCATGGTCTCCTGCAAAACTTGATTGTTGGAAGTGAAGAAGTCCAACCTCTCCAGAACTGCGGGTACTGTGCACTCTGGAAGAGAATTAGGCAGAAAAGTAGGGTGGTAACCATAATTTGCAAAAAATGGGGTTTGTTTGATAGCGGAATGAATAGAGTTGTTGTAGGCAAACTCAGCCAATGGAAGAACAGAAATCCAATCATCCTGGGCAAATGAAGAAAAACAGCGTAAATATTGTTCAAGAGTCTGGTTTGTTCTCTCTGTTTGCCCATTAGTCTGGGGGTGGTAAGCAGATGAAAATGAGAGTTCAATCTTCAATGTTTTGCATAGAGACCTCCAGAATCGGGAGGTAAACTGTACCCCCCCATCTGAAACGATATTAACTGGTACCCCATGGAGCCTGATGACTTCTCTAATGAATGCCTGTGCCGTTTCTGTAGCTGAGGGAGTACCCTTCATTGGGACAAAGTGGGCCATCTTCGACAACCTGTCTACTATGACAAAAATTGAGGTGAAACCCCCAGCCGGAGGTAATTCCACAATAAAATCTATAGAAAGCATCTTCCAAGGCCTATCTGGGACAGGTAATGGCTTTAGCAAACCCCATGCCTTGGTCCTGTGCCCCTTGTTTCTGATACAGGTGGTACAGGATTCAACAAATCTCCTACAATCATCACGTAACTGAGGCCACCAAAAGGTACGCTGTACCAGATCAGTAGTTTTAGCCACTCCAAAATGCCCAGCAAAAGCATGGTCATGACAGAGTTCTAGTACTGAAACTCGTAGTTCTTCAGGTATAAAAATCCTATTCTCGTGCCATAATAACCCATCCTTAACTTGGAGTTCTAGCCTAATGGCAGACCCCAATTCTGCGGAAGCCTGCTTAATCCGGGAAAGCAGATCTCCCTGAAGCAAAAGAAAATTCCCCGGGGACAGAATGGTGTCCGGAGGGGAAACCTCTTGGGGCTTTTGAAACATCCTGGATAGGGCATCGGGCTTGGTATTCTTGGAACCAGGGCGATAAGTGACATGAAAAGAGAACCTGGAGAAAAAGAGGGCCCACCTGGCTTGGCATGGCTTCAACCTTTTTGCAGACCTCAAATACTCCAGGTTCTTATGATCTGTAAAAATTAAGACTGGATGAGCGGCACCCTCTAGCAGATAGCGCCACTCCTCCAACGCGGATTTGATAGCCAATAATTCTCTGTCACCTACATCATAATTTCTCTCTGCCGTGGACAATTTACGAGAGAAGAAGGCCACAGGATATAACAGGGCCTTAGTTCCCTGTCTTTGGGACAACACTGCCCCTACCGCAATTTCGGATGCGTCCACCTCTAGTACAAATGGCAGAGAGGAATCTGGATGTTTTAGCACGGAAGCAGAGGTAAAAAGGCCCTTGAGAGTCTCGAAAGCCTTTTGAGCCTCAGCAGACCAGTGGAAACGTGTACCCTGTTTAGTTAGCTGTGTGATGGGTGTGATGATGGCTGAAAACCCCTTATTAAATTTGCGGTAGAAATTAGCGAATCCAACGAATCGCTGGATCCCCTTCTTATCTGTTGGGACTGGCCAGTCTAGTACTGCAGTGACCTTTTCGGGGTCCATCTTAATGCCCTTGCTGGAAATGATTAACCCCAAAAATGGAATACTTTCCTGTTCAAATTCACATTTCTCAGCTTTTGCATATAGACCGTGTTGTCGAAGCCGGGCCAATACACTTCTGACGTGCCTGCGATGGGATTCAAGGGAACAAGAAAAAATTAGTATGTCGTCTAGATAGACGATAACAAACAGATCTAGAAAGTCTCGTAAGACACCATTGATGAAGTACTGGAATGTAGCAGGAGAATTGCACAGCCCAAACGGCATCACAAGGTATTCATAATGTCCATAACGGGTACGAAAGGCGGTCTTCCATTCGTCTCCGTCCCTAATACGAACCAAATTGTAGGCTCCGCGGAGATCAAGCTTAGTGAATATGGTAGCTGTCCCAAGTCTTTGGAACAGCTCTGGTACCAGAGGAAGAGGGTAACGGTTCTTTACAGTGATTTTGTTCAGCTCACGGTAATCTACACATGGTCTGAGGGTCTTGTCTTTCTTTTGTACGAAGAAGATACCTGCACCTGCTGGAGACGTGGATGGACGAATGAAACCTTTCTATAGATTCTCATTGATATATTCCTTTAAAGCCCCTTGTTCCACTTCCGTTAAAGGAAATATTCTTCCAAAAGGTATCTCGGCACCGGGGAGTAATTCGATAGGACAGTCATAGGCCCGGTGAGGGGGTAAGACCTCTGCCCCCTGCTTGCTGAATACATCTAAGAAATCATGATATGCAGAAGGGATGGAAAGGTGCAGACTAGGATCTGTGTTTAAATAGAGCAAGGTAGGATTCTTCTGAGTGTCCTGAAGTCTACAAGACTGTTGGCAATATGAGGAGGAAGAGGTAACCTCACCTGTGATCCAATTAATGTCAGGATTGTGGGCCTGTAACCATGGCATGCCGAGGATTATGGGGAACATAGGTGAAGCGATGATATCTAGGCGTAACAGTTCTTGATGAGAATTGGAGATGGAAACGGGTATTGGAACAGTCTCTTGGGTAACAGGCCCTGACTTAATGGCTGTTCCATCAGCTAGATGAATGGAAAGTCCATGGGTCTTAGGCAACAGAGGTATCCGGTGTTGGGTAGCAAAAAGAGAGTCCATGAAACAACTGCAAGCTCCAGAGTCAATAATGGCGGCTGTTTGCAGGGTCTCTCCTGGAAGCTGTAACAGGAGAGAGAGAGCAAGGTGAGTAGTGTTCTTAACCAGAGGTGCAACATAGTCAGAGGACAGAGATAGGCACTGACGAAGTTTAAGGGGACAGTTCCTGACATAGTGCCCAGGTTCCCCACAATACAGGCACAGATTATTCACTCGACGAAATTGTCGTTCCTCCTAAGTAAGAGAAGGCCGCAGAACCCCTAATTGCATTGGCTCAGGTGGGTTAAATGTAGACATTGGTGGTGCTGGTGATGTATGATGGGGAACTTTAGGGGTAACCCAAGTTGGGCGAGAGGTTCCCATCGCTCTCTCAGTCCTTCGTTCTCTTAGACGTCGATCGATCTGGATGGTTAGATCGATCAATGCGTTCAAAGTCTGTGGGGTACCCACCCTGGCCAATTCATCTTTCAGAGAGTCAGAAAGTCCCATTCGAAACTGATAGCGGAGAGCCGCATCATTCCAATTCGTGTCTACACTCCACTTTCTGAATTCCGCCACATAGTCTTCTGCAGCCCTGCGACCCTGCTGAAGGGTGTGCAAAGCCGCTTCTGCAGTCACGGACAGCTGGGGGTCATCATACAGCTGACCTAGTGCGTCAAAGAAGGCGGAAAGATTAGGCAAGGATACGTCCTTTTGCTCCAAGAGGCGGTGGGCCTAGGTTTGGGGGTCACCAGAAAGCAGAGAGATTACGTAGCCCACCTTAGTAGCCTCAAGGGAAAAGGTACGTGGCTGAAGAGCAAAGAACAGTTCACAGGAGTTGCAGAAAGCCCTAAATTTGAGGTGATTTCCGGAGAAACGTTCAGGCGTCGGGACCTTGGGTTCTGGAGGGAGCATCACCACTGTTGAGGAAGGCCCGACTGAAGGAGCAGAAGCAGAAGGGACTCCCTGAGCCCCAATGGGATTAGACAAAGTTAACACTCGTTCCTCCAGCCTGGTGTATCCTTTCTGCAGATTCTTGACTGCTTCAGTCAATCCTGCCAGGTGTGCACAGAGTTCCTCCATGGGAGACGTTCCCTGCTCAGGCTCAGACATGGCTGTCTGCTACTGTCATGTACCTGGTAGGTTGTGAGCCTGAAGTGCAGGAAAAGACCTCCCTTACAGCTCCCACTCCCGTTCCCCTGGAATGGAGACAGAGGGCCAGAAGTGAAGAGTGGTATGGGTGCCTGGCAGGATCAACAGTTGCTGAAAGTCCAGTAGTGGTGGCACCCTCTGGAGTCAGTAGTCTGAGGAGTAGACTGAGGACAGAGACTGGAATGCAGGACTGGAACCAGGAACAACAGCAGGTAATAGCAGACTGGAAGCTGGACTGGAACAACAGCAGAAGATAGCCTGGAACACTGGACTGGAACCAGGAACAACAGCAGGTAATAGACTGGAACGCTGGACTGGAACACAGCACAAGGTAGCCTGGAACGCTGGACTGCAACCAGGAAAAACAGCAGGTAATAGCAAACTGGAAGCTGGACTGGAACCAGGAACAACAGCAGGTAATAGCAGACTGGAAGCTGATGAACACAGCGGAGGGTCAACAAGCTGGTGGTCAGTAACGTTCGGACAGCAGAGGTACCAGGGGTAATGCAGAGGGATGGTCAGGCAAGCCAAGAGGGTCTGGTGCAGGCAGATAGCAGGATCGTCAAACAGGAAGCCGGGTCAGATAACAGGAAACACAGATCAGATCAGGTAACACTCACAGAACGCTTTAGAGCAGACAGCGGGGATGGAGTGTGACAGGCCAGTTTAAATAGCCCGCCTGGCACTAGCGGGAGTGCGCGTGCGCGTGCCTGTGCGTGACAGCACCCGTGAACACGCGTGCATGCGCAGTGGAACCCGCGGCCGCGTCCCCCTGCGTCTGGATTGCTGATTATTGGCAGGATCTTCATGACAGGAGTCTAGGCAGATGGATTCAATCTGCTGCCTAGCAATGAAAATGCTTTCTGTTTCCCAGCAACTGCCTGTGCTCAGGCCAATAAAATGGAAGGAGGCTGGAGTGCAACTTCTGGGAAAAGTGAAAGGCAGTGTAGGAGCATCTTTCATGCTTCCAAAATGACCCTGCATTTCACAGCCGGTAGATTTCAGCTTCAAAAGTCATAGCTGCACTCAGAGGGAGACAATATGAGAGAAAATAGCATGCAAAGGTACCAGTTATTGTTGGAAGTACGTTGCAACAAAACAGCTCCTCTCCCAATCTGTGAAGCATCAATATGAGATAGTACAAGAGGTCAATCTCTAAAAAATCTTGGGGTCACAACATAAGATTGGCACCCTTCTTTGTAAGATCAGTGATGGGTACTATCAGGGTGGAGAAACCTTGAATAGATTTTCCATAAAAACTTGAAAATTCTAAGGAGTGGCATGAAGATCATTTCCGCAGAAGTGACTATAAAATAATCTGGACTTTGGCAAGATCCATGGCTAAACCAGTGTTGGGGATAATGTACTCTGGAAGCAGAAGCTCAGCATAAAAATACACGTTTCCCATTTGGCGTACAGGGAAAGATCTTGAAACCTAGTCACGACTGCTTCAACATGACGTGGTTGGTCTGCAAAAGAGTGGGAATAAATCAAAATGTAATCCAGATAAATGGCAAGGTCCGAAGAGTCATGGAATTTATTGTAAACAAATTTCTGAATATTTTAAACCAAAGAGCAATTTTCCTAATGCCTATGTGTGAAATTGAAGGGTGTCTTCAATGCATCTATGGTCACTGAACCTAAAGCCTAAGAATATTTTTTAAGGCTGGTTTAATTGTAACCCCTGGGACTTCTAACTTCAATCAATCTTGAATGTATTTTTTTCAGATCTTTTCCTGGTTAAATGGTTCTGAACTGCAGCAAGTTAAGCTTTATTATCTTTACTCCAAGGGTATCCATGGTCCTGGGCCTCCAAGTTACCATCCTGGCTCTGGCTTTTGTGGACACAATCTTCAACACTTTAGGTCTCTTCTATAATAACTCTGATTATGTGCATAATCTGGAAGCAAATGTTCTTTTTTTACATCAAGACAGGCTACCTACCAAGCAATAATGTTCTGAATTATGGGCTTGAGACTATGAATAGAAAGACCCGGCTCTGCATAGCTTTAAAATGGGGAGACATGTCGCAGGCACAACCAGGGATGTGTGACTGCCAGGCCATTCAGTGTGGAAGAGGCTAGGCACATGGATGCAACACAATGTCTAGAAATGAGTAAGCCTTCTGAGAGCAGTGCAACCCTTAGACCAGGGGTCTCAAACTGATGGCCCTCCAGCTGTTGTGAAACTACAAGTCCCATGAGGCATTGCAATGCTGACAGTTACATGTATGGCTCCCACAGGCAGAGGCATGATGGGACTTGTAGTTCCGCAACAGCTGGAGGGCCACCAGTTTGAGACCCCTGCACAATAGGAGAGGAGGAGGGCAATCAGCAACACTCAGCCCAGATAATAGAGGATGGCTGTGAGGAGAGTGAGAGGCAGTGTAGGAGTTTTTCTTATGCTCCAAACAAATTCTTAGTCTTTTCTTATTTTAAATAAATCTAGATATTACTCCATTTGATTTCCTTAAATTTTGGATTATTAATATTACCCTTTCAATAAAAAGATAGCAGAAGTAATTTCCAACTCGTAAATGGGAGGGGGAGGGTGGTTAAGGTTATATACTATATTTTGCAAAAGTCTTTGCTAATCTTTGGTCTCAGAAAATGTAACTTTTCAGAACAATTCCATCCCTTTATGATAGTCCTGTCTACTACTGATAACTAATTCATATGTTTCTACATTTATATGATAGCTTGAAAACTTTCCAAATTTTTGAAGGAAATTTTCTTTTATCAGATAGGATAAATTGAACTTCTTAGTTTAGGATGCCTAACCTTTAAAGAGTTTATTTAAATGGCATAACAGCTAGGAAGTGTATCAGCATTTAAACAAAGGGCAATTACCCAAATATTTTCCTGAAGAACAGTTCATCTTTAAACTCACAAATGATTACTAGAGCTATGGACATCTTGTAAGCCATTTACAGCAGTACTCAGACTGGGAGAGATAGGGGCAGTACTTGGGAGGTCAATCAGATGTCCTACATTCACATGTTCTGACAAGGAACACTCTGACTAGAGGAGGACAAGGAGATGACCCTTTTGTTTGTTGCTGCTCCCTCATTATCCAAATACAGGCTCTTGCAGGAAAGTGGACTAGCTGTATTACATAGCTGTAGAAGAGATGAGTCGGCTTACTAGGCTGGTAGAACTCTGTGGTAGTGTTGTGTAAGCCTCAGGACAAAATGCAAATACTTTGGCAGGAAAAACAGCTAACGTAAATGTATTTCAACAGTTTCTTTATCATTTTGCCAGGTATTCAGCTTTATTGGGAAAAAATTCCATTTACTGACCATCAATGCAGTTGTTAAAAGTTATTGCTAGCATCCTTGTCAGCAAACATGTCTGTCCCTCTGGCCTTTGATAGAAAAGTCTCAAGCAAAGTTTCCCTTCTATTGAAAATTACAAATCTCTTTTAGACATTTTTATTTTGGCTACATTATACTATATATGGATTTAAATAGTCACTTAGTTATTAAGGTTGCAAAAAGACACAAGTCCACTAAGTTTAACCAATAGGCAAATATGATTAAATAAATAAATACATACATACATAAATAAAAAACCTACCTATACCCAAACTTGCTATATAGCATCTTCCAATTTTGCTCCAGAAGGAGAAAAAATACTTTTGTCAATATCTAGTTATATGTTGTATATTCAGAAACACATCCAACTTATTTGAAATGGTTAACCCAGCTGGCTAAAACTAGTTTCCAAGATAGTCTATTCCACATTTTTCAGCTCCTACTGTGAAGAAGCCTTTCTGTATGGGAAAGTTAAACCTCTTTACTTCCAGATACAAAGAGTCCCCCCTTGCTATTTGCAATGTCCTTAACCACTTGACTGCTAACCTGTACATATCCCTTAATTACCAGGCCATATTTCAGTTTTCAGTGCTGTGATAGTTTTACTTACAATTACTTGGTCATGCAACACTGTACCTAAATGCATTTAATAGATTGTTTTGAGAAGGTAGAATTTTCTTTTTTATGAAACTGGAAATGTATTTTTTTAGTATAGAAATAGACCAAAACATGTATATTGCTTACTTTCATTTTTTTAAAATAATGCCACAATCGTCCTTGGTCAGTGGCCATGTAAAACCCCACCACTTAAAAAAAAAAGATTCAAAACAGTGTAGCCTGCATCTGGAGTGAAAAATGACAAGTTTGTAGAGCTCCAGGATCATCAGTGCCAGACAGTTGGCTATAAGCAATGGGGACAGCAGAAAACCATTTTACCAAGCTACTGTTCAGGAGTAGGGGAGCAAGGATGGAGTAATGCAAAAAAATGAGAGGTGCTGCAAAAACGTACTGACTTTTTCCAAGTGGTAAGTGAGTACAGCAGTCAAGATGATGCTGGTCTGGGCCATTCTCCAATATCCTTGACTGGTTTGTCGTCAAACAGAGATCCTCTTTATTCCTGAACCCAGAAAACCACCAGAAGGGACATAATTTCACTTACCTTTCAGAAACCTGCCACCCTGCAAAGTTATGGCCTGAGATCACTAAATAGCAACATCAAGTACAGTATATGTCCCTGACTGTGTGAAAGAATCTTGATATGCTATTATTTATTAACCAAATGAAAATGGAAATTAATTATATTGGTAAAAGTGTTGACCATGTGGAAAATAAGATGGGGGCATTTTCTAAAGCCCATAATGAACTTGTAAAGCCCATAATGAACTTGTTTATGCACATAATGAAATAAAGATGATTTTCAAAAAATTTAACTGTGGAAACAGCATCAAATTTAAAGGCATTGCCAAATGGGTTGCTTCTACTGAGCTCAGTAACTAGGTGGCCCCTCCCCCCTCTGACACTACGGGGAAGCCATAGGGATGTCCCTGTGCATCAGAGAGGGGCGGGGTCACCTGAGAGGACGGTCATTACGGCGGGTTCCTCCCATGGAGGTGGATCGGTGGCGGCGTGCAGGTTTCTTTTTTTTCTTTGGTCCATCAGCGGAGCAAGAGAAAGAAGAAGAAGACTTTGTGGGACAGTTTCATTTTTTAATTTTTTTAATAAAGGACTTGTCCCCAAGCCGTGTCATGTCATTTTTACCATTTTCACAATTTTTGTGAAATGGTAGGGGTACCCCATTACCATTTCACACAAGGGGGAGGTTCTGATAAGCCCCCCACCCACAGACTCCCACAACCACCGGGGCAAGGGTTGTGGGGATGAGGCCCTTGTCCCCATTAACATGGGGACACGGTGCTTTGGCTACCCCAAAGCACCCTCCCCATGTTGAGGGCATGTGGCCTGGTATGGTTCAGGAGGGGGGCGCTTTTTCGTCCCCCCCCTCTTTTCCTGTGGCCTGCCAGGTTGCGTGCTTGGATAAGGGTCTGGTATGGATTTTTGGGGGGACCCCCATGCCATTTTAAAAAAAAAAATTGGTGCGGGGTTCACCTTAAAATCCATACCAGACCTGAAGGGTCTGGTTTGGATTTTAGGGGGACCCCCACACATTTTTTAAAAAATTTTGGTTCGGGGTTCCCCTGTGGGGAAATTCCATGCCGTTTTTATCAATGAACTTTTATGTGTATTGCCTAACTGACAATTCATTATAGCCGGCACTAGAGATAGTAGTTTTACATGACTTTTTTCCTTTAGAAATGTCATTTTGCAATTTTTTTTAAATTTTGGTTCGGGGTTCCCCTTAATATTCATACCAGACCCAAAGGGCCTGGTAATGGACTGTGGGGGAATCCCATGCAATTTTCTTCAAAGACTTTTATGTGTATTGCCGGGACTGACAATTCATTATAGCCGCAAGTACTTTTTTTTTCCTTTAGAAATGTCATTTGCCACTTTACAGGCATACTATAGACACCCCCCAGGTATGAAATTTAAAGGAATATTTCACTTTTATTGTCTCACTTTAAGCATTATTAAAATCACTGCTCTAGAAAAAACGTCTGTTTTTAAAATGTTTTTTTGCATTGATACATGTCCCCTGGGGCAGGACCCAGGTCCCCAAACACTTTTTATAACAATAACTTGCATATGAGCCTTTAAAATTAGCAAAAATTTGATTTTTCATGTTCGTGTCCCATAGACTTTAACGGTGTTCTGCTGCGAACCGAACCAGGGGGGTCCCTAATTGCAGACTTCTCTGATACAGTTTTCTTTATTTTGGAACTCATGTATGTGCATTACTTTCCTTCATTTATGCTTCATTGATTTCTCCAATGCAAAATTCAGGATTTGCATTCTTTGACTCATGGATCTGACAGTATGGGGTAAATGCTTTAGTTATTTGCATTTTTATATGGATAGCTTATTAACCATTTCATCCCCTTAGGCCATACCATACATACTTGGTTTGAAGTGGTTTGCAGGCATTATTCCATATTAAAATTTTCAGCCAGTGAAGGGGTATCTTGTTGAAGTGATCCAAGCAGCTATACAGCAATTGATCACTTCTACAGGGCGCAGAAGGGGCCCCCTCCAACCTCCATGTGTCCCCTTTACTGGGCTTTCCCAAGTAATCAGGGAGCCTGGTACCAACACTGCTGGCTGTCAATTTACTCTGAGAGGGGAGGAAGGTACATCCATACCTGCCTCCCCTCTGTGATCTAAGAAACTGGAAGTGACAAGGATTTTTTTCACTTCTGGTTTTGGTTTGAAGATTACATGCTATTATTGGTTTTTAAAGCATCTGATTAAGCCTATCTTGCTTTTATCAGATGCTTTTGATGACAGATGAGAGATCAGGGGTCTTATAGACCCCCAATCTCTCCATAAAGAGGACTTGTCATGCTTATTGATATCACAAGGGATGTTGTTTATCCCTTGTAATAGCAATAAAGTTGATTACAAAAAATTAAAGGGACTGTGTAAAAAAAAAGTTTTAAATAAATTAAATAATAAAAAAAATAAATAAATAAAGCTCCCCCATTCCCCAGTGCTTAGATCTCATAGTTTGGTGCTGTTCCACAGGCATATGCTATTTTAAAGCTTGACATGTTAGGTATCTATTTACTTAGCGTAACATCATATTTAATATTTTACCAAAATCGGGTATTACATTGTGTTTGCACTACAATTCATTAAGGTTAATTTTCCCCTAATAACTGTCATTCTAAAAATGTCTGCGCAAATATTGTGCAACATAAAAAATTGCATCAGCCAACCATTTTTTTCTACAGGGTCCCTGCTTTCAAAAAAAAAAAAAATAAATAAAATTATATATATATATATATATATATATATATATATATATATATATATATATATATATATATATGTATATATATAATGTTTGGAGGTTCTAAGTAATTTACTAGCAAAAAAAATGTTTTATATGTATGACAGAAATGTCAGAATTGGCCTGGGGGTAAAAAGGTTAAATTGTGAATTCAAAAAGTCCAGTGTCTAAATATATGCAGCTTTTTCTTCAACCAATCAACAGGTAAGTATATCCAGTAGTGTATTGGAAGTGTATTCCTTCCAATTGTGAAGGAATACAGAGTATATTCCTTAAGACATTATTCTACAAACAGTAGGACAGAAAAGACATAAGACAAACATATTTAGTTATAATAGTTACCAGGCTATGGCCCACAAAGGTTCCATTCAGGTGACCACTCTACCAGAGAGTGGGTGCTTTCCTCCCATCTAGTCTGTGTATATCATTACTGCTGATGCCTCATTGGTTGGCATGGCATGGCTCTGATTGGTGGGCCTCCCTATTAAGGATTGGCTAAATCTCCAATCCCTAGAGTTAGCATAGCTCAGCCCCTTTTAATGAAAATCATTGGCACAGACTTTTGAACGTGAGATTTAACTTTGTAAGTAGACATTTTCATGGAAATAAAGTATTCATGACGGGCTGGCCACAGCCCTCATTGCATATCTAAACCTTTGTAGTGAATATTTGTAGAACAAAGAGGTTTGGGTCCATTGTTTAGACACACAAGCTTAGGCACTGACTCGTCTGTATAACAGAGACTTCTGTGACACTATCTAACACACCCACATTGATACTAAAGTGTAAATGAAATATATTCATATTTACAATTATTTTACAACTATTAATGGAGATTTCACGTAAAGTCATAAGGCAGCAAGAGTAGTCACTTTTTATAGTGCTGATCATGTACCATTTTCTCCTCCTCTTCAACTAATTCATAGCTATGCCACCTGGCTACAAGTTGGTGGAATTATGCCCAGAGTCTTAATGCCAGCTTTGCCAAACATCCTTTTACTCGAGTTTGTGGCCTGTGCTTCAACACAAAGTTAGGTACCTAGCCACCATTATTTTTCCCAGAAGTTAATTTGCCAACTACCATTATTATACACAGAATGCCATCCCTTCCCTCTACCAGAATGTGGAATGCCATGAGGAAGAAGAGGATGGTTGCAGTGCTGGTGATAAGGAGTAGAAGTGTTGTGGTGTTGTGATTGTTAGGTTTACCTCAAATCCATGCTCATTCCAAACCTCTATCCTACTTGTAACAAGCAAATGTGTAATTGGGCCCCCCATCCTTCTGCTGAAGTGAGCCACCCTTTTAAAAAAATAACAAAAATAAAAAGGTTTTCATTGACTTGTAGTTTTTATGCAAATCTAATATAAAAATATGCTAAAATTATAATAGAAACTTTAATCAAGCACATTCAGATTTACAGAAAATATAATAAAACATGATAAACACATTTTTTATTAAATATTATGTAAGATAATTATATGCTAAAATATATAATAATCTGAAATAAATGGAGAAAGAAGCAATGCAAGATTTTTATCACTAAATTATCAGCTTTGAATTTCTTTAAAATCTTCAACTTAACCTTAAAATCTATTGCTTTTCAACCTATTACCTGCCTTAATACAATTGAAGAGAGTGCAGAATGCTAAAAAGATTATCTCTTGTAAATCCTTTTTCTGAAGGGCATAGAAGTGATGAACTACTTCAAATTCTACACCAATATTACTATTAACATTCTTATTTGTAAGTTAGCAAATTCATATTTTAGTATAGAATATACAATTTATACTGGAAGGTCTGATAAAATGTCAGCCTATTTTAACAAATGCTGCGTTATTTCAAACAGTTTTGCTGTATAGTACACATGTTGACAGATATTTTTTATGAATGTTTAAAATATAAAATTAAGTTCTTTTGTAATGTATTGTGGCAGGGCGAGTCCATGCTAATATGTGATAAGGTAGTCTGGGCCAGATTTTGGAGAAAACAGGCCCACTAAAGGCACAGGTTTGTGCTGTTCTTTTTGTAATATCAAGATTAGAGATCAGTGCCCCACCCTCCCGAAGGTTTCAGTGATTGTAAGGGAGATGAGAGGCACACATCTGCACCATGCTGTCCAGGATGGGACAGGCCAAGAGGCTGAGAGACAGGGTCTCATCTCAGTGATAGTCTATGAGAGACAGAACAGCTGGGAGCTGTAAAGGTAAGACACAGAGATAAAAGAGGTACAACATTTGTGTGCTAGCCCTTGGTATGGGTGCTAGATGGTCTGCAGGATCAAGGCATGAGGCTCGAGCAGTATAGTTGCAAAAAGAGGCAGGAGGCTTGAATATTGTTCTTTGTCATTTTGATGGTGAGATCCTCCTGCATGGGAAGCAATACATTTGTGAACTTTTGCTTTTTAAAAAAATAAAAGTAGGCAGGAAAAGCCCACTATTTTGCACTACCAATGAGCTACAAGCACTGCAACGTGTCACTGTATATAATGTATGAAAATGCTAGGTTTGTTACACTTGTATGTCAAAAAATAGATTTCCAGTAGTTACACATAAGAATTTAAATAGGAAGGTGTTCTAGATTGCAAAAGAAAGTAGGTGCTCAATTTCAAAGAATTAGCTCTGTTTAAAGCTGAACTCCAGCCAGACCTTTGCACTTTAAACTCCACCCCCCACCGCCACTACCCCTTCAAACTAATTGCTGATTTAATTTAAAAAAAGGATCTAAAATCCCCATTTAAATCCATAGTTATATGATGTGCTATCTTCTTCCCTGCAGAAGAAGTGCTCACATTCCTGCTTAGGTGATGCTGGGATTTACCATTGACTGTCCAGCCACTTGGTCCTCTCAGGTCCTGTAGTGACATGTTGACATCAAAAGGGTGGGGGAACAAGACTCCACACTCAACTTCTGGATCACTGATCCGCATGAACAGAAGAGGCACTGCAATGGACTGTTTTACAGTAGACTTAAAGCTGGCCAAAGATGGGTAGCTTTTTTAGAACTGACCAAGGGGTCTGGTGCTAGAAATATTGCTCTCACTTTAATGTTCGTGGTGATACGTGATCACCATTTATGTATGCATGCAAGCTCTACATATGCATTTGCATTTGCATGTGAGCAAGGGGGGATGGGGCACTTTAAACATTTTTTTAAATGTTATTATTTATTTTATTTTAGCTTTATTACACTGTCTCTTTAAACCTGAAGTGATTAAATCTTTGTCACTTCAGGTTTCTTAGGTCACAGAGGGGGCGGGTATGGATGTAACTTATTTCCCTATGTGTTCTATGGGTCCTGGGTTTCCCGACTTTCCCACTTACACGCCCTGAAAAAGTGACAGGCAAAGCCAGCTGCTGGTCATGCATCTGGGCAGATGTCATGTTTCATGAAGAACCTGGACTGGTCCTGTGACATCAGCCGACTGGTGGCTAAAACTGATTCACAAGTGTGCAGAACTAAGTGCACTCCTGTGACCCACAGAGAAGAATGGCCAAATCAGCTTTGGCCATATTTTTCCTTTAACCAATAAATATAGTCCATATTATACAGAGTAATTAGTCCACAGTTCATCCACCATGTTTCTGTTTCCCCAAACAACATTTGAATGTGCTCCAAGTCTTCTTTTTCACACATATTAGACATCACATAAGAGGTTGGTTGAGAAAAGGCCTCTTACTTCCAAAAAGAACAATGTTCATTGGCATGACTAAAGTATGCCATTAAACATATAGGCAAACAACAGGCCTTCTGGGACAAAGGATGAAGACTGATCAATCAAAAAAAAGTTTAAAAAAAAAACTAACAGTAGACATGTTTTCTGTAAATCAAAGACAGCATTTTGGGAGAACAGCCTCATTACAACTGTGACTTATGGTGGTAGAAAGTTATGGTTTGGGGTTGATTTGCTTTTTCAGGGCTTAAAGGGGTTGTAAAGGTTCGTGTCTTTTCACCTTAATGCATCCTATGCATTAAGGTGAAAAAACACCTGACAATGACGGGCCCCCCAGCCCCCTGTTTTACTTACCTAAGACCATTTACCTGCTTGGCTCGTCCCCGGTATCCTCTTCTCCATGGAGTCTCGGCATTGATTGGATAGATTGATAGCAGCACAGCCATTGGCTCCCGCTGCTGGCAAATAAATTCAATGACGTGGCTGCTGGGGGGGAGAGACCGAGACATACACTCTGTGTCTATGAATGCAGAGTGTATGAGACAGGACCGTGCATGCAAGATAACCCCCTCGGGAGAGAGCTTCCCGAGGGGGTTAGCTATTGTGGGGAGGAGCCGAGAGAGCCGCAGTGGGACCCCAGAACAGGAGGATCGGGGCCACTCTGTGCAAAACGAGCTGCACAGTGGAGGTAAGTATGACATGTTTGTTATTTTTTAAAAATAAAAAATGCCACCTGTCCAAATGTGAGGTTGAACCAGATATGGGTCTTTTAACATCATAATAATCAGAAGCACACTAGTAGATCCTTCTTTTTAAGACTGTCTTAAAAAGAAGAAAAAGGGCTATGAACTACCCTATTCAAAGCCCTTCTTTGATTACAATTGAAATGTTATAAGGGGATATTCAACTGAACATTGCAACTGAATTTCACATGGAAAAGTGGGAAAAAATGTCAATGATGTCAGAGACTGGTGGTCAGATATACAAAATATCTACAAGAAGTTATTCCTGCTAAAGGGGTCAAAATCGTCTTCTGATGCCAATGGTATACTTAACACCATTACATGTTTTGTTGTTTTTGTTTAATAAACATTTCAAAGGGGGGATCTTTTTGTGTGTTTTTATTTACTCATTCAATATTTTATTGCATTTTAAAGATAAAAAGAAATAGAACAATGGATTCACAATTTAAAGCGTCCAAAAAGGAGAACATCGATTACAATTACATATAGGGAGAAAACATGTACCGTAAAAACAAAAGGTACAAAAACTGTGTCTGATAACATTATTGGGATTGAGAACCGTCCAATATAAACTTGCAGTGGAAACTTTTTGTGTGGTTTTTATTCAAGAATATCAGCCTTTATATGTAGGAAGTGCTTGGATAAAGATCTAATGTTTTTTTGAGCATTGACAAATTTAGCACCAATTGGAGGGGTAGTAACCTGGTGAGGGAGATTTCAAAATTAGAGATGTCTTGGATATACAAGGCCAAGACTTATGTGCCTTATGGGTTAAACATCGATGTAGATGTTAATGCTTTTATGGATAATTCATGAATTGTAAACCCGGTTTGAGTCACGTACTTGGTTATTATTTTGGATATTATTTCCAAATTTTTAATAACAACAACTTACAGTGATTGCCAGTATTTATAATTAAATAATATTAATATATGTTTTGGCCACTTGGGTGTTCATATGCTTTATGGAGTGGATTTGCATCACCACATATGTATACACTCACTTTTGATATTTAATTTACCATATATTACACATATAATTTGGAATTATTTTTTATTTATCAAATTATTATTTTTTATTTTTTACTACACATATAATTTGGAATTATTTTTATTTATCAAATTATTATTATTTATTTTTTATTTTTCATTCACATAATTTTCAAATTTTTAGCATTTATTTACATTTTTTTCATATATTTTTTCATTGGTTCACATAATTGGTGCGCATTTCACTTTAATTGTGTGCACATATAATCATTGAATTTAATTGAAATTTTTGAATTAATTTGATTTAATATTCAATTAATTTGTTGTTTCACATATCACACTATCCATGTTTTTCACATAGTACATTTATATTGAAGTATTTCCCTTTAAAATATTTGTGTTATATATGTGTATATATATTTTTTTTTTTTTTTTTTGTTTTTTTTGTTTTTTTTGTTTTAACACATAATTAAATATATATTTCTTTTTCACATTTCTATGTATTTTTTCTTCACTTATTTTGAGCATGATAAATATGTTTAGGTATAATATCTGTTCATATCTATCCATGATCTTGAGGCGATCAATTTTAAATAAATTTAATTAATTGAATTATATCAATGTCCATTTGATGGATATTTAATTGATATCCTTATGTTAAGGCTTTTTATTTCCTCTTTTTTCCTTTTTTAATTTAAATTACATTCATGTTAATGGATTGTAAGTGGTTATCGCATTTCGGGCAAGCCCTTTAAAATATGATGGGCTGCCCATATCCAATATGGCGATGCGATCTTCACGTCCGGGACTCAGACCGAGGTGTGAGGGTATTTATGGTGGTGAGTCAGCACGCTGGCCATTCCCCATTGAGAATGTCATATGTGATGAAACGTGTATGAGGAGGTAACATGCTGACGTCACCACGCCATCTCGTGAGGAGGACGGGAGTTTGTATTGTAGCCAGCCGGCTTCGTTTTCTAATTTGATTTTAAAGACGCTTAAATGTAAGTGTACATTTTTTTAGTTCATGTAATAAACCGGGATATTAGACAGTATCACGCTATGGTCTATTTCATCCTCTCTTTCTGGGCTGATTATTGAGTATTACCCATGGAGGCACGGATCGGACAAAATTTTGTCTGAGATCGCATCACCCTTTATCATTGGGATCTACTGTGAACTAAAAAGCCTGGTTAAATCCTATGCTCATTCCTGTAGGTTGTCTGGTAAGCGTGCTCTCTGTAAGGTGGTGGTTCACTTGTTTGTGTCAATCATCACTGGGGTGTTCCATGTATATTACAATATCACACTATGGTCTATATTATTTCTTCCTTTTTGGGCTGATTGTCATATCATCTTCTACGGAGTTACGAATTTATGGTATCCAATTGAGGGTTTGCATCAACCTATATGTGGAATTCTGATTGTGGGAAGCAAAGGCCTGGGTGGGTTAAATCCAATTGCCAAAATTTGCTTACTATCTGGTAAGCATGTTTTTCTATTAGGTGGTTGGATACGTATCTGTCATTGCACCAGTGTCGTTTCTTATCTTCCTTTGAAGTTTTTTAGCCATTTACGATCATCTAAATTTCCATGTCCTGCTATTGGATATAATGACTTTAATTAGCGCAATTTCCCCCTTATATAAAGATCTAATGGTTGCCTGTTCACATATGTTACAAAAGTCAACAATTTCCCCAGGGTTTGCTTATTTTTTTCTCATGACTATATTTCTTTTAATACATGACAATTATGATTGCCTTATTCAATAAAAAAAATTGGATTCACATGCAAATTCCATATTTTGGGGTACAGTACAGGACACAGTAATTGTATTCATAGACTGGGTGATTAGACACTGGCAAAAGCTTTTTTGGGAACACTACCATTGCACCCTTATTTAACCCCACCCTCTCAGTGGGACTCCAGTTTTGGAGAAGAAACAGAGGATGGTCCTGTACTGTACCTAAAAAATATATATTGATTTTACAGGTAAGTCAAAATCTCTATTATCTTTACACAATAAACTGAGGGGTGGGTAACAATTTACAAACAGCGGCAAACAGGCCAATGAAAAATACGTTTTGATAGACCCTAATAACTGCTTGAAGCACCTTGTGTCCAAAGCATGCATCAGAAGAGACCAGAAGATCTACGCATAAAAAATTTGAGAAGGTAAGAACAGAAGATCAAGTCGCAGCCTTGCAAACCTTTTAAATAAATGTTGGACGCTGAAAAGCCCAAGAAATACTGACATAAATTGTGAAAATGGCCCTGATAGGAAAGAAGGAACCCTTTCTTTGAGGGCATAAGCACTGGAAATGGGCTGTCTGAGCCACCTAACAAAAGAAAAAGGAAGCAGGAGGTCCCTTCTTGGAACCTCCTTAGGAGGTCAAAGAGGAACTCAGTTTTTCTGAAGGAAGACAATGCAGTAAGATTCACCCTAACTGCATTGAACACCTCAAGGCGCTGAAGTGAAGCCTCACTGGCATATTTTAGGGCAGGGCACATGGAAGGGAGGATAATATCTTCATTGAGGAGAATGGAAAAGACCACCTTACTGATGAAATACCCTAATGGGATATTGTGGAATAGTTCAAAGGCAGGTTTTTGACAAACTGAAAGTACCCAATTAAAATCCCAGGGACACAGGATTTTAAAGTAGGGGTTGACATGAACAGTATCTACAAAAGTCTTGACAAGAGATTTACAGTGGAAGCCACATCTTTCAGGAAAAGAATAGATAAGCCAGAAAACTGTCCCCTTAGATTATGAAGAGCCAGATTTTAATCTAGGTAAAAGTAGAGGAAGACTAGGATGCAAAGAATAAAATATTGCCAGGGGCTGAGATGCCTGATCATGCTCCAGCCAAATTATGTTTTTCAGGTGTAAATGTAGATCCTACAAGAGGCAGTTTTTCTTTCCTGAAGTAGGTTAGGAGTTATAAATGTCTTATAGGACACGGGTTTCAACAGCCATGCTGTTAAAGCCAGTGATTGAGAAGCAGGATGGAACAGAGGACCTTGGACATTGAGGTGAAAGGAAAAGACCCCCTTACTGGTGAAATACCCTATTGGATATTGCAGAATATTTCAAAGGCAGGTTTTTGACAAACTGGAAGTACCGTGACTGAGAAGCAGGATGGAACAGAGGACCTTGTGACCGGAAGTCTGGCCTCATCCACCAGGAGTTACTGTATGTCTCTGTGCAAAGTTCACTTGGGCCAATTTTCGGTGATGAGGATTACCAGAATCCATTTTCCACTATCTTGTGGAGCAGTCTAGGAAAAATGCTCATTGGAAGGAATGCACACAACAGTCTTAATGGTGAACAAGGAATCACCAGGGCATCCAGTGTGAGAACTAGTCTAGTTTTTTTTACTGGAGGCCATGATGTCCACATCTGGTGTTCCCATTTCTGAATGAGAATCAGGAAGATATCTTGGGGGAGACATCAGTCCCTTGAGCCCAGGTGTTTGTAACTCAGGAAGTCCGCTTGCCAGTTTTCCACTCACAGAATGTAGATAACAGAGTTGGAATGTGGTTCTCCTCCTAGCGAGAGAATCAAGCTTGCTTCTTTTAGAACTTTATGTAGTCCTCTGCTGTGTCATTGTCTGACTGCACCCTGACTAGGTGACCATATAGGAGAGGGGTCCAGTGTAGGAAATACAGTCTTATGCTCTCAGTTCCAGAATGTTGATTGGGAGCATAGACTCTTGTGGGGACCGGGTTCTTGGACAGTCAGGGAATTCTTTACCTCACACCAGCCCGTTAGGCTTGTGGTTATGAAAAACGCATTCTGGGAAGAATGAAAGAATGACTTCCTGGGCTCTAGAGCTCAGTAGGACATCCACCATTTCAGGTAGATTTTTGCCTGGCTAGACAGCAGTAGTGAGAGATCCAGAGAAAGGATCTGCTTGTCACATTGGTGATAATGTTAATCTGCAAAAGGGATACCATGAGGCTCAGAGCCCTCATGCAGAATAGAGTAATGGAAGTCCTGGTTGACCTGAGAGTCCAACAGTTGGACCTCAGATAAGCAATCTTTTTTTGGGAAAGGACATTTTTTTCTTGAGCTGTATTCAAGATCAGGCTCAAATACTTCAGATAATGGGAAGGCTAGAAGACAGACTTCTTAAAGATAATTACCCACCTAAAAGTTTTAAAGAACTGAATTGTCTTTGAATGTTAGAAAAACAGACAGTGGCAAAGAAATCCTTCAGAAGAAGGTCATCCAGTTACCCCATGATATAGATGTCCTGAGATCTTAGGAGAGCCGTCAATTTTGTAAAGACACCTGGTGCAGAGGAGAGACTGAATGACAGGGTGACAAATTGTTGACTGGGACATCTATGGTCCAGATTGGTGTAAATGATAACAGATATCCTGTCACTTGAGATAGTGAGGGGACCCCTTCAAGGGGTTTTTGGGTAGGCTTGGAGGATTTTGGGGTTTAACACAACAAAAGGATTGACTCAATTTTTAATTTGATTTTGGCTTAGAGTAGGATGCCTGGGTGCAACAAAAAGAGGTCATAGTATTAGTTGTAGTAGTCTTTTTTGTGGGCATTATCTGAAAAGCTTTTGCTAAAGTCCAATCACTTGAAATTAGCAGTATACTGTATAACCCATGATCTATGAATACAGGTCCTGTGCCCTATACTGTTTGAGTAGGATAAACAGTTCCCCATGATGTTACATAGGCACATTATGAAAACCACAGCAAAGAGAGGACTGTACATATGAATTTGTTTGGTCCATTCATATTGTTGCGCTGCATTGTGAATTTTACTGTGTAAACATTTATTTTGGGGCCCATAAGGTAACACAGTTAAATGCACATGTAGTGTTTATTATTACATTTTAGTACTTCATCATTAACATAACGAGCAAACAAAGATTGTTTTAACAGCTTAACAGCTTGAAAAACACATGCAAGAGAATTCAACAAAATGTGTGTTAGTATATGGAAAAAAAAAATTAACAGCATGTCATAAAGTACGTTAAAATGTACAAGACTAAAGCATTTCCACAATGTAAAGTGTAAATCCAGCCTCAGTGTTAAAATGTCTGTAAACTTTGAGCTTAAAAGAAGCACAGTAAGCATCACAAAAACGTCTTTAACCTCTTTGAGACCATAATACGACTTTATAACACCAGATGTAAAATTCCTCTTGACGTGAGATAGCTTATTAGCCTTGCAAATAAAAATTTGGAAAGTGCAACCGAGTGTTCCTAGTTCTAGGGCATTCTGTCAAACAGAAAAACATTGGGGTTGATTTAGTAAATAGGGATGAGCCGAACACCCCCCTGGTTTGGTTTGCACCAGACATACCGTAGAGACAAAAAATTCCGCAGAACAGACGAACACCATTAAAGTCTATGGGACACGAACATAAAAAATCAAAAGTGCTCATTTTAAAGGCTTATATGCAAGTTTTATAGTGTTAGGGGACCTGCACCAGGGGACATGCATCAATGCAATTTTTTTTTTAAATGTCCATAAGTGAAACAATAACAATGAAATATTCCTTTAACCACTTCAGCCCCGGAAGGATTTACCCCCTTCCTGACCAGAGCACTTTTTACAATTTGGCACTGCGTCGTTTTAACTGCTAATTGCGCGGTCATGCAATGCTGTACCCAAACGAAATTTGCGTCCTTTTCTTCCCACAAATAGAGCTTTCTTTTGATTGTATTTGATCACCTCTGCCATTTTTATTTTTTGCACTATACACGGAAAAAGACCGAAAATTTTGAAAAAATGATATTTTCTACTTTTTGTTCTAAAAAAATCCAATAAACTCAATATTAGTCATACATTTAGGCCAAAATGTATTCGGCCACATGTCTTTGGTAAAAAAAAGTCAATAAGTGTATATTTATTGGTTTGCGCAAAAGTTATAGCGCCTACAAACTAGGGTACATTTTCTGGAATTTACACAGCCTTTAATTTATGACTGCCTATGTCGTTTCTTGAGGTGCTAAAATGGCAGGGCAGTACAAAACCCCCACAAATGACCCCATTTTGGAAAGTAGATACCCCAAGGAAATTTCTGAGAGGCATGTTGAGCCCATTGAATATTCATTTTTTTTGTCCCAAGTGATTGAATAATGACAAAAAAAAAAAAATTACAAAAAGTTGTCACTAAATGATATATTGCTCACACAGGCCATGGGCATATGTGGAATTGCACCCCAAAATACATTTAGCTGCTTCTCCTGAGTATGGGGATACCACATGTGTGGGACTTTTTGGGAGCCTAGCCGCGTACGGGGCCCCGAAAACCAATCACTGCCTTCAGGATTTCTAAGGGCGTACCTTTTTGATTTTACTCCTCACTACCTATCACAGTTTTGAAGGCCATAAAATGTCCAGATGGCTTAAACCCCCCCCCCAAATGACCCCATTTTGGAAAGTAGACACCCCAAGCTATTTGCTTTGAGGCATGTTGAGTCCATGGAATATTTTATATTTTCACACAAGTTGCGGGAAAGTGACAATTTTTTTTTTTTTGCACAAAGTTGTCACTAAATGATATATTGCTCACACAGGCCATGGGCATATGTGGAATTGCACCCCAAAATACATTTAGCTGCTTCTCCTGAGTACGGGGATACCACATGTGTGGGACTTTTTAGGAGCCTAGCCACGTACGGGGCCCCAAAACCAATCACCACCTTCAGGATTTCTAAGGGTGTAAATTTTTGATTTCACTCTTCACTGCCTATCACAGTTTCGGAGGCCATGGAATGCCCAGGTGGAACAAACCCCCCCCCCCAAATGACCCCATTTTGGAAAGTAGACACCCCAAGCTATTTGCTGAGAGGTATGGTGAGTATTTTGCAGCTCTCATTTGTTTTTGAAAATAAAGAAAGACAAGAAAAACTTTTTTTTTTTCTTTTTTCAATTTTCAAAACTTTGTGACAAAAAGTGAGGTCTGCAAAATACTCACTATACCTATCAGCAAATAGCTTGGGGTGTCTACTTTCCAAAATGGGGTCATTTGGGGTTTTTTTTGCCACCTGGGCATTACATGGCCTCCGAAACTGTGATAGGCAGTGAAGAGTGAAATCAAAAATTTACGCCCTTAGAAAGCCTGAAGGCGGTGCTTGGTTTTCGGGGTCCCGTGCGCGGCTAGGCTCCCAAAAAGTCCCACACATGTGGTATCCCCATACTCAGGAGAAGCAACAGAATGTATTTTGGGGTGTAATTTCCC
Organism: Lithobates clamitans; assembly: GCA_037952925.1. Lineage (NCBI taxonomy): Eukaryota > Metazoa > Chordata > Amphibia > Anura > Ranidae > Lithobates > Lithobates clamitans. The sequence goes on from JBBGZY010000079.1 coordinate 5,970,807, forward strand.
ATATTCCCATGGCATGTTTGAGCAATATATCATTTAGTGACAACTTTGTGCAAAAAAAAAAAAAAATTGTCTCTTTCCCGCAACTTGTGTCACAATATAAAATATTCCATGGACTCGACATGCCTCTCAGCAAATAGCTTGGGGTGTCTACTTTCCAAAATGGGGTCATTTGGGGGGGGGTTGAACTGTCCTGGCATTTTATGCACAACATTTAGAAGCTTATGTCACACATCACCCACTCTTCTAACCACTTGAAGACAAAGCCCTTTCTGAGACTTTTTGATTACATGAAAAAATTATTTTTTTTGCAAGAAAATTACTTTAAACCCCCACACATTATATATATATATTTTTAAAGCAAATGCCCTACAGATTAAAACGGTGGGTGTTTCATTTTTTTTTCATACAGTATTTGCGCAGCGATTTTTCAAACGCATTTTTTGGGGAAAAACACACTTTTTTAAATTTTAATGCACTAAAACACACTATATTGCCCAAATGTTTGATGAAATAAAAAAGATGATCTTATGCCGAGTACATGGATACCAAACATGACATGCTTTAAAATTGCAGTGCAGTGGCGACAAACTAAATACATTTTTAAAAGCATTTAAAAGCCTTTACAGGTTACCACTTTAGATTTACAGAGGAGGTCTACTGCTAAAATTACTGCCCTCGATCTCACCTTCGCGGTGATACCTCACATGCATGATGCAATTGCTGTTTACATTTGACACCAGACCGACGCTTGCGTTTGCGCGAGAGCAGGGGGGACAGGGGTGCTTTTTTTTTTTTTTTTTTCTTTATTATTTTTGCTTTTTTATCTTATGTTTAAACTGTTCCTTTCATTTTTTTTTTTTAATCATTTTTATTGTTATCTCAGGGAATGTAAATATCCCTTATGATAGCAATAGGTAGTGACAGGTACTCTTTTTTGAAAAAAATGGGGTCTATTAGACCTTAGATCTCTCCTCTGCCCTCAAAGCATCTGACCACACCAAGATCGGTGTGATAAAATACTTTCCCAATTTCCCAAAAATACTTTCCCAATGGCGCTGTTTACATCCGGTGAAATCTAAGTCATAAAATGCTCCTAGCTTCCGGTTTCTTAGGCCATAGAGATGTTTGGAGCCACTCTGGTCTCTGATCAGCTCTATGATCAGCTGGCTGAATCACTGGCTGCATTCTCAGGCTCCCTGTTGAGACAGGAGAGCCAGAGAAAAACACGGAAGACGGTGGGGGGGGGGCATTCCCTCCCACTGCTTGTAAAAGCAGTCTAGAGGCTAAGGATTGCTTTTACATGAAAGCTGACCACTGGCTGAAATGAATGATACCAAGATGATACCTAAACCTGCAGGCATCATTCTGGTATAACCACTCAAAGTCGTGAATGGCGTACCTGAAGACAAAAAAATGGTTAACAATAAAGCACAGTAAACTGTAAAGTATAAAAAATTGCATACCTGAAAAGCAATCATGATAAAACATAATAACAATAAAACATTGCAGAATAGAATACAGTAAAAAAGAGCAGAACAATAGAGAGAGAATAGAGAGAGAGAGAACAATATAACAACAACAATTTTTTTTTTATTTTATATTTTTGTTTGTGTTTTTATTTTTATTTTTTTACACTTTTTTTGTAACTGTAACTTTTATAACTGTAACCGGTTCCAGGTTCGGGTCTCTCAAAATGTGATGGCATCTTGGCAGACCCTGTGAAAGTGCGCCTAGTCTGTGGAATGCTGTACCCTATGCTAATACTCAACTAGTGTATGGTAGCGTTCAAAACATTCACCAATGCAAAGACCAGGACTGTCAGTACAGGAGGGACAATAATAGCGGGTGTCACGCCTATATCCACGCTTGCTGCAGTCACAACATCTTTTTTGGGGGGGTTCGTTGGGTAGGGGTACTCGGGAGGATATAAAGAGAATGCCTCTCATGCAGCCGAATGCATTTGGTTGGGGATGTGAATGGGGAAAGTACGGGTGCTGCAGAAGCAGTGGGTTCCCAATTAGGATTGGCGAATGCAGCAGGAAGGGCATTATGGGCACGACAGGCCTGTGTTTGTCTTTTTGGTGGCAGCGGGACACTACTTGTGCTTGCCACCTCATCAGCTTGAACTGCACTTATGGGACTCGCCACGTCACCAAGTGTTACTGCAGTGCTGGTTTGACTACGACCGGGGTGTACTAGGGCGCTGGTGCTTGCCAGTTCACCAAAACGCTACCAAAAAAACTGTTAGAGATCGCAGGGATCAGGCTTGACTCTGTGAACGCTGCAGTTATGCGTTTAGTGTTTTGTAAGTGACAGTGATCGATCGATATTGCACTTGGGTGGGCTGGGCTGGGCCAGGCAGAGTGGCAAAATGCATTTGCTAGCAGGTATCTGGGCTGATCCCGCTAACACTGCGTTTTTGGGAACCCTAAACTGCTGGGGACACCAGTATAGATCTGATCGGATCAGATATTGATCCGTTCAGATACTATACCACTAAGGGAGGTGTACGGTGCGTGCGTGGGTGTTAGCGGTACTGGCGCTAATCTGACTCTGCCTGGGGCTGGTGCTTGCCAGTTCACCAAAACTCTACCAAGAAAACTGTTAGCGATCGCAGGGATCAGGCCTGACTCTGCAAACGCTGCAGTTATGCGTTTAGTGTTTTGTAAGTGACAGTGATCGATCGATACTGCACTTGGGTGGGCTGGGCTGGGCCGGGCGGAGGGGAAAAACGCAGGTGCTAGCAGGTATCTGGGCTGATCCCACTAACACTGCGTTTTTGGGAACCCTAAACTGCTGGGAATGCTAGTGTAGATCTGATCGGATCAGATATTGATGCGTTCAGATACTATACCACTAAGGGAGGCGTATGCTGCGTGCGTGGGTGTTAGCGGTACTGGCGCTAATCTGATGCTGCCTGGGGCGATGCATATCACCGCCGGTCGATCAGGGGGCTAAACCTTTATTTGGTAATAAACGGCGGGTGCCCTGACACTATAAAAAATAAACGAACTAACCAGCGTCACCCGTAATGGTTATACGGTGATCAGTGGTGAAAGGGTTAACTAGGGGCAATCAAGGGGTTAAAACATTTATTAGGTAATATATGAGGGTCCCTGACGCTATAAAACGCTGACGGCGAACCTAAATATTTACGTCCCTAACTAGCGTCACCAGCGACACTAATACCGCGAACAGAAAAATGATCGCTTAGTGACACTGGTGATGGGGGGTGATCAAGGGGTTAAAACTTTATTAGGGGGGTTAGGGGGGTATCCTAGACCTACAGGGGGCTAACACTCACTGCCCTACCACTTATAACTGTCACAAACTGACACCATGCAGTAATCAGAAAAAAAAAAAATACTGCTTGGTGTCAGTGTGACAGGGAGGGGTGATTGGGGGGCGATTGGGGGGGGATCGGGGGTGCAAAGTGTGCCTGGCATGTTCTACTGTGTGTATGTTGTGCACTCACATGTCTTCTCTCCTCGGCGCCGGAACGGAAACTGCCGAGCCGAGGAGAGATGACATCACATCCTCTGCCTCTGTGTACTACACAGAGGCAGGGGATGATTGTCATTGGCTGGGAGCGATGGCGGGGGGGGGCCACGATCGGATGGCCTCCCCCTCATCTCTAAACGCTCCCAGACCAAAGCCAACCGCCGTTGGCACTGGGGGGGTCCAATCGGACCCCCCGCCCGCAGGAAGAAGATCACGTTCGGGTACGTGATTCTGCCTGCCCATGCCATTCTGCCAATGTACATCGGTGTGAGGCGGTCGGCAAGTGGTTAAATATCGTGCCTGGGGGGTGTCTATGGTATGTATGTAAATTGCCACATTTTTCGCGTGTTTAGAACAGTACCGCAGCAAAATGACATTTCTAAAGGAAAAATTGTCATTTAAAACTGATCGCGGCTGTAATGAATTGTTGGGTCTCGGCAACATAGATAAAACTCAGTAAAAAAAAGGTCATGGGTCCCCCCCCCAGTCCATTACCAGGCCCTTTGGGTCTGGTATGAATATTAAGGGGAACCCCAAACCAAAATTTAAAAATTTGCAAGGGGGTCCCCTAAAATCCATACCAGGCCCTTCAGGTCTGATATTGAAATTAAGGGGAACCCTGCACCAAATTAAAAAAAAATGGCGTAGGGGTGCCCCCCAAAATCCATACCAGACCCTTATCTGAGCACGCAACCTGGCAGGCCACAGGAAAAAAGGGGTGGACGAGAGAGCGCCCCCCTCCTGAACCGTACCAGGCCACATGCCCTCAACATGGGGGTCTGACCCCAAAGCACCTTGTCCCCATGTTGGTGGGGACACAGGGCCTCATCCCCACAACCCTTGCCCGGTGGTTGTGGGGGTATGCGGGTGGGAGGCTTATCGGAATCTGGAAGCCCCCTTTAACAAGGGGACCCCCAGATCCCAGCCTCCCCCCCATGTGAATTGATAACAGGGTACATTGTACCCCTACCATTTCACAAAAAAGTGCCAAAAATGGTAAAAAAAGAGAAGAGACAGCTTGGGACACGTCCTTTATTAAAAAAATAATTATAAAAAAGTCTCACAATGTAGATCCACGCCGCCCGACAGACCGAAAAAAAAAAAAGCCGCAACTGTTCTGCTCCCGCTGACTGACGCTTCTTCAGGGTGACAGTTCTTATATAGCTGAGGACGGGGCCACCCGGTGATGTAACCCCATCCCCCTGACACCACAGGGAAGCATATAAGCCTTTAAAAAGAGCACTTTTGATTTTTCATGTTAGTGTTCCATAGACTTTAATGGTGTTCCGGCGGCTTTCGACGTTGCCCCGAACAACGCATATTGTTTGGTGTTCGCAGAACATCTGAAAAACCAAAGTTCAGCCTGAATTTATGCTCGGGCCGAACCATTCACCCATCCCTATTACTAAACACAAATATACTATGCAGTGCAAATGCACAGTGCAAGTGCAATGTGCAGAAGGAAAAAAAATGTTTTGTTTAGTTTTGGATAGATTCGTTATGCTGCTAATTATGTTTTGTTGATTCATTTCGGAATTCATTTAGTTTAGTTTCATATAATTTTGTTTTGAAATGATTCGAATTTGGATTGGTCGAAAGATGATCAATTGATTCTAAATCTGTGCGAAGAATAGCTGGTTGTTAAGCAGCAGGCTGGGAAGCTGGCCGCTTCGTCCTTAACAACCGATGACTCATGTGCTGTCAGCGGGCTTCCATACTGATAGCTGAAATGTACACAAAAAAATGGCAGCAATAGAATATTCTAAAAAAATAGAGTGGTGTGGACCCAGCATGCCCTGGTTGGTGAAATCACAAGGGGGACAGGGTCACCCTCTGACATTATTGGATGACTCCGCCCCTTAGCTATTTAAGAAACGTCAGATGGAGGAGCAGGAGGTCAGCAGGAGCCTTCGATGAGGCCAGAGGTTTTTTTTTCTATTTCAGGTCCAGCGGTGCGGCGGGTGGCATGATCGACAATGGATTTTTTTGTAATAAAGGTCAAAAAACGCATGTACTGTCTTTATTCACTTTGTACACTTTTTGTTCTGTAAATGGGTAGGGGTATACTCATTCACATGGAGGAGGCAGGGGTTTTGATAAGCCCTCCCACCTGCAGACCCCCACAACCACTGTCCAGGGCTGTGGGAAGAGGCCCTTGTGCCCAGAACCCCTATGCCCCAAAGCACCCCCCCATGTTGAGGGCATGTGGCCTGGTATGGTTTAGGAGGGGGCGCTTCCTCGTCCCCCCTTTCCTGGCCTGCTGGGCTGCATGCTCGGATAAGGGTCTGGTATGGATTTTGGGGGGGACCCCATGCTTAAAAGAAAAAACTTTGTTTTTTTCAGAATTTTCTATTGCCGGCATTCTTTTGTTTGCATTACAGCTCCCAGTGGGGAAGCCTGCTGACAGCTGAGTGGCCGCCTTCTCACCCTGCTTCTTAACAACCAGCTATTCTTCACATAGAATTTGAATTGGTCGATCATATTTCGATCTATCCAAATTTGAATTGTTCCAAACATTTGGAATTCGTTAGAAAATGAGTAAACAATACACATTTTAATGAATTTCAACAAAATTTGTTACTATTTCATTCAGAGATTTGGATAGATCTGAATCTCTGAATAACCAAAAATTTGCCTGAATTTGTATTTGGACCAAAAATAATTGCACATGTCTAGTGCACTGCAAGTGCACTTGCTCCAGAGCATAGTAAATGAGAGGAAGCTTCACTTTACAACGAATACCCAATCACATGCAAGAAAAATAAAAAATAAAGCATTTTTGCTTGTACATGGTTGGATGATAGAAATCAGCAGAGCTGCCCCTCATTTCAGAGCTTCCCCTCAGATCTAGAGCAAATGCACTTGAGGTGCACTTACAGTGCACAGTATATTTACTTTTAGTAAATCAACCTCATAGAGTTATTGTCAAGTTAAAGTATGCCTGCCAATGCTGCTAGACATGTTCTGGACATTTACACTTCGATGCAGTATTACCCTGGCCACGCTGCATTAAAAAAATGTCTGTGGGTGGGCTGATAATGTATATTCTTCCAGTAGTCACTGTCAATCAGGCTCTGCTAGGTTGACTAGGAGGAAGATCAGCCTGTGATGCCACAGGGTAACGGACTGCAGATATGTCATGCATCACCACAACATCCTCTTGCTCCCAGTCCAGAACGGTGTGCACATATCTGTCAATGCTACCAGAGAATTTGCAGCCCCTGGTTAAGTTGATAGCATAACCCAGGAAGTGCTGCACTATACAAATAATAGGTTTAAAGCATAACTAAAGGGAAAACTTTTTTGTTGTTGTTTTGGATAGCGTGCAGAGGGACTAGAATGCTTGTCAGTTTTTATTGCTATCTGTGCCCCTCTCTATTTGTCCTGTTTACCTTTATCATTGAAAGTGAAAGTAAAAGAAAATCCCAAATTGTGAGTTGTCCCCAGAAAACTAAGAGAAGGGAAATCTTACAATGGGGACACTAGTTCTGGTGAGCAGGGGGTATTCCCTTAATTTGCAAGGATTTCCTCTCACTTCCTGTTTGGGTATGGGACAGGAAGTAAAGGGAAATCTATGTAAAGGGACACAGATGGTGAAAAAAATCTGACAGGGGTTATAACCCTCCCTTACTCTATCCAAAGTGAAAAAAAAGTTGTGTCAATAGTTCTTTAAATTCTTAGATTTATATGTGACAGAAGTTTGCAAGAAACGTGTGTTTACATATGCTTTAATAGCTTAGTGTGCCATTTTCTTTCATTTGTGCCTAACATAATAACCCCACCTATACTTATACCATAGAAATAATGTCAGTTGCATTTGGAATATGTATTTGAAGGTTTATTTAACCACTTCCCACCCACCACAGCAGAATGACAGCCGGAAAGTGGTTGTATTATCCTGACTGGGCATCATATGACATCCAGCAGGATAAACAGCTGGCGCCCGCCCACGGGGGCATGCGGCATGGCAATCGGTGGTGTGGTGTGTCAGTCTGACACACGCATCTCTGATCTCGGTAAAGAGCCTATGAGGTAGGCTCTTTACCATGTGATCAGCTGTGTCCAATCACAGTTGATCACATGGTAACCAGGAAGTGCCATTTATTGGCTTTTCCTCTACTTGTGCTGACAAGGCGCGAGTAGAGGAGAGCCGATCAGCTGCTTTCTTGACAAGGGGGTCTTCGATGATAATCAGCACATTGATTACCAGTGCAGACCCATCTAGTGTCCACTAGAGCCCACCAGGGATGCCCACTAAAGACATCCAGGGATGCCCACTAGAGCCCACCAGGGATACCAATCAGTGCCCATTAGAATAGCCAATCTCTGCCCATCAGTAACGCATGTCAGTGCCTCCTATTCAGTGCCGCCCATCAGTGCCACCCATCAGTGCCACCTATCAGTGCCCATCAGGGCTGCCTAAAAGTGCCCACCAATGCCGCCTATCAGTGCCCATCAGTGCTGCCTATAAGTGCCCATCATTGCCACCTATGAGTGGCCATCAGTGCCCATCAGTGCTGCATATCATTGAAACCTATCAGTGCCCATCAGTGCTGCATATAAGTGTCTCATCATCAGTGCCCATCAGTGCCCATCAGTGCCACTTCATCAGTGGCACCTCAGTGCCCATCAGTGCCACCTCATCAGTGCCCATCAGTGCCACCTCATCAGTGCCCCACAGTGCAGCCTCATCAGTGCTCACTAGTGAAGGAAAAAATATATTTTTTCACAAAGTTTTAGAACAGAAACAAAGAAAATGTTTTTCCAAATTTTCAGACTTTTTATACTTGTAGCGCAAAACATAAAAAACCCAGTGGTAATCAAAACCACCAAAAGAAAGCTCTATTTGTGGAAAAGAAATTATAACAATTTTGTTTTGGTATAGTGTTGCATGACTGCGCAAATGTGATTTAAAATGTGACAGTGCTGAAACCTGAAAATTGGCCTGGGCAGGAAGGGGTTGAAAGTGGCCTGTATTGTAGTGGTTAAAGCGGTTGTAAAGCCTCAAGGTTTATGTCATTAAGGTGAAAAACCTTCTTTGCTGCAGATCCCCCAGACACCCCCTTTTTCTTGCATGTGCTCGATCCAATCCAGAGATGTGCACGAGTACAGAAGCTCCAGCCACTGTCTCGCACCTCACTGGACAGATTGATAGCAGCAGGACCATTGGCTGATTCCCGCTGTCGGTGTCAATGAACACAGAAGTGATACTCAGGAGCGAGCCTGCACAGGTTCCCCCATGGAGGTGCCTCCTGTGGGAGCACCCAATGAAGAGGAGGAGCTTGGAGCACTGACAGGGCACTCCAGAAGAAGAGTAACAAGGCTGCTCTTTGCAAAGTGATTGCTCAGAGCAGGTAAGTATATACATGTTTGATATTTTTCTTAAAAAAAGAGGGTTTACAACCCATTTAGCTTACACTTGGAAAATGCCAGTATATACAGTATGTGTCAGCATATACAGTTGGTGCAGGGCAAATTTTCTCAGCACAATGGCTGGTTGTGGTTGGTGATCACTAAACATGAACCAGACAGTTACAGCAACAGTTTGGAAAGCAGTCTAAAACCAGACTTAAGGCAAATGTATCTGTATCAAATACTGCATACTAAAGCATACAATACTGGCAGAAATGATATGGAGAATAAAACTGGGTTCAAAGTTAAAAGATACAATATGTCTGCACTTTTTTATTTCTTGCTACATAAAGAATATGTTATCCCAACATTTCAAATTCCTGATATGTGTCTGATGTACCATGTACTTGTGTTAAAAATATTCTGTTCTCTTTGTATTGTTTCCTATATGTGAAATACCTGGTGTTCCTGTCAGTTTCCTATTTCAGACTGAACACGCTAGGTTCAGAAGCACATTATTTCCAGTGTGATCAGTTTTCTGTGGGTAAGCTCAGCCTTCCTGTCTTCCAAACATCAGACTTGTGCTGACACCCCCATATAGCCTTTCACTGGGAAGATCAGCATACTGATGTTCCACCCTCAGTCTTACAAACCCCATATTCAGCTTAGAACAGAAGTCAAGTAGTCACTAATAAAAATAAAAAAAAATGATTGTTGATTTTCAGGTTCTCCTTTGCACTCAGTAGGCCCTCCTACCTACCTTCACCTCACTATTGTGTCTGGTAGTGATGCAGAAGTGCACTGGGGGACCAGGCAGTCAAAACACCTGGAAATGCCAGTTTATAGAGACTTCATCCAGAAATGGAAAAGCGTTTTGCATTGGGGCAGCAGGAGAAGTAAGGGTTTAAATTCTTTTTTTCACAGAAAGCTTTTAATAACAAGTTCAGTTTGATGACAGAATTGCTTTATGTACTATATTGACCATTATAGGATCATTTAGTAAAAGTTCATTACAAGCAACCAACCATGTTTAGTGGAATTATTTAGTGGAAAAGAACAGAATGTTTTCCTTTGCTCCTGGCTGCAAATACAGGTTTACTTGGCTTACAAAACCGTAGTAAAAGAACAAGCTAAAAGATATGCTCGCTAAAACAAACATTATGTTTAAATTCAACACAAGAATGGTTGTGCACATACAGATTTAAACATTACATGCTATTATTTTATTTATTATTTTATTTAACTTTGATTAATAGCCCAAAAGCTTGCCAGATCAACAACCATTGGGCTGATTGTTGAAAGGAAATAAAATAAGCATAACATTGGAGTTGTTGCCAAAAGCAACCAATTACATTTTCCCTTTCAAAAAATCAAAAATGTTTAATGTTCAAACTTGAAGGAATGTGAAATGCAGCAATCATGGAGTTAGCAGCTGAATTATGTGTGACTACACGTTAAACATAATGCTTCACTTTATAATGTTAAAACACACTTTTTTGGTGTCATTGTATTCCAATGGCTATGTCAACTATATATTGAGGTTTAGTCATAATAAACTATAAATATGTTTATAGTCTTCTAGTACAATGATAATAACTCCCTCATTAGGTGTTTTCTGCTTTTAAACCTGTAGATTAACCACTAGTCTACAAGCACTATTTATGAACGGCAGCTGTTAGACTGAGATTATAAACACAATCCTAGCTAACTTCTATAGCCCACCAAAGGTACCTCCCCCGCCCAATAGTCCCTGCCATGTGCATGGTGGGTCTTAGTGGGTGGAAAAGAGAGAGATCAGCAAATTCAATTTTCTAAACTCCCTTCAGTGAATGAACAAGTAAGTGACATGTATTACATCACTTACGGGTTTCAGCTGTCACTTTCCCTGGTGTGGACAGAGAAGAAGCTAGTGGAGCGCAATCTGTACTCCATTAGCTTTGGTGGAAGGCAGGACAGACATCACAAGCCTAATAGACCCCTGATGTCTCAGTAAAGAAACCCCACAATTTTGAGCAACATATTGCCGTGAATGTCGGAGTGAGAGGTATAGTTTCTGGTTAAATCTAAACTGATAACCTGTAAAGTCTTTTAAAGCAATGCCTATGGACATTCGTAAATGAGGTAAAACTTCACCTTACAAAAAATACCCAGTCACATGCAAGGAAAAAAAAAAAAAAAATATATATATATATATATATTTGCTTGCACATGATTGCATGCTGGAAGTCAGCAGAGGTCTGCCTCATTTACTAAGCCCTGGAGCAAATGCACTTTCAAAAGTGCACAGTCTATTTGCCTTTAGTAAATCAACCCCCTTGTGCACTGCAAGTGCACTTACTCCAGAGTTTAGTAAATTAGGTAACGCTTACCTTTGCAAAAAATACTTAATCGCATGCAAGGAGAATAAAAAACAGCTTTTTTACTTGTACATGATTGGATGATAGAAATCAGCAGAGCTTCCACCCAGATCTAAAACACATGCACTTGCAGTGCACTTGTAGTAAACAGTATATTTATACAAAAACTCACCCAAGCTCTACTGCATGATTGTAGAATGATGATCTGAATAACGGTGCTCAGGCTAGTTGTGTCCCATAAACATCAAAATAGCAAAAGATGCCGGCAAATTGATTGCTTCTTCTAAATCTTTATTGAGCACTAACAGCAGTGCGACATCTAAAGTGCTAACGTAAGCCTTCCTCATAGAAAATAGAGATTGTGGTAATCTGATTGGGAACTCCTCAGCCACCAGAAAGAGGACACAGTCCCGTGGGCGGGGAAGTGGTCACTTTGTGACCACTTACAATAATATAACCACTGCCTACCTGTCTTATATGCGGACAATTTCTGCATGATATTTTAAGACAGGGATGCAATTTTACTAGTAAGAAAGCTCCCACTGTAGGTACTATGCTTTCCCCCTCTTTATTTCGTTCCACTCCCCCTTCCAGTTCATCATTAGGGACAGTGGGCTCTTATCCCTGTGGTTAGAACACCTGTAAACAGTGTAAAAGACACAGAAAAAGCAAGTCTGCCATTTCTTTTTCAACAGGTAGAACATATCCATTTAAAAGTTTTGTAAATTGTAATTCAAAGATGATTACAGTATGTGGGATGCACTATTCACAATCTATGTATTAGAATATCAGAACACTACAATGACACTCTTAATAGCAACGCAAAAAATATCTCAAATGTGTCTAAACACTTTAAAACAGTTCATGGTGGTAATATGGAGTCTTTTTCTTTTTGTGCTCTGGAACAGGTGAGAAGATCTGCTAGGGGGGATACACACCGTACCCTACTTCAGCAGGAGGTGTGGTGAATACACAGATTAAATTCTCAATTTCCTGGTGGAATGAACAGTAGAATGGATGTGAATTTGTTTTTAAAGTAAATACAATTTGATTCCACAATGGGTTAATTTTTCCCTAGAGTTTTCAGTCAGTGTTTCCAAAAATGCCGGCAACTTGATTGCTTCTTATACATCTTTATTGAGCACTAACAGCAGTGCGACATCTAAAGTGCTAACATGTTTTGTAGCATAGATTTTTACAATAAAATCAAGTTTATATAGAAAAAATATCCATTCCTTCAAAAACAAGGGGTGGTACAATCCAATTTAAAATCAATCAACAATTAAAATCATGTGAAGTTGGCAGAACCAGAGAAAAATTTTATTGTAAACCCCTATGCTATGAGGAAGGCTCCGGCCAAAACATGTAAGCACTTTAGATTTCACACTGCTGTTAGTGCGCAATAAAGATTTAGAAGAAGCAATCAAGTTGCTGGCATTTTTTCCAAAACAGTATATTTGCCTTTAGTAAATCAACCTCATTGTGTTTGTGTGCTATAATAAATATCTCCCAAAAAATATATAAAAAAAACAAATTTCTTCCTCAGTTTAGGTTGATAAATATTCTTCTACATATTTTTGGTAAAAAAAATTGCAATAAGCGTATATTGAGTAGTTTGCGCAAAAGTTATAGTGTCTACAAAATAGGAAATAGATTTATGGCATTTTTATTATTATAATTTTTTTTTACTAGTAATTGCGGTTATCTGTGATTTTTAGCGGGACTGCAACATTGCGGCGGACAGATCAGACACTTTTGACACTTTTTTTAGAACCATTGACATTTATACAATGATCAGAGCAAAAAATAGTCACTGATTACTGTATAAATGTCACAGGCAGGGAAGGGGTTAACACTAGGGGGCGATCAAGGGATTAAATGTGTTACCTAGGGAGTGTTTCTAACTGTGGGTGGATGGGACTGCCTGGAGGTGGAGACCGATCGCTGTTCCTAATCAGTAGGAATAGGAGATCTGTGTTTCCTGCCTGACAGAATGGAGATGTGTCTATTAACATTGACAGATCTCTGTTCTGTCTCTGTCAGGAGCAATCGCGGGTGGCGCATCGGCTTCCGGCGTCACGTCCCCTACAGCCCTTAAAACGGCTGACGTACAGGAACGGCAATTTACCCAGGGAGCCAACCTGCCGCAGTATAACTGCGGCGGCTGGTCCTTAAGTGGTTAAAGAGACAAGTAAAGTGTTCATAACATTAACAAAAGAAAGTTTCCATTTTGTTTATTTGACAGCCTATAAAAAATCCTGAGCAGGGTACTTATTTGAACAAGACACCAATAAAAGCCTTATATTTCCTTAAAAATTATCATGCAGGACAATGGCCACATGCATAAAAACCATTAAGGAAGCCCAATGCCCTATTTGCAGGATAAGTTGGGGGATCAATAACCCCTGGGGCCAACTTATCCCTAAGGGAAGGTGCTCTTTTATCGATGAATTGTGGACGGTCTGGTAGGACCGGGCCCAAGGTCCTATCTTGTTTTAAAATAGGCCAGTGCTTCTGTACAATCTTCTCAAATTGCTTATATTGGATATTATAATCCAGGATCATCTTAATCTGCCTGGACTTGCCCTGAACTACCTTAGAGACATTGGAAACTAACACCTTTCTGTCCAAAGCACAGACATTTTCCATTTCTTTAATAAGGCTATATTTATCATAACCCTTTTCCATGAATCTAGAGACCAGGGTCTGGGATTGAGATAAAAAGTCACCTACATCAGTGCGGTTGCGCCTAAGGCGTATGAACTGCCCTCTCGGTATATTGCACAGCCACTTATTGTGATGGCAACTTTCAACAGGGATGAAGGCATTTCGATCTGTAGCTTTGAAGTGGGTAATCATATTGACTCGGCCCCCCTCCTTTGTCAGTTCAAGATCTAAAAAAATTACCTTATCCGTGCTAATATTCCGTGTTAAAACAATATTTTTATTATTAGTATTAAGTCTGGAAATAAAAGCGTCCAAACTGTCTCTATCCCCATCCCAAATCATAATGAGGTTGTCAATGTACCTCTGGTAGCATATCAATTCAGGGGTTTTTTTCTTAAATACGGCCTCCTCCTCCTAGTGTGCCATGAACAAATTGGCAACACTAGGAGTAAACCGTACCCCCATAGTTACCCCTCTAGTTTGGAGGTAAAACTGCTTGTCATTCCAAAAGTAATTTTTTGACAAGCAGAAAATCAAACTGTCAATCAAAAAATTTTGTTGCCTCCTAGAGAGACCAGAAGACCCCCGGGCCCACTGTACTGAGGATAAGGCATCCTTGTGGCTAATGATCGTATATAAAGAACCCACGTCTGCTGTGATACCTGACTCAAGCTGGGCTCCTCCATATGTTGTTGCCTGGAAGGCCCAGGTTGGTCGTTGGAAGCCTCAGCTGGGGGGAAGGAAGCCTTGAAGGAAGACTGGAAAGTGCTGGTCTGGGTTCCCTCTGGTCTGACAGAAAATACAGTCTGTCATAGTACCACAGCCTGGGTACATAAATGTCATCTGCTGCTCCTGATCTCAGGGAATCCTGGACCTTTTTGCGCTCCCTATTATAAGTGCTCCTCATGCCACCAATTTTGGACGTTAAATACTTGATGTCTGCCGTGGGGATCGCCAGCTTCTCAAATTCAAGCAGTTTCTCCAGCGCTGCCTGCCTCTTTGTTGGATTATTATAAAATGGGTGGTTCAGCTGCCACAGACAGGGCAGCTCCCTGAACATATCAATGAATATTTCTCTGCAAGACACAACACAAGACAAACCCTAATGTTAGGCAAAACTCTCCTAATCTTGACCCAATATAGGCCTCAATCTATAAGCAGTATAGGTCACTGATGCACCAAATTAAAATTGTACCTTCGTTATAACGATCGTCGCTTTCATAACTCCATCTTCCACTCACAGATTGTATTATGACATACGCGCGTTACACTTTATATACACTGCACAAATGCGCGAAACTCTGCCCGTCCCTGACGTTCTTTCAAGTCTATTCCCCGCCCCTTGTCTTTCGGCGCAGTGGGAGAGCACATGGCGGAGAGACAGCAGCTGCAAAGAGAACAGGCCTGAGCCCCGAACCTCCCGATCCCGGAGGAGATTGAAGGCCTCAATTATGGCCTTTATAGAGATGGTGGAGATTGTGGACATCTTCAAGAGGGCCAACTATGATGGGAAGTATGGACCGCACCCAAACCCAAATGTGAGAAAGGCCAAGATCATGCCTAAAGTTGTGAAAAGTCTGCACAGGAATTTTGGGGTACGACGATCCAAGGATCAATTGAGGAAACGATGGTCAGACCTCAAATTGAGGGAGCACAATCAGTACAGAAAGATCAGGAAACTGCTTCTAAAAAGTATTTTTCCTGTGTTCCTATTATTATTATTATTACTTGCATGCTGCTCCATGTGCTTTTCTTTACTGTTGTACAGTTTAAAATGGCAGCTTTCATGTTCATGGGCACAGTAATCGGTCATAGGAAACGTTTGCCCACTTATAAGATGTTTTTGGCAGATACAGGTTAACTACTTTGTTCAGGCCTATTTGTATTAAAATAAGTTTGTTGTCTAGATGGGTTTGTAACTAGAATGAAATGCAAACTTGATTCAGTGTAAGGAGAGGACACTCAGCAGATGTTTACACATCTGGATGCAGGAGCACTAATGTGGGACACCAGAATCAAACTTTTTAGGGTGTCCCACACAGGTGCTCCAGTGGATACTAGGGGTCTCTACATGTGTGATACGTCAACAAAAAAAAAGTAAATATTCTAGCTTTAGAAAGAAAATAAAATGTTCTTCAGATTGGAACTCTGCCAAAACAGACAATTGTACGACACTTCCAAGCAATGTTTCATATTCATATTTCTGCCCTCCAATATCTGTGTGCTAAGTATAACTATTTTTTATTCACGTAGGGGAGAAAAGACTAGGGACATCTGAGGACGCCAGGGACCCCCCACCTCCTAAAGAAGGGGAAATCACAAAACCACAAGCAGAGGATAAGGAGGGAGAGGTTTATGAAGTGGGCAAAATTGTCACCACAACAGGTGAGTATCTGAGACCATGGCTTTAGGTAAGATATCTATTGCTGCATATTTCTAACACATGTTGACATTAGGCATGGGATCAGGAGGGAAATGCCTAGTTTGAATCCCAATTTGTGTGCATCTTCAAAATTTGGCTTTTAAAACTGAGCTCCATGATGAACGCATGAGCTGAGAGCTCCGCTCGGCCACCGGAGAGAATCCATCCCCATCCGAGTACACCAGCTTCAACCGTGCCCACACAAGTCTCCACAAGCTTGGTGAACCCTGCAGCATCTCCCATATATGACGAAGAACAGGAAAAACCCGCAGCAGCTGCAAAAGTTACCAAGCTTCTTTCAATTGCGTGGGCTACAACAAAATGGTGGTGGCGCTTGTACGGATCAACAAGGACACAGGGCCGCGATACCCGCCGGCAGCAGCGGTGCCCCAAAACAATCGAAAATGCCCACATCTCACAGCGGATAATTCTCTGGGACAAAAAGCCCATCTACAAGAAGTCCAGCCAAGCAAAAATAGAGGATCAATTCATAAGACAGGCCGCTGACAGATCCATCAATGGAGGTAAGCAGACCCACAGGCACAGACAGCGATGCGCAACGCCACACAAATGACCCCATTGCAGCCTACCCCGCCTCAGATTGGCCAGTGTCAGACACAGTTCTGAAAGAGATGCTGGTTGTCACTGAAGGCGCCCCTGCACTCAGATCTGACAGCAGAAATCAACAACTGCCAGAGAGAAGTCCAGGCCCTAGGTGGCAGGGTGGACCACATAGAACAAAAAAATGGGGAAATACTCAGCCTCGTTTAATACACTTGTGAATGCGCATACATCCCACAGTGAGGAAATAATATGGCTGTGGAATAAGGTGGCAGACTTAGAAGACAGGTCCAGAAGGCACAATATAAAGATTAGGGGGATCCCTGAAACCGTTCCAATATACCCAAACATTATTCTCCACACTAGTCTCCAACCTGGCAGCACAAGACCTGATAGTGGACAGAATCCACAGAGTCCCTAAACCATCATTGCTCCCAGAAACCACTCCTAGAGACGTACTACTACGAATGCACTACTATCATGTGAAAGAACAAATCTTGATGGCGTCATGTAGAAATGACAACAAACACCCTCAATATGCAGACCTACAATTACTTCTGGACCTATCCAGGCACACCCTCCAACAACGCCACAATTTGGCAACTATAACTAAAGCCTTGAGAAACCACAGCATAATACACAAGTGGAAGTACCCTGCAAAATTGTTGGACACCCATAATGGGACCACAATCCTCATCTCCACTCTGGAAGAGGGCACTGCGGCTCTGCGCCAGTGGGGCATACTACCTCCCCAGGATCCACTAGAGACACCACCGATACCTAGGTCCATACCTGATGAATGGCAAGTGGTCTCACGCAAACGCTGTAATAAAAAGAACACCAATGGCAACTCGTGAACAATTGTACAACTTTTTCATATCTCTCCGGACACGTTAAATTACAAGTCAAATTCCCTGTTCTCACCCTCCAATTTTTCTTCTTAGCAGTTACGTCTGCACATGGATCAGTTCTTAATGTTTTATATGCAGTTATTTGATTAACTTTATTCTGTTGTTATTGTTCTCTATGCACCATGTTTGAAGCATGCAACAAAGAAGCGTCAGCGACACACATCCTACCTACAGCCATCTCGCACAGCATGACATTGATTAACAAAACACCACCTCCTTGGAAGAGAAGATATGGTCACAGTGAGTACAATCTTGCTCAACATACCCTAACTTACTACAATGACCATAAAATGTTTGTCCATTAATGCCAGGGGTCTTAATCACCCCGCTAAAAGGCTCTCCATGTGGCCTGAGGCCCAGAAACACAAAGCCCACATCCTGTGTGTGCAGAAAACCCATTTCTAAACAAATAAAGACTCAAAATGCTCACACAGAGAATACCCACATGTATTTTTGGCAACCACGCCTGATCACAAGAAAGGTGGGGTGCTGCTAGCAATATGGAACACCTTATCCTTCCAACACAAGAGACAATCCTAGCTGCCAGCGGCCGCTACGTTATTGTGAAAGGAGACATTAACTCAAAACCGTACACAATAGTGTCATTGTACGCTCCAAACTCACACCAAATTAGATTACTGAGCACGCTATTCAAAAGAGTTCAATCTCAACAATATGGCAGTCTCATTGTATGTGGCGACTTTAATCTGATTGTGGATCCAAAGATGGACAAAGATGGACACCTCCTGTCATAAAAACAACAACACGTACCTAAATAAATTACTACATTAGGCGGAACTATTCGATGCATGGAGAGGTCTACATGCGAATGAGAAGGACTATACCTTTTTTTTACTCAGACATTGTTCATACTCACACAAAGACATGTTTTTGACTGTCAAATGGACCCTACAAAAAATAACGTCCACACAGATCCACGACATTACATGGTCAGATCACACTGCCATTTCAATGTTTATTAATGAAAAGGGTGTCTCCCTTTCCCCACCCATCTGGCGCAGTAATGTAAGGTTGCTACAAGAGCCAAAAATTTCCAAAGAGATCTCTCAACACCTCCTATCCTTCTTTCAGAACAATGAAAACTCTGTAGACAACCCATTCACAATCTGGAATGCCCATAAGGCATACATGAGAGGCATACTAATCCAACTGGGAGTTAGGGGAAAAAAAAACGCTACGCATCAGACCTTGACTCTACCCTTTCTGACATTAGAAACATAAAACAAAGCTTCACCAAACACAAAGCTAACACAGAGGCTCTCAAAATTAAGGGAAAAACTACGAGAGCTTCTATCCTGACAATATGATATAAACCTTTGACGCCTGCAACTGAACAATGCCAACAGAGCGGGCAAATATTTAGGCAAAAGAATAAAAGCAGCCCAAATTAAAACCAGAATTGCGCATTTTTATTTTTTTTAATAAGTTTTTATTGAAGCACAGGATGTTCACAGAAAGGAAAGAATACATTTAGACATCATATTATGTGCAGATATTTTCAGTATTAACATCACATCATCTCAGAAGAAGGTCATCAAGGTAAGTTAAGTACCTTATCATAAGCACTATAGCATCTGAAAAAGCAGCGACCCTAGTCGGAGATATTAGATCCTGTCAAATTTTTGGTATACAAAAATAGTAGAGAAAAAGGAAGAAGAAAAGAAAGAAAAAAGGGAGAATAGGAAGAGATAGAAAAAGGGGAAGCAGAGCAGGGTATGGGAGTAAGGGGGGATGGGGGGGAGTTGCCGTCTGTCTCAGGAGGGTCTACATTACATTAAATCTCCATATATATTGTACATTCAGCTAGAATCCATAATTTCCGCATAAGCTGTTGTGTATTTAAAGGCGAACCAGCAGGACCACGGTTTTCTCTTCATTTCAGAATTTTTTTTATTAGAGTATGTTAGATCCTCCATATAGTACATATGATCTACTTCCCTCAGCCATTGGCGTAAGGAAGGTATTTTAGTAGTTTTCCAGAACTTAGGGATAAGAGCTTTAGCGGCATTTAGTAAATGCGGAGTAATAGACTTTCTATATGATCCCGCTGGTTCGCCTGTACAGTGTAAAAGGACATACCAAGGGTCATTAGGGACTTCAGAACCCTGAATCTCCTTAATCCAATAAAAGATGGTAAGCCAATAAGGCCTTATCAGGGGGCAGTACCACCAGATGTGAGCGTGCGATGCGATATCTCCACAGCCACGCCAGCATAATGGTGATTCTTGTGGGAAAAGCTTGTGCAGAGTTGCTGGTGTGTAATGCCATCTGGTCAACAATTTGTAATTAACCTCTGCGATTTTAGAGGCGATCGAGGTTGAATGGGTTAAAGAGAGGATGGACGACTTCTCCTGATCTGTCAGATTCTTGTTTAAGTCTCTCTCCCAATTGTGAAGAAATGTAGGGTAATTAGCAGAGGTGATTGAGCCCAATGCTTGATAGAAATAGGAAAGCGGTCTTTCTACCGGCATGTCTCCTGTGAATGCTGATTCAATCAGTGATAAGCTGGTTGTATTGCGTAGTTGTTTTGGAAGGGATTGGATAAAGTCCTTTAATTGCAAATATCTCCAATGATCCATTAGCGATGGGGATGGCGTCGAGGTGAGCAATGACAGTGGTACAATATTTGAGGCGTCTATGAGTTGGTGTAATTGAATATTATTCCCAAGGTTCCAAGAATGGAGTCCGGGATCTATATTACCGGGTGGGAAGAAGTTGTGACCAGTCAGAGGCATAAGGGGGGAATTGTATTGCCACTTCTGAGTTCTGTGTAGCAAGTCCCAGCATGCAAGAGTGGACCGAGTGAGTGGGGATGTAGTAGAGGGTAGTGATCGAAATTTTACAGGAATCCAGATCAGCTTGTAAAGGTCACTACCCCCTAGTGTCATCTCAAGTGATACCCAGAGTTTTGATGTCTTGTTATATTTCCAGTCTGAAATTCTTGATAAGATTGTTGCCATATAATATCGCTTAATGTCCGGTAAAGCTAAACCTCCTAATTTCTTAGGTCTAATCAATACTGATCTAGAAATTCTCGGGTTACGTCTATTCCAGACATATTTGCTTGTAATTTTCTTTACACATTTAAAGAAACTAGGTGGAATTTGGAAAGGTATCATCTGGAACAAAAATAGCAGCCTGGGCAGTACGTTCATTTTGATCACACTGATCTTCCCTAGCCAAGAGTGTGCGAGCTGTGACCATTTTTGTATGTCCGATTTAAGTGTATTAAGGAGGGGCATGAAATTAGCATGGAATAGGGATGATAGGTTAGGAGTCAGAAATATACCAAGATATTTCATTGCTGTTCTCTGCCAGGTGAACGGAAAGGATTTCTGAAGATTACTAGCTGTCTCTTGGGGGACTGAAATATTTAATATTTCGGATTTGGACATATTGATCTGAAAATTTGAGACTTGATTATATGCAGAGAAGGCTTGCAGCAGATTGGGTAGAGTATGTATAGGTTGTTGGACATAGAATAAAATATCATCCGCATATGCGGCATATTTGTGTTCAAACTTGCCTATCGTGATGCCATGAATGTTTGGGTTGTGTCGAATTGTAGATAAGAAAGGTTCGAGTGAGAGGGCAAATAAAATAGGTGAAAGAGGGCAGCCTTGACGCGTACCCTTGTGAAGTGTAAATGATTTGCTTAAAGTACCATTTATTCTCAATTGTGCCATAGGATAGTTATATAGGGCAGATATCTGACTTAGGAGAGAGGGGCTGATACCTAGATGGGATAAGGTCGCCAGCAAGAACTCCCAGTCCACCCTGTCAAACGCCTTTTCAGCATCTGTTGACAACAACAGGGTGGGCTGGGAGGTGTCGCAAACATGTGCAATCAAGGAGAGAGTACGTAGGGAGTTGTCTCGGGCTTCCCTGCCAGGGATAAAGCCTGTTTGCTCCATAGAGACCCATTTCGGTACTAGAGGGAGGAGTCTATTTGCTATTAATTTTGCGTAAAGTTTAGCGTCCAAATTCAAAAGAGAAATGGGGCGATAGCTACCACAAACGCTCGGGTCTTTTCCTGCCTTCAGAGTAACGGTAATGTGAGCATGTAAGGTTTCTGGTCTAAAGGAATCTCCTGAGGTAATCGAGTTAGCATATTTAACCAGGTTCGGGAGCAAAATATCAGCAAATGAGCGGTAATATGTGGTTGTTAAGCCGTCTGGGCCTGGGGCCTTACCGTTGGCCATGGCCTTAAGAGCTTTACGAAACTCTTCAGTGGTAAAATCCCCATCTAGGGTAGCTAAAATGTCTTCCGGTAATTTAGGAAGATCGGCTTGTTTTAGGTAATCTTGTATAAGACGGCTACGGGACTCCTGATCTCCTGTATGGTGATGCACATTGTATAACTGCTGGTAAAACTTTCTAAATTCTGCAGCTATGGCAGGGGTGTGATGAGCTATCTCAGCGGTTTTAGTTTTAATTTTAGGTATAAAACTTGCGGCCTTCTTTTGTTGGAGGGAACGGGACAGCAACCTGCCAGGTTTATTGCCCCATTCGTACATACGGTGAGCAATTATGCGAAATTGTTGTTTCTGTGCAACATGGAAAATATTTTTTAAGTCTTCCCTCTTATTAGTAAATTCTACCAACACAGATTTTGAGAGGCTTAATTTATGTTGTCGTTCAAGGGCATTTATATCCCGAATTAGTTCAAGTTGCTTACTCGTTCGTTCTTTTTTTTCCTAGAACCCAACTCGATAAACTTCCCACGGACAAAGGCCTTATGGGCCTCCCATGTTGTGCCTGGAGATATATCTGGACTAGCATTCTCCTGAAAATAAAATTTCAGATCTTTTGCAATCATTGTTATGTCTATTTCTTCTGTCAATAAATTATCATTTAACTTCCAATTTATTTTTTTATGTGGGATAGATGGGACCTGTATTTTAAGCACAATCAGTACATGATCAGAGAGAGTAGATGTATCTATATGTGAGTCTATTATCAAGGGAAGGTGTTGGTGACTGACAAAAAAATAATCGATACGCGAATAGGAATGATGTAAGTTTGAAAAATGTGTGTAATCTCTCATCTGGGGGTGTAAGATTCTCCAAACATCCATCAGCTGAGCCTCGTGTAGACGTTTATGTATAAATGTTAAGCGCGCATGTGAAATGCAGGATTTGCCCATAGATGTGTCCATTAACGGTTCGAGGGGAACATTAAAGTCTCCTGAGAGGAGGACACAACCCTGCGCAAACTCAGTTAGCTTCTTAAGAGTGCCCGACAGGAAGGGAACCTGATCTCGATTGGGGGCATAGAGCGTGGCTAAGGTGCATAACATACTGCCCAGGTTGCCTCTTATAAATAAAAATTGTCCCAGAGGATCACTAACCATGGAGTCAAATTTAAACAGAGTATCCCTGCGGAGTCCAATGGCCACGCCTTTCGATTTATGCACATCAGTCAGGCTGTAAAACGATGTAGGGTAATTTGGTGAGAAGAGCTTGACCGAAGTAGTGTGTTTGAGATGGGTCTCCTGCAGGAAGACAATGTCCGCCTGCAGACGATCCAACTCTCGGTATAGATTATGTCTCTTACCTGGTGCATGGAGACCGCGGACATTAAGTGATATCAGATTGAGCTTAGTCATTGACTACAACAGGGAGCACCCGTTCAATGCACTCTCCACCTCTAACAGTTCCAGGACAGACGGCAAAGGGGGGTAAAGGAAGGGGAAAAAGGGAGAAAAGGAAAGAAGAGAAACAAAAGATAAAAAATAAAAAGTATGTGTTAATAATCACTCCTAGCACAATCGAAAGCCACCGTTGAAAGAGGCGGCCGAGGACATTCAAAAAACTATTGTGCCTAGATGGGGCAGGCCGTGGGCACGCAGCCCCCCCACCTCCACCCCCAAAGGGAGTAGGTGCATGAGGACGACGAGCCCCCCGCCCCCCCGGGGGGGCTGTCTCAACGCCAGGGCCGAACGACAAACCGCGAACATACTTGCGCTCGCGTCGTCCCATCACTCCGGACGCGGCACCTAGTCCTACAGAGAAACAAATACATTGTATTTACCCAGAGAGAGAAAAAGTAAGAAGAACCAGGAAAAAAGGGAACCTAAAAAAAAAAAAAAAATCTGAAAAAATATAGAAGCAGTTCAAGTGAGCCTGCCAGGAGATCTCCCTCCCCGCTTCATCTCCTACCTATCCTCCTCATCCTCTTTCCTTTTTTACCCCCACTTTTAATATAGGTATATGTTTGAAACAGAAAAACAACTAAATAGGGGTGGACCTACCATATGAGGTAGGAGAGCGTATTCTAGATTTGAACACCTTAATAAAACTAACTGGGAATATAACAATAAAACGGCAGTTATTCCACAGTTGTGTGGAAGGTGTAAACATAACATAATCTATAACAGTATACTTGCAAATGCAGTACTTATGAGGAGTCTCCTGGGAAGCGTTACATAGAATGCATAGTTACAGTCACCCAAACTGCGAAGTTGCATCCGGGGAGCCAGATCCACGTTTGTGCTGCACTTTTTGCTAGCTTGCATCTGGAGGAACACCGAGAGAGGGAATGGAGTCTTGCCATCCTGGGAGATCCGGAGGTGAGATGTTAAGTTCCGAGCAAAATTTTCCCAGGTCTTCCGGGAAGCGGAGGGTAGCTGTCTTGCCGTCTCTTTGGGCTATCAGGGCTGAGGGGAAGCCCCAGCGGTAATTAATAGAGGCTAAGCACAGCTGTTCGGTTAACGGACGCAGGGCCCTGCGTCTCTCTAATGTCTCTCTAGCAAGATCCGGAAAGAACAGCAAGGATGCGCCATCAAAGTCCAGTGGCATTTTTTCCTGGGCTTTCTGCATAATTCTCTCCTTTTCCTCAAAGTAGTGTAACCTGCAGATTACATCTCGTGGGATATCAGAGGCCAAGTTACGAGGCCTTAGAGCTCTGTGTGCCCTGTCGATTTTCAAGGGAAAGTCTGCTGGCTGGTCTAGTAGGCCATTAAATATGCCACGGAGGGAAGGCAAAAGATCATCATCACCTGTGGCCTCCGGCAGGCCACTGATCCGTATATTGTTCCGCCGATTGCGGTTTTCTTGATCTTCGATCTTGTACAGAGCCATACCATGTGAGATAGTAAGGTTGCGGGTAGTCATCTGCAGGGATCGTATTGCGGCCGCATGGCGATCAAGGGGCATCTCCGACTCCAACACGTGGTTTAGGTCTGATCTGACTGCTGAGAGCTCCTTTTTAATGGAGCGTTCCAGGCTAGAGAACAGAGAGGCTAGCTCCGTCTTGGTAGGAAGGTCACTAACCAGAGCCGCGACCTCCGAGTTTCTGGAAGTGCTTTCTTCCCCGTCCGAGCAGGCTGATATTGCCGGAGAGTGTCTCCTGGTTGTAGGTCTATGGCGGGAAGCGGAGCTCGGGCCGCGAGGTGAGCGGCCTAGTCCATCCATGCTGAGAGTGTCCTCTGTTTCCGCGGCAAGATACCTCTTTATGGAGCCTGACGGGGTTCCTTTTTGAGGCAGGGATTTGCCCGTCCTTTTCCCCATGGTATCTTAGGGTGATGCAGGGAGGATCTCTGGGTATTAGAAATTATAATAGGTGCCGCCACCGGAGCTCAGGGAAAACACATCTTCACTGCTGCATGTCGAGACCACGCCCCCCCAGAATTGTGCATTTGATACACCCTACCCTCAAACACAAAATCATAAACCCATAAGAAATCGCTAACCAATTTGCTGCCTACTACAGTGATTTGTATAACCTACAAGAAGACCCCTCAACCACCCAACCCACAACATCGAACATGCAACAATTCTTACAGGATCTAAATCCACTATCCCTCTCCGAAGCTCAACTACACACACTGAATTCCCCATTCACAACATCCGAAATTGAGTCAACAATTGCCACCCTACCAAATGGCAAATCACCTAGACCAGACGGTTTCGCCAATGATAATTTCAAAACTTTCATAAACATACTTGCTCCACACATGCAAAGGGTCTTCACAAAAGCCGCTAATACAGCAACATTCCCCCCAGAAATGCTAAAAGCGTACATAGTCACATTACCAAAGCCCGGAAAAGATCCAACACCACCAGGTAACTTCAGACCCATATTTATTAAACACAGACATTAAAGTGTATGCCAAGCTCCTAACCAAAAGATTAGCAGATTTAATAAATCTAAGTCCGTCCAACTTTTGAGAAAACAAAGTCCGCTGGAGCCCACACACGATCGAATTGTCCGACCAAATCCCGTCCGTCGGGCAAAGTCTCCCGTAAAGTCTGCTCGTGTGTACGCGGCATTAGGCGATGAGCAAATGGGAAACAGATATGGGCACTACATTCACAGACGAACAATAGCAGAAGGCATTCCACACGATCCAGAACACATCCCACTGTGTAAGCCACTGGCAAATGACAATCATAGTAACCAACAGATGGCAGTACACCCCCTGCAGATTGACCAAATTCTTCCTGCTCACTTCACTGATGTGTTGGTGGAATTTTGGTCACCCACGCTATCTCTTACACATGTTCTGGAAATGCCCATGCTTGACCAGCTTCTGCAACCAAGTATTCCAGCTGATCTCTTCAATCACTGGTATAATTACACCCCCCAACCCTGCGTTAGCAATACTCCATATAGAAATAGAGAAATTTCCATACACTATGAGGCCAGTGGTTTCACATATACTCCTGGCTGCTCGATCCTTGGTACTTCACTCCTGGAAGAATGCCTCATCTATAAATATCACTGATGTGACAAGAATAATTCAACAAAACCTTACCTTTGAACGAATACTGGCAATTAATTCTTTGAAATGTGCAAAATTTGATAGAATCTGGGATATATGGACAGCCAAATACAAGAGCTCATAATTGCATGATCTTTTTCTTCTGTACCTCACTGAAACAAGATCTATACGAACATGTGTGCTTCTTCTTATTATTAGTTTTGTTTTATTCGTTTTATTATATTCATCTCCTTGTCTTTTCATTCTGTAATGTTGACAAAAAAATTCAATAAAACACTTTAATGTTAAAAAAAAAAAATTGGCTTTTACAGGGGTGACATCACCCCATCTGATGAAGGCAATATCAACAGTTTGGACACACTCTGATATTGTCTTCACTGTATCAAAGTTGAACTTTGTAAGTTCCTGAGTTGTGTGTTATGCTTTGAAACATGCCTGTTTAGCCAAAAAAATGATATTTACAATGTGAACAAAAAAGTTATACACCAAAGATGGTTTGTTCCAAAACCCTTTTCTAACGTGAATGTGCTTTGAGTAAAATGTTTTCTACTCAACAATGTGTGGCTTTTTCTTTCAATGCTCAATAGCAATATTTGTAGTAAGTTGGTTTTTACAGTGAAAATGGGGGTTAGTTACTTAAGCAAATCCACTTTGCACTACAAGTGCACTTTCAGTGCAGTTTCAAGTGCACTTTTGCAATGCACTTGGAGTGCAAAGTGGAATTTCCTTTAGTAAATAACACCGACAGTGCTTTATAATTTGCCACAATCAGGCTATTTTCGTGACTCCACAAAATTCATTCACGGTGCTGAAAATGATGAATATTTTTGTCAGTAATGCATTACATACATTAACAACAAAAACAAGGTGTGTATAGCAGACCCACAACATAATAATAGTTCGCTGAAGAAGATATTGTCACCTCAGGTATCAAATAAATTACATTTGCACATTGAAGATGTAAATGTCCAAAATGAAAAGCCAATTGGAGAACCTAGGAGACAGCTAAACGAAACCCAGGCAGTAAATCAAAGGAAATCTTCTTTCAGTTTAAGTTAAAAAATTTAGGATAAAATGTTTCTTAAATGGTTTCTGGCATATCAGTGGCCCCCCACCCGCAAAGTACTCGACATACTTCTGTCTTACTTTGCAGGCACTTTGGGGGGCAAGCCAGGACGGCCAGCTTTAAGTGCTGTCAGGGTTTCTTGTTGAAGTCCAGCCTCAGGCCCAACTGAGGCCACATAGTTCATTGAATTTCTCCTTAAAAAGTTGTGTAGAATGCAGCATGCAAGGATTATATGGTTAGGTTTATATTCCACCATGTTGATTGGCGTAAGGAATAGGCGGAACTGGCTGGCCATTATCCCAAAAGCGTTCTCCACCACTCTCCTGGCTCTGGCCAGACGGTAATTATAAACCCTCTGGTCCGGGGTGAGGGTCCTCATGGCTTCAAAATGGTCA
This sequence comes from Lithobates clamitans, assembly GCA_037952925.1. Lineage (NCBI taxonomy): Eukaryota > Metazoa > Chordata > Amphibia > Anura > Ranidae > Lithobates > Lithobates clamitans. The sequence continues at coordinate 5,998,785 of JBBGZY010000079.1, forward strand.
GCTGGTCAGAGCAAACTAACAGAAAAGCACTGAAAAACAAAGGCCGGAGCTAAAAATCAGAAAACGAGCGGACAAGAATTCACTGAAAATCAAATACGTAATATAAATATGAACCCACAAGCACAAACTGAAGAGCAGGAATGATCGGAAAAGCAGGAGGCTGAAAAGCGTGAATCGTTGGTCACCAAACGTCTACTGACACGAGATTGGTGGAAGGAGCCCAAAGGGTGGCGCACTTGGTATTTAACTTCCTCTTTCTAGTGCTGTTGTTCGTGTTGTACATCACCGCGTTCTTGACGTTCACAAATTCCAACCAACTTTGTGTGACCGTGTGTATGCAAGACAAGTTTGAGCCAACATCCATTGGAAAAAAAAACATGGCTTTTGTTGTCGGAATGTGCGGTCATGTGTACGCACCATAATACTGCTAATTTTGGTCTGGGTATCTCTGTATCAGCATAGGTTATTTACTACAGCATGCTGGTAGGGGACATTCTTTCCTACTGAGGCTGTTGCTGCTTTCTAAAGATAATGAATTAAAAGACTTTGGACACCTTTTTTTATGTGATTCAAGCGTATTTAGCTGGATTTAAACTGGACGTTCAACTGGGATTTTATATGCATGTCTTGGATTTTACTACTAGCTGTTTCCTGTTTGTGTTTATTGCACGAACGATTGGTTACAGTATGGCTTGTTTCTTCCTCCCAACAATTATATCTGCAACCTCCTATTCTATCTGTAAACAAAGACAGGACACAATAAAAATATAATGACAGCTTACGGTAGACAAGTATAAAAGATTTGTTAGTCTCATACACCAATCCTGAGCATCAACCATACATCTGAAAAAAAAAAAGAAGAACCAGAAGCTTAACTTTTTGAAACAATTTTTTAAGACTCAAAAGAATACTACATTGTTTTCATTCCAGTAAGAAATTTTGACACAGTGCTTTAAAAGAAAATGTAAATCTCTGAGTCTTGTTGCTAAGTTATCAGTCTCCGCTAGATTAATTTATAGTGTGACTAAAGTCCCAATGTAAGGGCATGGGCAATTTTTCTCTTCAACATTTAGCCATTGATAATGACTTTTACTAAAGAGTAGACCTAGTACAGACTGAATGAAGCCTGAAGATCCCATTGATTTTCTTAAAATATGTTTTTTTTTAAATGGTGAATGTGGGGTCATGGATTTATTTTTTTAGAAGTATGTGGATAAGGTATCCAAATTAACCTTTTACCGCTTCACAGAGAACAGATACATTTTACAAAAACAACTTCTCTTAAGTCACTGGAGGTGGGTTGGCCGTAAATGTCAGGATGAGATTGCAGAAAGGTGGGGTGCTGAAAGGTTTATAAGCTGATATCAAAGTGAAGGAAGTGTGCAAGTTCTTGGCTTTCCAGCTATAGAAATATAACATATAACATTTTAAGGGTGGTTTGCAGGTTCATATCTGTTGTGAGTAATAAATAATAATACATTGGTGGGTGGCTCACACTGTGGGGGTTGTGTGGGCAAATAAGCTTGAAAAACAGGTAATTGATTATTCTTTCACGTCTAATTATGACAATGTGTGATAAATGTGATATTCCTGGAAAATACAATTTTGTACCCTTCTCGTACAGTATATAATTGCTATACTTCTCAAGAACAGAGAGAAAATTATACAAAATGCAAAAACTCAAAATGAAACTGTTTTTCATTATTTCCATTTTATCACTTAAATGTATTATTGTTGATATGCTCTACACATTTTTTCAAATAGAATATTGAAAAAATGTGCTTAAGTTTATGACTTGTTGTGTTATGTTTTCTTCTGTTATATTTTAAACTTGCATTCCTGTATATCTTCGATAATGAAAAAAAAACAATAAAATCTTGGATATTTTAGATTATAAAAAAAATAGACACCTAGACTCATATAATTTATAGAGTGAGCTTGCTTGGCTTTATGTATTTTCTCTACTGTAACATTTGGTAGTTTGCTGCAGTATCATAAATTTGCAGCACTGCTAACATTTGGTTTCCAAATAATTTGCAAACTGCGCACAGGAGCACACAGTTTCCATTGTCGCCAGTTTTAAAAAATGTGGCACTGCCTGCAGATATTTATTTGAATTATTTTCACTTCACTATCAGTTTTTTTAATAATGATCGTTTAATAAGCTAGCAAAACATAAATTAGAGCCTTACAGCGCTTAATGTGAGATATTTAATTCAAAAATCGCATTATCACTTGAGGTAGAGTTGTAAATTGACTCTTAGCTTGAAGCTTAATGCAAGAGGGAATTTCTTGCGGTTACAAGTCAGAAAAATCACATGCAGCAAGTAGCCATATGTTTCAACATATATTGCAAATGTGTAGCCACTGAGGAAATCCTATTCTTCCCTATTGTGCAAGTTTGCAGTTATTATAAATTTTATAGCATTACCAATAATATAGTAATAGCAATATTTACTACCATTAAACTACTCTACATCAAGATTTCAGAAATATTATAGTGATATGTTATGCCAAAAAAATAGTTTATTCAGCACCAACAATGAATGTGTATAAGAAATATATATATATATATATATATATATATATATATATATATATATATATATATATATATATATATATATATATATATATATATAATATTATTGCACATTGAATCTCTAGCAAATTTTGTAAAAATAACTGGAAATAGGTGCTGGTAATTGCGTATCAATGAACAATTTTCATATACACACCACACACGCACACACACACCCCTGCAGGGCTAATTGACCCTCTAATTACTCAGCCTTTGCACCCTATGCATTTGTTCTATGCATGGAACAGTAATATCTCAGAGTGATTATACAGTATTTCAGCATCAGTTCCAAAAGACCAAACAGTGCCCAAGGTCAGGAGCATGCAATAGATGTGACAACAAGCTAAACATTATTTATACAGTCCCAAAAACTCATTATAATAATGTTCCCCCTGAACTAAACCTTTACTTTTCCTTGTAATGCAAAATTTAAATAAAGTAAAACTAGCTTTGGGATCCAATGAAAATAGTTTGATTTTGTCCTTTAATTTTTAATGGTGGAGCAAATTCAAAGAAAAACTGACAGTAGACTTTATATAGAAGTTTAAGTCTAAGAAAAGTTTTCTAGCAAAAAAAACAAAAAAAACTGTGCTGCTTATGAGCAACCATTTTCAGCTGTTATTTCTACAGTCTGTAGTTTGAAAAAAGAAAACAAGGATTCTGACAGATTGCCATGGGCAGAAATATATTTTCCTCACATGAAACCCAAAATGAGTGAAGCGTTAACCAGCTCACATGTCGATGAACATTTCATTGCTGTTCAGAGATGAGGGAAAGCAAGATACAGAACTCTAATCTCATACATAGTGCAAAGGTTGTAGTGCTGACAACATCACTGTTTTTTCTTTCTTTCTATATGACAGAGATGTTATGTTTGACAGTGAATAGCGATATACTGAGTGTGAGCCGCACATATACAACAGCATTTTCTTTCTGCTGATCTGCGGAGTCATTGTAATTCTGTACCCATGGCATCCAAACTCTGACCTTGGACCATGTTTACTAGAACAAGTTTACCCATTTTTACTTGGAATTAACCTTTGTATGGTTACTTCAGCACAGCATGTTGTATCAAGCAACTAGGTTCAAGAATCACCACACGTCTTTCAGTTAATAAAAGCATAGTTAGAAGAAAAGGGTACATTCTTTACTTTACATATACTGTCCGAAGTTGTGCTAAAACCCACTTTATTTGGGTTTTTTTGTGCTATTTAATTTTCAATGGTTTCTTTTTGCATCTATTCAAGTACCTAAATTGACATGCTGATCTGATTTTGTATTCTTACTGTGTGCTCTTTAGATTGACTACAAAGCTGCTAAGCTTCTTTCTGTGGCTGCTTGAGCTGAAAGCTAAGTCACTGATTAGTTCTATTTACTATTATACCTGCATGTTAGTTCAAGGGCACACAACTCACACAGGAAGCAACACAACCCCTAAGAGCATTTCTGGCCAGTACATCATGGTTAAATATTATTAAAATGCCATTAGTTGTACCATATACATAATAATAAGGTAGATCTAAATATAAGTGTCAAGCATTTAATCAAGTTATACATAGGCAAATTATACCTGTAGTTCCCACCATGAGGTATATTTAACCCCAGGGGTCCTTCTATTAGATGCAAAAGATACTCCAACTTGGTGAAGTAAGTTTAGTATAAGAGTTTGAAAGCTTATTGAATATTAAATAGAGCACACAAAAAATTGTATTTGCTGTTTACTTATTTCAGAAACATAAGAGATCATTTGAAATTCACAGGTATTTAGTTTTAGGCTGTGGACAATAAATGTACCTACTTGAAGGGGTTCTTAAGATAAACTGACACACATTGGTATACGTGATAAATATTTGTTACAATTAAATACATTTGTTAAAATTAATAAATATTTGCTTTAGAAGAAGAGTTCCAGGCGTAGTATATTTTTACATAGTTACTCTAGCCTAGCTTGGACCAATACAACTATGTACATACCATACCGGGCCAATGCCAATGGAATTTTGAAATCACTGAATTAGACACCATTACACCAGTGCTCTTAAGTTCCTTCAGGGTTCCAGGTTGAGCGTCTGGCCTCATGAATCGTGAACACAGGAGGTTGGTTGTTTAGCAGGGGTATCATTCCGAGAATGCTTTGCATTTTCGGAATGCATGCAAAACATTCTCTGATTGGATGAGATAGAGAGACAGGGCAGTGACATCATGCTCTTCACCTCGTATGACCAATGTAACTATGTAAAAATATACCATGCCTAAAATCCATCTTTAACCACTTCAATACCAGGCACTTAGTCACCTTCCCGCCCAGACCAATTTTCAGCTTTCAGCACTGTCACAATTTGAATTACAATTGCGCGGTCATGCTACACTGTACCCAAACAAATTTTTTTATCATTTTGTTCCCACAAATAGAGCTTTCTTTTGGTGGTATTTGATCACCTCTGCGGTTTTTATTTTTTGCGCAACAAATAAAAAAAGACCGAGATTTTTTTAAAAAAAACAAGTTTTTCTTTGTTTCTGTTAAAATTTTTTGTAAATAAGTACATTTTCTTCTTCAATGATGGGCACTGATATGGCTGCACTGATGGGCACCGATGAGGTGGCACAAATAAGGTGGCACTGATGAGGTGGCACTGATGGGCACTGATGATGGGCACCGATAGGCAGCACTGATGGGCACTGATAGGTGGGACTGATGGACACTGATAGGAGGCACTGGTATGCAGCACTGATGGGCACTCATAGGTGGCACCGATGGGCACTCATAGGCGGCACTGATGGGCACTCGTAGGTGGCATTGATTAGTACATATGGGTGGCACTGATGGGTACTTATGGGTGGCACTGAGAGGTGCCACTGATGGGCACTGATAGGTGGGCACTGATGGGCACAGATGGGCACTGACAGGTGGCACCGATGGGAAATGACAGGTGGCACTGATGACACTGATTGGTGGCACTGATAAAATTTATTGGTGGCATTGCTGGGCATAACTAAAACCTAATGGTGCCAATCAGTGCCCATTTGTGGGCACTGATTGGCACAGATTGGGCACATTGGGCACATGTGGATGGCCATGGGGTACATGTCTGGCCATCCACATGTTGCCCCTTCCCTGGTGGTCCTAGTGGCAATCCCTGGTGGTCCAGTGTGGTGATCTGAGGGGGGGCTGTGCTGATAAACATTCAGCGCAGACCCCCCTGTCAGGAGAGCCGACGATCGGCTCTCCTCTACTCGCCTCTGTCAGACGCGAGTGAGGAAAAGCCGATCAACGGCTCTTCCTATTGACATCGTGATCAGCCATGATAGAACACGGCTGATCACATGGTAAAGAGCATCCGCCGAAGGCTCTTTACCAAGATCGGTGGAGCGGTGTGTCAGGCTGACACACCGCTCCACCGATCGCCACGATGCGCGCCCCCGCAGGCGCGCGGCGGCATGTTATCCTGCTGGACGTCATATGACACCCAGTCAGGATAATGGAACCACTTCCTGGATGTCAATTCGCTATAGGGCAGGCGGGAAGTGGTTAACCACTTCACTGCCGGACACTTTTACCCCTTCCTGCCCAGGCCAATTTACAGCTTTCAGCGCTGTCACATTTTCAGTGACAATTGCTCAGTCATGCAACACTGTACCTATATGACATTTTTTATCATATTTTTTACACAAATAGAACTTTCCTTTAGTGGTATTTTATCACTGCTGGTGTTTTTTTTTTTGCTAAAATTTTGCTGACATATTTTGAAAAAAAAAGCGTTTTTCTTAATTTCTGTTGTACGCTTTTGCAAATAAATAATCTTTAAAATAAATAATCTTTCTTCATAAATTTAGGCCAAAATATATACTGCTACAATTCTTTGGTGAAAATAATCCAAAATTTTGTATATTATTTAGTCTGTAGGAAAGTTATAGAGTTCACAAACTATTGTATATATACAGTATATGAAAATCAATCAGTCCTGATGCCAGGACAGTACAAATATCCTCCCAATGACCCCTTTTTGGAAAGTAGACAGTGCAAGGTATTTAGTAAGATGCATTGCAAGTTTTTTTAAAGTTTAATTTTTTTGTAACAATTTTATGAAACATTAAGAATTTTTTTTTTTTTTCAGAATTTCAAAACTTTTTTTTACACACTGTCACCAGTGCAATACAACAGCATTATATAATTGGTTTTCCAGTGATCAGGGACACTGATAATCTAAATTGTTTCATTCGATTTTTTATCTAGTTTTCTACTTTCAAGCGCAGCGTTAACCTTTTATTATATATATATATATATATATATATATATATATATATATATATATATATAATAAAAGGTTAACGCTGCGCTTGAAAGTAGAAAACTAGATAAAAAATCGAATGAAACAATTTAGATTATAAATAAAGCTGCCAGCACCAAAAAGTCTTCAATGCAAAACTAGGATCAGTAAAAAATGTGGGGTGTGTGCAGCGCTAAAAATGTTGATCAGAAAAAATTAATATAAACCTCTGAGGGGATTTTTAAGGCAATGAAGTTTTTGGATTTTGAATAAAAATAAGTTTATTTATAACAAACAATTTAAGTACAAAAATTACATAAATAGTAAAAGGACATGATTACACAAATAGCAATTTCTGGATTCAAAAAGGCTTATGTATACAACAAATCATATTGTAAGTATGACATGAATTGATACAGTGAGAATATATGAAAAAGAGTGATGCATCACACTGCCCAATCCAGTAACTACAGATGGTACCGTAGCGTAGAGCAGTGGAATTCCAACGCGTTTCAACATTTATATCACAAAGAAAAGTCTTCTTCAGGGAAATACATCACCGTATCCTCTCGGAGCATCTCATGGGTAGGTGTAGGGTCAGGGGTCCCAAACCTCCAGGGGTAAAATAGTCCTATGTCTCTACAAGACAGCTGGATAAAGAATTTGATCTGAGTCTTTGGCGTTTTCAGCATCAAGTAACTGATAGTTGTTCAAGTTGCATAGCCAAAAGGGAATCCTTGTAAAATCAGCAAGACATTTGCCCTGATGCTCCTCGGTGGATCCCGAGGAGGGAATGATGAGTGGTTTATATATAATTTTTCAAAATGAATATGGGATGATGGCAATGACACACCCGTACCACCGATGTAATACATCTAAAAGAAAAAATTAATATGGAAACCAGATGAATTAACATTCAGTAGTGGTGAAAAATGTAAATGGAAAACTAAAACAATGTCCCTACACATCAAGAGTGTGGATCAAAAAATGTTTTGATTATAAAAACTAAATAAATTAGCATTCAGTAGTGGTGAAAAATGAAAAGTGGAAAACTAAAGCAGTGTTCCTATAAATTAAAATAGGAAAAAAAGATTGAGAAAAATTAACACGAGCAATCAATTGAATGATCATGCAGTGGTAATAAAAAGTGTAGGTGGAAAACTAGAGCGGAATCCCTACAAAAATAAAAGTGAAAATAAAAATAAGCAAAAGTTTGACAAAAAAATATTCTAGTGAAAACAAATGAAAAATATAAAGATAAAAAACTTATAAATAACAATGATGTGAGTCGCAACATTAAAGGCACATTGATGCAAAATGTAAAATGACAAAACCTCAGAAAGGATTCCAAAAAGAAGGGTCATAGAATATGCAAAAAAAATTATAACAAATAAAGTCCCAAAGAGGTGACAGAAATTGTTGAAGAATGTTCATGAAAGTGAAAACAACTGATCGCCGTGAAAAGAATAGTGAGGAGCCTTCATCCAAATAGGTTGTCCACCCAAAGTGAGCATGTAGTCTCCTTACCCGCAGGGATGACCGCAATGGCGGTCCCACCAAGCCCAGGGAATTGGGTCTCCCAGAAACCTGAAAGGATATCCTAATCAGCCAGATCTTAATCAAGGATATCTTTTGGAGAGCTCCGATATAAAATCAAGGCGCTAGTCAATCATCCATAATGGTGCCATGACTCCACCTTATGTGATGATGTCATGAGGCTCCTCAGACCTCCATGGAAATGGTAAACAGCAATGGAGATGGGTGTGGCTGGAGATCTTATCAAAAGATCTCCATCACCACTACTGAATGCTAATTCATTTAGTTTTTATAAGCAAAAAAAAATTTTTATCCACACTCTTGATGTGTAGGGACATTGTTTTAGTTTTCCATTTACATTTTTCACCAATGTTAATTCATCTGGTTTACATATTAATTTTTTCTGATCAACATTTGTAGCGCTGCACCCACCCCACATTATATATATATATATATATATATATATATATATATATATATATATATATAAATATATATATATATGTATATATATATATATATATATATATATATATATATATATATATATATATATATATATATATATATATATATATACATATACACAGTGCTGTGAAAAAGTATTTGCCCCTTCTCCCAGTTAAATGATTTAGATCATCAAACAAATTTTAATATTACACAAAGATGACCCGAGTAAATCTAAGATGCAGTTTTTAAATTTTTATTTCATTTATTAAGGGAAAAAAGTTGTTCAAACCTGCCTGGCTAAGTAATTGATGCTGGCTGCTGGGGGATCTATTGCTGCTGGATGGAATCTTTTTTTCAGGGGGGTCTATTGTTGTTGATGAGGGGTCTTTTGTTGCTGGGGTGGGTCTTATGTTGCAGGGGGTCAATCGTTGCTGGGTGGGATCTACTGTTAAGGGAGGGGTCTAATGTTGCTGGCTGCTGAAGGATCAATTGATGCTGGCTGTTGTGTATGCATTGTTGCTGGAGGGGATCTGTCTATTGCTGCGCTGGCTATTGCTGGATGTATTTAATTGCCTTTCTTGTTATCATTAACAAACTTCATATAAAATACTTGGTTCTGTATTCTCTAAAAGGGGCAGTACTGGGAGGTGGGTAAGGGTTGGACCCAAGGAACGGTGCTCAGAGATGGATAGGGGGCAGGGTCAAGGGGTGACTCGGACGGCAGGGGGGGTACTTGCACCTTCCCTCTGAGAAAAAAAGCCCTGAGAAAGAGACTGGGAAAAAATGCCATCCATGGGAGAGTTCCAAAGCTAAAGCCACTGCAGACCAAAAAGAACACAAAGGCTCATCTCACATTTATCAAAAAATATTTTGATTATCCCCAGGACTTTTAGGCAAATATCCTATGAACTGATGAGACAAAAAATTAACTTTTTGGAAGGTGTGCGTCCCGTTACATCCGGCATAAAACGAATACAGCATTTCATAACAACAACATCATACCAAAAGTCAGATATGGTGGTGGTAGCATGATGGTCTGGACGACTTACCATAATTGATGGAACCATGAATTCTGAGCTCTACCAGAAAATCCTAAAGGAGAATGTCCGGCCATCAGTTTGTGACCTCAAGCTCAAGTGCACTTTGGTTATGCAGCAGGACAATGATCCGAAACACAACAGCAAGTCCACCTCCAAATGGTTCAAACAAAGCAAAATTTAGGTTTTGGAGTGGCCTAGTCAAAGTCCGAACTTAAATCCAATTGAGATGCTGTATCATGACGTTACACAGGCCGTTCATGCTGGAAAACCCTCCAATGTGGCTGAATTAAAACAGTTCTGCAAAGAAGAGTGGGCCAAAATTGCTCCACAGCAATGTGAAAGACTCATTGCCAGTTATCGCAGTTGTTGTTTGCAGTTGTTGCCGCCAAGGGTGGCACAACCAGTTATTAGGTTTAGGGGCAATTACTTTTTCACATAAAGCCAGACAGGTTTGGACATCTTTTTTGCCTTAATAAATGAGACCATCATTTAAAAACTGCATTTTGTATTTACCGTACTTTGCGTAATAATACAATTTGTTTGATGAGTCATTTAAGTGTGACAAATATGCAAAAAAATAAAGAATCAGAAAGGGAGCAAATAATTTTTCACAGCATTGTGTATATGATTTTTTCTTTACTATTTATTTTTTTTAAATTACAAGTTTTTTTTATTTCTCCTTGCCAAATTTGTTTATTGTTTTAAACAAGGTAAAAGTGAACAGTCATGAATAGACAAATATAGTGGTACAAAATTAGACGATAACATAACTGATTACATTAGATTAGAAAATGACCTTTAAAACCCAGTTACAACATTACATCCTGCAGAGTATCCATTAGACCATCTTTATCAGAAGTCTAGAGAGGCAGAGAAATGAGAATATAGAAGACAGTTTGTAACTAACTATCAGTCGACTATCAGCCAGAATGGTTTTAGACCAGTGGATCATATGTACATCATAATGAGTTGGGAATACATCTCTGAGAGTACCATATATGGACTGAGGAGGGGGAAAATTGTATAGCATAGGAGAAAAAGGAAAATGAGCCAGAAGACTCAGGAACAGAGCAGACAAAGAATTTGTTATTAAGAGAAGAGAACGAGTGTAGTGGGGGTCAAAGGTAAGTTTCATAGAGGTAGTGCGGCCCCAGTTGAATGAGTGAGTAGAGGCATGATGCAAGAGGTAAAGTTACCAGGACAATAACAATGCCTCATCAAAGTCTGGGGACAAACAATTTTTAACCAAAGGCTGACAGATTTTTTTCAAAATTACGGATCTGATCCCTTTCAATGGCTTAAATTTTAGCATGATAAGGGCTCCATTCATTCATTGTTTGGTTTCAGCTATAGTCAGAGTCGGGGACTTCCAAAGACGGGAACTCCCAAGACTTAGCTATAGTTTGTTTTATGGCTGTTAAGAGCTGTAAGAGGAAGCGAAATTGACTCTGAGTAATACCGTTGTGAATTTTACAGTTATAAGCAACCATTTTCTCTGAATGGAAACTATTCATTCAGTGTTTACTATTGTGATTAGCTGTGATTTACCACAGTGAATCACATGGTACAGGTGGGCTGTGATTGGCCCTGTCTGTACAATTATAGAGTTCATCACAATAGTACACAATGAAAGGCATGAATCAAAGTGTTTCATTGTGTACAATTGTCAAGTGATCTGCTGTGAATGACTACAGCAATCACATGGTACTGGCAGTGGGCTGGTACAGTGATTTGTCGTTGACTGTGTTCGGTGGACACAGCGGGTGACAGATCACGCCAGAGTATGGCCCATGGGGCACGCGCAAGGCGCACTCTTGGGAGGACATCATATGATGTCCTCCCAGAATAACGGGGCTCCCGCTCAGCCATCTTGTTACAATACACCAGGTGGAAGGGGGTTAAAGAGGCTGAGAGATACCAAATACTGCTAAATGAGTAAATGATTACAGATCTGCAAGAGCATATCAAGCAGAGATATTTTTTAGATAGCAACATGGGCAAAAAAAACCCCAGAAATGTGTATTGCTTACTGTGTACATATAAAAGTAATTTCTTTCTTTTTTTTTTTTTTTGTCATTCTAAGGTTCCATCATTGACCCTAATGCTCTATAGCTACAGTAAATTGAAGTGTGATACCATTTACTGTTATCTCTTTGTATCACAACATTGCCTTCTGAACCATTCAAGGACTACAGATATGCAGCCTTTTTCTCTCTTCTTTCTTATTTCCTGTATTTTATAGGTTGAAAATTTCACTATATATATATATATATATATATATATATATATATATATATATATATATATATATATATATATATATATATAAAGTTTTAGGGCCCCTCCACATTTTTGTGGTTTTTCGCACTCTTGTTTTTTGGCATGTTCATGCACGTTTCATTGGTCCATATATTTTTATGTTTTTATTGGGCTATCAACAAGCAATGACTCATATTTTTAGTATACTGTAACACAGAAGTCACTTTTTTACACAGTTTACTCAATTACTTAAAAAAAAGGTAACATTTGTATACCGATGTGACATCACTACTTTTCACAAATTAGATATTTTCATTCACTTGTGACATCACTGCTCTGCAAATAAAATGTACATTTATGCAGAAATAAAATCACTATCACATTCATTATAAATTATAAATCATTGGGCATTAGTAATATTTTACTGTATATATTGCATGTTTATGTAGCTATTGTTGACAAGCAACCATATTGGCGCATTGTGTGATTTTAATGATCTGTTACATTTGTTTCTTGCCATTTACAGGGCATATACATTTCTCTCTGTTTTCAAAGGAGCCAGAAAAGCAGTTCTGGAAAATGATGTCTTTCGTCTTGAAATCTCGAAGTGTCAGATAAATACTGTATAGAGCTGTGAGATTCAGTATCTGATGAGGAATATATGAAACTATAAACGCTTCCAGGGACGGACCTGGGTCTCATTGGAACTGTCAGCTATGATGGGCTTCTCGAAATCTTTGTGTTAGTAGATCATCCATTCTCTGTTTGGAAAGGAACTCTCTAAAACAGAAAAGGTGAGAACTGTAGAATATTACTTTTTTAAGCAAAAATGACAACTTAGTATGGCCAGAAGCTCTTTTATCAAGTTTAAAATACACACTTAAGATGCATATGGCCATATTTCAGTGACATAGCTGACTTTGCACATTTCAAGGCAAATAATTACATTTATCTCCATGTTTCAAAGTATGCAGTAAATTGATGTCATTAAGCAAGATGAAGAATACCTCTCTATCACTGTGAAAATATAATTTATTTTTTTATCTGCACTAAACTATCCACAGCTGCCAAATGCAGAACTCCCAATGAACTGTTTTGAATTTTAGATGGGAACTCCAAACAAATCATTTTGGATTGGGTCAGAACCTCTATCAGATTCTTATTGCTAATGAATAAAGTCCACCTTATTATCTCCACTGCCTTGGATGAAACAGTGGATGAAACTGTTCCTTAGCTGATGCCTGTCCCCAGTGCACTAAATGTAAAGCATAAATGGTTTATTTATCCATCCAATGCAATATAACCCATGTACAACAGCAAACATATGCATTGCTGCACATGCTGCACATAACAATAAAAATGAGACAATAGTCCCAACCCATCTAAATCTTCTCTACTGGAGCCCTTTTATTATTAGGTGCTGCTTGGCTTCATTGTAGACTCCAAGAGGCACAATTTCCTTTGATGTCACTGCAGATAAGGCTAAACATCAATTTTCCCTTACTTACTTAGCATTTGATGTAATGCAGCAAGCTGTAATTTCAAGCTTATCTTACACTAGTAAATCCACTGTATCTGTTTTTTGCCACGGCAGAAACAGAGGTCAGATTTTGTGTATTAGCAGTTTGTTTTTAAGAGAGATCAGTTAGTAATTAACAGCCACTTTGAAAGGTTTTTGCTTTTTAATTTCAGTTTTTTAGTCAGTATTTTCACAAAAGCTTCAGGAGGCTCTTAGAGGCACTGTCACATAAATTACTGCAATGTGAAAAGTAGCCAATGAAATTAGTTTAATACTTTTTATCCAGTGCAGGTGCACTTTATATTTTATTAGATACAAAGTATTTTGATGGATAACTATTTTTTTATTTTTTTATTGTAAAAGCGAACCCTGGAACTTTTCTTTTCTTTGTATACATCTTTCTATATTATCATATACAGTATTATGCTAACTAGAACAGGACAGTATACTCAAGATGTGGCCGGACCAGAGCTTTGTGGAATTATAGTGTTATCTCTTGAGTAAATACCCTTTTTAATGCATCCAAATAGTCTGTAAGCCTTACTTGCTGCAGTTTGGCATTGCATGCTATTGCTGAGCCTGTGATCTACTAGGACACCAAGATCCTTCTCCATCCTCCATTCCCCCAGAGGTTCCCCCTATTGCGTTGCTCACATTTATATGTTAACCCCCAAATGCATTACTTTACATTTTTCAATATTAAACCTCATTTGTCATGTGTTTACCCACCCTTCTATTTCCTTGAGGTCTTCCTGTATTGTTGCTCTATCCTGTTGTGAAGTTATTGCCCTGCTTAGATTTGTATCATCAGCAAACACTGAGGTTTAACTATTTATACCAATCTTTATATCATCTATGAACAAATTTAAACTTTTTAATTGTATAATATAGGGGCATAAAATAGGCAATTATCAATTCTGGAGTTAAAGTTTATCTAAACTTAAGAACAAAAATTAAATATATTGGAGATTCCTTGTCTTTAGATGTGATGATATATTAACATTCCTTTTTTTAGGCCACGTACATTTTATGCAAAGACAGAAATATATCTGCTGATCTTGCTGAAAATCCTTTATTCTTAACCTCCTGTGTACTGAACTGAGATCTCTGACAATGTTATCAGCTTTATCAACTATCTTCTGTAAACTAAGCAAGTCTCCTCACTTTGTATTGGAGCTGGGGAGAAAGGGAAGTGTTTGTAGTCCAAAGCAGCAACTTTGCTCCTCCATAGATACAGTATAGTGAGTGAGTGCTATCACCTTACAACAGGAATTATGTCACTGACAGGATCACTATACGAAATTAAAGAAAAGTAAACTAATGCAGCCATCATATCTAAGGACCGATACACAGCAATATAGTGTATTTTTGTTTTTGGGTTTAGATATGGTAAACATATAGGGATGGGAATAAAAGGAGACCCTATTTTTCTAAGCCCCCGCCCTGTTTTAAATTTCTCCTGATTGTTCCAGCTGGGTGTCTATTAGAGTTTAGTAGATGTATTTTCACAGAATTTAGGCTCTATTCACACACAATGAACAGCTGCGGGAGAAGTTTCCTATCTGCCAGTTGTCCATTCTGGCTGCAATAGGGGGTAGCGTGGTGCACATTTTAGAGCATCACATTGCTGGCTTTTTTTTTTCCTCTCTCGACTTTATTTGAGGTACACAAAAGTACACTTCATTCATGTCACTGTACAGAAGTGCAATGCACTGCACGTGTGATCCTATACGGTACACCGCAATAAAATGCAGAATGTCTGCATTTTATCACAGCTTAATGCAGTGCAGCTCTGGGCTGCATTTAAGTGTGAATGGGACATACAGGATTTGTCCAGTGCATCCCCCTTCACCATTTCAGGTCCAAATTAGGTCCATCTTTTTGACTGAATTCAGACCTGAATCAGATCCAAAGATTCACAGGACCCTTCTGTAATGTTCTCTGTGGCCACCCTGGATCTGTGTAAAGTGTCTCCATAGAGAGCCGGTCACACTCTCCTGTCATGCAAATTACAAAATTACATGTGGGGAAACCCGCATCCAATTCACATAAGTGTGAACCCAGCCTGAGTGAAACATATCAGAAGAAGGACCTTAGAGGGCATTTAAAAACCAAGACTGTGGGTTCCATTCAAATTTCCTCTTTAAAATTTGTGGTAAAGTAACTCATAGCGTTTAAAAAAAAAAATTTAGAAATTCAAAAAAATGCTACTAAAATACTGCTTGCGGTATTTCATTGAAATATGCGGTATTTACCTCCTGAAACCATGCAGTATTTTATATCATGTGATATCCAATGGGATGGATACAGTGGAGAAGAATTAGAACCCCTGCCAGTTTATCTATTAATACAAAAGAAAAAGGGTGACTACTGTACCAATCAAAGGGAAGCTGCTTTCACAAGGACACAGGTGGTGTAGCAAAAACCACTGAGTTTAATTAAGTAAATGCAAAATATATTAAAAGAAATGACCGTAGAAATTAGATATATTTCACTACATGTAATGGGGTGGATTTGCTAAAGGCACATAGACTAAGGACTTTGCAAGTGCAGTTACTCCTGAGCTCAGTAAATGTGGGGAAGCTATGTTGACGTCCATCATCCGATCATGTACAAGCAAAAATGCATTATTTTCCCTGGCATGTGATTGGGTATTCTTTGTAAAGTGAAGCTTTACCTCGTTTACTAAGCTCTGGAGCAACTTGCAAAGTGCACAGTCTATTTGCCTTAACCCTTTCACTGCCAAGTCCGTACACCGCATGGACCTACAGAAGTGTCCGCAAGTGGCCAGGTCAGTACGGCGTACGGACCTCATTTCTCCTTCTCCCATAAGCTTATGGTCACTTCAATGACCATAAGCTTTTATTAGAATTGTTCAGCAGACTTTGAACAATTCTATAACTCTGATCAGTAGATTACAACTCGCTAATGTGACCGCCCCCTATCCATGCCACTATTCCCTGCCCCCTGCCTCACCCCCGCTGCCCCCTCCCATCTAAAACTGCCCCCCACTCTCCTATGCTCTTCACCCCCTCCTCCCCCCAGCACTAATTACCACCCCTCAACCTGATCCGGCTCCCCTGCAAACCGATCCCCACAGCCACCATCCTTATCCTGCATCCCTGCTCTTCCATTACCGCCAGCTTTAGGTGCTGCATGGGGCTTGGGGGGTCCAGATCTGTCCCCCCGACCAGTCAGATCACCCCCCAAATGCCCAAGCACCCCCGATCCATGACCGCTCCAAGCAGCATATCTCCTTCCCCTCCCTGCGCCTGCAGGTTCTCCCTGCACAGATCTCCTAGTATCTGTCAGGCTGGGGATCGCAGCGGGGGAGGGAAGGAGCAGTGAGGGTGGGGGTGAAGTAGGGGCTTGGGGGAGTTTAGTAAACATGTGTTTACTAAACTCCCCCCCATGACACTGACAGCTGATATATTGCAACTGCGAGTGTTACAGTGTATCAGACTGTCATTTTCTGAATGAATGGAATCTCTATACAGATTCCTCATTCATTCAAGTAAAATGATACAGAAAAAAGGGACTATCTCCAGTCCCTTTCTCTGTCTCAAAAAAAGAGATATGGTGGTCTGTTTAGACCTCTGATATCTCAGGCTCTAATCATGTGGCTTATAAAAAAACTCATACAAACATATGAATCCGGTGCCCTGCAGGGAGGTAGCACCCCAGCACCCCTAATAGACCTGCTGCTCCTGGTAGGACCCCTTTCACATGGAGCAGACTCTGTCAAACAGATCCGCCTGCTCAGCCGGGGATCTGTCTGCTGATCCTCAGTGAGCAGGCAGATGACAGGTCTGTGTCCACTCCGCTGATGCAGAGCAGACACGGACACAGGTTGGTATTCTCTATGGGACAGTTGGATGGAAATGGACCGCCTGTCCAGTTCCATCGGATGCCATCCAATTCGATCTGCTAGGTGGAATGGAATGGAATGGAATCCTCATCCGTCCATTTTTAGCAGACTGGATCAGATGCAGGCGGGTATAAATCATATATATCAGCCTCTCCATAGAAAACAATGGGTGGTCTGATTGGGCCCACCTGAAAAACGGACAGGCAGACCCGATCGGTGTGCTTATGTGAAAGGGGCCTACGGCCTTGTTCACACAGGGCATACACAGTGTACCTTTACAGGGATGCACAGGTGTTCCGCACATCTCTGTGCAGGCAGTCCCATTGATGTGGTTTGGGATGTAGCACCTGCACCAATAGAGCCGTTGCTCCCAATTTTACATCCATGTAGGTCCACATGCATGTCCTTGAGCTTACACTGCCTGCATTCAGGGTCATGTACCCACACCTACACAGATGTCAGATTGGGAACAGCAGCTATGCCTGTGCAGCCGTTGGATCCCAATTGACATTAATGGGATTGCTTGTATGGGGTTGTATGGAACACCTGTGCATCTCTGTGCAGGTAAACATGGCTCCCATGGGCGTACACTTTAGTATGATATATGTGAATGATGCCTTAGTATTATATTAGCAGGAATTTTGTGACCATATTTATCGGCGAATAACACGCGCCGACGTATAACACGCACCTCAAGTTTAGGAGGGAATTTTAAGGAAAAAAACTTTTAGGGGGGAAGTTTAAGGGAAAAAAACTTACATTTAAATGCCCATCAATGCAGCCTTATCAGTGTCCATCTGCAGCCTTGTCAGTGTCATTGAAGCCTTGTCAGTGCAGCCTTGTCAGTGCAGCCTTGCCTCAGTGCAGCTTTGCAGCCATGTCAGTGCAGCCATGTTAGTGCAGTCTTGTTAGTGCAGCCTTCCCCAGTGTCCATTGCAGCCTTGCCCCAGTGCAGTCTTGTCAGTGCAGCCTTGCCCCAGTGCAGCCTTGCAGCCTTGCTCCAGTGCAGCCTTGTTAGTGCAGCCTTCCCCAGTGTCCATTGCAGCCTTGCCCCAGTGCAGTCTTGCAGCCTTGTTAGTGCAGCCTTCCCCAGTGTCCATTGCAGCCTTGCCCCAGTGCAGCCTTGCAGCATTCCCAAGTGTCCATTGCAGCCTTGCCCCAGTGCAGCCTTGCAGCCTTCCCCAGTGTCCATTACGGCGCCGCGGAGACTGCAGGGACTTGGCGGAGCAGATAGAGCACCGCTGAGATTGCAGGGACTGGGCGGAGTCAAGATACACCTAGCTGAGTGTACTCGGCTCTTCTCGGCTCCACTCACAGTCACGCCCAGTCCCGCCCTATGATGGACATAACACAGGTCCAAGGGCGGAACTGGGCATGACTGTGAGTGAAGCCGAGAAGAGCCGAGTACACTCGGCTATGTGTATCTTGGAGCGATCGCTCTGCTCCGCTCACAATCAGCGGAGATCGCAGGGGATCAGCGTATAACACACACCCATGATTTTCCCCTGATTTTAAGGGGGAAAAAAGTGCATGTTATATGCCGAGAAATACGGTATGTTGTGTTTATGTACAATATTAATGATTTTAGTGTATTTTTAGTGAAAATAGCGATAGGATGAACATTTGCGCAATTATTGCGGGGCCCAAAAAATCTGTAGCACTTTTTTTATTCTACAGGTCATGTGTTTTTAGAAAATGTCTAGTTTGAGGGGGCTTTTCAAATTCTGAAAGCTGTAAGTGAAAAATGAAAACCTCTAGATTTTTAGAGAAATTTTTGGGTACGTTCGATTTTCACCATTTTGCCAAAAGGCGCAATTTAAAATTTACAAATATTTGTTATTTATTAATTCCATACAGATTAAGCTTTTATATTTAGTAGGGATTTAGCAAGAATTTTGTAAAATTAGCTGTGTTTTTATCTGCTAATAATGGTTTTAGTGTATTTTTTGCGTATATATTGGTTAAAAAAAACATCTGCGCAAATACCGTGGGGTCTAAAAAATCAGTAGCACCTTCTTTTTGCTCTAGAGTTCATATTGTTTGAGAAAATATATGGTTTTGGGGGTCTTTCACAAATTCTGAAAGCTGTACGGGAAAAATGAAAATATTTTGATTTTTAGAAAATTTGGATATTTACATTTTTGCGTACGTTCATTTTTCACCATTTTACAAAAAGGTGGAATGTAAAAATTTAAACTTTTTGTTATTTATTAACTCCAAACAGATTAAGCTTTTGTATTTAGTAAGGATTGAGGAGGAATTTGTAAAATTAGCTGTGTTTTTATCTGATAATAATGGTTTTAGTGTATTTTTTGTGTATATATTGGTTTGATAAACATTTGCGCAAATACTGCAGGGTCTAAAAATTCAGTAGCACCTTCTTTTTATTCTAGAGGTCATATGCTTTGAGAAAATATATAGTTTTGGGGGTCTTTCACAAATTCTGAAAGCTGTAAGGGAAAAATGAAAACCTTCAGATTTGTTGAGAAATTTGGATATTTACAATTTTGCGTATGTTCGATTTTCACGTTATTTATTAACTTACGTTAACGTTACGTAACAGGTGACCCTGCCCCCCCTGACGTCATGGGGAATGCCACAGGGAAGTCCCAGTCAAGTCCCCGTGCGGGTGGCCCCGCCCTCCGTTATTTAAGAATCGTCAGAAGAGGAGAAGCGTCACACAGTGGGAGCCTCCCATCATGGTGGATGTGGAGCGGCCCGAGAAGACGAATGGAAGAAGATGCCATGGAGGAAGATGCTGGATGAGAACACTGGAGGAAGAACCAGAAGAACCAGAAGAACAAGAAGAAGAAGAAGATGGAGGAAGAAACCAAAGGAAGATAGAAGATAGAAGATAGAAGAAAGAAGATAGAAGAAAGAAGAAGCATTTAAATAAAGGAATTGTCAAAAACTGTCTCTTGACATTTTTAAAATTTTTTACACTTTTTTGTGAAATGGTAGGTACCCCCTTACCATTTCACACAGGGGGAGGGCTGGGATCTGGGGGTCCCCTTGTTAAAGGGGGCTTCCAGATTCTGATAAGCCCCCCGCCCGCAGATCCCCACAACCACCGGGCAAGGGTTGTGGGGATGAGGCCCCTGTCCCCATCAACATGGGGACAAGGTGTTTTGGGGGGCTACCCCAAAGCACCCTCCCAATGTCGAGGGCATGTGGCCTGGTACGGTTCAGGAGGGGGGGCGCTCTCTTGTCCCATCTCTTTTTCTGTGGCCTGCCAGGTTGTGTGCTCAGATAAGGGTCTGGTATGGATTTTTGGGGGGACCCCACGCCATTTTTTTAAAAATTTTGGCACGGGGTTCCCCTTAAAATCAATACCAGACCTGAAGGCTCTGGTATAGATTTTGAGGGGGACCCCACGCCATTTAAAAAAAAAAAATGGCCGGGGTTCCCCTTAATATCCATACCAGACCTGAAGGGCCTGGTATGGAATTTAGGGGGACCCCCACATCACATTTTTTTAAATTTTGGTTTGGGGTTCCCCTGTGGGGAATTCCCATGCCATTTTTATCAATGAACTTTTATTGTATTGTCGGACCGGCAATTCATTAATAGCTGCAAGTGACTTTTTTCCTTTGAAATGTCATTTTGCTGTCAGACTGTTCTAAACACGGGAAACATGCGCCCCTTTACAGGCATACTATAGACACCCCCCAGGTATGAAATTTAAAGGAATATTAAACTTTTATTGTTTCACTTTAAGCATTATTAAAATCACTGCTACCGAAAAAACGGCCATTTTTAAAACTTTTTGCATTGATCCATGTCCCCTGGGGCAGGACCCAGGTCCCCAAACATTTTTATGACAATACCATGCATATAAGCCTTTAAAATTAGCACTTTTGATTTCTCCCATAGACTTTTAAAGGGTGTTCCGCGGCTTTCGAATTTGCCGCAAACACCCCAAATTGTTCGCTGTTCGGAGAACTGGCGAACAGCTGATGTTCGAGTCGAACATGAGTTTGACTCGAACTCGAAGCTCATCCCTACAGCTAATAATGTTTTTAGTGTATTTTTTGCGTATATATTGGTTTGATAAACATTTGCGCAAATACCACGGGGTCTAAAAAATCAGTAGCACCTTCTTTTTATCCTAAAGTTTATGAGCTTTCAGAAAATATATGGTTTTGGGGTCTATTACAAATTCTGAAAGCTGTAAGGGAAAAATGAAAACCTTCAGATTGTTTAATAGATTTGGATATTTATATTTTTGCGTCTGTTCAATTTTCACCATATCGCAAAAAGGCACAATTTAAAAGTTACAAAAATTTGTTATTTATTAACTCAATACAGGTTAAGCTTTTTCATTTAGTAGGAATTTTGTACTGTGTTTTTATCTGCTAATACCCTGTTTCCCTGAAAATAAGACCTAGCGTGATTGTTGGTGATGGCTGCAATATAAGCCCTACCCCCCCAAATAAGCCCTACTCTGTTTCCCCGAAAATAAGCCCTACCCAGAAAATAAGTCCTACAAGGACTTTAACTAGGGCTTATTTGGGGGGTAGGGTTTATATTGCAGCCATCACTGACAATCACGATAGGTCTTATTTTCAGGGAAACAGGGTAATGGTTTTAGTGTATTTTTTTGCAAACACTGGTGTGATAAACATTTGCGCAAATACCGTGGGGTATAAAAAAATCAGTATTACCTTATTTTTATTCTACTGATAATGTTCTTTCAGAAAATGTATGGTTTGGGGAGTCTTTCACAAATTGTGAAAGCTATAAGTAAAAAAGAAAAAAGAAAAGGAAAAATTGCAAAAATGGTCTGGCCACCTGAGTGTTCAAAATGCCTGTCAGCTGTTAAAGTAGAACTATAGGCACACCATTTTTTTCCATTTTGGATAGAGTAGGGGAGGGTATAACCCCTGTCTGGTTTATTTGCCAACTGTGTCCCATTAGACGATATCCCCTCTATTACTGTTCTGGGAACAACCCAAAATTTGGGATTTTCTTTGACTTTTACTTTCAATGATAATGGTAAACAGGGAAAATATAGAGATGGTGAATCTCCCTAATGGGGGCACAGACAATAAAAACCTGACAGGTGTTCTATCCCACATCCACTCTATCCAAAGCTAAAAAAAAGTATTCCCTTTAGCTATACTGGTAAATCAACTCTAATGATTTTAATATTTCCATATTTAGGTTTCTATGCATTACTGTTGAGAGAATTAATGCAAAAAGGCAGTGACTACTCAAAATTGGCTATTATATTTTTAAAATTCATTAAGTATCGCATACCTGGACCACTACTTAATTACTGCTTGCATTTAATCAGCCCTCAAAATTTCCCCTCACCTGCTTGCATAAGGCGAGTGGAAATAGGCTGAGCGCGAGTGTGATGCCGCATCGGGGGAGGGGAACAGGACTCTGCCCAGGGTCCTCTTAATGATTTAATTTTTAAATAATTTGAACTGCCAGACATGTAGGGCATGTTACAGAAATGTTGAAAACGATCTGTAAGGAACAGGTAGTTCTTAATTTTGGTTACATACTGCATCACTTGTATGTGTTAAAGTAAAGAATTAAAATACAATTTTAAGAAACTTAATTTTTTCTCAGTATAGTTTGCAACTAAGACAAGAGGAAATTCAGAGTTTATACAAAATGAGAGGGAAGTGACCATATAAAATATAACAGGCACTGTTTTTAATTTCTTAGATAATTTTCAAGGTAGTCTGCACAAATACCTTTAATAAATAAAATTATAGTTGATTTACTTTAAGGAGTCTGGAATGCTTAATGTAGATGATATTACATTCTGTAAGCTGTAGATGTGTTAGCAACTCCTAGGTGAAAATAACGACTAATGACACATTTAATCTACTGTTAGAGAAAACAAGCTAGACACATGCTGATCACAAACATTAGAATACATAAAACTTTGCATATTCTGTACTTTGTTAGTTTACAGAACTAAAACAGTCTAGGGAAGGTACAAAATTGTTACTAATGCATATGTATATTTTATTGTGCGCTATAGCATGGTGTGTGTTGAAGGTCCGAACTCAGTTGCCAGTGCTTAAAGTGGTTGTAAACCCAAAATTTATTTTTCAGTATGTTTTTATCATGTCCCACTGCATACAGGTTTCTTGAGCAAATCTTTTTTTTTTTTTTATCTGTTGTAGTATCTTACCTGGGGATCCTAGCAGTAACAGTACTTCCTGTTGCAGGCTGACAATGTCTGTCTTGCATGACCTCTTCCTCTTGTCCTCTTCCTGCATTCCATTTTAGACTTATTACATTTCATAAATCACAAAAATATCCCAGATCAAGTGCTTAGGACTAATAGTACATTCAGAACTAGCTCCTGAAGTGTCCACTGTTCCCAAACTATATAATAGACATAATCCCACTGGAAACTGATGTTGTTGTTAGCTACAGTAAAATTTATTGTATAACATAAAAAGGTTAAAAAACACATATAATGCCATTTAACAATTGGTAGTATCCATAAACAATAGTCATATTGTGTGAGATTAAAGGAAGCCCCTTAACCATTTCCCGCCGGGATGACGTCCATGAATGTTCGCGATTTCAGTGGTTATACCAGAATGATGCCTGCACCTACAGGCATCATGCCAGTACAGTATGCAGTTTCATGGAGCAGTCCTGGTGATATGAGTATATTCTATAGGTGGCCCTAGCAAGTGGTTTGACAGCATGTAATCACCTGAAGATAGTCTGCATATAACCCATTGTCTATGAAAAGTTCTGTGACCTGTACTGTGCTCCATGATAAAGAGTTTACAGGTAAATCAAAATCTCATTTTTTTTGTTTTTATGTTTAGACATGCACTTGGCATAAAAATACAGCAGACCCATTTATTTATTTTATTTTTACACAAACATTCTTGCCTGGAAAGTAACGACTATATCTTTAATTCTCCAGGTATATCTATTGTAAATGAAAAAAACCCAGAAAAACCAATAGAGTCACTGTAAAGTGTGTTTTGCAAAAGTTAGATTAGTCCTCTACAGTGTTTTATTGAAAAAGGATATTTAAAGTGTACATTGACCTTGGAAAATGTCTATTTTAAACCGATCATATGTGTATAAATACAGGGCCTATTGCCATGCAGTTAACTACAATATCACCTACTGAAAGCAATATACATTTTTTTTATAACACCATAAACTTCATTATGTTGGCCTATGCAGGTGACAATAAATCAACAACATTTGTTCCCCTTTGCATTGACATTTAGAGTCTTGCTTGATTTATTTTTTGATTTGTAGAATAAAACCGAACCGCTAGGCTTCCTGAATTCTAAAAGTAGTCTTTAAATGCTGAAGAACCTTAGAGCTGATGTAGGAAACAGGAACACGATATTGTCTTGTTAACCAAGTCACAACAAGAGTCCTTGCTTATTTTTGAATCTGGAAATGACAGAATTAATGGGCAGCATGACATTTTTTTAATAGCGCAATTTCCACAAAAGGTTTTTTTGTTAACCATTTCAGCTCTGGAAGGTTTTACAGTGTATACTGTGTGCTGCCTGTTGCTAGTTGTTTTCATTCCCTGCTTAGTAAGGAATGAAACAACAATGTGATCCCATGTCACTAATCACAGCTCTATGTTGTTTACACTCATAGATCTGTGTACAGGGAAGATCAGAGCCAATCACTGGGTACTGGGGGTCAATCACTGGTCGGGACCTGGTGATCGGCATGTGCTGTGACCCAGGTGTGCCCCCTGGAAAAGTAGAATTATATATATATATATATATATATATATACGTGATTCTGCACAGCCAACCTGCACTGGAGCATTACAGCTACAGTGCGCAGGCGGCAAGCAGTTAAAGTAACTTTGCATAGTTACTATATTTATTATAAAGTATCTCGTTCAGGTGCATTTTTTTTCATTGTCATCTGTCATCTTGTTGCATTCAGAAGCTATGATTAAATGAGAAAGCTGTTCTTTCATGATATGAAGAGTAGTATGCTAACTACTCTTTTCATTAAAAATTCAGACAAGGGAAAAGAAATGAAAGTAAACAACTAACCATCTCTGTTTCCTCAGGACATGGTATGGGATTAGAAAATATGTTTTCGGTTTAATTCCTCACCCTCCTTATTAGCAACTCCATCTGTTGTCTGCTATTGGACTTGAGTGATCACAGC
This sequence comes from Lithobates clamitans, assembly GCA_037952925.1. Taxonomy (NCBI): domain Eukaryota; kingdom Metazoa; phylum Chordata; class Amphibia; order Anura; family Ranidae; genus Lithobates; species Lithobates clamitans. The sequence continues at coordinate 6,024,451 of JBBGZY010000079.1, forward strand.
AACGTTAGGCATATGCTTAAGAGTAACTTTCAGTTCATTAGCCATAATTTTAAGAAATCAAAAACCAAGCCTTCTAAAGTGTTTTTCATTATTTTAAAGTGGTTTAATATAGTTCAGCAGCTCTCTTTTTTAGCCACAGCCAGAACTGCAAGGTGTTATATACCTTACCCTTTATAAAAACCTATGGTAATAATTTCTTATAAGCATGCCTTCCTTTATTCTGAGAAGTGTGCTTTGCAAATGATTTTCCCTGTCTGTTTTAGACCTTTAAGTAGAGTATCTTAGCGATAAATAATTTTATTCTAGATAACAATACTAAAGAAGTCGAAAGAAGAATAATAATGACTAGTGCTTTAGATCAATAGTAGTTCAGCTGCAACTTTTATATATCCAGGCTACAAAGCTTGGTGTCCTAGCCAGTTAAAGTCATTCTAAAGCTTCTTTTTTTGTATTAATATAGCCAACATATCAGTACTTACTTGCTCTGTGAAATGCTTTTGCACAGAGGAGCCCTTATCCTCTCATTCTGGGATCCTCTGTCGGGGCTCAATCCAAATTAGTATATATTATTTGGTCTTTGTGAAAGTTATAGAGTCTACAAGCCATAGTGGCAATCATTGAAAATCATCTAATTTCTTGACACACTAACAAGCCAGGAAAGTACAAATATCCCCCAAATGACCCATTTTTGGAAAGTAGACCTTCCAAGGTATTTAGTAAGAGGCATAGTGAGTTTTTTGAAGTTGTAATTTTTTCCCACAATTGTTTGCAAAATGAAGATGTTTGTTGTTTGTATGTTGTTTTTTTCACAAAATTGTCATATTACATTATTTTATCACACACTGTATATTCATACTTGCAACTAAACCCCAAAACACGTTCTGCTACGCCTCCTGAGTATGGCGATAACACATGTGTGAGACTTTTACACAGTCTGGTCACATAGAGGGACCCAACATGCAAGTAGCACTTCCAGGTTTTCTAGGAGCATAAATTACACATATAATTTCCTGACAACCTATCACACTTTTAAAGGCTCTGAAGGAGTAACAGCATTGTATTGAGACTTATTCCCTGAACATCATGCTCTTCTCCTTGCCATTACACCCATTAAATGAAATTTCCATTTGACAGTTCGTTTTTATTTATTTGGATAATGAACTATAGTTATCTTCTATTATCATCAGTGCAGTACCAGCCTCATAAGATGTGTTCATTGTATAAGATGGGATGTGTATCTTTATTTTGAGACTTTTTTTTACCACATTATGCAGTGCAAAAAAAGACGGCTGTCATTAGGGGGAACAGTATACATCAATGTCTTCAAATTTCTTCTACTCCACAGCATGCTTACCTGAGTAAACTAACCATAGGGCAAGCCAGACTCCATGAGTGTAATGAAGGAAACTGGAGATTTAATACACATACAGCAGTGAGACAACCTTAAGTGTTAACTGCTCTATATTCATGGGAGTTGATTTACTAAAGGCAGATAGACTGTTAACTTTGCAAGTTCAGTTTACTATGCAAGGAAATTATCTCTGGAGATTAGTGAATATGTTGAAGCTCTACTCACTTTCATCATCCAAATCTGGACAAGGAATTATTTTCTTTGCATATGTGTGGGTATTCTTTGCAAAGTGAAGCTTCACCGCATTCATTAGGCTCTAAAGCAAATTGTCTTGCAGAGCTCAATTTCATTTGAAAAGTGAGCAGCCTATTTGCCTTTAGCAAAGCAACCCCGCCGACTTTGGTTTCCTGTATAATGACTAGGGATGAGCCAAATGTTTGAGTAGAATGTAAGTTCAACTCGAACATCGGGTGTTTGCCTGTTCGCTGATCAGTGAACAATTTGCGGTGTTCGCAGCAAATTCAAAAGCTGCCAGAACACTGTTAAAGTCTATGGGACACTAACATGAAAAATAAAAAAATACTAATTTTAAAGGCTTATATGCAAGTTATTGTCATAAAAAGTGTTTGGGGACCTGGGTCCTGCCCCAGGGGACATGTATCAATGCAATTTTTTTTTAAATAATGGCCATTTTTTCAGGAGCAGTGATTTTTTTTAATGCTTAAAGTGAAACAATAAAAATTAAATATTCCTTTAAATATCGTGTGGGATGTCTATAGTATGCTTGTAAAGTGGTATATTTTTCCCGTGTTTAGAACAGTACCACAGCAAAATGACATTTCTAAAGGAAAAATTGTCATTTAAAACTGATCGCGGCTGTAATGAATTGTTGGGTCTCGGCAATATAGATAAAACTAATTAAAAAAAAGAGCATGGGATCCCCCCAGTCCATTACCAGGCTCTTTGGGTCTGGTATGAATCTTAAAGGGGAATCCAGAACCAAAATGTAAAAAAAAAAAAAAAATGTGTGGTGGTCCCCCTAAAATCAATACCAGGTCCTTCGGGTCTGATATGGGAATTAAGGGGAACCCTGAACCAATTTTTTTTAAAAATGGTGTAGGGGTCCCCCCAAAATCCATACCAAGGGTCTGGTATGGATTTGAAGGAGAACCCTGCGCCAAAATTAAAGAAAAAAAGCATAGGGGTCCCCCCAAAATCCATACCAGACCCTTATCTGAGTACGCAACCTGGCAGGCTGCAGAAAAAGAGGGGGGGCGAGAGAGCACCCCCCTCCTGAACCATACCAGGCCACATGCCCTCAACATGGGGAGGGTGCTTAGGGGTAGCCCCCCAAAGCACCTTGTCCCCATGTTGATGGAGACAAGGGCCTCATCCCCACAACCCTTGCCCGGTGGTTGTGGGGGTCTGTGGGTGGGGGGCTTATCAGAATCTGGAAGCCCCCTTTAAAAAGGGAACCCCCAGATCCTGGCCTCCCCCTGTGTGAAATGGTAACGGGTACAAGTACCCCTATCATTTCACATAAAAGTGTCAAAATGGTAAAAAAGACAAGACACAGCTTGAGACAAGTCCTTTATTAAAAAATTAAAAATGTCCATGATGTCCATTCATCTTCTTCTATCACGCCGCCCGATGGACCCAAAAAGAAAAAAAAAAAAGCAGCTACCGAACCGCCTCAATGGGAGGCTCCCGCCGTCTGATGCGTCTTTGCTGTGACAGCTATTATAAAACTGAGGGCGGGGCCATCTGTTGATGTAACTGAGTGACCCCACCCCCTCTGCCATGGGGAATTCCCTGTGGCATCAGAGGGGCGGGGTCACCCGTGTACATCACCGAGGTGGTTTGGTCGCGGTGGAGGCGGTTCGGTCACATTTTTTTTTCCTTTTTCAGTCCGTCAGGCAGTGTGATAGAAGAAGATGAATGGACATCGTGGGACATTTTTTTTTTAATAAAGGATTTGTACCCCGTTACCATTTCACACAGGGGAAGGCCAGGATCTGGGGGTCCCCTTGTTAAAGTGGGCTTCCAGATTCCGATAAGCCCCCCGCCCACAGACCCCACAACCACTGGGCAAGGGTTGTGGGAATGAGGCCTTGTGTCCCCATCAACATGGGGACAAGGTGCTGTGCGGGGCTACCCCAAAGCACCCTCCCAATGTTGAGGGCATTTGGCCTGGTACGGTTCAGGAGGGGGAGTGCTCTCTCATCCCCCCTCTTTTCCTGTGGTCTGCCAGGTTATGTGCTCGAATAAGGGTCTGGTATGGATTTTGGGGGAGACCCCTACGCCATTTTTTAAAAATTTGGTTCAGGGTTCCCCTTAATTTCCATATCAAACCCAAAAGGCCTGGTATGGATTTTCGGGGGACCTCCACGCAATCTTTTTTTTTGGTCGCAGTGGAGGCGGTTCAGTCACGGCTTTTTTTTTTCTTTTTCAGTCCATCGGGCAGTGTGATAGAAGATGAATGCACATCGTAGGACATTTTTTAAAATTTTTAAATAAAGGACTTGTCCCAAGCTGTGTCATGTCTTTTTTACCATTTTGACCCTTTTTTGTGAAATGGTAGGAAGTACCCCGTTACCATTTCACACAGGGAGAGGCTGGGATCTGGGGGTTCCTTTGTTAAAGGGTTCTTCCAGATTCCGATAAGCCCCCCTCCCACAGACCCCCACAACCACTGGGCAAGGGTTGTGGGGATGAGGCCCTTGTCCCCATCAACATCGGGACAAGGTGCTTTGCGGGGCTACCCCTAAGCACCCTCCCCATGTTGAGGGCATTTGGCCTTGTACGGTTTAGGAGGGGGGGCGCTCTCTTGTCCCCCCTCTTTTCCTGTGGCCTGCCAGGTTGTGTGCTCGGATAAGGGTCTGGTATGGATTTTGGGGGGACCCCTACGCCATTTTTAAAAAAAATTTGGTTAAGGGTTCCCCTTAATTTCCATATCAGACCCAAAAGGCCTGGTATAGATTTTCAGGGGACCCCCACGCAATCATTTTGGTTTGGGGTTCCACTTAAGATTCATACCAGACCCAAAGGGCCTGGTAATGGACTGGGGGGGACCCCATGCCATTTTTTTCAATGAGTCTTTTCTATATTGCCGAGACCCGACAATTCATTACAGCCGCGATCAGTTTTAAATGACAATTTTTCCTTTAGAAATGTCATTTTGCTGTGGTACTGTTCTAAACACGGTAAAAATGCACCACTTTGCAGCAGTTTTTATCTTGCAATGAATCTTATGAAAAATGCACCAAAAACACACCATTGACGCTTTTTAATGCATTAGGTGCTTTAATGGGTGCTCACATTTCTTACATGTCTAAGTGAATGCTTAGAACATTAATATAAAATGGTGTGGTTTCTGTACCAGCCAAGTAAAACGAAACCAGCATAGCAATCAAAATACTGGTCAATGCCCTGCTAAAAAGGTACGGCAATTTAATGGGCAAATTGACAAATATGTACAGATTTTTTTTTAAATCTATTGTTGCTTAATTTTTCTGTAGAGGTTAGGCTTAGCACCTAACACCTACCCCCATGATCTTCCCTGTTGAATGGTGGCCTCGCTGACCAATAGAAACGTTTAGGTTTATTATATAAGAAACATGTCAGACTATAAATATAAGAGCTGTCATTGCTAACTTTTTTCAGATATGTAAATAAGTCAGCTCCATAGCAGTCATTGTTAACTTTCTCTCTTTTTCTGTTTTTCAGGTTATTGTCAGGACACCTGATATGAACATGCTTGTTCCAAGTCAGTTACCAAGAAATTAAACAAAACTTAGGATAACAGCCCTGGACTATGCACCTTCAAAAACAGGTTAGCATTGACATTTTCCATATTTCTATTTAGGGAGGTTTATTGTGTGTACCTGGTTGCTTGGTTATATAGGCATATACAAACTAAGGCCTGCATGCTTGGAAATTTAGGATACACTAGATTGTTCTTTCCAAAAGAATCTTTAGACCCAGGCATCAGAGAACAAAGACCCCACAGATGAAAGCACTGCAAAGTGGAGCAGATTCCATTTTCTTGGATGGGGTACCAGGAAGTTTGTGATGTTTGTGTTTATGTTAATAAGCTACTACATTTAGTTGGTGTCACTGTTTCTCTTTCCTTTGCATACATGCTTATAAAATATCACCTATAGACGATTTTGTGTACTGTAGCTTTTTGCCATTTCACTGGAGCCTTCAATTATTAAGGCTTGACATGTTTGGTATCTACCGTATTTACTGGACACAACTCCATATTTTATGTTTTCTCAAAAATTGGGTATTATATTGTGTTATTACAATTTTAGTGTATTTTCTGCAGAAAATATGTTTTGATAAATTGTGCAAAATAAAAAATGTAATCTGCCATTGTGCTATTTTAAAGGACCTCTTCTTTCAGAAAATATATAAATGTTTTGGGGTTTTAATTAGTTTTCTAGCACAAATGAAAATTTTATTGTTTGTTAAACATTAAAAAAATTGCCCTGGACCTCAAGTGGTTAAGAAAACATGTAAGGCCTTTAGGCAACATTTATGTGATGCTCTAGGTGTGTTTTGCTAAATACTACACTAAAGATGAAGATATTTTTTTTTCTCACCGCACTGCTCCAAAATGCAGATATGTTAATGTAGTGTTTGGGAAAGTATTTTGCTAGGCCTTTGTGTTTAAGAAATAACTGCATACACATTTTTTTATTTGTGACCCAGTACTAACTATTATTTCAAGAAAATATTTTTAAAAATACCATATTACCCATAGTGTAAATTGTGGGTCTACCAATGACATTTTTTTTTAATGGTGAATATATGAGTAGTGTTACAGTATAAGTGCAAAAACATTGACACCATTTTATTTATTCTGTTTATTTCTCATAACAAACCTTTGAGATAAATCAAAAGTTGACCTTAAAATGTACCTATGACTAGACAAGGGACACTGGGATATTTGTATATTCTTAGCAGGTACCAAAATAACTTTAAAACAAACCATCTTTGACTTTCTCATTCTCAAAGATTACAACAAAGACTCTAATGTTGAGTTTCAATCAGTTTCCATCAGCTTAGAAATACCTGCTGCTTTTTACATCTGAGAATTGACAGCCTGCCAAGAACTGCTCTCATACAGAAGTCCACTGCCTATGTTGTGAACTTTAAGAACAAATTTCTTCACAATGCTTATAGATATAAAAAGTATTATGATATTTAAAGAAAAAATAGCTAAGAGGGTACCACATCTATATATAGACTATTTAAAAAGTATAGGACCATTGGAGCAGACTTTAACGGTACCAGAAAAGGAACATTACATAATCTTATAAAATACAATTTATTACAAACATATTTACAAAATAAAAGCAAGAAAATATGAGCTTTCATTGATACATACACTATGTGGTTATAAATCATATTAGATGCCTATTGCTGCTGGGTCAGGGAGGTCAACATTTTGCTTTATGCTTCCTCAGGACCTTCATTCCTTGACTGTAAGCAGAGAGATTCTGTATGGTAGACAGAGGGAAACATGTTTCAGCAATGGATATAAAATGCAGCAAAACATTTAATGATATTGTCCCCATATATAATATGGAGAACAGTGTGATACAAGTGCCACTCACATGTCAGAGGACACTCATACATGTAACATGCCATGTGCTGTCCAAGGGCGTCTGGATTAGCGATAGATCAATCGCTAAGATCAATCAGCCAATAAATCTAAATGCCCTCCTTCCATGAAAGGCACAGAAAGGAAAATTAGTCTACAGAAAATAAGCATAGCAATAGTAACTTCCAGTCATTGGTAATACACTACTTACTGGGCAAAAGAATCCCCAGAGTCACTACACCAAGATAAGAGTTAATAACCAGTATGTCATGTTTAATCAATCTGGCTAGTTATCCAACCAACTCCTATATAAAAATATAACAAACATAAAATGAATGTTATGTCAGATGTAACATATTGGGGGTCATTTTCCATACAGCTGCATCGCTAATTACCGCAAAGTAGCGGTAATTAGCGCTAAAACGGTACTCACTATAGCGCTGGTGAGAAAATACTCCCAAAATCGAATTTACTATAGTTCCCTGAAACCAAATAGCGCCCAAACCCTTACTCTGCTAAAACCTGGCGTAGTGCACATGGAAATAATGTTTAGAGCATGATATAATTGCCTAAATGGTACTGAAATATGCGGTATATTATTTAAAGATAATCTGCTTTTAAACTGTGTGAAAAAGTGATTTATACGCTGAAATATCTTTAAAAGTCTGAGAAGTGAAAAATTCCCCATTTTGGACAACTAGGTGACTAGCTATAGTAAATACCAAAATGAGAGATAATTAGAGAGCATTTTTTTTAAATGAAAATCTGCTCTATTTTAGTCCACATGAAGTATTAGCCATTGATTCTAATGGAACAATTCTAACTTTCACACACAAAAAAAAAACCTTTTAATGTTGAGATGAAATGTATCTTTCTGTGAAATAAATTTTCCTTTGCAACATTGTTGCTTCTACTTAAAATATTTTGATTTTAAGAATGCTAGAATGTGGAATGTTTTGATGTTTTGATGTTTTGGTAAAATATATTTTTCTCTGTCACTTTCACTTGTTACTCTTCATCTCACAACAATCTTTACCCAAACTCACACAGGTGTCTTTATAATCCACAAACTTAAACAAACAACAAATTTAAAATAAATCACATTTTTTTGTGCTTTTTATTATTTCCAAATATTCATAATTTGAGCCCAAAAAATGTGATGTGTACCAACATCAGAAATAAAAATGTAATTCCCAAAATTTGAGGGTAATATTCTACTCTCACCCACAAAAAAAACACCAAATATCACAGAATAAATCAAGAAGAATAACTCTTGAGTAATGTAATTCCATCACTTGTATGTACAAAGAAATGCAGTATTTGTGTTTTTATGTGTATTTATATGTAGTTATGTGTAGGAGGTTCTCACATGTGGCAGCTCTGTGGCATAGAGTATAGAACTTCTGCTTAGCATCCCTGAGTGTATGGGTTCAAATCCCAACCATGTTGCTTCATGTAGAGAAGTTATCTAATCGCCCAGGTCCTATAACTATGTCTAAGTGTTGTATTTATGTGTAGGAGGGTTCCACCACCATTGTAAGTCTTTTCCAGATACACTATTTAGCCAAAAGTATTAAGACGCTTGCCTTTACACACACATGAACTTTAATGGCAGCCCAGTCTTAGTCTGTAGGGTTAAAATTTGATTTGGCCCACCCTTTGCAGCTAGAACAGCTTCTGGGAAGGCTGTTCACAAGGTTTAGTCTGCCTATGGGAATGTTTGATCATTCTTCCAGAAGTGCATTTGTGAGGCCAGGCACTGATGTTGGATGAGAAGGCCTGGCTCAGTCTCTACTCTAATTCTGCCAAAGGGTGTTCTATCGGGTTGAGGTCAGAACTCTGTGCAGGCCAGTCAAGTTTCTCCACCCCAAACTTGCTCATCCATGTCTTTATGGACCTTGCTTTGTGCACTGGTGTGCAGTCATGTTGGAACAGGAAGGGGCTTTCCCCAAACTGTTCCCACAAAGTTGGTGAGCTTGAATTTGTCCAAAATGTCTTGGTATGCTGACGCCTTAAGAGTTCCCTTAACTGGAACAAAGAGGCCAAACCCCTGAAAAACAACCCCACACCATAACCCCCCTCCACCAAATCATTTGGACCAGTGCACCAAGCAAGGTCCATAAAGACATGGATGAGGGAGTTTGGGGTGGAGGGACTTGACTGGCCTGGACAGAGTCCTGACCTCGACACAACAGAACACCTTGGGGATGAATTAGAGGAGACTGTAGGTCAGGCCTTCCCGTCCAACATCAGTGCCTGACCTCACAAATTCACTTGGAAGAATGGTCAAACATTCCCATAGACACACTCCTAAACCTTGTGGACAAGAAAAGTTATAGCTGCAAAGGGTGGGCAAAATGAGTTTTGAACCAATACTAATACTGGGATGCCATTATAGTTCATGTGCGTTTAAAGGCAGGCCTCCCAATACTTAGGCCAATATATTGTATATTGCTTGTGACACTGAGCATGGCTATGGATTTAGGGCTGGTTCACATGACAGATGAAGAGAACATGTGTGGGGCTGCCTGGTGGCTAAGCGGGTAGCAGTTCCATCTAGCAGCACCTGGGATGTTGGTTCAATTCCCCAACATGCTTGTGTTAAAGTTTATATGTTCTCCCTGTGTGGGTTTCTCACCACAATCCAAAGACATGCTGGCATATTATTTGTCTCCTGTCAAAATAGGTTCTAATGTAAGAAAGTTAATTTTGGACTTTAGATTGGAAGCTCATTGCAGCCAGGTACTGATGTTAATTTTTATTAGCACTAATCATGCCCAGGGACTTGGACATTTCAAATTTTAGGGTTTACACTGCATGGGTACATATGCTTAGAAAACTGTTGCTTTGTTTATGTGGATGCAAATGGACTTTGACCTTTGTCCTGTAGTTGGAGATTTTATGCACATAGTCAAGGGCTAACACAGTTGCGAATACTATTATGTGTTCCTGCTCATCAGGTGCAATCACTTTAGACATACATGAAGAGACAGATTGAAAGATACTGGTGGGCGTGTACTTCTATTGGGTGTGTCAGTGTGCTAACAATACAACCTCTCTTATATAAAGGCCTGCAGTAGGGGGGTTCGTTTAGCCTGAGAAGGTCAGGTTTTTTGCTGTGATTTGTGGGGGAGAAGGAATGATATTGGGAGATTTGATAAAATTCTTGTGCATTTTTTCAATCAAAAGTGGGTTTATGTGACCATGCTGTCAATGTTGTGCATGTATTGTTCCTGTCTGATCATCCAAACATCGTTTGGAAGCATCTGCTGACCTACTCTTTTTGATCTTGTTTAATCGCGTACACTGAAATGCAGCTTCCAGCAGAACATGGTCACCAATGTATGCATGTGTGGATTGTGGGCTGGTGGTGGGTGTTTTGAATAAGTCTTTTAATATTATGTTGGAATGCTTTGTAAGAATGACTGTTAAGTATGTTTGTATAATCTTGCAGATAAAAATCTGATGTGTTGTGTCCGCTCTAAAGTTTTGTCAAATTTTAGATTGTAAGCTCCTATGAGCAGGGCCCTTAAAATCCCATTGCTAAATGTAGCACCATATATCCTGTCCAAATTTTTTGAAGCTAGTAAATTAATGTAAATTTAGTTTTTTTTTGTTTTTCTGCTGGTAAAATAAAAGTACATTATTGAGCTTTGTTTTTTGTTTTTATTTCTTCTACTTTTTTCTCTTTAGTTTTTGTGGGCGGTGGTTTTGGGAAAGTGCAATATCTCTTATATTTTATTTCAATATGTATTTGTGCACCAAAAAACTAATCTCTTTGCCTTGGTTCACACTGATGCTACTTTGAAATCGCGCTACTTAACTTAAAGTAGCACGATTTCAAAGTAGCAGGGTCAGCGTGATTTCAGGTGCTACTTGATAGACGTCCGTGTGGCTTCATACACAAATGTCTATCGAAGTTGCACCTGAAATCGGCAAAAGTAGTGCAGGAATTACTTTAACAAATTGGTGCAGTGCCACAAAAATGTTGCATCGATTGGAACAGTGCCATTGCTGCCAATAGTCATACGATTTGATCTCTCAAATCACATGACAAATCGCTCCAATGTAAACCTAGGCTTCAGCACACCTGTAAGTTAATGATAAAGGTGGAATCTTTATATAACATCTGTGGAGAATTGCAGGTAATTAATTTAGCTGGTGGATAGGCAGTGTTGTATGTGTCAGCTTTAGTTCACATTGGTGCAATTTGACAAGTCAAAGCAGTGACAATTGCACTGTTTTAATTGGTGCGACTTTGGGGTGCAATTTGTATTGATATCAGTGCAGAAACCTGCACAGATGTCTCTGAAATTCCCCCTGCAGTCGGGACTGACATGCGGGAATGAAAGTGTGCGATTTCAGCTGAACGATTTCCTCCCGCTGCTAACCTAGGGACACCATTTCTTATTGAACGCCTTTAAATATCATTAGAGATACAAATTTGCATATCTGCAAATAAACAAAAATAATACAATTCTAATAGTGGTTGTGATCAAATATTCAAATGTTCTGCCGCTTGATCGTTCTTACGGGAGGCGAGAGGGGACGTCCCCCCCTCCACCCTCTGGTGCTTGTACCGACTCACCGCTATGATCGGTGAGTCAGTCACAGGATCTACCAGCCCCAGATGATTAGCATAGAGATTTCTGGTGGATTAGATGGTCGCCAGATTCTCTATGATCGTTCGCAGGCCGGGCGTGATGTTACAACGTCACGCCCGGCCTCTGTATTCAAAAAAGGCGCCGCTTCGGCTGGGAAGCGGAGATTGCGCTTTTTTTTTTTTTTTAATTTATTTCAGGCTTCTAAGCCTAGAGGTGAGATGTGGGGTCTTATTGATCCCACATCTCACTGTAAAGAGCACCTGTCATGCTTATTCCTATTACAAGGGATGTTTAAATTCCTTGTAATAGAAACAAAAGTGATGAAAAAAATTTTGGGGGGAAAAAAGTGTCAAGCTGAAATAAAAAAAGTAAAAACAACAATAAAAAAAAAAAATTTAAAGCGCCCCTGTCCCCGTGAGCTCGCATGCAGAAGCGAACGCATACATAAGTCCCGTCCACATATGAAAACAGTGTTCAAATCACACATGTGAGGTGTCGCGGCGAACGTTAGAGCGAGAGCAATTATTTTGGTCCTAGACCTAATCTGTAACTCAATACATGTAACCAGTAAAAATTTTTAAAGCGTCGCCTAAGGAGATTTTTAAATAGCGACGTTTGGCGCCATTCCATGAGCGTGTGCAATTTTGAAGCATGACATGTTGGGTATCTATTTACTTGGTGTAACTTCATCTTTCAGATTGTGCAAAAACATTGGGCTAACTTTGTTTTTTGTTTTTTTAAAGCCCAAAACTTTTTTCCTAAAAAAAACGCATTCGAAAAATTGCTGCGCAAATACCGTGCTAGATAAAAAGTTGCAATGACTGCCATTGTATTATCTAGGGTCTCTGCTAAAAATATATATATATATATATATATAATGTTTGGGGGTTCTATGTAATTTTCTAGCCAAAAAATTATGATTTTTACATGTAGGAGAGAAATGTCAGAATTGGCCTGGTAGGCAAGTGGTTAAAGTCTAATGGGACACGAACATGAATAATCAAAAGTGCTAATTTTAAAGGTTAATATGCAAGTTATTGTCATAAAAAGTGTTTGGGGACCTGGGTCCTGCCCCAGGGGACATGTATCAATGCAAAAAAGTTTTAAAAATGGCTGTTTTTTCGGGAGCAGTGATTTTAATAATGCTTAAAGTGAAACAATAGAAGTGTAATATTCCTTTAAATTTTGTACCTGGGGGTGTCTATAGTATGCCTGTAAAGGGGCACATGCTCGCGTGTTTAGAACAGTCTGACAGCAAAATGACATTTCAAAGGAAAAAAAAGTCATTTAAAACTACTCGCGGCACGGCTAATAATGATTTGCCGGTCCGAAAATACACATAAAAGTTCATTGATAAAAACAGCATAGGAATTCCCCACAGGGGAACCCCAAACCAAAATGAAAAAAAAAAAAAAAATGGTGTGGGGTCCCCCTAAATTCCATGCCAGGCCCTTCAGGTCTGGTATGGATTTTAAGGGGAACCCCACGCCAAAATTAAAAAAAAAAAAATGGCATGGGGTCCCCCCAAAAATCCATACCAGACCCTTACCTGAGCATGCAACCTGGCAGGCCGCAGGAAAAGAGGGGGGCAAGAGAGTGGCCACCCCTGCTGAACCGTACCAGGCCACATGCCCTCAACATTGGGAGGGTGCTTTGGGGTAGCCCCCCAAAACACCTTGTCCCCATGTAGATGGGGACAAGGTCCTCATCCCCACAACCCTTGCTCGGTGGTTGTGGGGGTCTGCGGGTGGGGGGCTTATCGGAATCTGGAACCCCTCTTTAACAACCTCTTTTACCCCCACCATTTCATAAAAAAAACTGTCAAAAATGACGAGTTTTTGACAATTCCTTTAGCCAGGGTTGTGGGGATGAGGCCCTTGTCCCTATCAATATGGGGACAAGGTGTTTTAGGGGGCTACCCCAAAGCACCCTCCCAATGTTGAGGGCATGTGGCCTGGTATTGTTCAGGAGGGGGGGCGCTCTCTCATCCCCCCTCTTTTCCTGCGGCCTGCCAGGTTGCATGCTCGGATAAGGGTCTGGTATGGATTTTTGGGGAGACCCCACACCCTTTTTTTTTTGGCCGGGGTTCCCCTTAATATCCATACCAGACCCGAAGGGCCTGGTATGGAATTTAGGGGGACCCCCACGTCATTTTTTTAAAAATTTGGGTTCGGGGTTCCCCTGTGGGGAATTCCCATGCCGTTTTTATCAATGAACTTTTATGTGTATTGTCGGACTGGCAATTCATTAATAGCCGCAAGTAGTTTTAAATTACTTTTTTTCCTTTAAAATGTCATTTTGCATGGGCGTGGCTTGACCTCATAGAGAATGGCTGCTTAACTTCAGAGCTCTGCTGACAGGGATAGAAATCTGAATTTTAAAGACGGTCAACGGCCTCCCAAACACCCGAAAAGCGATGGGTACATCCTCTAGAACTTCGTCGACCTCCCGGTCCCGTTCTCCCCGTGAAATACCGGCAAGATCCAGTCAGAACATCCCGGAGATGTTCCGGGCACAGATGGGAACTTCGGCGCTGGCTCCCACCTCACGGAGCCAGCATCAGCATCCTCCTCACTCTAATGCTGCTGCCTCTCCATCTCACGCTGAACTCAATGACAGGGGAATTCTCCTCACTCCTCATCAGCATCCGAGCCTGAGCGATCTCAGATCCGTGGCTGAGGACATTAAGGACACCCTGACAGCAGCAATCTCAGATTTAAAAATTGAAATCCAAGCTATTACAGGCAGAGTTCAGGCGGTGGAACAAACGACTGCCCTTCATTCATCCAAGATCCGTCACCAGAATCTGGCGATTGACACACATACACGGCAATTAAGAGATGTCAATCGCCACTTGGAAGATTTAGACAATCGCGGCAGACGCCATAACCTCAGGCTGAGAGGTTTGCCTGAAACCGTGGATGCGGATCATCTTCAAAGTGAAGTTATCCATATCTTTAATAACATACTCGGCAGACCCAGAGAGGTTCCTATTGCGATGGAAAGAATCCACCGTGCCCTGAGACCGAAGGGAAAAGACTCTGACCCGCCTAGGGATGTGGTATGCTGCATTATTGACTACCGTTTGAAGGAAGACATCCTGAGGGCTGCACGTTCCCTGACCCCTTTACTACATAACGGCACAGAACTTCGTCTATTCCAGGATTTATCAAATATAACCTTGCAGCGCAGAAGGGAACTGCAACCCCTTCTGACAGTACTCCGGGCCAAAGGTATAATTTACCGCTGGAAGTTCCCTTTTGGTTTGGCGGCAACAGTACAAGGACGCTCAGCTCTCCTCAGAGTCCCTGAGGATCTACATTCCTTCTGTGACATGCTCGGAATCCCTCTCATGGAGGTCCCAGAATGGTACGCGGAATTTCGTACCCCTACAGCATCTAAAGCACCTTCCAGGAGTGAAGCAATGGAGACCCAACATACAAGCTACAGAAGACACCGTTCGCCATCGGAACCAAGAATTCTTCAACCCGACCCGCAGTCTCCTTCCATCTACAGCCCGACGAAACCTCCACGCTCCAGAAGAGCTAGAAGAGATCGGTGAACACAGATGGCATCTGCAACATAGACTGAAAGATTTCCTCTGACTGTTCATGTGCCGTTTTTAGAATATTGAAAGTTCATTCCCCAGCTGGTAATATGCTCCTAAAGTATTTCAATATGTTAAGTTTAGTTTATGTAGATCATAGTTCATACACACAGGCATATCTATATCCCCCTTAACGCTGACTACCAAAGCAGCGCTGTGTCTGCATGGTTTATTCTGTCACACCTTACTCTCCAATACAGCCCTACACTAGCAGTATCACCCTTCATTAGAGCTCTATTATAATTAAATTCTTATGTGGCTGTAATTTCCAATCTAGTGAGGTATAGGGTCATCAGAGATCTCCAATCTACTTTATCTCTCCCTCCTCTAGCTGATCGGTACACTGACAGTTTAACAGGGTTTCATCCCGCTCCGATTACACGGATTGATAATTATAACTGCAAATATGCCCTTCTCTTACACAACAGGCTGCTAGTAATGTTCATTGACACCCCTATTTTGATCCTGTATTAACTCTCTGTTCCTCTTAGATAGCAACTACATTAGTAGATAACTACTAGAACTACCACACAATCTTATTGCCATGACAACCAGCTGTTCATCGCTCTATTGGTTGCTGTCTTTCGGCGCGAATTCATGAGAGGAGCCAAGGTCTGAGGTAAAAAGTTCTCCCCCACCATGACTCATGCACTCGCTCATTGGCTCTCACAAGGTTAGAGACCTGACTTGTTACCGTGGTGACACACTGCAGACCTCTCTCCCCTGCCTCCACACACGCACCTCCCATAGGAGGATGCCTGTGTCATCCCAGTCCGAGATGGTTGTGACACATGATTCATCTCCTTAGTAGTCCTAACATCACCTTATCTGTCATGAATTACGCAAAGATTAGGGCACTCACTACCCTGTATGGTTATATAGAACTTATCCTTGCGAGTGCCTTTCCCTGACTAGACAGCTATCTACATGCCAAACGCAGAACTGACAGGCTTCTCAGATAAAGGCACTCTAAGGGAGTTTCACAGACACTGATCTTTCTCATATATTCATCCCCTCCTATCCACTGAGATATGCTCCTAAATAGCATAACGATCTACATGGATACTTCGTTTTATTAATTATTTTGACAAGCTTCTTCATAGCCTTCAGGGGTAGTTCATTATTAATTAGTTCAGGCACGGTTTATCTATCTTAAGAGATAATACTTTCTACCTATGTTGAATACTCTGATCTGCAAACTGTTCAAGTTTTCTGGCTGACTGTTTAACTGAATTATTACATAGACTTTTGCGTTATGAATATCTGCGCCTCACCAGATGTTTATTTTATGTGCTACTCATGTGGATTTTTATTTCTTTTATTTCTTTTATTTTTCTGTTTCTTTTTGGGTTTTTTTCTCATTCTTTCCTCTCACTTAACGATCACCAGGGGAACGATCTCACAAAATATGTCATTAACTTAATGTTTCATCTGACCATACACCTAATTCTTTATCTGCTTTTCGCAAATCTGACCCATGCTGTTTCTCCAAATCCACTGAGAAAGTTAATAGGCGGCATTCACAGCAATCTCAATGCAACTATTTCACACATGGACCGTCTTCAGTCCATGCCTTCTTCCTACATCTATCCCATATGTCAGCGGCTCTTGTCCCTTACAGACAGGTTTTACTTTTCTCTACGTTACCGTTTGGTCACCTTCCCAAACAGTGGTTTCAATTGATTACCTGATTTCTTCACTCAACCCTCCTTTAAACCACCACTGACCCATTCCGGTACCATATATCACGAGTGTATACTCGTACATAGCCTAGCGAGCAGGCATCGCTAGTCCCCGGATTACTTTCCACTACCTATAACCCCTAACAACACTACACAGTGGTCTTCACAGTTTCCTCTCCCCCGCATACCCAATATCCCTCACATCACTCTCTACTCCTGAACAATCTACTTTCATCCTGAATAGAATCTCATCACTCTCCTAGAGCACACCTTCCACACATAAGAGCATAAGGCACAAGTCCAACTACTGTTCTTTTTCTGCCACACATACACCTGCACCGCGGACTATCTTCAGTAAACACCACTCCAGTCTAACTCACAACACCTCCCAAATTACAGAATGACACCGGTCTCACACAATTCTACACCAATATCTCACCACAAAGCCACTACTAAACTAGTCTCGCTCAACGCACGGGGACTAAATGTCCCTGAGAAACATACACAAGTTCTCCTTTCTATGCATAAACTCAAGGCAGACATTATATACATCCAGGAAACGCATTTCAAAACGGACTCTATCCCCAAATTCTCCGACTTACGTTATCCAACAGCTTTTCATGCTACCAACAAACAATCAAAAACAAAAGGAGTTTCTATCCTTATCTCAAAACAGTGTCCACTCATAATCAAAGACACTCTAGCGGATGAAGATGGAAGATTTCTTTTTGTCAAAGGTTCACTTTTCGGTAAACCTTTAACCTTAGCAAACATATACGCCCCCAACATTAAACAAGTCCCGTTCTTCCGACACACACTGCAATTGCTCGCATCGTTTCAAGAGGGTATACTATTAACTGGAGGAGATTTTAATGTTCCCTTAAACCCAATACAGGATACATCTTCGGGTGCATCCAAATTACCCTTCTCAGCGTTACGAGCAATTAAACAATGTTTTCAAGAATTGACATTACATGACGCATGGCGTACTTTAACCCCTCAACTAAAGATTACACTTTTTTCTCCAACCCACATGGCAGCTACTCCAGACTTGACTATTTCTTTATTTCACAAAACGATCTCCCCATGCTCAAGCACACCTCCATCGAACCAATGTACATATCAGATCACCACCCGATAACCATGTCCTTGGAATTTCCATCCAAACATACTCGCTCACAAATATGGCGTCTTGATCCCTCACTCCTGACAGACATTTCAATTGTGTCTACTATACACGACAATCTAAAACTTTATTTCCAGGATAACGACTCCTTGGACATATCCCCAATGATAAAATGGGAAGCCCACAAATGCACCATACGGGGAAAATTAATAGCTATCGCTTCCAAGAGAAGACGAGAAAGACAAGCGCATATTTCTATCCTTTCCAAACGCATACAGAATTTAGAAAAAATACATAAGAAAACTCGAGCGCTCTCCACGCTTGAGGAACTTACTCAGGTGAGGACAGAGTTGAAAGAAGTGTTACATAAACAAATAAAACGCAAATACATATTATCACAAAAAATATTCTACGAACATGGCAAGAAATCCGGTAAAATTCTAGCCAGAGCCCTCCGTGCAAAACGATCATCTACAACACTTCATTCCATTAATGACCCTTCGGGTTCTAAAGTAACGTCTAATACACTGATAGCAGACCAATTTGTGAATTATTTCTCGCAGCTCTATAATATCAATCCTCATCAACCCACGATAAACAATGATCGTAGAACACACTTGATTAAAGAGTTCCTAGCCCAACATGGTCCCAAACCCATTTCTGATGCAGAAGCTTCGCATCTAGAACGTCCCATCTCTAAGGACGAACTAGAGACTGTGCTCAAACAACTCAAAACAGGCAAAAGTCCAGGTCCAGATGGCCTAACAGCAGGATACTATAAGGAATTCATAGCTACGCTTTATCCTCACTTCTTAAATGCTTTCAACTCCCTTTCAACCGAGAACCCCCCTCCCAGAGATCTTCTCACAGCTCACATAGTGGTTATTCCAAAACCTGATAAAGATCCAAATTTAGTTCACAATTACAGACCAATATCTCTACTAAATGTTGACCTGAAAATATATGCAAAAATTTTGGCTAATAGACTTTTACCCCTTCTCCCTGGCCTCATCTCCTTGGACCAAGTTGGTTTTGTCCCAGGTAGAGAGGCAAGGGACAACACCCTAAAGGCAATTAGTATTCACAATTGGCTGACTTCAAAGAAACAACCGGGATTCCTTCTCTCCCTTGATGCGGAGAAGGCATTCGACAGGGTAGCCTGGGACTACCTAAAAGAGGTCCTAACACACATTGGCATACGAGATCGCATGCTACAATTTATTCTTGCTCTATACTCCACCCCAACTGCCAAAGTCCGGATAAATGGACACCTGTCGAATGCCTTCTCCATATCTAATGGTACAAGACAAGGATGCCCACTCTCTCCGCTTATTTTTGTCTTGGCACTGGAACCATGTCTAACGCATCTAAAAAACAATCCAAACGTTAAAGGAATAACCATCGCAAAATCTACCTATAAATTAGCGGCATTTGCGGATGACATCCTACTATTCCTGAAAGAGCCACACATTACGCTACCCAATCTCCTCAAAGATCTTACTCTCTTTGAAAATCTCACATATCTTAAAATTAACTTCCCTAAATCAGAGGCCCTAAATATCACTCTACCACCAGATATAGTGAAACAATGTCAAACTAATTTCCCTTTCATATGGAAACCGAGCGCCATTAAATACCTTGGGGTCTACATTCCAACCTCGCTATCGGACTTATACAGCAAAAACTATACTCCCATTATCCAAAATATTCAAAAAGACCTCAACACTTGGTCAACGGGTTTGTTCTCATGGTTTGGCAGAGTCTCCATTTTAAAAATGACTATAATGCCAAAATTACTATACCTGCTCCAAACAATCCCAGTGTCTCTACCACAAACTTTTTTTAATGCGTACCGCAAATCCTGTATGAAATTCATCTGGAACGATAAGCGACCTAGAATGAGTTTCAACAGAATGACCGTACCCAAAATGAAAGGTGGATTAGGCCTACCGGATCTTCGAAAATACTATTGGGCCTGTCAACTCTCTCGAATAGTGGACTGGAATGTTCACCCTAAAACTAAAGCGTGGATCGCAATTGAACAAGCCTTCTCACAAATCCCGATCCATAACCTACCCTGGATTCACCCTCGCCACATCTCTCCACATTGCAAACAACATCCCCTTATCGATACGACACTGAATTCCTTTAAAAAGACATGTAAAAATTTGCACATTTCCTCCTCTCCAGGCCCTCTCACGCCAATCAAACATAACCCAGACTTTCCACCAGGCAATGATGATTCGTTCCTTCATCACATAGGATCCCAGACAAGGATGACAGCGGGAGATTTCTTCGCTAAGGGGAATATTAAACCGCTGTCCTCATTGAACTCCCAAGAAACGAATCACCAGATCCCTTTCTGGTCTTATATGCAACTCAGACATTTTCTTCTTGATCCCCAAACTAGGGCTGCATACTCAAGAAACCAATCACACTTTGAATCCCTTTGCTCTGCCACTGAACCCCAAAGACACCTGATATCCACCATATACTTGAACCTCTTTCTCGAGCATACTCCTAAAACAAATATAGCTAGTGCAAAATGGGAAAAAGATCTTTCCATCCACCTCTCTGATAAGGAATGGGAAAAGATATACTCTAACATACACAAAGGCTCCATTAATGTAACAACTCAAGAAAACGGATACAAGCTTTTCTCCAGATGGTACAAAACGCCTCTCAAGTTACACACCATTAATCCAGAGATCCCATCTAATTGTTGGAGATGTAATGACAAAAACGGATCACTCCTTCACATATGGTGGGACTGCCCTGCGATTTCTGCCTTCTGGACTAAAGTTTTTCACCTCTCTCCAGCACAAGCCCTCTTACACCACTCCTCCCTACCGATGAAAACTTATCACAAATCCCTAGCACTACATCTAATCAATGCTGCCAAACTCTGTATCCCAGTTCTCTGGAGATCTCCCAACCCACCCACAATCGCAGACTGGTTCAAAAGAGTAAACAAAATAGCTGAAATGGAGGAACTTGTACATCAAGCACAGGATTCCTATACTAAATACAGGAACACTTGGGCCTGTTGGCTACATTTCCGCACAACATCTGAATATACCCAATTAATCAATTAGGAACCCTCCTCCAGCACACCATTAGACACATCATACATCCCATCCCAACTGTCTATAGTCCTCCCTATAGTCGTGCATGAAACAAAATTCAGGAGGTAACTATATCATTACGCATACAGAATCCACTTCAAAAGCTCTATTATGCTTTTCTTCCTGGGACTTGGTCCTTCTGTAAAGATATTTCCCGTTAGACCCATGGCTGAGCCAGGGACGGGAAATAACTTTCCCCTACCTTCCCTTTGTATTTCTCACTATATTTTGACCACCATTTAATCGAAACTTTGCTATGTTAGATATCCATGGTTGTATGCTATGATTATATCTCTATCTACAGACATTACCCGACTTATGGACACCACGCACCAGGATCAATTTCACACTCTCACACAGACATAGTAATTAACGATTATTCCAAACAAAATCCAACAAAAATCTCAGACTCATATACTAAGGCTATCATAGGCAATCTATTATAATACGGTTTTTACTCCTCTCTCCCTTTTTAATCTTTTTCGCCCTCAAAAATCAACATGTTTAAAAAATGTTTTACCTGCTTTACTATATGTTCTTTATATTTTCTGCCCACACTACTCTGTAATCCCATTTATCCACACACCAGATGTAATGTGTTTTTCAACAAATCCACAGTCGTAGATTTGAATACTTGTTAAAATACAACGTTGTACTCTCTGGACTGTTCCCTCTGTATAACACTATTGTCATTTTATCTCAAACCTTGCTTTTATGTACTACTTTTCTGTATGGATTTAACTTAATAAAGCTTTATTTGGAAAAAAAAAAAAAAAAATGTCATTTTGCTGTCAGATTGTTCTAAACACGGGAAACACGCACCCCTTTACAGGCATACTATATGAAATTTAAAGGAATATTACACTTTTATTGTTTCACTCAAAGCATTATTAAAATCACTGCTCCCGAAAAAACGGCCGTTTTTAAAAAAAATGTTTGCATTGATCCTTGTCCCCTGGGGCAGGACCCAGGTCTCCAAACACTTTTTATGGCAAAGAACTTGCATATAAGCCTTCAGTGAGAACTTTGGATTTTGCAGGTTCGAGCCCCATTGACTTCCACTATTAAAGCATATGTGATCTGACAGGCATTATTGCCGCAATAGCGCTGCTTTCCATTTGCGCTGACTTTCTGAGAGTTGAAGTCTTTCTGGCCTTTTTTGAGAATTATTTTTTGGTACTGCAGGAGAATTTTTTGGCGCTATAGTAAATGACCCCCATTCTATCTAACCATTGGGATCACTGAATAAAGTAACAAGCAAAATCAAATACCTTAATGGTCTACAGGTAGGAGAAAGTAGTGAAGTGGCTTATTGGGACCATAGATCTCTTCCACAGACCAAACAGTGAATAATCTGAGATAAAAGGTCATAATATATTGTCAGAATGTTAACCACCAATCAGCTGAATGAAAGTTAGAATAGCTGTTCAAATTATGAACAACATTCAAATGCAGACTTACCAATAGACCTGTGTGAAGATTAACATCAGTTACCATGCGATTGCACAGCGCAGATATAATCAACATTCACTGGAGACAGAATCAGCAAAAATGTCTAAAAGTAAAAATTATTATAAACATTTTGTAGTTCCATAGCACACAATGACACTGACAGGGATAATCAGAGTCACCATCATAGTACACTCAGTTAACTTACCTAGCAGTGTTACCCTAGATCAAGCCACAACAGCACTAACTGCAAACACCATTAGTCTTAAATAGAGACTGCCAGATAATTGCTGACTTCAATCAGCTGTGAAGGCACACACCCGGGGGGCCGGAGTATAAGACTTGACCCTGCATAATATATAAAGCTAGAAATTAAACCATAGAAAAGCAAAATCTCCAATAGTAGCAATGTCGCACAGACAACCAGAACAAAATATGGACACCTATAGCCAGATGCATATACCCTAATAACATATAGACTACTCACAAGGGGCTATGTTGGATAACAGCAACAACTCGACCAACAAGGGCCTATTTCTAGTACAAAATAAACGCATTGTCTGTATGATCTATGCCTCTTGGGGGCTATCCCCCAGCTCCAACCACCACAACACCACCACCATGAAACTGCAGGGGCTATAAAAAGCCACCATGCTGCCAGATATTTTCCATGCAGGGGGTCCCCTCAGGCATAAAGGTGGAATACAATCCCTAGTCCAGACCCCATTCAGGAAGCACAACAACATGCTTCAACACTGCACACTTACCAAATGTCTTCCAGACCCTTATAAAAAAATGCTGCATTTATTATCCAAACCTCCTCCAAAAATTGTTGTTTGCACATTATTGAATTCCTTATAATATTAATTCTCAAAATAGTAGTTTATAACATACGAATCAGGTTAATGATTTGACAACCAACCTATTTGGACATACACAGGCAGATGGGGGCAACATGATTCTATCACTAATTTAAAGTAATAATTTCCAATGTGGAGAGATTCCAATCCATGATCATACCCACATTCTTAGCAAATTTTAAACACTAGTCCCCCCCATTCAATACCCGTACTCACAACCAACCTATTGGGACATACAAAGGCAGAGAGGTAACAATAGGTTGGTTGCCAGTACAGGCATTGAATGGGGGGGGACCAGTGTTTAAAATTTACTAAGAATGTGGGGATGATCATGGATTGGAATCTCTCTACATCGGAAATTATTACTTTAAATTAGTGATAGAATGATGTTGCCCCCATCTGCCTGTGTATGTCCCAATAGGTTAGTTGTCAAATCATTAAACTGATTTGTATGTTATAAACTACTATTATGAGAATTAATATTATAAGGAATTCAATAATGTGTAAACAAACATTTTTGGATATATAAAACAAACTAAAACTCGCGTCAATGGAGGAATATATATAATGTGCAAAATTGTAATTAGTGAAGCCCACAGCAGCTGTTACAAAGGCACTAGACCTTGTAAAGAGATATATAAGTCTTAACAGCGCACATGGAAAAAGTGTAACATAATAAAGTGCAAAGTGCTATAAAGCAAATATTCAATGGTAAGTGGTAATATAATAAAATATATATGTATAAAGTGCCAAGTGCTTCCAGTGGCAACTCAAGTGGCAGGCTTCAAAGAAAATGTTCAGAGACCACACACAACAAAGAGCAAGAAATCCTGTAACCTCACTCACCAGAACCTGTAGACCCTCAGATTTGCAGTCCGGGGGTCAAAAAACGCTTAGTGGAGTCACGATAGTAGATCCAAGGTCGAAGGAACTCCAACAAATGGTTAACATGCGGACCAGGGGAGACGATATATATTAAAAGAAGAAAGAGAAGCCATATAGTGAAGTACTGCCGGCACTGACTGTCTGCGCATTAACAAAATACCACTCACGAGTCGGCTTGAAAAAAACAGGCATCAGGGTGTTCCACGTTCGCAACCACAGTGTGCGTTCCGCATGCATTCCATGGATATCGGAAGTAGCGTCACTGGTACGTGAAACCGGAAATGCATCGACACATTTCGCCCCACCTCCAGGGCATCATCAAGGACATCCCTCCAGGGCGTCATCAAGGACATTCTAGTGTTGGAGCATGTTGTTGTGCTTCCTGAATGGGGTCTGGACTACGGATTGTATTCCACCTTTATGCCTGAGGGGACCCCCTGCATGGAAAATATCTGGCAGCATGGTGGCTTTTTTATAGCCCCTGCAGTTCCATGGTGGCGGTGTTGCGGTGGTTGGAGCGGGGGGATATCCCCCTAGAGGCATGAATCATACAGACAATGCATTTATTTTCTACTAGAAATAGGCCCTTGTTGGTAGATTATGTTGCTGTTATCCAACATAACCCCTTGTGAGTAGTCTATATGTTATTAGGGTATATGCATCTGGCCATAGGTGTCCTTATTTTGTCTTGGTTGTCTGTGCGACATTGCTACTATTGGAGATTTTGCTTTTCTATAGTTCAATTTCTAGCCTTATATATTATGCAGGGTCCAGTCTTCCTCTCTGGCCCCCGGGGTGTATGCCTTCACAGCTGATTGAAGTCAGCAATTATCTGGCAGTCTCTATTTAAGACTGATGGTGTTAGCAGTTAGTGTTGTTGTGGCTTGATCTAGGGTTACGCTGCTAGGTGAGTTAACTGAGTGTACTGTGATGGTGACTCTGATTATCCCTGTCAGTGTAATTGTGTGCTATGGAACTACAGAATGTTTATAATAATTTTTACTTTTTAGACATTTTTGCTGATACTGTCTCCAGTGAATGTTGATTATATCTGCGCTGTGCAATCACATGGTAACTGATGTTAATCTTCACACAGGTCTATTGGTAAGTCTGCATTTGAATGTCATTCATAATTTGAACAACTATTCTATCTTTCATTCAGCTTATTGGTTGTTAACTTTCTGACAATATATTATGACTTTTTATCTCAGACTATTCACTGTTTGGTCTGTGGAAGAGATCTATGGTCCTAATAAGCCACTCCACCACTTTCTCCTACCTGTAGACCATTAAGGTATTTGATTTTGCTTGTTACTTTATTTAGTGATCCCAATGGTTAGATTATGTTATGAATATGTTACATGTGACATACCATTCATCTTATGTTTGTTATACTTTTATATAGGAGTTGGTTGGATAACTAGCCAGATTGATTAAACACAACATACTGGTTATTAACCCTTATCTTGGTGTAGTGACTCTGGGGATTCTTTTGCCCAGTAAGTAGTGTATTACCGCTGATTGGAAGTTACTATTACTATGCTTATTTTCTGTAGGCTAATTTTCCTTTCTGTCCCTTTCATGGAAGGGGGGCATTTAAATTTATTGGCTGATTGATCTTCGTAGGCTATCGCTAATCCAGACGCCCTTGGACAGCACATGGTATGGTACATGTATGAGTGTTCTCTGACATGTGAGTGGCACTTGTATCACACTGTTCTCCATATTATTTATGGGGACGATATCATTAAATGTTTTGCTGCATTTTATACCCATTGCTGAAACATGTTTCCCTCCTTTGTCTACCATACAGAATCCCTCTGCTTAGTCAAGGAATGAAGGTCCTGAGGAAGCATAAGGCGAAACGTCAACCTCCCTGACCTAGCAGCAATAGGGGTCTAATATGTTTTACTTACACTATGTGGTTATATCAATGAGAGCTCATATTTTCTTGCTTTTATTTTGTAAATATCTTTTTCTTGTAATATGTTTGTAATAAATTGCCAATTCTGTATGGCTTTGACTTAGGTGATTTGGGGCTTTTCTACCTCCCTTTACAATTATTTACCCCAAGAAACCAGTTAACAGTTATACAGTTTTTGGGATTGGCCATCTGACCAGCATCACGGGTGGCATCAAATACAGCCTGCAAGGCGCATGCGCGGCAGCTCCTGACATGGATGTCTAGTCAGTGAGCTCCATCCCACTCCAGCCATCTGAGGCCGCCAGCACGCCGAGCACCTCCGCTCTCCGCACACATCAACCCCCGGCGGGTAGCAGACACCCCGCAGACCCCCCCGATGCACTCGAGGACAGTGAGGAGAAGCCTCACACTTTCCTTTGAGCCTGTGAACGAGCGGGCCGTGAGTCCCAAGATGGCGGCCGCTCCACCTCACAAAGCCCAGGATCGCATGACAGGCACTCAGAACGCAGCTCCATTCCCTCCACAGACACTCGGCTCCACAGTGAGTACAGCTGCTCTGGGCCCTATCTCCCCTGCATCCTCAGAATCCCTGCTGGAACAGACCCTAGAAGAACTCAGTCTCTCCCCCATGGAAGCCGCCCCCCCCCCCAGCCCCAGCAGCTAATACAGCCCGGGGATTCAGGCCTAGTTCTGCCTGTATCCATGGCTGACATGTTTACTAAATTTGCTGAGCTACTGGACAGGGGTCTTCAAAACACAGCCACTAAGATTACCAATGACATCAAAGCAGACCTACACACCATAGGATCCCGCATAGAGATAATAGAAACCCATCTTGAAACTACCATTGCTAGAACGAATCAAAATACTAGCTGTACCCAGACCCTTCAAGATCAACTTGAGACAGCACATGCTAAAATCAACGACCTTGAGAACAGAAACAGGCGCTACAACTTTAGGGTCCGAGGCCTTCCAGAATCCTACAAAGATGTCCCTGACGTCATTCGCTCCTTCATTATTAACTTATTCCTGAAATACCTCTTTACAGGTTGGAGCTTGACCGAGCGCATAGAGCACTGCGCTCTCCCAAGGGACGTAGTGGTGAAACCACATTTTTATACTGTTAAAGAAGAGGTGATGCGCAAATCAAGAGCCATACCTCAACTATCGTTTCAGGGACATGAGCTCCAAGTCTTTGCTGATTTGTCGCCATCAACCATCCAAAAGAGAAGAGCCCTCAAACCACTGCTCAACATCTTGATAGAAAAAGAAATCAAATATTGGTGGCTCTTCCCATTTCAACTCAAGTTCATCTACAAGGGCAAACCCTACACGTTTGCATCCATACAGGAGGGAGAAAATCTTCTTCTGAAACTGGGACTCATCAGACAAGACCCAAATCTCCAACCTTCTGGACAGGCTCATTATTCATCGAAAAGACAACTACCTACTAGCCCTCTACAGCCGGTATGGGAAACCACTAGATCCAAGAAGTCTAAGGAAACACCTCCACCCTGAAAAGCCCAGACCTCCTGGACCTCATGTTTATTTTTCCCTAATTACAGGGACAGCCCATTCTTCTTTTTAATCTACCTGGGCTACGTTGAACTAATGTGTACCCCCTTCTTCTATATATAAAATCTTTGCCTCAGTGTGGTCGCACACGGGTGATCCCTGCCCCTAAGGGCTCTTCAGTTTGGTTCTCACCCGCTCCATAGATTCTGATATCTTGCCTGGGTTGGGGGTGGAGGGACAGGAATGGTCCCATTTCAAGTTAGGCATGTTCCGGTTCGCCTAGCTAGAGTTTGCTGACTTTATTGCTCTCTCTAACACCCCCCCATCTTCCCTCCCCCGATCCTACCTTCCCCATCCCTGTCTTTTCTCCACCTCCCTCCCCTATCTTCTCCCGTTCCCTCATCCCTGCCTATTTCTCTCCCCCGTCACTCACTACCCTCTTCCTGGGACCCAGTAAGTCTATACGGTATAGAATATAGTCCTAGGTCTGTCCTTTTGTTTTTATCAATCCTCCCCCCTTTTTCGATTTTTGGCTTTTCTTTTTAAAGATAATTTCTATATCGGTGCTCGATATGTTTGCGGACATTAGGCCCGCTTCAACCAGATAGATGTTTATTTAGAATTGGCCTCGCGGCTGGAGTGGTACTCATGCTCCCCTTCCTGTCTTGTAGAACAGGTTCTACACTCTTCTCTTGACAGGACTGATCCCCTCTTCACGGAGTGGATCCTCTCTTTGGTTCATCTTAAGGATGGAGGACCCTATATCCTCCACTCCCCGGGAAACTCTCTTGTTTCCCGGCTCTCTTCTTTCTCTCTTTTCTTCCTTCCACCTGTATCTTTTTCACTATTTTTTTTGCAGCAACTGACTCGGAAAGAGCCCCTCTACTCACAACAGAAAAGATGGAGACCGCCCCCGTACAAGATGAAAGCTGCGTAGCCAATGAAACGGAAAAGGTAGGTGCCCTTGTTGTGCTGTTATGGTTCTCCCCTCTGCTCCATTGCTGATATCCCCCCAGAGTTACACCCCCTAAAGGTTGTGACCCACAATGTTCAAGGCCTAAACTCCCCGGTCAAAAGACGAAAAGTCCTACAATTCCTTCATTCACAAAAAATTTACGTAGCCCTCCTACAAGAAACACACTTCCCGAAACGCTATTGTCCGACATTTCTACACTCCAAATTCCCCACTTTCTTCCTGGCCAATGCAGATGACAAAACAAAAGGGGTGGGCATTCTCTTTTCCCACAAATGCAAGTTTTCCCCTAAATCGGAACATAAGGACCCAGACGGCAGGTACGTTTTAATTATAGGGGAGTTGGACAAACATACATATTCTTTCATTTCGTACTATGCCCCTAACAAAGGCCAACTCCCCTTCTTTCAATCTATGCTGCAGACCCTAACACCCTTATTGGAAGGTACGGTAATACTTGGAGGCGACTCTAATACTGCTTTTGACCAGGGCCTAGACAAATCTCGCCCTCCGGGCAGACGCCTCACCAGACCCACTAAACAGAGTTTACGTATTGCTAAACTCATTTTTCATCACGGCCTTGTTGACATTTGGAGAGAAATCAACCCATCAATGCGAGATTATACTCACTATTCTAGTCCTCACAGTTCCTTTGCTCGGATTGACCACATGTTCATTCCCACAGCTAAGATTCCTCTGGCCTCCAAGTCATACATTAGAGACTCGGTCTGGTCGGATCACTCCATGGTCTTCCTCACTCTGCAGCGCCCCTCGGGCCGAGGGTCCCTTGGTCGCTGGAGACTAAATGAATCCATCTTAAGTGACCCGATCAGAGCGACAGAAATTAAAAGCACAATCGAAAATTACTTTCTTACAAATGATGTCCCTGACACTACACCTTCTTGCCTCTGGGCGGCACATAAAGCTATAATCAGGGGAAAACTCAGTCAAATAGCTTCCCAAATACACAGGGCCAGGAGAATTAAAATAACAAAATTAGAACAAGACTTTTCTACTCTAACGAGAAAACACAAAGCAAACCCAACTCTGTCCTTATGGAACAAATTGATTCAGCCCGAACAGCACTGAATTTGGCTTTAACTACAAAAGCAGAGAAATGGTTGCATTGGAATAGGGCTCGATTCTACTGCCAAGGAGATAGAATAGGTTGTATGCTCGCAGGTAGGCTCACACCGAAAATCCGTTCCTTTACTCTCCCCAAAATTAAAATTAAGGGTGGAACTCTCTCCCAGAACCCACAGCGTATTATGGAGGAATTCCAAGCCTTCTACAAAGCGCTGTATAGCAAAGGCGATCACCCTTCCCAAAACACAGTAGACCAGTTTCTGGACAATATCCAGATTCCCAGATTAGAGGACAGACATCGTTTGAAATTGGAAGCGTCGATATCATCGGAGGAAGTTTGCGCGGTTATCAAAAACCTAAAGTCCCAATCTGCTCCTGGCCCAGATGGATTTTCCATCCCTTACTACAAAACGTTCTCCACGACACTTGCTCCCTATCTGGCACGCTTCTTTAATGCACTACGTCGCGGAGACCCGCTAGACATATCCAGTAACTCGGCGTATATTACTGTTCTCCCCAAACCAGGGAAAGACCCTAGCTCAGTATGTAACTATAGACCGATTTCGCTCATTAATAATGACCTGAAGATTCTGACTAAGATCCTTGCAGACCGCCTGTCCTCTTTCATCAGCCTATACGTCCATAAGGACCAAGTTGGCTTCATCCCTGGGAGACAAGGCCCAGGCCAAACCTGCCGAGCGATTGACATAGTATCCCTTCTTAACTCAAACTGGGACAACGATTCTCCACGACAGGGCTGTCTTCTTTCCCTAGACCTCCAAAAGGCCTTTGATTCTATCCACTGGCCCTATATTTTTGCTACCCTAAAACGCTGGGGATTCGGAGAAACCTTTACTAATACTTTACATGCCCTATATTCCTCCCCAGAAGCCTAGGTACGTCTGCAGGGATTTTACTCGGAGTCTTTCAAAATCTATAAAGGCACTAGACAGGGATGTCTGCTCTCACCCCTACTTTTCGCCATAGCAATTGAGACCCTAGCGATAGCTATTAGAAAAAATCAGGATATTCATGGCATTATCAGTGGTTCTCGGTCACATAAATGCGCGTTATTTGCCGATGATATTCTCCTCTTCGTCTCCCCCCCCCCCTGATCTCCCTCCATAACATATGCCGACTTTTAGATGACTTTGGGAAAGTCTCTGGACTTTCAGTCAACTACAGTAAAATCCCAGGCGCTCAACATTAATCT
This sequence comes from Lithobates clamitans, assembly GCA_037952925.1. Classification (NCBI taxonomy): domain Eukaryota; kingdom Metazoa; phylum Chordata; class Amphibia; order Anura; family Ranidae; genus Lithobates; species Lithobates clamitans. The sequence continues at coordinate 6,055,462 of JBBGZY010000079.1, forward strand.
TCCAGATTCCCTGCTCACCAGGCTTAGGGAGGACTTCCGATTCACATGGAGCGATAAGTCCATCACGTATCTGGGGATCAAGCTAACTTCCAAAATGGAACTCCTTTACCAAGCTAACTACCCACCTTTATTCCACAAACTAGAGGCTGATCTCTCCAGATGGTCGCAGTTATCTCTTTCCTGGCTGGGCAAAATCAATGCGATTAAAATGACACTGCTACCGCGCATTTTATACTACTTTAGAGCATTTCCTATTCCCCTGGTTAAGGCTCATCTAAAACAATTTCAAAACAAAATTATTAAATTCGTTTGGGGAGGTGGGAAGCATGGAAAAAACCAACTGTATCTGCACAATTGGCAAAGAGGAAAATTTCCTGGATTATGACACAAGAAAAGGTTGCAAGCATACTCCTGGACCGCACGGAGAAATTCAAAAGGGTGTGGTATCCTTGGGCCACCTTCATTAAGGTTAAGCTACTTTCTAACTCGGACTCTATCTCCCCCCATCCATCGCTTCCCTAGTCGGTTGTTCTCTTATTTTTCTCTTCTTTTTCTCTATACTTTTCTTCTTTCCTCTCCTTTTGCTCTCATCTCTTAGAGGAAAGCAGGCTTAGGCCCACACCTTTGCGAACCCATTCATCTCTGAGAATGGGGCGCGTAATAATAATAGCCATGTCCTGCCCACGCAGGTGGGTTGGCTGGTGGTGAGCACAAGATGTTGTGCTTCCCACCTATTCATTCACTGTGTGTCTCATACCTTAGCATGATCTATTAGAGTGTATAAGAATCTAATTTGCCATCGAGCTAGGAGGGTTGGAGCTCCAGCCACAGTGTGATCCCATTAGGGGTGGCTGGATTGCTCCACGGGGCTCTCAGGCCAGAATCATTCTATATAATTGCTTAGGCTAAATGACCATCAGCAAATGTTTTTCATACTAACTGAAAATGATACTTCATAGGTCTTCTTTATGTACTTAAATTGTATCTCACCTTTTTCTACAATTACTAGATTGCCGATTTGTGGCCATGTTGGCCTCGGCGGGACGATTGGTCCTACACTTGTTTCTATTCCGTGCATTTTATTTCTGAAAAATAAAAAATTATTGAAACACAAATACAGCCTGCACCTTGGGTAAATAACTCTCCAAATCTGTGTTTAAGATAACCATGACATATATATAAGTGGATGCATAGTTTCAAAAGGACCTAATAATATGGTCTATCATCCACTGGAAGGAAGTTGAGACTACATGCAAGCCAAATAGTAATCTTCTTTACTGAAATTTCACTTCTGTTGTAGAAAAGGCAGTTTTAGCTATAGCCTGGTCAGTTGGCAGGACTTGCCAATAATCTCTGAAGAGGTCAAGGGTTGTTGTATTGTTTTTCGACATTAGTTAAGCCAGGTAGGTCTGAGAAAACATCTGTTTCATAGTAAAATATATTTAAACTGATTTTGGTTGACAGAGTCCCAGCAACTTTTACCTCAGACACTGTTGTTGGTCCTGTCAAAGTTAGGGGGCTTGTTCAGTAAGACAGTTTCTATCTTTCCACAGATTAATAAAATGTATGTAATAGTTTTGGTAGGACTTTATTTTACTTAAATGATATGCTCATACTCACTATACTGTTATAATTGAGCTCCCCAACTTGCTCTACAATTTCTAAGGGACCCTTGCCATTTTGCATGAACATTACTTCTAACTCAGCTGTTAGGATCAGTATGCACACTTCAGGTGTTTAGATATTGGCAGAGTGGTTATATACTTTACCTGCTGGGCTTATTGTTAATGGGCTTTAACAATGGGCATAACCTTTTCTATTCTGTCTTGTATTTGTGCGATGTGTTCAACCACACTTTTGAAAGGGGTTGCCTTCGGTTTCTAAGCCTCTTTGGCAAAGTCCAAGAGACCTCTCAGAGGTTGTCCATACACCCACTCAAAAGGGCAGAAGTCCATGAAGGTTTGCAGTACCTACTGTATGGCAAACAATGAGATAAGGCAATAGGCAGTCCCAATCTTTGTCATCTGTGACCTCTACCAATTTCAGCATCCCTCCAGACTTTTTTTCAACCTTTCTACAAGGCCACAAGTTTGGAAATGGTACACAGTACACAATGTGCAAGTGGATCATTTTTAGTAATATGCACAATTTTTTTTGTAACTTTTAATAAAAAGGATGTGCCCTTGTCTGACTGGATTTTCTTGGAGTACTAAAAAGAGTAAACATTAGAAAAAGTTCCCTGGCAATACTTTTTGCTGAGGAATTCCATAAGGGGGTGGATACCTATTGGTAAGTGCATAAGAATATGCTGCTTTCCCCTAGCAGACTTGTCCAGGTGATTCACAGAAGCCATGGAAATCCATGGCATAAGCACTTTAATAATAGCTAGGGGTACTAACATGGGAGTAATTCAAAAAGAAATCCCAGTTGGGTCTGTACCTGAAAACAGGGTGACACTGTAGGTACTGTAATAATCCCTATATTCTGTATGCAAAATATGGAAACTAATGGAATTGGACTTTGGGGGCACACAAGTATTTAGACTATAGAAAGTATAAAAGTTTTTTTTAATTTTATTATATTTAGATTACAAAAATAGACATGAATATTAAAACCGATACAGTGTATGTATAGAGGATATACTGTATAGAGAGTGGATCCTACCCTGCATGCACTATAAACCCTATTAATAATACATATGATCCGACATTCAAATAAATAAAAAATGGAAACACAACTTCCCAAATACAGATTGCAGTTATGCATGTGGGAGAGAAAGTTGTGGGTTGAGTTGCAGGTACGGTAGGTATTTCACTTTGTATGCTCTTTATATGCTTGACGCGTCTGAATAATGCTTCTTCAGGTACTAGAGATAGTTCTGCTAAATATATATGAAAATATATATGAAAGATATTCAGTTTCTTTTCAAACTGTTTTTAATGGACTTGCCTTGCCTCCTTTTAAAATAACCTATATTTGCTCTAATAACTTTACTAACCTCCCTTGAGCAATTGGTTACCTGTAAAACACTGTAAAGAAGACTGGGAGGCACTAGGAGTCCATGTTTAATATACAACAGATTACTTTCAATGATATTCACATATATATATATATATATATATATATATATATATATATATATATATATATATATGTATAGATACCATGTGTACCGAATAAATGGCCTCCCCAGTTATCGGGTTGTTCCATCTGCCCCCGGTTGACCATTTTTCCTTTATGGGGTTTTCCTCATGGGACCACCACAATTGGCTGGAATTTATTTCATTCTTTTTTTGTACACTTCATGTATATTTTATTCTAATAATATATATTTTTTGTTTATAGTGTATATGTATTTATTGCTATATATATTTAGCAGAACTATCTCTAGCTCCTGAAGAAGCGTTATTCAGACGCTCAACATGTCGAGCGTATAAAGAGCATACAAAGTGAAATACCTACCGTACCTGCAACTCAACCCACAACTTTCTCTCCCACATTCATAACTGCAATCTGTATTTGGGAAGATGTTTTTCCATTTTTTATTTATTTGAATGTCGAGTCATATGTATTATTAAAAGGGTTTAGAGTGCATGCAGGGTAGGATCCACTCTCTATACAGCATATCCTCTATATATACACTGTATTAGTTTTAATATTCATGTCTATTTTTGTAATCTAAATATAATAAAATTAAAAAAACTTTTATACTTTCTATAGTCTAACTACTTGTGTGCCCCCAAAGTCCAATTCCATTAGTTTCCATATTTTGCATACTAATATGGGAGGCTATGGCAGTGATCTGACATACAGGGCAGTTGTCACAATACACTTACAGATCCTTGTGTAGTGCTGGCCAGAAAAATAAAAAACAAAAACATTTCAATACCTGATCTTTGGTTTCATCATTTCCAAAAAATGTCCTCCTAAGATATGTAAATGAGCCAAACCAATAAATGGGGCTGTGTAATGACAAGTTGGTTGACTACTACTCCCCACACCTCATCCACTGAATACAACAGGTCATTTTCCATGGATAAATTGTGGAAAATTTGTATTAGCTCCCAGCTCATGGGGCACCCAATTAATGACTTTTACGTCCTCCCTGGGGAAGCTTAAGGTGAGGTCCATTAACAAAGCTTTTTCAAAGTTATCCAGTGATAAGTGCAAATTTGAAAACGTTCTGCCTTGCTAGGGGTTACTACTACATTATCTGGGAATCAGCTTCAAGAGATTTAAGGATGCTGTGATTGAATACTGGTTTGGGCACATGGTTCTTTCACTCCCTTATTAACTTTTACCTTAAGTCCCAGAAAAAAAGAAAATCACACCCCAATATTGCACTGTTCAATAAAGTCTTTACCACTCAAACTTCAAGATCCCAGGTTCTACAAGTGATCTAAATGGTCAGTAGAGCAGTGGATTAGTTCTTGGAATCTCCATTGGTTTAACCAGACTGGCATGCACAACAGTCACCAGACAACCAGTGGCCAGCAAGGTCATTTCTTCATAGCCATTCACCCTAATGGCACAAAGCTGTCTCTCATTCTCCTCACTCTGATGTGCAGAACATGCTGCCTTAGTGAACCAGGACATACATCAGGCTGGACAACATTCCATGGTTTTAAGAGAGCAGGCAACTAGCAGCCATATGAACCAGTTCTAGACATGTTCAGCTCATTATGTGACCTCAGATCTTCAGTAGCAAAATTGGCTTATGCTTATACATCCTCACAGGTTAAGCATCTGGGTTTGCTCTGTCCTTTGGTACCTTCTTTGCACCATTAGTAGCAGGAGTGGTCTTACTATAATTGGTGATCCTTTGGCTCCTGGGACTTGAGTTTTGGTGATTGCATCCTGTAGATTGTCCACAGTGGTCAGAGCAACTTTATCCACAATTTGGTCTGATGTGTAACCACTTTTGGGTGAAATGTTTAAGGCTGTACAGTTGGGACCTTACCAGCCTATTCATGTTGAATTCCTAGGTGTGTTTGTATCCTTATATTCACCATTACTTCAGATAAGCCAGGGTCTGTCCCTTAAGTTTTTGGTGTTGCTGTAGCACTTTAGTGGAAATACACTTTTCTAGAAAGAACAATGGCATCAGCCCATTTGTCTCAGGTAGCCTCTCTCAATCTGCCACTCTCTTGAATATTGTGAGGAAAGTCTCCTCCGCAGGGGTTATATTTTTTAGGCGTGCACAAACATGTACCTAGCAGTATATATTCAAATTAACAATGGGTCATGTGAATAAATCTGCAACATACATGACAATATATCCCACCATTGTAATCCATAGCATAAAATAGTACAGATTGGTACAGCTCTCACTAAGCTTTACATATACAGTTTTTTTAGCTCTCCTATCCTCTACCTAACAGCTGCAACATACATTATAAGTATGTTGTTTTTGAGCCCCCCCCCCCCTTTATAGTGAGGAGTCAGGCCAATGCAATTTCCCCCAATATTGTCCCTTCTGAGCCTACAGACCATGGTTCAAAGACCATGCAATGTATTTTGGTTATAAAAGGTTTTGACCCAGCAAAATCACACATAAATTTGTGCATGCAAATCCAAATTTGGTTGATTCATCTGTAAACCTTGGTTAGAATAAATTGCAACCTTATCTCTGTTCTCCATGTTAAACATATGCAACCAAAGGGAAAACCACATCTGACCTTGTACACATTTTAGAACTGCACTACCATACATTAAATACCATATATCATCATAGGCTGTAGTGTTTATTACTATGTGCATTTGTAAAAGAAATACTTTTTAAGTGTGTTTCTGATAGTGTAAAATACATTTTTGAGATGGTGGATGCTTGACAGACTTACTATGCTATACAGAATCAGAAGACCAGAAAATAACAATTAGTTATGAGGAACAGTGCAGTCTCACAACGTAAAAAAAAAAAAAAAGAAAGCATCATCTCCATTTATGTTTTTGTTAGGTGACTTAGTCTCATCACCTCCTTAGAAATATATGGTGCCTTTATTATTTACATTTTTGGCATTCTTAATAAAATTATGGATTTCTAACTACAAAAAATATTTGCCCATGTAAATCCAAATGAACCTGACTGGCCTATAACATTTCTAAATAACAACAGTGTTAAAGTTTAGACATAAAAAGGTTTCTGCAAATACTTATCTCAGAGCAGAGAAAAAAAAAACAAGGCAATATAAAAACTATGCTCTAAAGCAAATATTAATAATAATATTATTTAAAACTAAATCCAAAAATGTAATATTTCTTCTTACCAGCAATAACATATTATCTGTCCTAGGGTGACAACACTTACTTATTGCACCGTATCTATCAAGAAACAACATTGTCACCTCTCCTAAATTTTCTTTGACAAATCAACCCAAATCGCACACATATATTGGCTGTTACCCAGGAACTGCACTTTTATTTTACATGAATAACTGTTAATAAATGCCTGCAATTTTTTTTGGCTTTGCTGATGTGAACAAGCTTTTCGGGATTGGGTAACATTTAAAATATATACACAAAATATACTGCACATGTGCAATATATATATTCCACTTTTACTGCATCTTTTTTATACCTTGCTTGCTATTGCAAGGAAGGTTGGTGTTGCAGAAATAGGATTTGTCATGGAAAAAAAGTGTTATTCAAGTTTGATGAAATAAACCTAATCATAAATATTGCTAGTCATACCCTTGTAGGTATAATATATATTCATTAAATCGAAAGTAATTTGACACGCTATAGTTTTACAATACACTTTTAACATCTGATAGTAGCATGTTTTTTACTGTTTCGTGCTCTTTTCCTTTTAACTCTAGCACATTTACATTTTAGAAACCTCTTGTTTCATTTATTACTGCAAAAATGTGTGCAAAAATGGAAAGCAATGACCAGGGGTTTATGCTCCAATAATTTTAATCAAGATTGGTTGGTACACTTTGATGTGTATTAGTCTCTTGGTGCACTACTAAAAGGATGCACAGACTTTGTAAATGCTTTTAGAGACAAAATCATCCTGCAAGGCTTGTACTTGTAGTAAATATGCTCTCACTGGATTATATGTCCAAAAACTAATGATGCAACTGCAGGAAAATGTTTTCTTATGCACTTAGCTTAATCTCACTTTACAAAAGGGGTTGTTTAGAGTAGCATGCTGCTGACAACGTAATACTTTGAAATAAACATTAATATTGTATTTGTCTGTTTTATAGCATTCATTTTTTTGTAATTGGGATCTTATTATTGAGTTGTCATGATCTGCATCATAAAACGTTATGGTTTTGTTTTCCATGTTGCTCATTCTTAAATGCTGTATTGTTTTATTGCATATATAATAAAACAGTTTTACTGTGCATCCTGCAGATCTCAGTTTTGCACAGTTCCACTGCTACTTATTCTTATGTGTTTCTCAGTTTCCATTTTAGACTGACTTATGGGTCCATAAAATGGAAAATTGTCTCTAATAAAATATTCTTGGAAATGTTTCACAATTAATAAGTGTGCATATTTCTTCTGCGCCTGTTTGATACACATATTAGATGTAATAATATGCCAGCAATGTTGTGTAATCCAAATGGATAAAGCTGAAAGGAGTAAACATTTAATATTAGTGAAAATTTGAACTATTCAGCAATGTTTTTTATTGTTAATATGCACACAAATTGAATAATTCTTAAGCCCCATACATACTATCAGATTTTCTGCTGGTTTTTTCCTTAAGATTTACCAAAACCATATAATATGAGGTCAAACCTTAGGAGTTTCAGTTTGTATGCAATCAGGCAGGCCCTTGCACTACGTGGTTTTGGTAAATGTGAAGACAAAAATCAGCAGAAAATCTGATAGTGTGTTAGGGGCTTAACACTTTAGAGACTTGCAGTTTAGCATTTGAATGAGTTATAAGTTGCTGGGTCTGAACTTTTGAATGTTTTAAAAGAAATGCAGTTTTAGTTCTAAAAATACAAGTGTTTTAACAGAAAATCAGTCTTTATATTGTTAGAATGACAGGAGAAGAGGAAAATGTTGGTGTTAACTACCGGTATATCAATTAAAGACATGTTATACTGTAAGTTAAAATGTTGTACTGTAGGTTAAAAATAGTTAAAGGGTTTTTATTTGCTGCATGTATATTGTGGGTGTGAAGCCCAAATGAACCTTAAGTTAAAGTGGATGTAAACCCCCAATTTTTTTTTTTATGTCATAATGTAGAGTATAAGATTTTCTATCATTTGAGGCCAGTCTTGCTACAAACAGTTAATCCAGCTCTGAGCAATCCTCTTTTATTGCTCAGTGAGATAAAACTTGACAAACAAAGAAAAACTTTGTCAAATCCTCCCCCTTGCTGTGAGTGACAGGTGATTTACATCTCGTGCACTAGCCTAAGACATGCATTATTTTTTAATTCCCACCCCCACTCCTTTCTTCAGCATCTCTGCAAGGATTGGCTGTTCCACACCTTAGCATGATTTGACTATGCAATAAAACCACTGCTTCCCCACAGAAAGCAAGGGTCCTGCTCTGAAGCTATTAGCATAAGATATTTTTTTTTCTTTTTTTTCTAGGAAAAGAAGAACTATAAGTCACACAACATTTTTTTAATTTAATGCACCAGGAATGTAATTTGCTAATTTAACCACTTTCCAGAAGTTTTACCGCCCCTTCATAACCAGGCCATTCTTTACGAAACGGCACTGCGTTACTTTAACTGACAATTGAGCGGGTGTGCAACGCTGTACCCAAAGAAAATCTATCTCCTTTTTTTCTCACAAATAGAACTTTCTTTTGATGGTATTTGATCACCTCTGCGTTTTTTTGTTTTTTTTCGCTGGATACAAAAAAAGACCGACAATTTTGAAAAAAATAACTATTTTTTACATTCTGCTATAAAACATTCCCAATAAAAAAATATAAAAAATCAAATTTTTTCATCAATTTAGGCCAATAGGTTTTCAGCTACATATTTTTATTTAACCGCTTGCCGACCAGCTCACACCGATATACGTTGGCAGAAGGGCACGTACAGGCAGATTAACGTACCTGTACTTTGCCCTTTCAGAAGCAGTTTGCGGGCGCAACCTCCGTGAGTGTGGTCGTGGGTCCTGCGGACTCAATATCCACGGGGGTACCCGCGATCGACTCACGGAGAGGAAGAACGGGGAAATGCTTGCCTAGTGACAGGACACTGATCACTGATCCCTGTAATCGGGAACGGTGATCAGTGTTGTGTCGTGCCCCTCCCTCCCACAGTTAGAATCACTCCCTAGGGCACACTTAACCCCTACAGCACCACCTAGTGGTTAACCCCTTCACTGCCAGTCACATTTACACAGTAATCAATAGAAGTAGAGGACTAGGATTATGGGATTATTGCGGTGCCAAAAAAGCAACAATACAAATGGTAGAATTAATTGTTTTTATTGCAAAAGGTAAAAATTACTATTCATACAAAGTATAAGGTACAAAAAGGAGCATAGGCGGATGAATACAACCAGTAGATGCAATAAACAGATTATCTCTACTAGTTTCGCCAAAACATTGGCTTCCTCAGGGGATATGATAGGTTGTAATTCTACAAAGAAAAAAATCATAAATTAGTATAATGTAGTAAAAGAAAAAGTAAATAACATTATGCATATCACTTAAGCGACTGTGAAGGAGATTAGTATGGTCTCACCCAACCAATGATCCCAATCAAGATATAACATCAATTAAAGATTGTCACAACATACCCACAGAACCCCAATGAGCCAGATGGACCATGTCCAAAGTAAGGGTTGTCCCTCACCGCCTAGTAGTGTGGCTGCAGGGGGCTTTGTAAAAGAAATTAGAAAAGTATGTAATGTAAAATATGGACATATAAGGCTATAGAAGCTCAACAATATATAATAAAATAAAAGAAGCACAAATCAGTCCTGAATACTTACAGAAATTGAGGTATACTAGTGAATAACAGGGACGCTGAAGGGATCAACGAAAACTGATCAATTTAAGCAAATTGCTTGATATGTATGCTGGCTATACTGGATACAAATTGGGAAAGTAATAAAAATTACCAATAACGGAGGGTGTTCATGTTGTACAATAGAGGTACTTAAAAGGGCTTGATTAGAAAAATCCTACCTGCAGAGGAAAGTCAAGAAGCCAAACCGCAATAAGAGGATAATCAGTAACAGCGTGATAGCTTCAAGTTGAGACACAAGCTGGAGTGAGTGCACAGCAAATCCACATCAGATAAAGTGCATGAGCCTAATAGACACAAAGGACAGCCTCCAGTAAACAAACATAATAGTAGGTGATATTGAGATCAATTATCCTGACATATGCCAATAATGTCGTCACTTGGAAAACAAATTTACCTGTGCAGCAACTTCAGCTTGCATAGAGTCCCGGTGAGTCCACAAAAATAGACGATAAGCTAGCCTATTTAAAGCCCTCCACCTGATTGGCAAAAGGGATTTCGCCAATCAGGAGTGGACAAAAAGCGGCCCGTGCGCCTGCGCACTAACCACAGCAACAGGCCTACAACTCCCATAATGCCAAGCCTCCTCTAGATGCGCCGGAGAGCGGTGATCATCCGACGCAATCAGACAGGGGCACGGCTTATCTATGGGCCATGTTGGAAAGGGTGGAGGATAGGGTGCAGAGACAGGCCAAAAAGCAGGCTGGCTCTCAAAGAGGGCCAGCCCTTGGGTGTCCATACAGCCACAAGGCTGTGATAAGGAGCCAACCCAAAACATAGGAGAAGCCAAAGGCCGTGAAGGGAAGGACAGGGGAGAACCGGACAGGGAAATGCGAAGCATGCTCCTAAAGCCAGCAGTTCAATCAACTGCACAGTCGCCAAGTGATATAATGCACAATGGTATAAAGGAAAGGGTTGTGATAAAATACCAAAACAAATATGAGCAGTGTACATAAACAAAAATATAGAATAAATCCTATAAATGCATGATACAATTATATCCAACTGGTGCAGTGGTAAACCAAATCAAAAAAATAAAAAATAAAAAATAAAAGGGAATGAAGAGAGAGAGGGAGGAAGGAAAAATTACATGAATAAAGCAAAGACAATTATAAAATTGAATATGAGTTATTTATAAAAAAATGAGTAATGGGGAAGGGGGCAGATGTGCTAGGCCTAAAGATGGAAAGGCCAATAAAGCAGCGTCTGTTATGGCGGTAAAACGAATTGAGAAAAGGGAGGGAACAAATGCAAGAACCAGATCAGGTCATAATGAAATCTAATAGGAACCGATTGAATAGTTGAAGTGGCAATTCTTATAGATTACATAGACATTACCGTTATAGAAAGGGTTTAAAGCTTATATACTCATTTAAACCGGGATATTTGGTAGCATCTAAGCAATGTATCCATCTAGTTTCTAATCGTAAGAGGGCAATGTCAATACTGCCTCCTCGAACATGTGTGGGCACATGCTCAAGTGCCGTAAATCGCTCAACATAGGGGTCACAATTGTGCTGAGTAACAATGTGTCTATTAAGGGCTGTAGTGGCAAGTCGTTTATAAAGTGGCATAATATGATCCCTAATGTGTTTGAAAAAAGGATGTTTGGTCTTGGCGATGTAAAAACATCCACAAACGCACAGGACCAAATAGACCACTCCAATGGTACTACAAGTAAGGCAGTGTTTGATAGACTGAATTTGGCCATTAGGAAGGGTTACTGTTTTAGAATTGCTGATGAAGGGGCAGATGTCGTAACGCCCACAAGAGAAAGTACCCGTATTGGCCACGTTGGGAGGTGGTTTTCGAAGGTGATGGCTAGTAACCAGTCGGTCCCTCATGGAGGGAGCCCCACGGTAATTAATTTTGGGGTAGGCCTTGACATACTTGCTAATGGTGCAATCCGCCATTAACAAGGGCCAAAACTTTTTGAGGATAGCGCTAGTTTGCATGTGTTGTTTGGAAAACTGAGCTATGATTCGAACTGATTGATTAGATTTAGAGAATTTTTTAGAGTGGATAAGATCTCGCCTATTGAGTTTAACCACTCTACTAAAGGCCCGTTTGAGTAGGGATCGACTGTAACCTCTTTGGTGTAGTCAGATAAATCTCTGGATGCCTGATAGAAATCTTGATCCAGAGTGCAATTTCTCCTAAGTCGGAGGAATTGACTGTAAGGGATACTGTCTAAGAGAGATTGCGGGTGTGCACTGGTAGCGTGTAATAAGATATTGCCCGCAGAGGGCTTACGATACAGGAACGTAAAAAGAATTCCATCAGGATCAACATGGATCTGCAGGTCCAAGAAATTAATCTTAGACTGACTGCATTCCATCGTAAAAGTGAGATTGTAATCATTGGTGGCCAGTTGGTCAATCAGCTGTGTGAGTTCATCCCATGTTCCAGACTAGAATATCAAAATGTCATCAATATACCTGTGCCAGGCGATGACATGTTTCAATAACTCGGACAGGCGGTCATTTGAGAAAAGGTTCCTCTCCCACCCCCCAGGTACAGGTTGGCATATGAGGGCGCACATTTGGTCCCCATAGCCACACCCTGCACCTGGAGGTAGTGGGAGGAACCGAACATAAATACATTTCTGGTTAGTATAAATTCCAACAACTGAAGAACGAACTAACTATATGAACTGGACGATGGTCCACGTTCACTCAATTGTTCACAAATGACATCCAAACCTTTTGTTTGTGGAATACAGTTATATAAACTTTCCTCATCCAAGGCTACCAACCAAGTGTGAGGGGGAAGTATTCTACCATCTATAGTTCTAAGTAGGTCAATGGTGTCCTGGACATAGGAAAATAAGGACGTGACATGTGGATTTAAATATTTGTCTACTAAGGCACTGGCATTCTCGGTTAATCTAGAACAACCCGATACAATCGGTCATCCAGGAGGGTACTGTAGGGACTTATGCACTTTGGGAAGGGAGTAGAAAGTAGGTGTCTTGGTATCTTTTATATTCAAATAATTCCAAGTGTTTAGATCAATAGTGCCATGTTGATAAGCCTTGAATATTAGACTATAGTATTCATGAGTAAAGTTTTGAATTAGAGTTTTGGAAATGGGCTGGTTGATTGTCAAGGATGTCCAGGCACATGCGTTCATAGGCCTGGACATCCATGAGAATGACATTGCCACCTTTATCGGCTGGCTTGATGATTAAGCTAGGGTGACATTGAAGGTCCCTGAGAGCTTTATGATTCCGTAGAAACCGAAGTACGGCCTCCTTTTCTTTTTTTAGGTAATCTATCCTGGGATAATTCACGATAGGTGGTTGAGTTACTAGGTGAAAAAGAAGAAACAGAGATATTTATTAGGTGCTTCAGGTGCAACAGTGTCAGTTTTGAGTCCACAGGGATTGGAGGGTTTAGAACTAGATTTGTTAGAGGATGTTTGACTCCATTTATACGCATAGCCATTATCATGGGCTGATTTGTCACGAGGAAACTTGTTTTCCTTGGTGTTGATCACACCAAAGGTTTGTTCCTCCAGGTGCACCCGCAGTTCAGATTCACGCTTGGTGAATCTGGTGGAAGTTACATGGAGAACAAGTTCTTGATACCAATTGTTGATCTGAAGGTCTAATTGAGCAAGGTCTGACTCATACTGTTTACATAGAAGAGAAATCATTTGAAATGAACACATTTGGAGGTTATGTTCCCAAGATTGTTTTAGGGAATCATTAACCTTTTTGATGTTAGGAAAAATTTGAATTTTTAACCCCAAGGAACAATTGAGTTTTCAGAAAATTTTTCGAAATATGACTTATGCCAATAAATGCGTACCTTCTTTTCAAGAAGGCGTTGCAACCTCATAAAGGCACGATCCAGATCTGCATCAGGAATATTGGCCTCTGTCTGGGAAGACTGGATCTTAGACAGAAGGCCATCCCAAGCCTCCCCACAGAACCCCGCCATGACAGTAGCCGCTCAGAGAGAACACAGGTGCACAGGCCCAATTGATTCCCCTATCAGTGATCAATACATTTTTAATTGCACTGATCGCTGTATAAATGTGAATGGTCTCAAAATCACGCCAAAATTGTCCGATCTGTCCGCCATAATGTCGTAGTGATGATAAAAATTGCTGATCGCAGGCATTACTAGTAAAAAAAAATATATTAATAAAAATGCCATAAAACTATCCCCTATTTTGTAGATGCTATAACTTTTGCGCAAACCAATCAATAAACTTTTAACAAAAATATGTAGAATACGTATCAGCCTAAACTGAGCAAAAAAATTTTTTTTAATATTTTTTGGGGATATTTATTATAGCAAAAATTAAAAAATAATGCGTTTTTTTTTTTCAAAATTGCCGCTATTTTTTGTTTATAGCGCAAAAAATAAAAACCGCAGAGGTGATCGAATACCACCAAAAGAAAGCTATATTTGTGGGGAAAAAAGGGCATCAATTTTGTTTGGCAGCCACGTTGCACAACTGCGCAATTGTCAGTTAAAGCAACGCAGTGCTGAATCGCAAAATGTGCTCTGGTCTTTGGGCAGCCAAATGGTCCGGGGCTTAAGTGGTTAAAAAAAATCCCAATACATGTATATTGATTGGTTTACACAAAAGTTTCAGCATCTACAAACTATGGTATATTTTTATTTATTTTTTTATTTGCATTTTTTACTAGTAATGGTGTCGATCAGTGACTTATATCGGGACTGCAACATTGCGGTGGACAAATCGGACACCTAACTGACATTTTTGACACTTTTTGGGGACCAGTGACACAGGAATACCTGTAATACAGTGATCAGTGCTAAAAAATGCACTGTTACTGTACTAATGACACTGGCAGGAAATTGGTTAACATCAGGCGCAATAGTATTAAATGTATTAAATGTGTTCCCTAGGAGTGATTGCTAACTCTGGGGGAGGTGCTTTGACTGGGGGTATGTAAAGATCCTGTGTTCCCAGGAACACAAGATCAGCACATTCCCCTCTCACAGAACGGCGATCTGCCTTATTTACATAGGCAGACCACTGTTCTGCCCTTCTCCTAAACGATCAGCGGGTCCTGGCAGACATCAAATTCATCGGAACTGCTGATTGGCTTCTGCTGTGTCCAATCATAGCGGGAGTGGGTCGCTGGTGGTGCTCACGTGCCCCAGATCCGGAACTGTCAGATCACGCACCAGGTACATGACCTGGCACAGAGTGGCCGCCCTGCCACAGTAAATCTACGGTGGGCAGTAGCTAAGCTGTTAAAATAACATTTCAGTTGGGCTTTAAAGTGGTTGTAAAGCTCAGACATGAAATGCAAGCAAAGCATATCCCTCTATAGTGTGTACTTGTCTCAATCCAGAGCACTAAGTCTAATTTCTGTCTGCTGCTTCAGTCATCTGCTATCAGCATGAAGAACTTCTGACAGATTTTCCTGACACTAAAAGAAAAAATGTGGCAGAAGTGGGAGCTCCTGCTGATTGACACTTGGCTCTGTTTCTGTGTGCTGTGTGGAGGGGTGTGTGTCCCTTCCTTCCAATCAGCTTCAGCTCTCCTCCCCTTGTTTTCTGACAGCTCAGACAAGCTTTATACATTCTGGACTTCACCGGATGTAGAGAAGACTGCAGGCAGGTACAATGTAAATAGGAGGATTTGTTTAATCTCTGTTTCACCTGAGGCCAGTCAATTCGCTGTGTATATGTAAGGATTTACAACCACTTTAGGGATTTTTTCAACTGCTTGCCATTTAACTCTCCATGTGCATTATCACCTTTCTGGAGAATTGAGTTGGATGGTCTGTTTGGCTTTCTTAGACCCCATACGCACACTATTAGATTTTCTGCAGATTTGTGTCTTCAGAGTGGGCAAGTACAGATACTATCACAAATGCTTGGTATCGACACCAATACTGATACTGGTATAGGTGCATCCCTAATTCTAACCATTGTAATCTCTACTAAATATGTTTTATTTTTATGGGTGTAGTCATTGAGAGGTTTTCTTTAACTTTCTGTCCTGACAGGAAGTGAGGGAAAATCTCCCCCAATAGAGACACATGAGAGCAAAAATCCTGGCAGAGTTGCTCAATCCAAAGCAAAAAAAGGGTTGCTGGAGTTGGATTTTACATGGACACATTAGAACATATTTATTAGGCAGTGAATATAATATTCATCAAACATTCACTGCAGGTGAATCAAACACTCTAATTTAAATCACCATTGACTTTTACGTAAAATTTTATAGTTATTGTTATTGATCAACTATACAATTTTAATATGAATAGGTACACTATTACAAATAATGAGCCATTATGATATAGCATATTAAAAATTTAAAATGTAACATTAACAACTTACAGTTTTGATAAAGTAATATTGAACTTGTGCCTAATCTAAGTTTCATACAACATATGTCAAGGGGCGGCAACATTGACAATAAATATAAATTATGTATATATGGTTTCATTCATAGCCATCAGATATCTGCTGGACAGATATATTGACTGAACATCAAGCAAATAATTGCTCCCATTGAATGATTAATCACACATCCCACTGTAGACAAGGAAGCAATTATAACTATAAAGTGCAGCTAATGTGACTGGTTTAGAGCATATGTGTTTACCATACTACTAAACGTAATTCCCTTGTGTGAAATACCTAATAAAAATCAATGTGTTGCTAATGAGCGACAAAGGTCTCATGCCATTAAGAAATTAAAGTGTACAAATATAGTAAAGTCCTTATATATACTGTATATTGCATGTGAACTTTGACTAACAATAAGGGGGAGGGGGGATTTACTAAAACTGCAGCATGCAAAATCTGATGCAGCTCTGCACAGAAACCAATCAGCGTCCAAATTTAATTGTCAAAGCTTAATAGAACAAGTTGAAATTAGAAGCTGATTGGCTACCATATACAGCTGTACCAGATTTTGCATGCTTCTGTATTAGTAAATCTCTCCCTTAGCTTGTTAAAGCAGTGTGTGTCCAACCCTCCCCCCCCCCAAAAAAAAAAAAATTTAATTAAAACTGTTTTTACCTTTCTTTTAGCCCTGGTTCACATTGATGCAATTTGGCATGCAATTTGACATGTCAAAGCGCATGCCAAATCGTCAGTAATTGTCGGCAATGGCAACGTCCGATTCTGTGCAACCCCACATTTGCGGCATTGCACTGATTCCCAAAAGTAGTTCCTGTACTACTTTTGGCGATTTCGGGGTGCGATTTCCAGTGACAGAAACCCACACAGATGTCTCTGAAATCACGGAATGAAATCATGGGGGTTCAGCTGAACTTGCGCGATTTTATTCCCGCAGTCAGTGTGAACCTAGGCTTAATCCTTGTTGCATCTCAGTGCTGCTGATCTCCTGCTACCTCTTTGAAACCATATCCATATGCAGTCACTCCAGCAACATAAATATACTGTAGTTACATAGTTGATAAGGTTGAAAAGGTTGAAGAAAACACAAGTCTATCCAGTTCAACCTATATGTGTGTATGTGTGTGGGTTTTCTCTCTAAGAATTCATGTAACAATGTATATTATGATCCTTGAGGTAGACATCCACATTTTTTTTAAATTTGTCAACACTCTAAGCTAACTCCATTACCTGTGGAAGAAAGTCCTGCATTTTCACTGCTCTAACAATAAAGAACCCTTTCATGTGTCCGCATGCACCCTGAGTTGAAAGGGCGCAGCCACACAGGCCCAGCACTATGGAAGCCCCAGGCTTTTGTAAGAACCCTGCATCGGTGTGCACGATGCGCCCTGAGGTGAGGTGGAAGGGCGCAGCCTCACAGGCCTAACACAACACTACAGAAGCCGAATACCAGGCTTCTGTTAGTACTGCCTGCCCAGCACTGCCAGGACGAGGTCATACAGTACCCAGGGTGAACATTATGACTTGCACCCCTAGCCAGATGGAGTCCCCAGTACAGTCCCCTTTTACATTAGTTATCCCCAATAGAGTCCCCCTTCACATCAGGTGTCCCCATTAGACACCCTCTTTACATCAAGTGTCCCCAATGGAGTCCCTCTTTACATCAGGTATCCTCAATAAAGTCCCCCTTTACATCAGGTGTCCCTAATAGAGTCACCCTTTACATTAGGTGTTCTCAATTAAGTCCCCCTTTACATCAAGTGTGCCTAATAAATTCCCCCTTTACATTAGGTGTCCCCAGTAGAGTCCCCCTTTACATCAGGTGTCCTCAATAGAGTCTCCCTTTACATCAGGTGTCCCCAATAGAGTTCCGCTGTGCATCAGGTGTCCTCAGTAGACACCCCCTTTATATCAAGTGTCTCCAACAGAGTCCTACTTTACATCAATTGTCCTGAGTAGACTCCCCCTTTACATCTAGCAGTAGAGTTATGCCCTGTACACACGGTCGGACATTGATCGGACATTCCGACAACAAAATCCATGGATTTTTTCAGATGGATGTTGGCTCAAACTTGTCTTGCATACACACGGTCACACAAAGTTGTTGGAAAATTTGATCGTTCTAAACGCGGTGATGTAAAACACGTACGTTGGGACTATAAACGGGGCAGTAGCCAATAGCTTTCGTCTCTTAATTTATTCTGAGCATGCGTGGCACTTTGTGTGTCAGATTTGTGTACACACAATCGGAATTTCCGACAACGGATTTTGTTGTCGGAAAATTTTATAGCAAGCTCTCAAACTTTGTGTGTCGGAAATTCCGCTGGAAAATGTGTGATGGAGCCCACACACAGTCGAAATTTCCGACAACAAGGTCCTATCACACATTCTCCATCGGAAAATCTGACCGTGTGTACAGGGCATAAGTGTTTATCTAGCGCTCCAGATGGAGTAAACCTTAGGGGTATAGTTTATGGCTGTAATAGCTGAATGGTGATGTATCCTTAGGTTGGATGTTTGAAAAAGAAAGGGGTATTAAAGATTACAAAATGAAGGCAGACATCCTTCAGAGTGTGTTCAGAACTCTGCAAGGCATGTAAGGAAAAAACAGGGAGGGGGAGGCATCGACCTGAGTGTAGCATTAAAATGATGACTTTAATAGGATAAGATTAAAAACACTTGCAAAATGATAGAAAATGCATGCTTGTCAAAGTAAAGTGCGGTCCTTGCATTCCACATAGCTCTGTGGGTCCCACCGCTGTTCCGGATAGCTGGAGGATTAGGCAGCTGACTGGAATAGATCATAGTGTTTCTCCAGGACCAGCAGCAAGGAACCAGGAAGCTCCACACTGACCAGCATGGACCGTGGAACAGGGAGTGATGTCACTGGCATCTGATTGGACCAAGGCAGGGCTGGAATCTTGTCAATCAGGGCTGCAGTAGTGAAGGCTACGTACTCGGAGCTGACTGCACCTTCTAGTGGCCTGCTGCCCTCTAGAGGAGGATAGTTATATGTACACAATGGAGAGCATGTGGGTGTGGCTTTGGAACTAGAATGACCAGCAGACCATTCAGTAAACTATTTAGGAAAAAATAAGTTATATCAAGGGGCAGGTGAAGCAGGGGTTAACAGTCTTGGATTGGCTAAAAAAATTAAACTCATACACATGGAAATATTTGAAGCATAATTATCTTTTATATGTATAGAGGCCTATTGAAGAGGTTAACAATATATGAAGGGCCTGGCAAGTAAAATAGAAAAAAAGGGGGGTTAGTATACATGTAAACATGATGAGGGGGAGGGGGAGGGGGAACAGGCTGTAGTGTAAAGAATAATAATAATAATAATGAACGGAAATGATAAAATTGGTGCTGCGTTCCCCCTAATTGGTATACAAGGGATGTATATGTGTGTGTGTTCCCTCATGATGTGGATACCGAGTGGAGTGCACCTAATGATGGATCATGCAATATGTATATATGTCTGTATGTATATATATATGTATATATATATATATATATATATATATATATATATATATATATATATATATATATATATATATATATATATATATATATATATATATATATATATAACAATATATTTACTATAGCACTCCCGACCGGTAGAGCAGAGACAGACCTGTTTGTGGCGGGAGAGACAGGGGTAAGGGGAAGGGAGGAAGGGGGGGGAACAAACCAGAAATTGGCAAGTGATCTGTTATAACAAGGTGTATGTGTGTAACTCCTCATTGAGTCTCCCTGGCAGGCACTCTCATGCTCTCCATGGTGTATATATATATATATATATATATAGCTGTCCTCCTGTAGAGGGCAGCAGGCCAATACAAGAAGCAGCCAGCTCCGAGCATGTAGCCTTCACCACTGCAGCCCTGATTGACAAGATTCCAGCCCTGCCTTGGTCCAATCAGACGCCGGTGACATTACTTCCTGTTCCACGGTCTATGCTGGTCAATGTGGAGCTTCCTGGTTCCTTGCTCCTGGAGAAACACTGTGATCCATCACAGCTAGCTGCCCAATCCTCCAGCTATCCGGAACAACGGTGGGACCCGCAGAGTCATGTGGAATGCCAGGACTGCACTTTACTTTGATGAGCATGCAACTTCTATCATCTTGTAAGTGTTTTTAATCTTATCTTATTAAAGGCTTAATTTTATTACTACACTCAGGTCGACGCCTCCCCCTCCCTTTTTTTTCCCCCTTTTATATTAGGTGTCCTCTATAGAGTCCCCCTTTATATTAGGTGTCCACAATAGAGTCCCCCTTTATATTAGGTGTCCACAACAAAGTCCCACTTTACATCAGGTGTCCACAATAAAGTCCCACTTTACATCAGGTGTCCACAATAAAGTCCCACTTTACATCAGGTGTCCACAATAAAGTCCCACTTTACATCAGGTGTCCACAATAAAGTCCCACTTTACATCAGGTGTCCACAATAAAGTCCCACTTTACATCAGGTGTCCACAATAAAGTCCCACTTTACATCAGTGTCCCCAGTAGAGTCCCTCTTTACATCAGGTTTCCCAAGTAGAGTCTCTCTCTCTCTCTCTCTCTCTCTCTCTCTCTCTCTCTCTCTCTCTCTCTCTCTCTCTCTCTCTCTCTCTATTTTATATCTATTTTATATATATATATATATATATATATATATATATATATATATATATATATATATATATATATATATATATATATATATATATATATATATATATATATCATAAATTAAAACCTAGAAGCACAGGGGACATATCACATTAATAGTAAGTAGTGACCCTGATTTTTTTTTTGTGCTGATTTTTTTCTTTTTACTAAATGTAGGCTGCTTGCCTTGTGTATTACAGTTAAAGTGTTCTTCACCTATTTGCTGATGTAGTGGAACTAGACTTCTTTGAACAACAAACATCACTACAAATATTATTAGTGTGTGGGATTTCTAATGATTTACACAGCCTGTTAAGCCCCACAAATTGTCCTCCACTGTATTGTGGCTGCTACAGAAAGCTACATCTGTACTTTGCCACTTTACAGAACTGGAACTTATATGCAAACTATCATTCTTGCCTATAGCGGGAAAAAAAATAAAAATTCATACATGACTCAGATTATACAACAATGTAGTTATTAAATACTAACCTGAGTGACATGCATAGATTATGCATCTCTTCTTTTAAACACTTTCATTGAAATGTGGTCTAATTTAAAGCCAAACTGATGTTTTAATGATGATGATTTCTACAAGAATTACATTCACTGTTTACAACAAGCTCTTAGCTACATAAAAGTCTCAGAGTGAAATGCAGGCATGTCTACCTTTTCAAAGATAGCACAAAGCGCAGACATAGCTTGTGTTAAATAAAACACTGCTCATTAGTTACCGTAAACCTTTTTTTTATTATGATTCTAAACAGTGAAGTCCCAGCTAGACATGTTCATAAATATTCTGTTTCTAGCAGAGATATTAAGAATGTTTAGTCCACATGGGATCTCCCACGCATGCAAAGACATGCACATTATTAGCTTCAATGCTTCCTTTTATGTTTGCTGCATTTTTACTTATTTATTTATTTTTAATAATTATAATACATTTTGTTGTTTATTTACAGCTGCTGTCATTCGTACTATTAAATACAAATGTTATTTGTCATTGTCTAAATTGTAATAATTAGGAACTGCACAATTTAATATTCATTTGGTGTGTGTGTAATTACAGAAAACCATTGGTGAATATCAATAAGATGACAAGCGTGTCACCGAAGGAAATACTTTTTATGTGTATTTTGCAACGGTAAGAGTTTTATGGTGAGGAACAAGCACAATTCAAGCTGGATCCTACAGTTCTACAAGTGTTGGAGTTTTAACTACGGGGCTGTAGGGACAGCATTTCCAATGCTTACAAGGAACTGCTTATCGCTGCTTCTTTGGTTCCTGTTTGATGGAGGTCTTTTAACGCCACTGCATTCACAGCAACCACCACAAACTTCAGCATTCAAGCAAAAGGAAAATGTTATTATCACGATGTCGGGCAGGAGAACATTTGCACAGAGAGTTAAGCGTGGATGGGTATGGAATCAATTCTTTGTGCTTGAAGAATATATGGGATCTGAACCACAATATGTGGGAAAGGTATTGTACCTCTTTTGTTTTTTTAACGTAACTGAGAAATGCAATGCTCGATAGCTATTAGTTATTATTCATTAGTACACTATCTATCTATCTATCTATCTATCTATCTATCTATCTATCTATCTATCTATCTATCTATCTATCTATCTATCTATTTATCTATCTATCTATCTATCTATCTATCGATCTATCTATCGATCTATCTATCATATTATTATGTATGTATTTGTCTATTGTTTATTTGTTTAATGTACATTTTTTATGTACATGACTTCTATTGTATGTCCAGCGCCCAGTAATCTCTACATATGCATATACTCTATACATATACAAGTGTGTACATTTCATAGTTTGTCTGTTTAGGTAAGTTATTTCTTTACTGTTGTGTAGCACATTTAACACACCTCTTTAATTGCCACAGATGAACTGGGATCCCCCACCCTGCAGAGCCAGGCACACCAACTTTCCACAGGCACTCAGAGTCAGAGAAACAGTCTGTGACTTTGTTTTTGTTATTTATTGAGGGATAATAACTTGGATATGGATTAAAAATGATGGGGTGCCCAGTTGACTTCTGAACAACTTCAGAGGCAAATAGGAACAACTTCTGACAAATAGGGATGGGCCGAAAGATCCCTGTTCATTTCACACCAGAACTTTCAGACACCACAAAAGTACAGACCCGAATAACGAACCCCATTAAACTCAATGGAACCTGAACGTCAAAAATCAAAAGTGCGTATTTTGAAGGCTTATATGCAAGTAATTGGGCATACAATGGTTATAGGGGTCTGGGTCCTGCTCTGGGGGACACGTATCAATAAAAAAAAAGTTTGTGAAAAACGTCATTTATAAATGAGCAGTGATTTTTATGATTTTCAAAGTGAAAGCATAAAAATGAAAAATACCTTCCAATATAGTGCCTGGGGGGGTTCCCTTAGTCTACCTGTAAAGTGGCAGATCTGTACCATGTCTAGAATCTGCTGCAGCAATAATCTTCCTCTTCTTCAAAGCCTATGAAAGTGCCAGAATCCTCCTCCTCATTCCTCCCCTCTCTCCTCCTGTGTGTTCTGTGACATAGGAATAATGGTGTCTGGATAAAGTGGGCCTTGAGAGGAAAGGAAGTCCTCCTCTTCATCCTGCTGCTTTGCCTCCAGTGCCCTGTCCATAATGCCAAGCAGAGTCTGCTCAAACAGGAACACAACAGGGATTGTGTCACTGATGCATGCACTGTTACTTGTCACCATCCTTGTGGCTTCCTCAAATTATGGCAATACAGTGCATGCATGCTTAATGATCAGCCATTGGTTTGGGGAAAAAAGCTGAGGTGGCCTGAGCCTGTCGCTGTGCCGTACTGGCACAGGTACTTGTTGACAGCCCTCTGCTGCATGTATTGCCGCTGCAGCATCCCCAAAATTGAGTTCCACCTGGTGGGCATGTAACAAATCAGGCGGGCAGGTGGATTTCCCACTAAATTTTAGCCAACTGAGCACTGGCTGTGCAAGACCGCCTGAAATGGCTACAGACTCTTCTGGACTGCTTTAGTACATCTTGAAACCCTGGGTACATACTTAGGAAATGCTGCACCACCAAACTGAGGACATGTGCCAGGCATGGCACATGTGTCAACTTTCCCTGTCTAAGGTCGGACAGGAGGTTTGAGCCATTATCAGACACCACCATTCCTGGCTCCAGATGGCATGGTGTGAACCAACCTCTGGGCTTGTCCCTGCAGAGCTGCAAGAATCTCTGCTCCGGTGTGGTTCCTATTCCCTAAACACACCAGCTGAAGCACTGTATGGCACCTTTTAGCCTCATTCTGGGAATAGCCCTTTGAATGCTTAGGGGGTACATGTTGTTCGTAGGACACTTCTGCGGAGGAGGGCATGGAGGTGGCGGAGGTGGAGGAGGAGGGGGTAGAGCTCACACGTCTGGCATCATCACCACCAGCTGTATGGAGACATGGGGGCACAACAATCTGCAGCACCGAGCCCTGTCCTGCATCCTTTCGAGTTGCAAGCAGTGTTACCCAGTGTGCTGTGAACTAAAAATATTGTCCCTGCCCATGCTTGCTGGACTATGTGTCAGCAGTAAGCTGGATTTTACGGCTGACTGCCTTTCCCAATAATACCAGAACATTCTCTTCCACGTGATATAGAGAGATATAACGGCCTTACGTGAAAAGTAGTAGCGTCTGGGAACCTGCCATTGTGGTACAGCACATTGTGCAAATTCACAGAAGGGGGCAGAATGCACCAGGAAGTTGGAGAGCCAACATTAGCCAACTTGCATTTAGACACTGGGCATAAGGGTGGCAGGGACTGTTTTTTTTCCACTGCAGCAGATGGGGCGGAGAAATTTGCCGGCTACAGTCCACAGCTGGTGGTGTGCTGCTGGCAGATGTGCTGCTAGGACCTGGGACACCCTGTACTATACCATCATCCCTGTCAGTGGAGGCTGCTGAGAGGTAATGACTCAGTATTGCAGGGGCAGACTGAAGTGGGTAAGGAAGAAGGACAGATTTGTGCCCCTTTTGTGTGGCTTTTAGGTGCTGTTGCCAATGGACTGAGTGGTTGGAAGTTAAATGCCTTGTTAAGCATGTGGTACACAAATGGTTGGTGTTTTTGCCACATTTGATGTGCCTGAAGCACAGTTTGGAGATAGCAACAGTGCAATCTGCTGCAGATGTGCTGAAAAAGCCCCAGACAGCTGAGCTTTGGGGAGTGAGCCGGGAGATAACAGCTGCAGAATGTGATGGAATAGCGTGGCTGCTTTCTACTCTTTCTCGATGTTGGCCTCCTTGGGGTTGTGCTGCCTCACCTTCAGTTTCCTCCTTTGGTCTATCTGGCCCCCAAGTCACATCAGTGACCTCAACATCATCATCATCTCCATCTCCACCATCTTCATCATTATCACTGGAGACAACTTGGCAATACGCTGCGGCTTGGGGAACATGAATGCCAATTTGTCTACCAGTGTTCCCCCCTCTCTTTAGGCTTATGTTCCTGTCAGCCTCAACCTCAGAACCAACATCTAATTCCAGTAATGGCTGGGCATCATTAAGGAGCAAGTGGCTAACGCTGTGGCCAAATAACTCAGCTGACTCCTCAATGACTGTTGTTGGGGCTGTGGCAGGAATAGATGTGGACAAGGAGGCAGGTTTATCCACTCTGGCAACTGCAGGGGACTGTACACTTGTCTTTGCTTGCGTGACAGAGAATGAGGAGGATGAGGAAGGTTTAGTAAGCCAGTCCAGCACCTCCTCTGCATGCTGTGGCTGGACAGTATGGGCAAACTCAACAGAGGAAATGATGCCCTGCCTGAGGACTGACCACCACGTCCACCTATGCCTATGGACACATTTGTTGCTGGCCTCCTTACAGTGCCAAGGGAACGTCTGCCTCTCCTTGTTGTCTTCCCAGACATTATTGGGAGGGAGGGGGTGGTGCTTATAAGCAAATGTAAAGAAAAAGTTGAAATCTGTACGTAGATGCACTTTAATTAATGTAAAGAGGTGTTTGGTGCACTTTAATTTGAGTACTCACACTACAAAGACACACTCCATGGATACACTATAATATACTGCAATATAATGCACCAAACGTACAGTAGCGCACACAAAACTATATGGCGTTAAACTGGCAGTAACGCACACAAAGCTATATAGCATTAAACTGGCAGTAATGCCCACAGAACTATATGGCGTTAAACTGGCAGTAACGCACATAAAACTATATGGCGTTAAACTGGCAGTAATGCACACAAAACTATATGGCGTTAAACTAGCAGTAACGCACCCAGAAGTAAATAGCGTTAAACTGGCAGTAATGCAGATAGAACTATATGACGTTAAAGTGGCAGTAATGCACACAAAACTATATGGCTTTAAAGGGGCAGTAACGCACACTGAAGTAAATGGCATTAAACTAGCAGTAGGGAAGAGCCGAACACCCCCCGGTTCGCACCAGAACCTGCGAACGGACCGAAAATTTGCACGAACGTTAGAACGCCATTGATGTTCATGGGACCCGAACGTTCGAAATCAAAAGTGCTCATTTTAAAGGCTGCATGTTATTGTCCTAAAAAGGGTTTGGGGACCCGGGTCCTGCCCCAGGGGACATGTATCAATGCTAAAAAAAAGTTTTAAAAACGGCTGTTTTTTCGGGAGCAGTGATTTTAATGATGCATAAGGTAAAAAAAAAAAAAAAAGTGAAATATTTCTTTAAATATCGTACCTGGGGGGTATCTATAGTATGCCTGTAAAGTGGCGCGTGTTTCCCGTGCTTAGAACAGTCCCTGCACAAAATGACATTTTTAAAGGAATAAAAGTCATTTAAAACTGCTTGCGGCTTTAATGTAATGTCGGGTCCTGGCAATATGGATGAAAATCAGTGAGACAAACGGCATGGGTACCCCCCAGTCCATTACCAGGCCCTTTGGGTCTTGTATGGATATTAAGGGGAACCCAGCACCCAAATTAAAAAAGGAAAGGTGAGATCGCAGGCAGCTACATTATTTACACATTAGGGTAGTGCGACCTCTGCACAGTGTTCAGCTAAAGCTACCTGTAGAAGGTTGGTGGTGTTCTCATACTAATAATACTACAGGCAGGCAGTTGATTTTGCTAGCTGCACTATCAGTATATATATATATATATATATATATATATATATATATATATATCCCAGCTTAGTGAAGCTACATCTCACTGCAGACCATTAGTATGTCTGGAAGGCCAACAAGGAGAGGCAGACAGTCACAAGCCAATAAAAGAGGGCAAGCAGGCTCTGTGTCTAGAGGCAACAGTGCTGGTCGTAGACACGGTGCATCCTCACCAGCAGGTGGCCGTGGGACACGCTTGGCCCTTTTTTCGGCAGCTGGCCGTGTTGAGCCGCAACATGTGGAAGACTTGGTCCAGTGGATGACCAAGCCGTCATCATCCTCCTCATCCTCTCTCACTAGGGATAAGTTTCGAGTTTGAGTCAAACTCATGTTTGACTCGAACATTGGCTGTTCGCAAGTTCGCTGAACAGCGAACAATTTGGGGTGTTCGCGGCAAATTCGAATGCCGCGGAACACCCTTTAAAAGTCTATGGGAGAATTCAAAATTGCTAATTTTAAAGGCTTATTATCATGGTATCATCATAAAAAGTGTTTGGGGACCTGGGTCCTGCCCCAGGGGACATGGATCAATACAAAAAAAAGTTTTAAAAACGGCCGTTTTTTCGGGAGCAGTGATTTTAATAATGCTTAAAGTGAAACAATATAAGTGTAATATACCTTTAAATTTCCCTTTGAAATGTCATTTTGCTGTCAGACTGTTCGAAACACGGGAAACATGCGCCCCCTTACAGGCATACTATAGACATCCCCCAGGTATGAAATTTAAAGGGATGTTTTTGCTTTGACAGCTGTTATATAGCTGAGGGCAGGGCCACCCTGTGACATAAATGGGTGAACCTGCCCCCTCTTATGTTACGTGATGTCACATGACATCAGATGGGGCGGGGTCATGAATTACGTCACCGAGTGGCCCTACCCTCAGCTATATAACAGCTGTCAAGGCAAAAAGGCTGCAATCGACAGGAGCCTCCCATCAAGGCGGGATTTTTCCTTTTTTTTCTCAGGTCAGCGGCACTGTGATCAAACATGAATGGACATTGCAGGACTTTTTTTTTTTAAATAAAGGAGATGTCCCAAACTGTCTACTGTCATTTTTACTTTTTTGACACTTTTTTGGTGAATGTGTAGGGGTACAATGTATATGATACACATTCACATGGGGGCGGGATCTGGTGGTCCCCTTGTTAAAGGGGGCTTCCAGATCCTGATAAGCCCCCCACCTGCAGACCCCCACAACCCATGGGCAAGGGTTGTGGGGAAGAGGCCCTTGTCCCCAAAACACCCTTCCCACGTTGAGGGCATGTGGCCTGGTGCGGCTCTCGCCCTCCAGGTTGTGTGCTCAGATATGGGTCTGGTATGGATTTTTGGGGGACCCCCACACCATTTTTTTATTTTGACGCAGGGTTCCCCTTAATATCCATACCAGACCTGAAGGGCCTGGTATGGATTTTGGGGGGATCCCCACGCCATTTTTTTTTACATTTTGGTGTGGGGTTTACCTTAATATTCATACCAGACCCAAAGGGCCTGGTAATGGACTGGGGGGAAACCCATACCATTTTTTAAAATTATTTTTAATGTATATTGCCTGATCCCGACAATACATTACAGCCGTGAGCAGTTTTAAATGACATGTTTTTCCTTTTAGAAATGTCATTTTGCTGCAGTACTGTTCTACACATGGGAAAGATGCGCTACTTTACAGGCAGACTAAGGACACCCCCCAGGCACAATATTTAACTACTTCAGCCCTGGAAGGATTTACCCCCTTCCTGACCAGAGCGCTTTTTGCGATACAACACTGCGTTGCTTTAACTGACAATTGCGTGGTCGTGCAACGTTGCACCCAAACATAATTGACGTCCTTTTTCTCCCACAACAGCTTTCTTTTGGTGGTACTTGATCACCTCTGCCATTTTTATTTTTTGCGCTATAAACAAAAAAGTGTCAATTTTTAACAAAAAGCTATATTTTTTACTTTTTGCTATAATAAATATCCCCAAAAATATATATAAAAAAACAAATCTCTTTCTCAGTTTAGGCTGATATGTATTCTTCTACATGTTTTTAGTAAACAAAATTGTAATAATCGTATATTGATTGGTTTGCGCAAAAGTTATAGCGTCTACAAAATAGGAGATAGATTTATGGCATTTTTATTATAAATTTTTTTTTTAATAGTAATGGTGGTGATCTGCAATTTTTATTGTGACTGCGACATTATGGTGGACACTGACACTTTTGATACTATTTTGGGACCATTATCATTTATACTTCGATCAGTGCTATAAAAATGCACTTATTACTGTGTAAATTGCACTAGCAGGGAAGGTGTTAAACACTAGCAGGCAATCAAGGGGTTAAGTGTGTCCTAGGGAGTACACGCACTGTACGGTGAACTTTAGGGGGATTGTCTCATTAGAACATGACAGAGATCACTGCTCCCGATGACAGGGAGCAGTAGATCTTTGTCATGTTGCTAGGCAGAACAGGGAAATGCCTTGTTTACATAGGCATCTCCCCGTTCTGCTGCTCCGTGACACGATCGCGGGCCCCTGGCAGACATTAAGTCTGCAGGACCCGCGGGCATAGTCACGGAGTACACGGCGGCATACCCGCGCCCACTATGCTGCGATTTAAAGGGGACGTACCTGTACAATCAATATGCCCAGCCGTACCATTATGCCGACGTACATCGTTGTGCGCTTGACGGCAAGGGGTTAAAGGAATATTTCATTTTTATTATTTTCCTTTAAGCATTATTAAAATCACTGCCCCTGAAAAAATGGTTGTCTTTAAAACTTTTTTTGCATTGATACATGTCCCCTGGAACAGGATCCAGGTCCCCAAACACTTTTTATGTCAATAACTTCCATATAAGCTTTTAAAGCACTTTTGAATTTTCATGTTCGTTTCCCATAGACTTTAACGATGTTCAAGTGTTTGCACACATTTTTTGCCTGTTCGCAAATTGTATATACTGTATTAAGCAGGCCTTATTTATGTTGTGCATTTCCCTTGTTTTAAAAAAGAGGTAGTTCCAAGGAAAGTGATAAGGTGTCCTATAGGGATTCACTGAAAGAGCTTGGGAGTAAATTGTAGAACCTATTTCATCATTCCCAGTGCTAAAATGTGACCTGCTAGTGTAAGTGAGTTTACATTTACCTAAGCATAATGTAAATGATCTATAACATGTTTGTAAAGCATAGAATGTGACATTTACCAAACATTTACATGTTGATTTACTAAAACTGGCGAGTGTAAAATCTTGTGCAGCTCTACATAGAAACCAATCAGCTTTGGGGGTTTTTGTCAAAGCTTAAAGTGGAGCTCCATCCAAACATACCCCACTTCTCTGCCTTGATATGTCATTTTGGAGCAGGGGGAGAATGATGTACCTAGTTTTGACAAGTACCTGCTCCCACTTCTGCTGAGATTGCCTAAGTAATCCAAGCGCAAGTTCTCTTTCTCCCTTCCCTCTTTGCATTCTTTTGGGACATGTCACAGGTCTCAGAAGACTGCATGACCATTCACAAAGTGCAGCTTGGCTTGCATATATGCAGTGGGCAGACGGCTGTGAAGCTGAAAGCCGCACAGCTGGCTACCCACAGTTAGGATGACAGTGCCAGAAACCCGGAAGCTAGTGAAGAACTATTCCGGGTGAGGACAGCGCTGGATCCTTGTACAGATAAGTATTCATTTATTAAAAGGCAGCTGCTATAGTATTATATATTTTTTTTACAGACTGAACCTCCGCTTTAACCACTTAGAGACCCCCCTTGCATTGTACTATGGGTGAATGGCCCTGTAAGCAAAGTGACGTATCCCTCTGTCACTGCCCACTTCCTGGGTTTAGGGCACGTGCATGTATGCTTCTTGGCCAACTTCCACTGTCAGCAAGTCCTGACCAATGATTCTCCCTGGGACGTGCTGATCAGCTGTGTACATTTACAGCCAAGAGCTCTGTGTTGACATTCACACACAGGGAACGATCTCTGTGTTTCTCATCCCTGAAAGATTAACTAGTAGAAGCACCACACTTTGCACATTGCACAGTTAGGCACATATTTAACCCATTGATCGCCCTAGATGTCAACCCTTTCCCGGCAATGTAATTAGTACAGTGACAGTGCATATTATTAGCACTGATCACTGTATTAGTGTCACTGGTGTAATCAGTGGCAATAAGCCAGTAAGCTCTATTTGTGTACAAAAAATGATATACATTTTGTTTGGGTACAGCCTTGCGAGACCGTGCAAATACCAGTTAAAGTAGCACAGGGCTGAATAGCAAAAAATTGTCTGGTCACGAAAAGGGTAAAATTTGTGTTGTAAAAGTCATATCCACTGCTTTATAAATATGCAAGTTATAAAAAGGCATCTGTTTGTTTTGTATATTTACAATGTTTTAAAGTTTACTTTGAGATGGAAAAGACCAAGACATGTATCTAAGTGAATGCCTTACCAAAGAGTAACCCATTGTCTATGGCATTTACACATTTTTACATAAGAGTATGTGAATTTCTTGCCTTACATGTATTTCATTGGGCCAGTCCCCAATGTCTTCTAATCTTTACTTTGTTCTCAGCTGAATTTGCTTGCTTAGGAAAGTTGAGCACTTCTAGATGATGCTCATTTATGAATCTATCATTTTGGTGGTTTACATAATGAGATATGTCTTACATGTTTCATTTACAAAATGAATATCAATACTTAGTATTCTAGTGTATGCAATGTTCATCACATCAGACATCAAATATATATTTTATTTGTCAGCTTTTGTTTGATTATAAAATGGAAATAGTACCTCAGCTG
Organism: Lithobates clamitans; assembly: GCA_037952925.1. Classification (NCBI taxonomy): domain Eukaryota; kingdom Metazoa; phylum Chordata; class Amphibia; order Anura; family Ranidae; genus Lithobates; species Lithobates clamitans. Next base: position 6,087,367 of record JBBGZY010000079.1, read on the forward strand.
AGGTTATTTACTGCTGGAATGTGCACAATGTTCTCATTATTTATTCTATGGTGAAGGGTCTAGCATACTTATTATTTGACTGATATATTTATCAGGAAAATTACAACACTTGAAAATAGACTTATGTTGCTGATTTTAAGAGACAGTTACATATCTACACACATATATTCAGTGCATTAATTTGAATTTGCTTTAGTTTTATCCTGATGAACTTCTATATATTCATTACAAATGAGCAAAACTTTAAAGAAAATATGGTTTGTCATGTTTTAGTAATTTGATAAAGTCATTTGAGCTTATACAGAATTAATTAATTATTTTACTTATCTTTGATTCTTAGAGGCCATATTCATTAAAAAGTGAAACTTCAACTACAGTGCCTTGAAAAAGTATTCATACCCCTTGACATTTTGCACATTTTTCATGTTACAACCAAAACCGTAAATGTATTTTATTGCAATTTTGTGTGAGATAGACAAACACAAAGTGGCACATAATTGTGAAGTGGAAGGAAAATGATAAATGATTGTCATTTTTTTTTACAAATAAATATGTGTAAAGTGTAATGTGCATTTGTATTCAGCCCCCCTGAGTCAATACTTTGTAGAACCACCTTTCACTGCAATTACATCTGCAAGTCATTTTGGGGATGTCTCTACCAGCTTTGCACATCTAGAGAATGATTTTTTCCCATTCTTCTTTGCAACATAGCTCAAGTTCTGTAAGATTGGATGGAAAGTGTCTGTGAAAAGCAGTTTTCAAGTCTTTCCACAGATTCCCAATTGAATTTTGGTCTGGACTGGGCCATTCTCATACATAGTTACACAGTAGGTGAGGTTAAATAAAAGACACAAGTCCATCAAGTCCAACCTATGTGTGTGATTTTATGTCAGTATTACATTGTATATCCCTGTATGTTGTGGTCATTCAGGTGCTTATCTAATAGTTTTTTTAAACTATCGATGTTCCCCGCTGATACCACCGTCTGTGGAAGGGAATTCCACATCCATGCCGCTCTTACAGTAAAGAACCCTCTACGTAGTTTAAGGTTAAACCTCTTTACTTCTAATTTTAATGAGTGGCTGCGTGTCTTGTTAAACTCCCTTCAGCAAAAAAGTTTTATCCCTATTGTGGGGTCACCAGTACAGTATTTGTAAATTGAAATCATATCCCCTCTCAAGCGTCTCTTCTCCAGAGAGAATAAGTTCAGAGCTCGCAACCTTTCCTCATAACTATGGATGAGCTTCGTGTTCGAGTCGAACATCGTCTGTTCGCCCGTTTGCCGAATTGCGAACGATATGGGCCGTTCGTGCCAAATTCGTGTGGCGCGTCACAGCCCATAATTCACGGCGGCATCGCAGTGCATTGCTGGCTGATGATTGGCCAAGCATGCACTATGACCCGCATGCTTGGCCAATCACAGCGCCGTCTGAACAGAGAGCCATAATTGGCTAAAGCCAAGGAGGCTTTGGCCAATTATGGCTCAGGGGATTTAGTACACGCCCCAGACTATATAAGGCCGCCTGCACGGCCGCCCTGTGTAGTGTGTGTTCCAGCGTTCATAGATAGAGAGAGAGAGACAGACAGTTTCATTTGATTTGAGTTAGATAGATTAGGCAGAACAGTCAGTCAGTTAGCTGCACTTACAGTGTATTGTGTATATATATATGCATCCCAGGTGTTGCATATATATATATACACTGTATTCAGTTTAGCTAGATCCGTTCCTGTTATCTTCTTACTGACAGGCAGGCTTGTCTTGTTACAGTATTTACAGCTACCTGAAGAAAATTGCTGGTGTTCTTTTGATCCTATTAGTACCACAGTCAGGCAGCTAGACTATTTACAGTTAGTGCAGTGCGTCCTGCTCACAGTGTTCAGCTAAAACTACAAGTTAGTGGGGTGCGTCCTGCTCACAGTGTTCAGCTAAACCTACAAATTAGTTGGGTCCGTCCTGCTCACAGTGTTCAGCTAAACCTACAAGTTAGTGCGGTGCGTCCACCTCACAGTGTTCAGCTAAACCTAGAAGTTAGTGTGGTGCGTCCTGCTCACAGTGTTCAGCTAAAACTACAAGTTAGTGTGGTGCATCCACCTCACAGTGTTCAGCTAAGCCTACAAGTTAGTGCAGTGCGGTGCGTCCTGCTCACAGTGTTCAGCTAAAACTACAAGTTAGTGTGGTGCGTCCTCCTCACAGTGTCCAGCTAAACCTACAAGTTATTTTTTTGCGAGCTCTGCACAGTGTTCAGCTAAAGCTACCTGTAGAAGGTTGGGGGTGTTTTCCTGATCCTATCACTACCGCAGGCAGCTAAAAAAGCTACAAGTTAGTTTTTTGCGAGCTCTGCACAGCTAAAGCTACCTGTAGAAGGTTGGTGGTGTTCTCATACTACAGGCAGACAGTTGATTTTGCTAGCTGCAGTATCAGTACATATATATATATATATATATATATATATATATATATATATATATATATATATATACATATATACATATACAGTCAGGTCCAGAAATATTGGGACATCAACACAATTCAATTTTTTTGGGCTCTATACACCACCACAATGGATTTGAAGTGAAACGAACAAGTTGTGCTTTAACTGCAGACTTTCAGCTTGAATTTGAGGGTATTTACATCCAAATCAGGTGAACGGTGTAGGAATTACAACAGTTTGTATATATGCCTCCCACTTTTTAAGGAACCAAAAATAATGGGACATATTAACAATCTTCCATCAAACTTTCACTTTTTAATACTTGGTTGCAAATCCTTTGCAGTCATTTACAGCCTGAAGTCTGGAACATGAAGACATCACCAGACGCTGTGTTTCATCCCTGGTGTTGCTCTGCCAGGCCTCTACTGCAACTGTCTTCAGTTCCTGCTTGTTCTTGGGGCATTTTCCCTTCAGTTTTGTCTTCAGCAAGTGAAATGCATGCTCAATCGAATTCAGGTCAGGTGATTGATTTGGCCATTGCATAACATTCCACTTCTTTCCCTTAGAAAACTCTTTGGTTGCTTTCGCAGTATGCTTCGGGTCATTGTCCATCTGCACTATGAAGCACCGTCCAATGAGTTCTGAAGCATTTTGCTGAATATGAGCAGATAATATTGCCCGAAACACTTCAGAATTCATCCTGCTGCTTTTATCAGCAGTCACATCATCAATAAATACAAGAGAACCCATTCCATTGGCAGAAATACATGCCCACGCCATGACACTACCACCACCATGCTTCACTGATGAGGTGGTATGCTTTGGATCAGGAGCAGTTCCTTTCCTTCTCCATACTCTTCTCTTCCCATCACTCTGGTACAAGTTGATCTTGGTCTCATCTGTCCATAGGATGTTGTTCCAGAACTGTGAAGGCTTTTTTAGATGTTGTTTGGCAAACTCTAAACTGGTCTTACTGTTTTTGAGGCTCACCAATGGTTTACATCTTGTGGTGAACCCTCTGTATTTACTCTGATGAAGTCTTCTCTTGATTGTTGACTTTGACACACATACACCTACCTCCTGGAGAGTGTTCTTGATCTGGCCAACTGTTGTGAAGGGTGTTTTCTTCACCAGGGAAAGAATTCTTCGTTCATCCACCACAGTTGTTTTCCGCGGTCTTCCGAGTCTTTTGGTGTTGCTGAGCTCACCGGTGCATTCTTTCTTTTTAAGGATGTTCCAAACAGTAGATTTGGCCACACCTAATGTTTTTGCTATCTCTCTGATGGGTTTGTTTTTGTTTTTTCAGGCTAATGATGGCTTGCTTCACTGATAGTGACAGCTCTTTGGATCTCATATTGAGAGTTGACAGCAACAGATTCCAAATGCAAATAGCACACTTGAAATGAACTCTGGACCTTTTATCTGCTCCTTGTAAATGGGATAATGAGGGAATAACACACACCTGGCCTTGGAACAGCTGAGCAGCCAATTGTCCCATTACTTTTGGTCCCTTAAAAAGTGGGAGGCACATATACAAACTGTTGTCATTCCTACACTGTTCACCTGATTTGGATGTAAATACCTTCAAATTAAAGCTGAAATTCTGCAGTTAAAGCATGTCTTGTTTGTTTAATTTCAAATCCATTGTGGTGGTGTATAGAGCCAAAAAGGTTAGAATTGTGTCGATGTCCCAATATTTATGGACCTGACTGTATATATATATATATATATATATAATATATATATTAGCATGTCTGGAAAGCCAAGAAGGAGGAGAGGCAGACAGTCACAAGCCAATAAGAGAGGGCAAGCAGGCTCTGTGTCTAGTGCTGGTCGTGGAGACAGTGCATCCTCATCAGCATGTGGCCGTGGGACACGCTTGGCCTTTTTTTTGGCAGCTGGCCGTGTTGAGCCGCAACATGCGGAAGACTTGGTCGAGTGGATGACCAAGCCGTCCTCATCCTCCTCATCCTCTCTCACCCATGCCCAGGGTACTTTGTCTGGCAAAGCAGCGGCCTCTTCCCTTGGCTCAATGTCATCAGTGACTCCTTCCCTAGCCCCACCATGTCCTCCTGAGGAGTCCCTCGAACTGTTTGACCACAGTGTTGGGTACATGCTCCATGAGGATGCCCAGCATTTGGAAGGCTCTGATGATGATACTGAGCTCGATGAAGGCAGTAAAGTGAGCACGGACAGAGGGGGTGCCCAAGAAGGACAGCAATCTGGCAGTCATGCTCCCCCTGCTGCAGCATACTGCCAGGTTTGCTCCAGTGATGAGGAGGGAGGGGATGATGAGGTCACTGACTCAACGTGGGTGCCTGATAGGAGAGAGGAGGAGGAGGAGGAGGCGGCACATCACCAGCGAGGCAGGATGCCCTCCAGGGGCCAGCCTAAGGGCAGCACATTGACTGCATCACACCCCAAAGCTCCACATGTGCAGGGCGCTGCAGTCTCTGCGCGTTATTCAAAAAGTTCTTTGGTGTGGGCCTTTTTTTAGACGAGTGCATCAGATCGCACCGCTGCTATTTGCAACATATGTCTCAAGCGTATCTCGCGTGGCCAAAACATCTCCCGCTTGGGTACTACATGCTTGACCAGACATATGTTGACCTGCCATGCAGTTCGTTGGCAAGCGTATCTAAAAGACCCACACCAAAGAACAAAGAGGACCTCTCCTTGCTCCTCATCAGCTGAGATCTCCAACCCCACTATACCTTCAGTCCTCTCTGAGACCTGTACTGAGAGGAATGAAGGTGTAGAATTAGGTGTGTCACAGCCAAGTACTTGTGGGCAATCTGCTTTTGGTAAACCGACGTCAGATTGTACCAGGCAAATTTCCCTGCCCCAGCTGCTGCACCGCCGAAAGAAGTTTGCTCCCAGCCATCCACATGCCCAGCGGTTGAATGCTAGCTTGGCAAAATTGCTAGCACTTCAACTGCTGCCTTTTCAGTTGGTAGACTCTGCCCCTTTCCGTGAGTTTGTGGAATGTGCGGTTCCTCAGTGGCAGGTTCCCAAATGCCACTTTTTCTCATGGAAGGTGATTCCGGCTCTCTACCGGCATGTGGAAGGCAATGTCTTCACTCGCTGGACAGGACGGTCAGTGGTAAGGTGCATATTACCACTGACTCATGGTCCAGCAGGCATGGACAGGGATGTTATCTAAGTTTCACGGCACATTGGATGACTCTGCTGGCAGCTGGGAAGGATGCAGGACAAGGTGCAGTAGTGTTGGAGGTTGTTCCGCCACCATGCCTCCAAAATTCCACTACTGGTGATTCTGACACACCTCTCTCCTCCACCCCTCCTCTTCTTCTTCCTCCATGGCCTCTTCCTGTACTTTGTACTCGGAACCAGCGGTGCTCCATAGGCGTTCAAGGGGCTATGCAAGTACACAGGCCAAAAGATGCCATGCGGTGCTTGAGCTGGTGTGCTTGGGGGACAGGAGCCACACTGGGGTAGAGGTTCTGTCAGCTCTGCAGGGGCAGGTTCAGAGATGGTTGATGCCACACAAACTTAAGGCAGGAATGGTGGTTTGCGACAATGGCACCAACCTCCTCTCCACCCTCCGACAGGGACAAATGACCCATGTGCCCTGTTTGGCTCCTGTGTGGTCCTTAACTTGGTGGTGCGCCAGTTCTTGGGCAGGTACCCGGGCTTACAGGATGTCCTGAGGCAGGCCAGGAAAGTCTGTGTGCATTTCCACCGGTCATATAATGCAGTGCTCGGCTGGCAGACCTCCAAAAGGAATTTAACCTACCCAATAACCGCCTAATCTGTGACATGCCCACCAGGTGGAACTCAACGTTGGCCATGCTGAAGCAGCTGCACACACAGCAGTGGGCCATCAATGAGTACCTGTGTGACTATGGCACCAGGACAGGGTCAGGGAAGCTTGTTTTTTTTCCCCACGCCAGTGGGCCAGGATCAGGGATGCATGCACTGTCCTGTCACCATTTGAAGAGGCCATGAGGATGGTGAGCAGTAACAGTGCATGCATCAGTGACACTGTCCCCCATGTCCACCTGTTGGAGCACACGCTGCGTGGAGGAATGGATAGGGCACTTGAGGCAGAACAAAGGCAGGAAGAGGAGGACTTCCTTAGCTTTCAAGGCCCCGTTTATCCAGACAGTGTTCCTGCGTGCCCGCCGATCACACAGGGAGAGGAGGAGGAGGAAGATTGTGTCAGCATGGAGGTCTGTAAGGGATCATTTACAGTCCCAAGAAACACATGGACTTGTACGTGGCTGGGAGGAGGTGGCTGCGGATCATGTCATCCTTAGTGACCCAGAGGACTCTGGACCAAATGCCTCAGCAAACCTACGCTGCATGGCCTCCCTGATCCTGCAAAGCCTGCGGAAGGATCCTTGTATACGTGGTGTCAAGGAGAGGGATCAATACTGGCTGGCAACCCTCCTTGATCCACGTTACAAGGGTAATGTTGCGGACCTTATCTTGCCATCGTAGAGGGAGGAGAGGATGAAACATCTTCGGGAGGCCTTGCAAAAAGGTCTGTGCAACGCGTTCCCAGAGACTGGGAGGTTACTAACTCCTGTTCCTGGACAACGTGTTGCTGAGGCTTCGGTCAGTCAAAGAAGGAGCGGTGGAGAAGGTGGCCGTCTGACCAATGCGTTCAGACAATTTTTTAGTCCGCAGCCCCAAGGTATGATCGGTTCCAGCAACCATCGCCAGCGTCTGTTTTACATGGTGCAGGAATACCTAGGGGCAAGATCTAACTTAGACACCTTTCTTACCGAAACTCCTCTGGGTTACTGGGTCTTGAGGATGGATCACTGGCCAGAGCTTGCACAGTATGCAATTGAGCTACTGGCCTGTCCTACATCCAGCGTTCTATTGGAACGCACATTCAGTGCTGCTGGAGGCTTTGTAACCGAACACAGGGTGCGTCTGTCCACCGACTTGGTCGATCGACTGACCTTCATAAAAATGAATCAGTCTTGGATCACCACCAGCTACCAAGCACCTGATGCTGATGTAATGATGAATATTTTTTTTGAAATGTCAGATCCCTTCAAATGCTGCCTATGCTGATGCTGAGTGACTATCCTGTTATGTTGAGTAATTATCCTCTTCCTCCACAATGATCGTGCTGATAGCTTGTAAGAACATTTTTGGTTCTGGGCACCGCCACCAGTGCCTAAAGCCCAATTTTTCAGCCCCTGTTTAACAGGGGCATGTAATTACAATGTTTGATACAATTCTTTGCAGCAGGGCTAGTTCCTGCGCTCCAACTAGAGTATCTGTGAGGGGTTGCACTGTTGTGGCACCAGCACCAGTGCTTAAGGCCCAATTTTTCAGCCCCCGTTTAACAAGGGCATGTAATTACAATTTTTTAAGCAATTCTTTGCAGCAGGGCTAGTTCCTGCGCTCCAACTAGAGTATCTGTGAGGGGTTGCAGTGTTGTGGCACCAGCACCAGTGCCTAAGGCCCAATTTTTCAGCCCCTGTTCAACAGGGACATGTAATTAGAATTCTTGATCTAATATTTCACAGCAGGGCCCGTTTCTGCGCCCACCAAGAGTAACTGTGAGGACTTACAGTGTTGTGGCACCAGCACCACCACGACCATCACCAAAGGCCCAATTTTTCTGGCCCTGTTGAACAGGGGCATGTAATTACAATTCTTGATATAATATTTCACAGCAGGGCTAGTTCCAGCGCCCACCAAGAGTAACTGTGAGGACTTACAGTGTTGTGGCACCAGCACAACCACCACCATCACCAAAGGCCCAATTTTTCTGCCCCTGGTCAACAGGGGCATGTAATTACAATTCTTGATCTAATATTTCATAGCAGTGCCCTGTGAGGGCTTACAGTGTTGTGGCAACACCAACACCTAAGGCCCAAATTTCTGCTGAGTATATAGGGAAGGCCCCTACTTTCAAACATCCAACTTACAAACGGCTCCTACTTGCAAACGGAAGGAGACAACAGGAAGTGAGATGAAATCTACCCCTAGGAAGGGAAATTCTCTCCTGTAAGAGTTAATATGGGAAAAACGTTTCTCCTTTCCACTGATGCTTTATCACCAATCCTTGTTTTTTCTAAAAACCCCAAATTTTCAAAAAACTTTTGTCATTGGGACAAAAAGTTAGGTGAAATCTTCTGAAGAGAAGCAAAGACAGCAAAACAAATGTCACAGGGGTGATAACCCTTCCCTATGTTTTTCAAAAAGCTTAAAATAGATTTTTTGGCTGGAGCTAAACACGTTAAAAATGTACCAGTTCAAAATTACAAACAGATTTTACTTAACAACAAACCTACAGTCCCTGTCTTGTTTGTACCGCCTGTATATTGCTGTTCAGAGTATATAGGGCCTGGTGGTCCCACACCTTTCCTTTTTTTAATTTGGGTGCGGGGTTCCCCTTAATATCCATACAAGACCCAAAGGGCCTGGTAATGGACTGGGGGATACCCATGCTGTTTGTCTCACTGATTTTCATCCATATTGCCAGGACCCGACATTACATTAAAGCCGCAAGCAGTTTTAAATGACTTTTATTCCTTTAAAAATGTCATTTTGTGCAGGGACTGTTCTAAGCACGGGAAACACACGCCACTTTACAGGCATACTATAGACACCCCCCAGGTACGATATTTAAAGGAATATTTCACTTTTTTTTTTTTTTTTTTTTTACTTTAAGCCTCATTAAAATCACTGTTTCTGAAAAAACGGCTGTTTTTAAATCTTTTTTTTGCATTGATATATGTCCCCTGGGGCAGGACCCGGGTCCCCAAACCCTTTTTAGGACAATACCATGCACATTAGCCTTTAAAATTAGCACTTTTGATTTTGAACGTTCGAGTCCCATAGACGTCAATGGGGTTCTAACGTTCGTGTGAATTTTCGGTCCGTTCGTAGGTTCTGGTGCTAACCGAACCGGGGGGTGCTCGGCTCATCCCTACTGGTGACACTGCAACAGGTGTAGCGGCAAGGACACTGCCTTACACTAGTCTTGCAACACTGGAACTGGTGTGGCAGCAATCAGGAACACTGTTTATTCTTTACACTGGCTGGTGACACTGGATTTTGGTTCAATAGAGGTCAAGAACACTGCTGCTGGCTTTCATTGGTCAGGGGACACTGCCATTGGTGTGGTGGCAATCAGGAAAACTGTTGCCAACTTACACTGGTCTGGTGAAACTGGGAGTGGTGTGGCAGTGATCAAGAACACTGTTGCTCATTTACATTTTTCTGGCGACGCTGGGATGGTGTGGTGGTGGTCAGGGACACTGTTGCTGGCTGCACTGGTCTGGTAACTCTGTACTGGTGTGGCAGTGATCAGGAACACTGTGGATTCGATTGTCATTCTAATACACATATTAGAACCTAGGGATGAGCAGAACACCCCCCCTGTTTGGTTTGCACCAGAACATGCGAACAGGCAAAAAATTTGTTTGAACACGCAAACAACGTTAAAGTCTATGGGACTCGAACATGAATAATCAAAAGTGCTAATTTTAAAGGCTTATATGCAAGTTATTGTCATAAAAAGTGTTTGGGGACCTGGGTCCTGCCCCAGGGGACATGTATCAATGGAAAAAAAAGTTTTAAAAACAGACGTTTTTTCGGGAGCAGTAATTTTAATAATGCTTACAGTGAAACAATAAAAGTGTAATAAATGGCGTGGGGTCCCCCCAAAAATACATACCAGACCCTTATCCGAGCATGCAACCTGGCAGGCTGCAGGAAAAGAGGGGGGCACGAGAGAGTGCCCCCCCACCTGAACTATACCAGGCCACATTCCCTCAACATTGGGAGGGTGCTTTTGAGGTAGCCCCCAAAGCACCTTGTCCCCAAGTTGATGAGGACAAGGGCCTCATCCCCACAACCCTTGGCCGGTGGTTGTGGGGGTCTGCGGGCGGGGGGCTTACCGGAATCTGGAAGCCCCCTTTAACAAGGGGATCCCCAGATCCCACCCCCCCTGTGTGAAATGGTAATGGGGTACAAAAGTACCCCTACCATTTCACAAAAAAGTGTCAAAAATGTTAAAAATGACAAGAGACAGTTTTTGACAATTCCCTTATTTAAAGTTTTCTTCTTTCCATCTTCTTTGGGTCTTCTTCCTTCAGTTTCTTCCTCCATCTTCTTCTTCCTCTGGTTCTTCCTCCGATCCTCTGCTTCTTGCTCAAGCATCTTCCTCCGCGGTGTCTTCTTCCCCGCTTCGTTCTTGCTGCGCATCCATGGGTGGCTCCTGCTGTGTGACGCTTCTCTTCTTCTGACACCTCTTATATAAAGGAGGGTGGGGCCACCCGTTGACCCCACTCCCCTCTTACGCACAGGGATTTGACGGGGACTTCCCTACGGCTTTCCCCGTGACATCAGAGGGAGCGGGGTCACCCAGTTACGTAACCGGTTGGGGGTTGTTTAGCTCATTGGTAGTGCAAAACAGTGAGTTTACTCCACAGAAGTACATTTCAAGACTTTTTCTGCCCACTTTTATTTAAAAGAAAGCAAAAAGTTCACAAATGAAAGTTTTTGCACGCAGGGGGTTCTCATCATCAATACGACAAAACATAGAATTCAGCCTCATGGCTATGTTCACAGCTTTCCTGCTCAGGCCTCATGCCTTGGTTCTCCAGACCATCAAACACACTTCCCAGTGCTCATTCACTAAAGGCTGTACCTTTGTCAGCTTTGCTTCTTATCCTGCTGCTCCCAGCTGCTACATCTCTCACAGACGTATGTCTTTGTCTGTCCTGACCTGGACAGTATGGTGCAGACATGCACTTCTCTCTCTGCTCCCTTCACACACTGACCCCCTCGGGATGGTGGGGGCACTGACCTCTAACTTTGTCCCTACCATGAAGCCAGCACACACCTGTGTCATTAGTGTGCTTGTTTCTTGGAAAACCTGGCCCAGCCATATCAAACAGTGGGACGGCCTTGCCCTGCCACAATACAAACTGGCCTAAATTTATAAAAAATATATTTTTTTAATTAGGTACGTTTTATAGTAGAATGTAAAAAAAATGTTTTGTTTTTTTTTAAATTGTTGGTCTTTTTTTGTTCATATAATAAAAAATAAAAAAAATGTGGTGTTCAAATAAAAAAGAAAAAAGTATATAAATGTAATTTGCTTACAAATGCCCTGGTCATGAAGGAGGTAAAATCTTGTTCAAGTGGTTACATCTGGAGCTCAATGGTTAAATGGGGCTGGGGCTCAAGTGGTTAAATATTATGCTGGATTTACAGTAGAGAGTGATTGTGTCATGTACAGTAGATTCACTACAGTGAATAGATAATTTATGCTGGATATATGGAACTAGTACACAGGACAAGTGCTATGCAATATTTTTTTCATTCCTGCTAAAGCATGTGCTACATCAAAAGTGATAGTTACAAAAAAAATGTATATAGTTTAAATTGTCAACAATTTTGCAGGATTATTTTTTTAAAAGGCAAACAGACCCCTCCAAAAGCCCCCTATACATTTAATTTTAGTGCACACAAACACAATTTAATCCCTAACATCAGTACTGTCATCTAGTAATGTAGATCCAGAATCAATTATAATGACCCACTGGGACAACCTCCATCAACGTTCATTTCCCATCACTAATACCATCAAAAATAACAGTCCCTAGTTGACTGCTGAATGTAAACAATGACATTGACCAGCATCCCAGGCCTGTTGGTACAATTTATGTAGCCAGTGGGACTTTTATTTGGTATGGTAGTAGCAACAGGGCAACGAAACACCTTCTTGTCTGAGGGTTATTAGGCACTTCTCATCATGATTGACACTGGATCTTCTTCACAGAACTGTGGTCAGGCTGGGTTTGGGTTGAACTCAACCTAAACCTGAAGCTTAATCCTACCAAACACTTGGATGTTTAATGTGCACAGTAAGCTATAACTACATATCTGTACAATCAGTTATCGGGGATCAGCTATCAGGGAATGCAAATGATATGCACATGTACTGTATACTGTGTCTGCACTTACTCACAGGCCTGCAATGCATGTCTACTGTTATGAATGACCCCTATGCAAACAACATTAATTTAGCATACTTTAAAGTAATAAATAAAATAATCCGCTAAAGCATATTACAAATCTGACAAAAATCACAGAGGCCTCATAGTGTACATTTGCAAAATTGGTTTACTGTGAAAAAACATACCCAGCTTCTTGGCAGTGACAGTAAAAAATCCATTATCACACAGATGAATTTATTCTACACCTCATAAGATTAAACCTATTTAAAGAAAAGTTCAATTACATGTTCCATATGGGATATATGGAAGCCAGGCTACCAATTGAATCACAAGTACAGACATTTTTCACAATATGGGAAAATTTAGCAAGAAGCCAAATCACAGTGCTGCACATTTTTAAAGCGTGACCTGTTTAAAAAGAAAAAAGAAAAAAAAACAGTATTCCAAAGCAAGCAATCATCAGTCCATTTTTTAATTGCTTTGAGCTGAAAAGAGCGTTTTGGTTGACTACTGAAGGTAGCTGTGTTTTTTTAGATTTTTTTTATATTTTTACAAAAGAATACAATAAGGACATCACAAAAACCTTGGCTTACAAAGGAACACGTATCAGGTAGAGCATTGCAGGAGATCTGAGCACAGGTAATCTACATGTGCAAATATAAAGTTAGAACCATAAAGGAAAACAAACTGGTCTCCAGCACAAACTTCAAGATATAGTAATATTTACAGAAACATTAAAGATACCTTACAAGAGTCAATAAAAAGCAATTACTAGGGCACTTAAACTACAGTATATCAAAATAGACTAAGAGGACCTAAGGAAAAGTAGTTCAGAAGCTAATACATTGAGACTTATCAAGGAACATTTGATTTGCCCAATGTTCCCTGTAATTTCCTGGTATGAAGCCAGGTCATACTGTATGTTAAAAGCATAACAAGATCTCTCTCACTTGGTCGCTTGAAAGTTCTTGAGTACAAAAGTTAGATCATTTGCCAAAAATATCTTCATCTGTATAAGCTTATGATGCCCTGAATCTAACTTTTCCAAGAGTGTTAATCCTTATTACAGGAGGTACAATTTTAGGTCTGACAAATTAGGAGGTTCAGGAAAAAACTATTTGGACAACACTAATTTTTTAGTGGCTAAAAAAACAAAACAGATAAAACCTTGAGGTTTTGGTACACTCACCAAGTTTGGGTTATGGAATAAACCAATCAGGGGTGAAAAGCTATCCCAGTACCTGTTATTTTATGCATCAAAAATACAAAAGGCTTCTATGTGAGGGTAGGATCAAAAAAGGTGAGTAAGATAGGGAAGTTGAAACTTGCGTTTTGGGCAAGAAAATAACAAGTAGTAGGGTAGGCTTTTACATGGGATATTGTATGCCCTATGAATAATCTTTAACTGAATTTCCCTCCATAATTCCCCAGCTGTCATTTTCTGCAGGTGCCTACAGCCAGTAATAGTTCTTTCTAGAGCCTATGTTATAGATTGTTGGATCAAAAGGACCATTTTTGATGGCCAATAGGAGGGTCATAGGCTTGTTTATATTTGGCTCTCCAAAATGTTTGTATAACAAACAAAAAAGATTGTCTTTTAGTAAGTTTGCCAGAGTATATGGTTAAGCTAATATAAATGTATAGTTTGAGGCCACATGAGTCTTTAGGAAATGTTTTGTTTGCTCGTATTTCTGAAGATGTTTGTGGGGTAGGTCATATTACTGTTGCAAATCTTGTAAAGAGTATAGGACACCTTGTGGCAACAACCTCTGAATAGTGTGCCATACAGTGAAGACGGAAAGTATTCAGACCCCCTTAAATTGTGCACTCTTTGTTATATTGCAGCCATTTGCTAAAATCATTAAAGTTCATTTTTTTCCTCATTAATGTACACACAGCACCCCATATTGACAGAAAAACACAGAATTGTTAACATTTTTGCAGATTTATTAAAAAAGAAAAATTGAAATATCACATGGTCCTAATTATTCAGACCCTTTGCTCAGTATTTAGTAGAAGCACCCTTTTGATCTAATACAGCCATGAGTCTTTTTGGGAAAGATGCAACAAATTTTTCACACCTGGATTTCCGGATCCTCTGCCATTCCTCCTTGCAGATCCTCTCCAGTTCTGTCAGGTTGGATGGTAAACATTGGTGAACAGCCATTTTTAGGTCTCTCCAGAGATGCTCAATTGGGTTTAAGTCAGGGCTCTGGCTGGGCCATTCAAGAACAGTCATGGAGTTGTTGTAAAGCCACTCCTTCGTTATTTTAGCTGTGTGCTTAGGGTCAGCAGAAAAAAACAAGGAAAAGGGGTGCCACTGAATATGCTTTGTCAAGATGCTTGACAAAGGAGTGCCGCTATCCTCTCCATCGATAGCGAGCTATCTCGGAAACGCGTCGCACAGGAGTGACGTCACAGCCCGGCGCCGCAGTGTTTGCGATCCTAGCCTCGTTCTGGCTCCGACCACACGGCCGTGCTTTCCATACCATCACGGATGCCGGACGACTTGCTGGGATTTCCGCCTTACACACACAGCTACAGGCTGGACGCCCTCACATCCTCCACTCTTGGAACCCACACCACCCCAGACGGCTCTTCTGCTCTCCTGTCCGTGGTGTGCCCATAAACTACTTTTGACTCAGCGCAGCTCATCTTTAGCCCATGAGAGGTGACGCCAGTGCTATTGGACTTGCTGACATTTGTAGTCCTTCCCTCCATTGTGTGTCACAAGATGTACCTGAGATCTACTCTTCAGTCTCACATGTGAGTGGATGTTATTTTTAATAATAAATTTTATTTGATACATATTCAGTGGTGCCCCTTTTCCTTGTTTTTATCTTAGCACATTGGATCTGGCTTTGGTTCCTTTCGGTGGCTGCCTTGAATGACTCTTATTATACCTACATATACAGTTTATATATATGTTTGTATGGACCCTGCCTTTGTGCGTATAGGCAATAGTATATAAGGTATATGGTATTGCGCCTTCTTCTACTTGTTTATTAGGGTGAGCAGAGGCTTCCGTCGGGCCACTCTGCCGTAAAGCCCTGACTGGTGAAGGGCTGCAGTGATGGTTGACTTTCTACAACTCTCTCCCATCTCCCGACTGCATCTCTGGAGCTCAGCCACAGTGATCTTTGGGTTCTGCTTTACCTCTCTCACCAAGGCTCTTCTCCCCAGACAGCTCAGTTTGGCCAGACGGCCAGCTCTAGGAAGGGTTCTGGTCATCCCAAACATCTTCCATTTAAGGATTATGGAGGCCACTGTGCGCTTAGGAACCTTAAGTGCAGCAGAAATTTTTTGTAACCTTGGCCAGATCTGTACCTTGCCACAATTCTGTCTCTGAGCTCTTCAGGCAGTTCCTTTGACCTCATGATTCTCATTTGCTCTGACATGCACTGTGTGCTGTAAGGTCTTATATAGACAGGTGTGTGGCTTTCCTAATCAAGTCCAATTAGTATAATCAAACACAGCTAGACTCAAATGAAGGTGTAGAACCATCTCAAGGATGAGAAGAAATGGACAGCACCTGAGTTAAATATATGAGTGTCATAGCAAAGGGTCTGAATACTTAGGACCATGTGATATTCCAGTTTTTCTTCTTTAATAAATCTGCGAAAATGTCAACAATTCTGTGTTTTTCTGTTAATATGGGGTGCTGTGTGTACATTAATGAGGAAATAACAAAGAGTGAAACATTTAAGGGGGTCTGAATACTTTCCATCCCCACTGTATATGGTCTTTTTCCAACCATGTTCTGAAGATAGGAGAGTTGGTATCTTGGAAATGTTAACAGCATAAGAAGTCTGGAGTAAATGTTTTCCACTGATTTCCAGCATAAAAATCTTGTATATATGGTTTCCCCCTCTACCACCTGGTCGCTAATCTTCATGAGGGAATATAGCCTAAAATACAAAGCAAAAGTGAAGTACATCTAACAGTACTGGCAGATAAACAGGAAAATTCAAATCAATGTACTGTATGCAGCTCACCTTGGTGAGAGTGCGAGGAAACATCAATTTGTGTCCTGGCTGACAAGCTTACAAAGCAGATATCCACAGTCAACTTCCAAGAGGTCTTTAACAACACATGTCAAGATAATGTTGTATCATGCTCAACAACAATGCTGTTTTGTTATAGGAAGTCTACAGAGTGCAAAGTAAGGAGGTGGATCACAATAGATGAAAGAATGTCCCAAATTTATTAAAATATATAAAACTCAATACATTTCAAGGGCATGCATTGCACTCTGAAGAGGAAGCAATGCATGTTCAAAAATTCATTTTGTTTTATCTTTTTAATAAATTTGGGACTTTTATTAATATATTGTTATTGTGATCCACCTCCTTACTCTTAACTCTGTGTTACTGAAGAAAACACTGTTGTCATCAATCTTACCCAACCCACATACGTATCCTTGGTTTTGGGAGTGATGAAATATCTCCCTTGAAGTCCGCCCCAACCCCGCTCCTCCTGCTTGTATTCCTTCTCTGCCTCTACCTTACAAGAATGAGGGCAGTAGGCCAAGTATCATGCTGCCCCTACGACAGCAACAAATCATCCTCTTCATCCTGCTGCTGAACTTCCAGAACCCAGTCTATGAGGTTACAGAGTGTGTGCTCAAGAAGGATTATGAGAGATATTGATTTGATATCTCCACAGGGTTCACCTTTCTGGTCACCTCTTCAAAAGGTGCCAAAATGTTGTACAGGTCCTAAATGATGAAACACCAATGTGGGTAAAAGATCCTACGCTCACCAGAGCCTGTTCTCATACTGTAAGCACACAGGTACTCATTGAAGGCCTACGTGTGATGCTTCTGCAGCATTGACAACATTGAATTCCAGCTCAAGGGAATGTAACAGAATGGAGGTTGACAGAAAGCTTGTGTTGGCACTACATTTCTGCCAAGTGAACATTGCCAGGGTATGACTTTCTAAAGTTACTACAAACTCTTCTGACCTGTTTTAGAAAATCTTTGGATCCAGAGTACTAAATGAGGAACAACTGCATCAACAGGCTGAAGATTTATGCCAGGCAATGTATGTGTATGAACTTTCCTTGGTGAAGGGCAAACATCAGGTTAGTGCCATCGTCACACAACTTTGCCTGACTGCAGATGGTATGGAGTCAGCCTCCCCTCAGCCTGAGCATACAAGGCTTCCAAAATATTCTGCTCAATGTACAGTAGCTCCTGTTCCCAAGCAAAGCGTTCCAAGAAAGCATGACATGGCAGAATTTAGCTTGGGATGTTGCACATGCTCTGGGGCACTGGGGATGAACTACTGGTTCCAAACAGTTGGATGAGGCCAGTGAGGTACAGCTGACTGTTCTGTCACCAACATGCTATACATAGGATGGCAACTTCAGCAATGTGAACCACCCTGCATTCTTCCCAGCCACCAGAAGAAGAAGAATTCTGACAAATTTCAATTATTCACTTGGTACTTCTTGGTGTGACCCATGGAAATGTAGGCAGCACCTATCCCTCCTTCAATACCCAATTTACCTTTAATAAATAAATATACTCACAACGTACTGGTATATAATTGGCCGAGGCACGTTTATTGGTGTGAACTGTAAATAACTTAAATCCATTCAATCATTTTATTAATTCATAAAATTCTCACTTTTAAATATGAATTATCAAGTCCGGCCTACCCCACCGCCACGGCCAATTCGATGCTATTCTGAAATCCCACATTGAAAATGTCTAAACCTACATCGGACAGATGAACTCCATCTGCCCTGTATAAGCCTTCATAACCTCCTTCTAAATCCCTATACCTATATATAAAAAAACACCGCTAAGCGGCATGAATTTTTCCATGGATCTGTTTACCCGATGCCTGATTTTTTCCATATTTTTAAATTAAGCGTCTTGAAGCATTATTAGTCTTGGGACTATTTCCAAAAATAATATAGTTGTATTCAGACAATTTAAAAGTATGTAGATCCTGTTTCATCGCAAACATAAGGTCTAGGGTTTTAGCTCTACCCATATAATTTCCCCCCAAGTGGACGATTAGAATATCTGGGACTGGCCACAATTCCAACAATCTAGAGAGATAAAAAGACAAATTTAACCATTTCAGACCACAAATTCCTCTCCATAAAACTTGGAAATTCTGAGGATCCATTGACAGATTAGGTGTATAACAACGCAACCTGGATCTTTTGTTGGCCCAAAATATAAAGGAGTGGCCCAGGATCCAAATCATTCGTCTATTACCTATAAGAGAAATTAAAGAGAGAGATCAGGTCTAACATATATGTTAAATCGCTGCAAAACCCATCTTCCTATTCTTTTAATTATTGCTGCATCAAGGCCCATTTTTGCAGATTCGGTTGCTGCACCAATCCTAAATGAATGGGATGTGAAATGAAATGCTTGTAGCCCTAACTTCAACATGCATTTTTTGAGAACCATGTTAAATTGATATCCTGTAAGGGGTGACCCATCCAAATGACCCAAAAACAGCCTTCACCGAATGGTCTAATTGCGAGGTACTCCTTTACCGTTCTTAATCGACAAATTTCCACTGCTCTGCAACTATAAAGAGTAATCCATACACCCTTTCCTGATCTGTCTGTTTTGGAATGTGCAATGAATATATTAAGTTCTGCCCTTTGAACCAATACGTGATGGGTCAACAGGCCAGACACCGATTTTTTGCTTCTGGGTAACAATTCCGATATTCTCATAGCATCAAAAAATGCTAATACAAAAGTGGTTTTAAATAATATTGACTCAAAACCAGAGAAGCATACCAATTTTTGTAACTCTACACATTTCCTTAACAATGAGACAAAGGTGGGCCTTCTACTATCTGGGAGAGAATTCTTCTTTTTGTAACCTATCTTAGCTTGTTTAATAGAGATGTACACTGAGGAAAACCTTGCAATTTAAAGAAAAATGACACCCCTGCCAGTATCTTAGCGATCTGGCTACAGGATAGCTCCGCCTGCATCAGTGTACATAAAAATATTTGAATGTTTGTTTCCGAAGGAGACTCAAACTGCATCTCAAATTCCCTGATGAATTTATCCCACCTTTGCCATGCAGCTATGTATTCGGCCCATGTACTGTTAGCCACCAAATTCTTGATTGACTGCATCTTAATTCCTAGATCAGGTTCCAAAGATGTTTGGGACATACCTGTCTTTCCTTGTCCGCATTTGGCAGAAGCTGCCAGAATTTTTGTATCTGCAATTGAGATAATGCATCCGCAATTTGATTATCCTTACCTGGAACGTGTCTTGCTTTTACCCAGGTATTAAAATGTAAACATAAAGATACCAGATACCTAATAAATATAACTACCAGAAGGTATTTTATTGATAGGCAATTTACTGCATATATTACTCCCTTATTATTGGAATTAATCAAAATTATTTTATTGGAAAATTTGTCACCCCATATTTCCAATGCTACAACCAACAGGAATAGTTTAAGTAGAACTATGCTATTGGTGGATTTTATTTGAATCCATCATTCTGGCAATACACTACAGCACCAGTGATTGCCCCATATTGCAGCAAAACCGAAAGATCCAGCCGCACCCGTGTATGATTCCATCACTGATGAGCATACAAATTCTGTTTGAAAAAATGAATGGCCGTTATACAAGTCAAAAACTTTTATCCATACCAGGGGATCCTCCTTAAGATCTGATGTTAACCTAATGTGTGAAAACAGGGATTTAAGCCCTGACATAGCTATATATAGCCTTCTAGAGAATATTCTGCACACCGGCATAACTCTTGTTGCAAATGCTAACTTCCCTAATAAAGATTGAAGCTCTTTAATAAAATCTTTTTTTCTTCTAAGAAATGGTAGTTTTAATATTGTTAATTTTATTTAACTACTTCAGCCGCGGACCATTATGCTGCCTAAGGACCAGAGGACTTTTTCCAATTTGGCACTGCGTCGCTTTAACTGCTAATTGCATAGTCATGCAATGCTGTACCCAAACGAAATTTGCGTCCTTTTCTTCCCACAAATAGAGCTTTCTTTTGATGGTATTTGATCACCTCTGCTGTTTTTATTTTTTGCGCTATAAATGGAAAAAGACCGAAAATTTAAAAAAAAAATGATATTTTCTACTGTTTGTTATAAAAAAAATCCAATAAACTCAATTTTAGTCATACATTTAGGCCAAAATGTATTCGCCCACATGTCTTTGGTAAAAAAAAAAGTCAATAAGCATATATTTATTGGTTTGCGCAAAAGTTATAGCGTCTACAAACTAGGGTACATTTTCTGGAATTTACACAGCTTTTAGTTTATGACTGCCTATGTCATTTCTTGAGGTGCTAAAATGGCAGGGCAGTATAAACCCCTCCCAAATGATCCTATTTTGGAAAGTAGACACCCTAAAGAAATTGCTGAAAGGCATGTTGAACCCATTGAATATTTATTTTTTGTCCCAAGTTATTAAATAGTGACAAAAAATAAAAAATTACAAAAAGTTGACACTAAATTATATATTGCGCACACAGGCCATGGGAATTGGGAATTGCACCCCAAAAATACATTCAGCTGCTTCTCCTGAGTACGGGGATACCACATGTGTGGGACTTTTTGGGAGCCTAGCCACGTACGGGGCCCCGAAACCCAATCACCGCCTTCAGGATTTCTAAGGGCATAAATTTTTGATTTCACTTCTCACTACCTATCACAGTTTTGAAGGCCATAAAATGCCCAGATGGCACAAACCCCCCCAATGACCCCATTTTGGAATGTAGACACCCCAAGATATTTGCTGAGAGGCATGTTGAGTCTATGGAATATTTTATATTTTGATACAAGTTGCGGGAAAGTGACAAATTTGGGGTTTTTTTTGCACAAAGTTGTCACTAAATGATATATTGCTCACACAGGCCATGGGCATATGTGGAATTGCACCCCAAAATACATTTAGCTGCTTCTCCTGAGTATGGGGATACCACATGTGTGGGACTTTTTGGGAGCCTAGCCGCGTACGGGGGCACGAAATCCAATCACTGCCTTCAGGATTTCTAAGGGTATAAATTTTTGATTTCACTCTTCACTGCCTATCACAGTTTCAGAGGCCATGGAATGCCCAGGTGGCACAAACCCCCCCCCAAATATCCCCATTTTGGAAAGTAGACACCCCAAGCTATTTGATGAGAGGCATGGTGAGTATTTTGCAGCTCTCATTTGTTTTTGAAAATGAAGAAAGACAAGAAAAAACTTTTTTTTTTCTTTTTTCAATTTTCAAAACTTTGTGACAAAAAGTGAGGTCCGAAAAATACTCACTATACCTCTCAGCAAATAGCTTGGGGTGTCTACTTTCCAAAATGGGGTCATTTGGGGGGGGGTTTGTGCCACCTGGGCATTCCATGGCCTCCAAAACTGTGATAGGCAGTGAAGAGTGAAATCAAAAATTTACGCCCTTGAAAGCCTGAAGGCGGTGCTTGGTTTTCGGGGTCCCGTACGCGGCTAGGCTCCCAAAAAGTCTTAAACATGTGGTATCCCCTTACTCAGGAGAAGCAACAGAATGTATTTTGGGGTGTAATTTCACATATGCCCATGGCATGTTTGAGCAATATATCATTTAGTGACAACTTTGTGCAAAAAAAAAAAATTTGTCTCTTTCCCGCAACTTGTGTCACAATATAAAATATTCCATGGACTCGACATGACTCTAAGCAAATAGCTTGGGGTGTCTACTTTCCAAAATTGAGTCATTTGGGGTAAGTTTTGAACTGTCCTGGCATTTTATGCACAACATTTAGAAGCATATGTCACACATCACCCACTCTTCTAACCACTTGAAGACAAAGCCCTTTCTGACACTTTTTGTTTACATGAATAAATTATTTTTTTTTGCAAGAAAATTACTTTGAACCCCCAAACATTATATATTTTTTTAAAGCAAATGCCCTACAGATTAAAATGGTTAGTGTTTCATTTTTTTTTTCACAAAGTATTTGCGCAGTGATTTTTCAAATGCATTTTTTGGGGAAAAAGCACACTTTTTTAAATTTTAATGCACTAAAACACACTATATTGCCCAAATATTTGATGAAATAAAAAAGATGATCTTAGGCCGAGTACATGGATACCAAACATGACATGCTTTAAAATTGCGCACAAACGTGCAGTGGCGACAAACTAATTACATTTTTAAAAGCCTTCAAAAGCCTTTACAGGTTACCACTTTAGATTTACAGAGGAGGTCTACTGCTAAAATTACCGCGCTCGATCTGACGTACGCGGTGACACCTCACCTGCATGGTGCAATTGCTGTTTACATTTGACACCAGACTGACGCTTGCGTTCACCTTAGCGCGAGAGCAGGGGGGGCAGGGGTGCTTTTTTTTTTATTATTATTATTTTTTTTTATCTTATTTTTAAACTGTTCCTTTCATTTTTTTTAATCATTTTTATTGTTATCTCAGGGAATGTAAATATCCCCTATGAAAGCAATAGGTAGTGACAGGTACTCTTTTTTGAAAAAATTGGGGTCTATTAGACCCTAGATCTCTCCTCTGCCCTCAAAGCATCTGACCACACCAAGATCGGTGTGATAAAATGCTTTCCCAATTTCCCAATGGCGCTGTTTACATCCGGCGAAATCTAAGTCATGAAATGCTCGTAGCTTCCGGTTTCTTAGGCCATAGAGATGTTTGGAGCCACTCTGGTCTCTGATCAGCTCTATGGTCAGCTGGCTGAATCACCGGCTGCATTCTCAGGTTCCCTGTTGAGACAGGAGAGCCAGAGAAAACCACAGAAGACAGTGGGGGGGCATTCCCTCCCACTGCTTGCAAAAGCAGTCCAGAGGCTAATTAGCCGCTAGGATTGCTTTTACATGAAAGCCGACCGCTGGCTAAAAAGAATGATACCAAGATGATACCTAAACCTGCAGGCATCATTCTGGTATAACCACTCAAAGTCATGAATGGCGTACCTGAAGACAAAAAAATGGTTAACAATAAAACACAGTAAACGGTAAAGTATAAAAAATTGCATACCTGAAAAATCAAACATGATAAAACATAATAACAATAAAACATTGCAGAATAGAATACAGTAAAAAAGAGCAGAACAATAGAGAGAGAATAGAGAGAGAGAGAACAATAAAATGACAACTATTTTTTTTTAATTTTATATATTTTTATTATATAAAATAAATTATTATTTTAACTAACTTTTATAACTGTAACCGGTTCCAGGTTCGGGTCTCTCAAAATGCGATGGCATCTTGGGAGACCCTGTGAAAGTGTACCTAGTCTGTGCAATGCTGTACCCTACGCTAATACTCAACTAGTGAATAGGGATGAGCTTCGAGTTCGAGTCAAACTCATGTTCGACTCGAACATTGGCTGTTCGCAAGTTCGCCGAACAGCGAACAATTTGGGGTGTTTGCGGCAAATTCGAATGCCGCAGAACACCCTTTAAAAGTCTATGGGAGAAATCAAAAGTGCTAATTTTAAAGGCTTATATGCAAGTTATTGTCATAAAAAGTGTTTGGGGACCCGGGTCCTGCCCCAGGCGACATGGATCAATGCAAAAAAAAGTTTTAAAAATGGCAGTTTTTTCAGGAGCAGTGATTTTAATAATGCTTAAAGTCAAACAATAAAAGTGTAATATCCCTTTAGATTTCGTACCTGGGTAGTGTCTATAGTATGCCTGTAAAGGGGCGCATGTTTCCCGTGATTAGAACAGTCTGACAGCAAAATGACATTTCGAAGGAAAAAACCCATTTAAAACTACCTGTGGCTATTGCATTGCCGACAATACACATAGAAGTTCATTGATAAAAACGGCATGGGAATTCCCCACAGGGAAACCCCGAACCAAAATTTTTAAAAAAAATGACGTGGGAGTCCCCCTAAATTCCATACCAGACCCTTATCCGAGCACGCAACCTGGCAGGCCGCAGGAAAAGAGGGGGGGACGAGAGTGCGCCCCCCCTCCTGAACCATACCAGGCCACATGCCCTCAACATTGGGAGGGTGCTTTGGGGTAGCCCCCCAAAACACCTTGTCCCCATGTTGATGAGGACAAGGGCCTCATCCCCACAACCCTGGCCGGTGGTTGTGGGGGTCTGCGGGCGGGGGGCTTATCGGAATCTGGAAGCCCCTTTAACAAGGGGACCCCCAGATCCCGCCCCCCCTGTGTGAAATGGTAAGGGGGTACTTACCCCTACCATTTCACTAAAAAACTGTCAAAAATGTTAAAAATGACAAGAGACAGTTTTTGACAATTCCTTTATTTTATCTTCTTCTCCTCTGGCCGCTCCGCACCCATGGCATGGGGGGAGGCTCCCGCTCTTCTCTTCATCTTCTTCTTCATCCTCTTCTCTTCTTCCTTCTTCTCTTCTTTCATTTTCTTCTCCGGGCCGCTCCGCAACCATGCTGTCATAGAGGGAGGCTCCCGCTGTGTGATGGCATCTCCTCGTCTGACAGTTCTTAAATAATGGGGGCGGGGCCACCCGGTGACCCCGCCCCCTCTGACGCACACATGACGGACTTCCCTGTAGCATTCCCCGTGACGTCACAGGGAAGTCCCGTCAAGTCACCGTGCGTCAGAGGGAGCGTGAGACGCCGTCACACAGCGGGAGCCTCCCTTCATGCCAGCATGGGTGCGGAGCGGCCCGGAGAAGAAAATGAAGAAGAGAAGAAGAGAAGAAGGAAGAAGAGAAGAGGATGAAGAAGAAGATGAAGAGAAGAGCGGGAGCCTCCCCCCATGCCATGGGTGCGGAGCGGCCCGAGCAGAAGAAGATAGAAGATGCCGCGGAGGAGATGCTGGACGAGAACGCCGGAGGAAGAACCAGAAGAGCCAGAAGAACCAGAAGAACAAGATGAAGGAAGATAGAAGAAAGAAGAAGCATTTAAATAAAGGAATTGTCAAAAACTGTCTCTTGTCATTTTTAACATTTTTGACAGTTTTTTAGTGAAATGGTAGGAGTAAGTACCCCCTTACCATTTCACACAGGGGGGGCCGGGATCTGGGGGTCCCCTTGTTAAAGGGGGCTTCCAGATTCCGATAAGCCCCCCACCCGCAGACCCCTACAACCACCGGCCAGGGTTGTGGGGATGAGGCCCCACAACATTGGGACAAGGTGTTTTGGGGGGCTACCCCAAAGCACCCTCCCAATGTTGAGGGCATGTGGCCTGGACCGGTTCAGGAGGGGGGGCGCACTCTCGTCCCCCCCTCTTTTCCTGTGGCCTGCCAGGTTGCGTGCTTGGATAAGGGTCTGGTATGGATTTTTGGGGGGACCCCATGCCGTTTTTTTTTTTTTTTGGCGCGGGGTTCCCCTTAAAATCCATACCAGACCTGAAGGGCCTGGTATGGAATTTAGGGGGACTCCCACGTCATTTTTTTTTAAATTTTGGTTCGGGGTTTCCCTGTGGGGAATTCCCATGCCGTTTTTATCAATGAACTTCTATGTGTATTGTCGGCAATGCAATAGCCGCGGGTAGTTTTAAATGGGTTTTTTCCTTCGAAATGTCATTTTGCTGTCAGACTGTTCTAAACACAGGAAACATGCGCCCCTTTACAGGCATACTATAGACACCCCCAGGTACAAAATTTAAAGGGATATTACACTTTTATTGTTTGACTTTAAGCATTATTAAAATCACTGCTCCTGAAAAAACGGCCGTTTTTAAAACTTTTTTTTGCATTGATCCATGTCCCCTGGGGCAGGACCCAGGTCCCCAAACACTTTTTATGACAATGACTTGCATATAAGCCTTTAAAATTAGCACTTTTGATTATTCATGTTCGTGTCCCATAGACTTTAACGGTGTTCGCATGTTCGAGCGAACTTTTTTCCTGTTCGCATGTTCTGGTGCGAACCAAATAGGGGGGTGTTTGGCTCATCCCTACTAGTGAATGGTAGCGTTCAAAACATTCACCAATGCAAAGACCAGGATTGTCAGGACAAGAGGGACAATAATAGCGGGTGTCACGCCTATATCCGCGCTTGCTGCAGACACGACATCTTTTGGGGGGGTTCGCTGGGTAGGGGTACTTGGGAGGACATAAAAATGCCTCTCATGCAGCTGACTGCATTTGGTTGGGGATGTGAATGGGGGAAGTACGGGCGCTGCAGTAGTGGTGGGTTCCCAATTAGGATTGGCGAATGCAGCAGGAAGGGCATTACGGGCACAACAGGCCTGTGTTTCTCTTCTTCTTGGTGGCAGCAGGACACTACTTGTGCTTGCCACCTCACCAGCTTGAACTGCACTTATGGGACTCGCCACGTCACCAAGTGTTACTGCAGTGCTGGTTTGACTATGACCGGGGTGTACTAGGCCGCTGGTGCTTGCCAGTTCACCTAAACGCTACCAAAAAAACTGTTAGCTATCACAGGGATCAGGCCTGACTCTGCGAATGCTGCAGTTATGCGTTTAGTGTTTTGTAAGTGACAGTGATCAATCGATACTGCACTTGGGTGGGCTGGGCTGGGCCGGGCGGAGGGGCGAAACGCAGGTGCTAGCAGGTATCTGGGCTGATCCCACTAACACTGCGTTTTTGGGAACCCTAAACTGCTGGGGACGCTAGTATAGATCTGATCGGATCAGATATTGATCCGTTCAGATACTATACCACTAAGGGAGGCGTATGCTGCGTGCGTGGGTGTTAGCGGTACTGGCGCTAACCTGACGCTGCCTGGGGCTGGTGCTTGCCAGTTCACCAAAACGCTACCAAAAAAAACTGTTAGCGATCGCAGGGATCAGGCCTGACTCTGCGAATGCTGCAGTTATGTGTTTAGTGTTTTGTAAGTGATAGTGATTAATCAATACTGCACTTGGGGGGGCTGGGTAGAGGGGAAAAACACAGGTGCTAGCAGGTATCTGGGCTGATCCCGCTAACACTGCATTTTTGGGAACCCTAAACTGCTGGGGACGCTAGTATAGATCTGATCGGATCAGATATTGATCCGTTCAGATACTATACCACTAAGGGAGGCGTATGCTGCCTGCGTGCGTGCATGGGTGTTAGCGGTACTATCTGACGCTAATATGACGCTGCCTGGGGCGACGCATATCACCGCCGGGCAATCAGGGGGCTAAACCTTTATTCGGTAATAAACGGCGGGTGCCCTGACGCTATAAAAAATAAACAAACTAACCAGCGTCACCCGTAACAGTTATACGGTGATCAGTGGTGAAAGGGTTAACTAGGGGGCAATCAAGGGGTTAAAACATTTATTAGGTAGTATATGGGGGTCCCTGTCGCTATAAAACGCTGGCGGCGAACCTAAATATTTACGTCTCTAACTAGCGTCACCAGCGACACTAATACACCGATCAGAAAAATGATCGCTTAGTGACACTGGCGACAGGGGGTGATCAAGGGGTTAAAACTTTATTAGGGGGGTTAGGGGGGTATCCTAGACCTAAAGGGGGCTAACCCTAACTGCCCTAACACAGTAACTGTCACAAACTGACACCATGCAGTAAAAATAAAAAATAAAAATAAACTGCTTGGTGTCAGTGTGACGGGGGGGTGATTGGGGGGTGATGGGGGGGGTCAGGGGCTAAAGGGGGGTGTTTTGTATGCCTGGCATGTTCTACTGAGTGTGTAGTGTGTTTTCACTCACTCGGATGTCTTCTCTCCTCGGCACCGGAACGGAAAATATTGAGCCGAGGAGAGATGACATCATTTCCTTTGCTGCTGTTTAGCATACAGCAGCAAACGAATGATTTGATTGGCCGGCGGCGATCGCGAGGGGGGGCCACGAACAGATGGTCTCCCCCTCATCTCTGATCGCTGCTGGTCAGAAGCGGACTGCCTCGGGCACCGGGGGGTCTGATTGGACCCCCTGCCCGCGGGAGGCAGATCACGTATGTGTACGTGATTCTGCCTGCCCGTGCCACCTTGCCGACGTAAATTGGCGTGAGGCGGTCCTTAAGTGGTTAACCACTTCAGCCCCGGAAGGATTTACCCCCTTCCTGACCAGAGCACTTTTTACAATTTGGCACTGCGTCGCTTTAAATGCTAATTGCGCAGTCATGCAATTCTGTACCCAAACTAAATTTGCGTCCTTTTTTTCCACAAATAGAGCTTTCTTTTGATGGTATTTGATCACCTCTACGGTTTTTATTTTTTGCGCTATAAACGGAAAAAGACCGAAAATTTTGAAAAAAAATTATATTTTTTACTTTTTGTTATTAAAAAAATCCAATAAACTCAATTTTAGTCTGATTTAGGGCAAAATGTATTTGGCTACATGTCTTTGGTAAAAAAAATGTCAATAAGCATATATTTATTGATTTGCGCACAAGTTATAGCGTCTACAAACTAGGGTACATTTTCTGGAATTTACACAGCTTTTAGTTTATGACGGCCTATGTCATTTCTTGATTTGCTAAAATGGCAGGGCAGTACAAACACCCCCTAAATGACCCCAGTTTGGAAAGTAGACACCCCAAGGTAATTGTTGAGAGACATGTTATAACATTTTTTGTCCCAAGTGATTGAATAATGATAAAAAAAAAAGTTTACAAAAAGTTGTCACTAAATGATATATTGTTCACACATGCCATGGTTATATGTGGAATTACACCCCAAAATACATACTGCTGCTTCTCCTGAATATGAAGATACCACATGTGTGGGACTTTTTGGGAGCCTAGCCGCGTACGGGGCCCCAAAAACCAAGCACCGCCTTCAGGATTTCTAAGCGCATAAATTTTTGATTTCACTCCTCACAGTTTTGAAGGCCATAAAATGCCAAGATGGCACAAACCCCCCCAAATGACCCCATTTTGGAAAGTAGACACCCCAAGCTATTTGCTGAGAAGCATGTTGAGTCCATGGAATATTTTATATTTTGCTACAAGTTGCGGGAAAGTGACAAACTTTTTTTTTGCACAAAGTTGTCACTAAATGATATATTGCTCAAACATGCCATGGGCATATGTGGAATTACACCCCAAAATACATTCTGCTGCTTCTCCTGAGTACGGGGATACCACATGTGTGGGACTTTTTGGGAGCATAGCTGTATACGGGGGCCGGAAACCAATCACCACCTTCAGGATTTCTAAGGGTGTAAATTTTTTATTTCACTCCTTACTACCTATCAGTTTTGAAGGCCATAACATGCCAAGATGGCACAAACCCCCCCCCCCCCAAATAACCCCATTTTGGAAAGTAGACACCCCAAGCTATTTGCGGAGAGGCATTATGAGTCCATGGAATATTTTATATTTTGACACAAGTTGCGGGAAAATTACAAACTTTTTTTTTAGCTTGGGGTGTCTACTTTCCAAAATGGGATCATTGGGGGGGGGTTGAACTGTCCTGGCATTTTATGCACAACACTTAGAAGCTTATGTCACACACCACCCACTCTTCTAAACACTTGAAGACAAAGCCCTTTCTGACACTTTTTGTTTACATGAAAAAATTATTTTTTTTGCAAGAAAATTACTTTCAACCCCCAAACATTATATATTTTTTTAAAGCAAAGGCCCTACAAATTAAAATGGTGGGTGTTTCATTTTTTCTTTTCACACAGTATTTGCACAGCAATTTTTCAAACGCATTTTTTTGGGAAAAAACACACTTTTTAAATTTGAATGCACTAAAACACACTATATTGTTCAAATGTTTGATGAAATAAAAAAGATGATCTTAGGCCGAGTACATGGATACCAAACACGAAATGCTTTAAAATTGCAGTGGCGACAAACTAAATACATTTTTTAAAGCCTTTAAAAGCCTTTATAGGTTACCACTTTAGATTTACACAGGAGGTCTACTGCTAAAATTACTGCCCCCGATCTGACCTTTGCGGTGATACCTCACATGCATGGTGCAATTGCTATTTACATTTGACGCCAGACCGACACTTGCATTCGCCTTTGCGTAAAAGCAGGGGGGGGGGGCAGGGGTGTTTTTTTGTTTTTGTTTTTTTTTTGCTTTTTGATCTTATTTTTAAACTGTTCCTTTCATTTTTTTTAATCATTTTTATTGTTATCGCAGGGAATGTAAATATCCCCTATGATAGCAATAGAAAAAAGAGACGGAATTTGGGACTTTAAATGAGGCACCTAAAAAGGTGTCTCCATCCCTAATTGTGAAAAGTCAAAATGAAGGGAGTTTGGGACTTTAATTGAGGTCATGGACAATGTGAGATAACTAAAAGTGAGAGTACAAATTTATTAATCAAATAAAATGCATAACACACATCAAAACAGAGCCACAAAGAAGAAAGACATTATAATAAATCTCATTTCCATAATAATCACAACCACATATGTATGTGTATATGCGATAGGCATCAAGAATAAGTCAAACTTGGCGCCTCCTAGTGGACTCGTTGGATAATTTATGCATTACAAAGATTTCATAATTATACATATAAAACACCACAGCACAGAGGGAAAAATAAAATACAATTCATGTGATATTGAAACCATGATGGAAAAAAAGAACGGTGTTCTGGAAATGTGGTACTGTAAACATATGTCTGTATCCCAAATGCCTGATGCATTTCGTGTGACATACACTCATCAGGGGCCAGATGATCGGGGATTTCTAGAAAATATGATAAAACATATGGTAAATCTAAATTGCAAAAAACAAAAGAGAAAGGATTCTCTTAAAGAGGATCAGCAAAGAACAATGATGTTGATACAAAAAACAGCTTTATTAATTACCTAATTATAAACCAAATTGAAATACAAAAAAGTGAAAAATCAGCAATGAAGACTGACGGTTACCACAAACCAATTAAAATTGGACAACGTTGTCACAGGGGGTGATTTAAAAACATGTGGGAGCCACGGTTACACATCCACTCATACACATCATGCACACCTCTTGTATACTGATAAGGTATAATAAACAATGAAATTAGTCCTGCCCAATTGGAGTATCAATTGTAAGTAACAATTAGCAAAAATGCAGTGTCCAGTATGGTAGGGGCGGATCATATACCAATATCTGGGATGTGGGTGGATGGACGATCTGGCTATGGGTAGGGTGTAATGTTGTTCTACACAGATGGATCGATCTCATGAAGAGTTAGCCTTACACAGATATTGCACAAACACTGTATGCATGACAGCTGTTAAGTAGGTTGCAGATCTAACCATGTCCAGGTTCCAGTAAGGGAAGATATAGATTATGCTGCACAAGCAGCAAAATGTATGTCCATGGAGACAAAAATAGAAAGCTGCAAGGAAAACTGACATACGTTTTGAAGGTGCTGAATGAAGTGGAAGGGTCTCACCAGTGGCAGTAACACCGTCGTCAGATTTGCAATAAGTCCTTAATTCCTGAGTCTGTACATGGATAGGTGCCGCTGTGATGGTACAAGTGAATTCCAGAGTAAGGAACCGTTGCTTGTTGTAAAGCCACTGTAGGGCGGATGTCTCAGTATGATGAGATGTTAGTAGGGGAGACAGGCATCAGCTGTTGAGTTGTGCAAACATAGGCCGGATCGAATTGCCAGATCAAATTGCGCGCGGTTCCGGTGACGTGCTGACATCACACTGCTGACGCGTTTCACCAGCCAATGGACGCTGGAGGAAACCAGCGTCCATTGGCTGGTGAAACGCGTCAGCAGTGTGACATCAACACGTCACCAGGAGCCGCGCGCAATTCGATCTGGCAATCCAATCCGGCCTAATCTGACGACGGTGTTACTGCGGCTGGTGAGACCCTTCCACTTCATTCAGCACCTTCAAAACATATGTCAGTTTTCCTTGCAGCTTTCTATTTTTGTCTCCATGGACATACATTTTGCTGCTTGTGCAGCATAATCTATATCTTCCCTTACTGGAACCTGGACATGGTTAGATCTGCAACCTACTTAACAGCTGTCATGC
The DNA here is from genome assembly GCA_037952925.1 of Lithobates clamitans. Lineage (NCBI taxonomy): Eukaryota > Metazoa > Chordata > Amphibia > Anura > Ranidae > Lithobates > Lithobates clamitans. Next base: position 6,119,585 of record JBBGZY010000079.1, read on the forward strand.
ATACAGTGTTTGTGCAATATCTGTGTAAGGCTAACTCTTCATGAGATCGATCCATCTGTGTAGAACAACATTACACCCTACCCATAGCCAGATCGTCCATCCACCCACATCCCAGATATTGGTATATGATCCGCCCCTACCATACTGGACACTGCATTTTTGCTAATTGTTACTTACAATTGATACTCCAATTGGGCAGGACTAATTTCATTGTTTATTATACCTTATCAGTATACAAGAGGTGTGTATGATGTGTATGAGTGGATGTGTAACCACGGCTCCCACATGTTTTTAAATCACCCCCTGTGACAACGTTGTCCAATTTTAATTGGTTTGTGGTAACCATCAGTCTCCATTGCTGATTTTTCACTTTTTTTGTATTTCAATTTGGTTTATAATTAGGTAATTAATAAAGCTGTTTTTTGTATCAACATCAGTGTTCTTTGCTGACCCTCTTTAAGAGAATCCTTTCTCTTTTGTTTTTTGCAATTTGGTACATAGGGCTACTGGAACCGCATGCAGACTTATGCCTGCATGATTGTTTGATACTCACCCGTTAAAATGACCATTTATAAAATTAATTAATTGGTTGATTCGGGCAATACCTTTCTTCTTTTTTTATATGGTAAATCTACTATTAACTGATACTGCCAGGGAGAGGTGGGTAGACCACCCTGAAGTACTTACATACAGTCAGTACACTGGGATATGGCAGGTACAGAGCCAGAAACAGCAAGTATCTGTCCCGGGAGCTAAGGTATTGCGGGGTGCATGCTAGTGGTTCGGATAAACTGAGTCCCCTCCCTGAGAGGTGGGAACCCAAGTAGCTGGTGCGAATGGTAGAGGTGGCCACAAGTGAAAACGTCAAAATTGACTACCTAAGGGGGAATACATAAAGCAGTCTGTCACAGTTATGTTGATTAAATAAATGAATGGTGTCTATCTGGTGTAAGTGGTGAAACATGGGAGTCTGTGCAAAAAGAAAACTATGAAAAAAGGTGACAGGATGTGACCACATCCAGACCATGGTGGACTGTGGTATGTAAAAAGATGAAACAAAAAGCAAAGACATTCCCGGTTTCACCAAGGCACTCAGAATAAACAAGACTAGCTAACAAAAAGATGGATAAGTAACCATATAATGGCTTACATGCATCCCACGAAAGGAAAGGAAGCGCTATGATGAAGTATAATGATGTAGCATCTCTAATCGAGGGCACCCAGACTGTGTCAGGGGGGTCAAGAAATACCCGACACACACACGTGCACGCTAGCCCTGCTACCAGCATCATCCGAGCATGGCAGGGGGAAGGAGGGGCTACCGACACTGGTGGTGAACTCCGTCTGTCAGAAACGCCCCTTTTCCCACACCTGACTGGCTAGATGGAGGAACACATGCACCACGTCACAACGCCAAGCTAGGCGTCCCACGTGGGGCAGAAGGGGTAAGGCCGATGCACTGTGGGTGCCTGCCCAACCCCCTTTAGCAACAAGGTGCACTCCCCCGCACACCAATGGAGGCGGGAGGGAGGGGGAGGAGGGGGGACACACAGGGCGCATCGCAGCTCCCGAGTGTCAGGTACGAAGACAGTCCTGGATGTAACCTTGCCATGTCTGATCCCTAAAAGGGATGGCAATCCACATCTGTGCTGCCTGATCTCATGGACAACATAATTGTGTCCAGAGTCAGCAAGACCCAGACAAGGAGTATATTTCCATCCAGGTCACAGAAACCTGGCACATGGGCGGCAGGGAATCACTGCCGAAGCCTGTCCATAGACCTCCATCCCTATGCAAAGGAAAAAGAGAGGGGATTTGGGACTTTAAATGAGGCACCTAAAAAGGTGTCTCCATCCCTAATTGTGAAAAATCGAAATGAAGGGAGTTTGGGACTTTAATTGAGGTCATGGACAACGTGAGGTAACTAAAAGTGAGAGTACAAATTTATTAATCAAATAAAATGCATAACACAAATCAAAACAGAGCCACAAAGAAGAAAGACATTATAATAAATCTCATTTCCATAATAATCACAACCACATATGTATGTGTATATGCGATAGGCATCAAGAATAAGTCAAACTTGGTGCCTCCTAGTGGACTCTTTGGATAATTTATGCATTACAAAGATTTCATAAATATACATATAAAACACCACAGCACAGATGGAAAAATAAAATACAATTCATGGGATATTGAAACCACCCACAAAAGGTTGGAGCAAATCGCTCCTCCGTCCCTGCTGCCCCCATGCTTCGGCAAATATGCTCTTTTTTTTTAACTGTGGTGGTGAAATCGCCTCCTACAGCGCTGGAGTCATGGCTTTATTTATTGTGGGAGCAAACGCTGTTGCTGTCAAGATAAATAAATCCGTGCTGCAACTGAATGGCGTACCTGCTAAGCAAATGATGGTTAACAATAAAACAAAATAACATTGCAGTATAACAGTAAGATTTACCATACCTGCAAAGCAAATACAAAAAAAAAATAGTAAAAAATAAAATATTTTTAACGCAACCTGTGCCTAAAATATATATGCCGAAGCATGGGGGCATCCACCCACAAAAGGTAGGAGCAAATCGCTCCTCCGCCCCTACTGCCCTCATGCTTTGGCATATATGCTTTTTTTAACTGTGGTGGTGAAATCACCTCCGACAGCGCTGGAGTCAAGGCTTTATGTATCGTGGGAGCAAACGCTGTTGCTGTCAAGATAAATAAATCCACTCTGCAGCTGAATGGCGTACCTGAAAACAAAAAAATGGTTAACAATAAAACACAGTAAACAGTAAAGTATAAAAAAATTGCATACCTATAAAGCAAACATAATAACAATAAACAATTGCAGAATAGAATACAGTAAAAAAGAACAGAACAATAGAGAGAGAATAGAGAGAGAACAATAAAACAACAACTATCTTTGTTTTTTTATTTTATATTTTTTTGTGTTTTTTTTTTTTTACTTTTTTTTTTTACTTTTTTTTTGTAACTGTAACTTTTGTAACTGTAACCGGTTACAGGTTTGGGTCTCTCAAAATGTGATGGCATCTTGGGAGACCCTGTGAAAGTGTGCCTAGTCTGTGCAGGGCTGTACCCTACGCTAATACTAGTGTATGGTAGCGTTCAAAACATTCACCAATGCAAAGACCAGGATTGTCAGGACAGGAGGGACAATAATAGCGGATGTCACGCCTATATCCGCGCTTGCTGCAGACACAACATCTTTTTTGGGGGGTTCGTTGGGTAGGGGTACTTGGGAGGACATAAAGAAAATGCCTCTCATGCAGCCGCCTTACTGCATTTGGTTGGGGAAGGTGAGGTGGAGCACCGTCTGGAAACAGAAGGGCTCTGACGATCTCTTCCTGGAATTTAAGGAAGGATCCAGTCCGTCCTGAAGCTCTGTATAGCACATGAGCATTCAGCAAAGCCAATTGAAATAAATAAACAGACACTTTCTTGTACCAGCGTCTGGCCTTAAGGGCAATTAGGTACGGCGCCAACAACTGGTCGTTGGGGTCTACCCCTCCCATATTTTGGTTATATTCATGGACACAGAGGGGTTTCTCCACAACACCAGTCGCCGTAGTAATTTGGACCGTCGTGTCTGCATGAAGGGAGGTAAGAACGAAAACATTCTTATTATCCTTCCACTTCATAGTGAGCAATTTATTACACTTGAAGCAGGCTCTCTCCCCCAGCCTAAGAAGGGAATCTACAAGCTGCTGGGGAAAGCCCCGGTGATTAGGTCGCACGGTGCCACATGCTCCAATCTGCTGATCAAATAAGTGACTAAAAAGTGGCATGCTTGTGTAATAATTGTCCACATATAAGTGGTACCCCTTTCCAAATAAGGGTGACACCAAGTCCCACACAATCTTGCCAGCGCTTCCTTTGTAGCCAGGGCAGTTTGTCAGCTCTACAGGGCTATCTTTTCCCTCGTAAACCATAAAACTACATGTATAGCCTGTGGCCCTGTCACAGAGCTTATACATCTTGACCCCGTATCTGACATGCTTTCCTGTGATGTTTGAGGTGGGGAGAGGAGCAAGTGGCTGAAGCTGTGACTTGGAGATTCAGCGGTGGACCCTGGCAGCATGGATAGCCGGAGCGGCTTCACCTCCCCCCACTTTCCTCCGGAGACCCCGGAGAAAATAGGGTGGATAAAGGGAAAGGAGTTAGGAAACTGAATGGGACGGAGGATATGGGAGGGTTTAGGAATGTCTCACCAAGAAAAATTGTGTTGCCTGACTGCCCTCTTGGATGGAGGGGCTTGCCCGGGTGTTGGCCCTCGGACGGGGGCCCCCCTCGTGTCCCTTTTCAGGGCATGGGGGGGCCCTCCTTGGGGGGGGCGTGCGGGTAACCAGAGATGTAAATGGAAGAAATAAATAAAGTTAAAATTCTGACATAAAATGTCCGAGGGTTGAACTCACCTCAAAAAAGGCATGTAATCCTGCGGGAATTGGAACGACTTAAGGCTGATATAATCTTCCTGCAGGAGACGCACATAACGCAGGACTCAAAAGTTAAAATATATTCAAAAAATATTCCAATATGGTATTATGGGGACTCACCAATTAGAAGATCAAAAGGAGTCGCAATTGGGTTCGGAAAAAAACATTGGTTTTGTTATCGAAAAGATAAAAGCTAACCCAGAAGGACGTTTTCTCTTCCTTATAGGGACAATACAGGATACAAGGTATGCATTAGCAAATATTTACTTCCCCAGCAAAAACCCTAAAATATTTCTAGCAGGGATGTTGACAGATCTACTTGAATTTAAACAGGGCAAATTAATAGTAGCGGGTGACTTTAATTTTATCATAGATCACAATCTAGATTCTATGTCTACCGTACCAGACAGAGAAAGAAAACAACTAAGGAGGATCAAAAAAAAAAAACTACATGAATTACAATTAGTAGATGTTTGATGAATACAGCATCCAGGTATAAAAGATTATACATATTTCTCAACAGTCCATAAAATATACACTAGATTGGACTATATTATGTTGGAACACAGACTACTGGAGGAAGTACTGGAGACAGCAATTGAAACATCAGCATTCTCAGACCACTCCCCAGTTTCTCTGCAGATAAACCTTCGGGGAGAGTCTATGTGAAGAGGTACATGGTGAATTAATGAAGAGTTACTGGAAGACGGAGATACTGGAAAAAATTATAATACACAAGATCAAAAAATTTTTTCGGGAAAACGACACCCCAGACCTGTCAAGAGCAACCCTATGGGAGGCGCACAAATCTGTTATTAGGGGAAAATTAATATCTATAGTAGCGGGTAGAAAGAAGGAAAGGCGAAAGAATACGCTGAAACTTCAAAACAAAATCCATAATGTGGAACAAAGACATAAAAAGGAAGTCAAAAAGGAAATATACCGGTCCTTGATCCTAAAAAGAGAACAAAAAAAAAGATCTGTTGGAAAATGAAGACAGAAAGGAAATCAATAGGGTAGTAAGTGAGAGATTTAGGATGGGTAATAAAGAAGGAAAATATCTCGTGAACATCCTAAGAAAAAAAAAAGACCTTAAATTATATAGAGAAGATAAAAAATGAAAAAGGAGAAATAAAGAATAAAACTACGGATATAGCACAAGCCTTTGCACAATATTATAGCTCTTTGTATACAATAAAAAAGCAAGAAACAAACCAACAAGCAGAAAGAAGAAAGAAGAAGATCCAAATCTACTTAGAAAAAGCTAATCTACCAAAAATTAAACCCGAGATATTAATGGACCTAGAAAATGAGATAACACAGGAAGAGATCAAGATGGCACTAAAAGAAACCCCTGCTGGTAAAAGTCCCGGGCCAGACGGATTTACGATCAGATACTATAAAAAATTTCAAGACCAATTGATCCCAAGGCTGTGTGAATATCTGAATAAAATGGGAGAATAAGAAGATATCAGAAAAGAGTCACTCTTGGCACATATTACTATAAGACCCAAAGAAGGAAAAGATAAAACTAACTGCTCAAGCTATAGGCCCATCGCTTTATTGAATACGGATATGAAGCTTGATGCTAAAGTACTAGCTACCAGAATAAAAAGATTGATGCCACTATGGATAAACACGGACCAGACTGGGTTTGTTCCGGGTAGAGAAGGAAGGGATAACAGCATAGAAACAATCTTAAAGTTGCGAAGAAAGAATATCAGCATTTCACCAGATCTACTCCTGTCAATCGATGCAGAAAAAGCATTTGAGAGGGTAGACTGGGGATTTATGATGACTACATTACAACATCTTGGTTTGGGGCCTAAAATAATGAAGTGGATTAATAATCTCTATAAAGGGCCTACGGCAAGAGTAAGGGTAAATGGTAAGATGTCGCCAGTGTTCGAATTGTTCAACGGAACGCGGCAAGGATGCTCACTGTAACCTCTTCTATATGTACTGTCACTGGAGCCTTTCCTGGCGACCCTGCAAAACAATCGAGGGATAGAGGGGGTGAGAGTCGAGGAAAAAGAACATAAAAGTCGCGGCCTATGCCGATGATATCCTTGTGACTAAGCCCAGAGCGACCCTGCTAAATATCCTGACAGAAGTGGATAAGTATGGTGAACTTTCAAACTTTAAAATAAACCCCATAAAAACAGAAATATTGAACCTCGGATTAGGGAAAAAAGACATCTTGGCCCTTCAAAAAGAAATCCCATTTACGTGGGTAAAAGGGGAGCTACCCTACCTTGGGATTAAATTAACACCATCACTTGAGAAAATTGATCCTGCAAATTACATTCCATTATTAAATGAGATTAAGGCAGAAGTCAAGAAGATAAATATACAATCAATATCTTGAATTGGAAGAGTCAACACGCTCAAAATGGTAATATTACCAAAAATATTGTACAAATTCCAAATGTTACCAATAGGGATCCCACAGAGCTTCTTCAAAACTATACAAAAAATATTGACAAAATATATCTGGTAAAATAAAAAACCAAGACTAAAATTTGCATTAATTTCCAGGAGAAGACAGCATGGGGAGTTAGCAGCACCTGATATTTTTAGGTATTACAAAGCAGTAATCCTAGCACGTATGATTGACTGGACAAAAGAAAACAAAGAAAAAAAATGGATAGAGATAGAAAACACTTTAAGTAAAACCATGCTTCACAAAAATATCTGGATTTCAAACAAATATAGAACATTAGATCCTAACTCACACGATTTGACAAAAAACGTATTCAGAATGTGGGACGCACTATATCGGAAACAAAAGTGGGCACACAACTGCCCTTACGGGAACAAATTTTTTTACACCAGGTGAAGATATATTCCGAAGACTTGGAATAAAGAGTCCACAAATTAAAGATATTATTAGAAGAGGGAAGATGAAATCTGCACAAGAATTGGAGATTAAATTTGGTGGGAAATTATGTGAATGGGAATATTTTCAATTAAACCACTTAGTTAATACATCACCACACCCGTTTAGAGATGGAGAAGGATTAAACCGGTTGGAAAAGCTCTGTACAACATCAATGCCATTGAAAGGAGGCATCTCGAAAGTTTACGAATTCTTGACGGATCTTGAAGGACAAAAAAGGCCTTCCTTCATAGAAAAGTGGGAAAAAGAATTGGAAACAAATTTAGAAGAGCAACAAATTGAGAAAATGATTGCAGGAGGATATAATCAAGCATGGGACATGAACACCATTGAGATGAACTATAAATTCCTGGTCAGGTGGTATATGACCCCGGAGAGACTCCATAAAACTAACCAAGATGGATCACCATTATGTTGGAGAAATTGTGGACAAAAGCCACAATGATACACATATGGTGGGACTGCCCGAAAATTAGTGTATTTTGGCAGGAAGTAACTATAAGTGTAAAGGAAATAACGGGCGAGAAGATAGAAAACAACAGACTGACTTGTCTGTTCCATGACGCCAACTCTCCTAAAAAGCAATACATGAAAAAAGTAACGCCAAAACTACTAAATGCTGCAAAGTTGATTATTATCGCAAAATGGAATTACTTTGTTATAAAGATAAAGGGCAACTAGATAAATGCAACTCCTGGAATGGGTGGGAAAGATATAAAACCTCGGACAGCTATTGGCAGAAGAAGTTGGAAGGTATAGGATCTTAAGATGAAATAACATCTGGGAAAGGAAGGAAAAATTTAACGGTGAGGCGGGTGGGGGGGGGGGGGCGGGTGGAAATTAGAGAGGGAGGGTAGTGGGCGGGTGGCGCAGATTGGGAAAAATTTTTACAGTTTTTTGTATAAATAAAAGAAAGGAATTTTTTTTTCTTCTTTATAACGATGCCACAATGATGTGAATTTGAGAAGGGACAGGTTTTGAACGTGAAGTTGAAATAAGTCTCTCAAAGGTAAACACTGAAGTGGACAGAAAGAAAAAAAACAAAAAAACAAAAACAAAAAAAGAAACATTTCCACACCTATTCCCGTATTCATTAACCCATACGTTAGAGTAATTAACATTATCATTGTTATGAGTGTTAATGCTGTCATTAAGCCTGTTAATAGAAACCATTATATTATTTAAAACTTGTGCCAACTCACCCTGACCACTAGATGCCACTGTTGCATTAGCTTGCCTAGGAGAACTCAGCAGCTGCTGCTCTCTTAAAGCCTCCAGTGGTCACAGTAGGTATCACTTACTCTTGTGTATGAGTTAATCTTGAATGACTGTCGCTGCGTGTGGAAGCTACTGCCTCCTCAGCCATCACAGTGGATGCTAATACCTGAGCCCGCCTTCCTCTGTTCCTGGGAGGTGAAGGCAATAGTGTTCTCCTCCTCGTCTTCTCTCTGAGGCTGGTTCTTCTGGTCCAGGCCCTGGAAGCCGCCTCTTCTAGCGGTGCCATGTCTGGTTCCCTTGGGGGGGAAGCTTTGGTGGACAGCGCTGATTTTGCTGCAGGAGACATGGGCTGCGAGTGACAGGTCTGCCTCTTCTTTTAATTAAATAGGTACCTCTGCCGGTCCTTCTATCTACAGGCACCTGCTCCCACCACACGTCCTCTTCTTCCCCCAACTCCAGGCATCTTCTCAGCCATTCTTCACCTCCTCTGTCCCCTGCTCGCTCCAGCACTCGGTGCATTAGAGTCTTCATGGTCAGGACAGCCATCACACAAAATATAATAGCTCCATGGAGTTGAGCTTGTTGCTGTAATCTGACCAGCTGTGAGGAGATTCTCACAGAAGACCCCTTTATACAACCTTGCCCCACTTCCAGAATGTTCCCACTGGTCATGTGACCTTTTGAACCTTCCTGGTTAGATCAATGACATTCCCTACCTATACTCCAGTGTTACCTGACCCTATTTTCCCTCCTCACCTACTGTACATTTTTCTTAAAGTGACATGACTTTTTTTTTTATAAAAACATAACATAAAAACATATTATAGCTGTCCGGGGGGCAGCCACATGTCCATGCTGTTCAGGCCATATTTTTTAGCCCTCTCATGTCATTACCCTCTTCTCTACTTCATGTGGCATTTCTTGACCTTATCAAACCCTTTGTGGGACTTCCTTCCTTTTCATAGAGATCACAGATATTTCTGTGTATGTCTGTTTAGGGAGGATGCAGAAGAGAGAGATGGAGTGTGGGCCTATTGCAGCTGAATGCTCTCATTGAGTTGTTGCTGCCACTGAGCTCTACGATGCAGAGTCATGTGTTTCCTCATGCATGTCGTAAGTAAATGTCTGGTACTTTTGGCATGCCTTAAATTATGCAGGCAGTGTTTGCAGACCACAGTGGTCAGCAGCAGATACATTATTGTGGTTGTACACCTCAGACAAGGAACTTTGAGCTAACCATACCCCTCTATATTGTGTGCTTGTCTCAATCCAGAGAACTAGGTGTCATTTCTATTTGTTGCCCTGTTTCTCTGCTATCTGCATGAGTTACTTCTGACAAGTTTTCTTAAAACCAAGAAAAAAAAGGTTTGAAACAGGAAAATCTGGATGCCGCACACCGGATAAAGTTGAAAACATCTTCTTTATTGTAAAACTTGGATCATAAAAAACAAGACAATCAGGCGGGTGGTACAGACACAGCTGACGCGTTTTGCGCTCTAGTTCGAGCGCTTACTCATAGCTCTGAGTAAGCTATGAGTAAGCGCTCGAACTAGAGCGCGAAACGCGTCAGCTGTGTCTGTAACACCCGCCTGATTGTCCTGTTTTTTATGATCCAAGTTTTACAATAAAGAAGATGTTTTCAACTTTATCCGGTGTGCGGCATCCAGATTTTCCTGTTTCAAACCCTGCTTCAATTTGCATTTAGCCAGCACCTGGGACTCCTCTCCTCTGAAGGATTCACTAATACACACCTGAAAGCAAGTTCTCCTGAGCGGTGATTTATTTTCTCTGTCTTGTCTGCACCAAAGAAAAAAAAGGTGGTGGGGAGGGATCTTCTGCACACAGCTTATGATTGACAGCCTCATTTCTGTTCTGTCTAAAGTGGGAGGGTGTACCTTCCCTCCAATCAGCTCTCGAAGCACTCCTCACTGAAATTCTGCAGTGCGTAATTTTATCTCTCTGCCCCCTGTTTTCTAGCAGCTCAGATAAGCAATATAAATTCTGGTCTTTGAATGGGTGTAGAGAAGATAAGACTGCAGATAAACAGGTACAACTTATGTAGGAGGCTTTGTTTCATCTCTGTGTATCACCTGAGGCCAGTCACTTCACTGGGTATATGTAAGTGTTTACAACCACTTTAAGAAAGGCCTACACTTCAGAGCTGTGTGGACTGGTTCTAGGTGTATCAGGCCTGTTCGAACATTTTCTCTTTTCAATATTTTATTGGTTTTAAAGTGTACAAAAATACATGTTAGTTTCCAATTCAGGTAAGGCAATTCAGGTGAGTGTACAGTACTGAAACAGGTATACATCAACCATAATTATCTATTGCTGACCACTAGATAAAGCAGGTATGAGACCACCCAGCCCAGGGAAGGTATTGCCTGGGATTAATACGAGATCAGGGAGACTTGTTCACTCGATCCTACTATCTAATTGCCCGTTCGAACATTTTAACACCTACTGCACATGAGTGTAGTAGACTAAGGCACACCTTAACATATATGCTCCTTCAGTGATACAACCTTGGGTGAATAAAGGCCTTGCAACCCTCTAATGACAGACAAATGTAAGAGAAAGAACAACAGAGGGCGCACCAACCTAGTGCAATATCCCATGGATACTTTATTATGTATTGATATAAAAATATACTAACAGAAATAGCAGTAAGACGTAAACAGCACATCAATCCACTGACTCGTGGCACAGTGATGGGGTGAACCCAGAGCGTTGCAATGTCGAAGAACACTTGTCCAGGATCCAAAAAATACTAACAAGTTTTGAGGGTGAACCCTCTTCTTCTACATGTCCTTTCATATGTTTATTCTATACATGTTTCAGCAAGTGAACAAGAGGTGCTGCCAACTGCATTGTACTAATGGGGGTTCAAGAATTACTAAGCCATGGCCACATGATTTTGGTATTACTGCTGCCTCCTTTTTGTGCAGGGGGAGTCTATGGTCCCCATGTCTTGGTCAGTAGAAATGTATAAAGCTCAATGGATGGATTCTATTCTTTTGGCTCTGAAAAAAAGGGTTAACCCTTGAAACACATTAGCCATTTTTTGGATCCTGGACAACTACAGAATACAGAATACTTTATTAATCCCAAAGGGAATAATAAAGTATTCTGTATTCTGTACTTGTCCAGAATCCAAAAAAAAAATCTCTTTGACATTGGAACACTCTGGGTTCACCCTACCACTGTGACATGACTCTGTGGCTTGAATCTTGTATCCCCTGCCCCTGCAACTGCAAAAAAATCCTCTCTGTTAGGTACATGATAGTTGAGACTGACTTGTAGGAGAAGACCCCTCTTACAACGCTGGTTCAGGAGCCACTGGGGTGGGAACAGTGGTCTCGTGAGCATAGTGGGTAGGAGTGCCTGATGGAAGTTGCAGTGGCCGGGACAGGAACTGAGTAGAGATACTACAGGGATGGCTGAGCTGCAGATGATGACAGGCCGAGGAGGATCAGCAAACTGGAAGGCAGAAAATACTGGAACAGCAGCACCTGGAGCTGAATGAGAAGGCCAGGAATGCAGCAACACAAGGCAACAGGCAGAAGGTAGAATCAGACAGTCCGGGTTGGCAGGAGATCAGGCAGATGAGTTCAAATGGGTAAACAACAGAGTAGTCGGGCAAGCAGGAGTTTGGCAATGGGTCACAGTGAAGATAGCAGAGTCAGACAGTCCGGGTCGGGTTGGAAATGGTAGAAGAGTCAGACGGAGCTGGGTCGGTAATAGCAGCAAACAATCAGCAAGCAGATACAGGAACACAGGTACAGAGCTGCAGACGAACAGCACCGCATGAGTGCAGCTGTCATACTTTTAAAGGCACCTTGGTGCCAAACGGCATTATCGCGCATGGGCGCACACACAGGGAGCGCGCCTGTGCACACCAGTGGGTAAATTTTGCTGCATAACTCTGGGCAGGCATGCATATTCCCCTGAAAGGTACCAGCACATCCCTGACACTCTCTTTCTTCTGTTCTGCATCTCCCTCAGAAGTTTCCTTCTCTCCAATTGGTGGCAACTATGTATGGTCTGCTATCTCCTGGAGCTCACCGGCAGTAAGCTCCAGCTGCTGGTATATCACTGCCTCTTGCTGTTCCCTGCCTGATGTATCCTCCTTCTATGGTCCTGGTGCTATTTTACCTATCCTCAATATCTTAAAAGAGGAATGCTTGTGTATGTCCAAGGTCATCCTCCTGCAGCAAGTGAGTGGTTGTGTAATGAAATACATAATAATGAAATAATTTTGCCAACTCCTCATTGTATGTTTGCAGAGATATGGTGGGATTAAGCAGAAGAGATTGAGGGGGAAGAAGAAGGGGCATTAGCAGCGGTTGCAGACAACTGACTGTTCTGCACCCGGTGAGAAAGAGAAGAAGATTTTGTTAGCCACTGAGCTATCCCCAATGTATGCTGTGGATGTATAGCATGGCCACTGTCAGATATAAATGCAGATGTGCCTTGCCTCGATGGTGTAACCTGACTTCCACCTTCTCCTGCAAAACTAGCTTGCCCCCTAATACTTCCACATTCAGGATCCCCATCTCACTCTTTAAGCCTGCCTGAAATGTTTAATAAAGTGGGTAAGCGCACTTCAATGGCAGCTTTGGCAATAGAGATAGGGGATAAATATGTGATGCTTTCATGCACATCTATATGGTGATATGCTACAAAGAAATGGCAAAAAAGTAGTCCTAGATAGTACTTGGAACTGTAAACATAGGTGGGGAGGAAGTGTAAATAGATATATGTAGCCAACACTGCAATCCACAGTAATTTAGTACAATGTAGCACAGTAGCACTGTATAGGAGCAACTCTTAATACACACAGGCTGTCAGCTTTCCCTAGGACAAGCCATATATGATATGATTTTCTTTCCTGCAACCCATGGTTGCAGAAAAGAAAATCACTTGAATCCCCCATCAATGCATTCAGTGTTGATGGTAAATCCCTCTCTTAGTGCTATTCTGTTCTGCTGGCAGGGAACCTTCCCTTCCGGCAGACCCTAATGGTTACTGCTGGCAGCTACGATCGCCAAGGTGATTGCAAGTAAAAAACAATCGGACAGCATTCCCATAGATGGGTTGAATCTCAGACGCGTCGGCAGGGACTGGCCGAGATTCAATCCATCTATGGCTAGTTTAACCATTTTATTTCCACCCTATAGCAGTTTTACTGCTACAGGGCGGCACCTGTGCACTGGATCACGTATTTAGATACAATTTGACACCAGGGGTGGATCCAGGGGGGGCAATGGGGCAATTGCCACCCCCGAGAAATTTGTTGGGGGCCTGGCAGATGAGAGAGCGGGCGGCTCCACGAGCCGCTCCGCAGGTCTCTCTGCGGGTGAACCGGGCGGCGTGGTTTGCGAGCAGTCAGCGTGAGTTGTGGGCGGGCGGGCCGGGCTGCCGCGTCAGTGTGTGGGAGGCTTGGCGGGAGCGCACAGCTGGCCAATCAGCTTGCCGAAGGACGGGGAGCAGAGAGGTGAGATCATCTCTCACCGCCCTGCATCCCTGCAGTAACCAAGTTCCGCCCTCACTGTGCAGGCAGCGTGAGCAGCAGAGAGATTGCATTATCTCTCTGCTGCCTGAGTCTGGGACACAGCAAGAAACAGACAAAACACCACCTTAGCAGGCAGGTGACTATCCACAAATTGTGGCAGGTGATGTGGCAAGTGACGTGGCAAGTGGACAATCCGCAAGGTGTGGCAGATGACGTGGACAATCCGCAATGTGTGGCAAGTGACGTGGCAATTGACATTTCACAAGGTGTGGCAGGTGACGTGGCAAGTGACAGGTGACGTGGCAAGTGGACAATCCGCAAGGTGTGGCAAGTGGAGAATTCACAATGTGTGGCAAGTGACGTGGCAAGTGACAATCTGCAAGGTGTGGAAGATGACGTGGCAAGTGACACAGAGACACAGACACAAGAGACACAGAACTGCAATCTGCCCATGTAAACAAGGCAGATCGCTGTTCTGACAGGAGGGAAGGAATGGAATTTGTTCCATCTCTTCCCCTAGTAAAAGCACCTACCACAGTACAGTAAAACACTGGCTAGGCACACAGTTAACCTTTTGATTACCCCTATGTTTAACCGTTTGCCGACCAGCACACACCGATGTACACTGGCACTGGCAGACAAAAGGGCGTACAGGTACGTCCCCTTTAAGAAGTGGTGTTGCAAGTGCCGGCCACGGTCTCCATGACTGTGACTGTGGGTCCCGCGGACTCGATGTCCGCCAGGTGCCCGCGATTGTGTCATGGGGAGGATGAACGGGGAGATGCTTATGTAAACAAAGCATTTCCCGTTCTGACTAGTGACAGGACAGTAATCTACTGCTCTCTGTGAACGAGAGCAGTGATCACTGTCCTGTGTGTTCAAGCACAGCTCCCTAACAATTAGAATCACTCCCTAGGACACACTTAACCCCTTAACTGCCCCTAATGGTTAACCCCTTCACTGCCAGTGTCATTTACACAGTAATCAATGCACTGATCGCTGTATAAATGACAATGGTCCCAAAAATGAGTCAAAAATGTCCGATGTGTCCGCCATAATGTCGCAGTCCCGATAAAAATCGCAGATCAACGCCATTACTAATAAAAAAAAAAATGCCATAAAACAATCCCCTATTTTGTAGACACTATAAATTTTGCACAAACCAATCAATATACGCTTATTGCGATTTTTTTTCTTATCAAAAATATGTAGAAGAATACAGTACATATCGGCCTAAACTGAGGAAAGAAAATGTTTTTTTATATCTTTTTGGGAGATATTTATTATAGCAAAAAGTAAAAAATACTGCGTTTTTTTCCAAATTGTCGCTCTTTTTTTGTTTATGGTGCAAAAATTAAAAACCGCAAAGGCGATCAAATACCACTAAAAGAAAGCTCTATTTGTGGAAAAAAAGGACGTCAATTTTGTTTGGGTACAGTATCGCATGACTGCGCTATTGTCAATTAAAGCGATGCAGTGCTGAATTGCAAAAAGTGCTCTGGTCAGGAAGGGGGTAAAATCTTCCGGGGTTGAAGTGGTTAACCCCTTTCCAGCCAGTGTCATTAGTACAGTGACAGTGCATATTTTGAATACTGATCACTGTATTAGTGTCACTGGACCCCAAAAAGTGTTAAAAGTAACAGTTAGTGTCAGAATGTCTGCCACAATATCGCAGTCCCGCTATAAGTCGCGGATCACCGCCATTACTAGTAAAAAATAAATAAATAAAATAATACCATAGTTTTGTGCATGCTATAACTTTTATGAAAACCAATCAATATATGCTTATTGGAATTTTTTTCACTAAAAACATGTAGCAGCATACATATTGGCCTAAATTAATGAAGACATTTGGTTTTTCCAATTTTTTTCCTAGCAGAAAGTAAAAAATATTGTTTTGTTTTTTTCAAAATTGTAGCACACAAAAAAAACGCAGAGGTGATCAAATACCACCAATTGGAAAGCTCTATTTGTGGGAAAAAAAGACATAGATTTTATTTGGGTACAGCTTTGCATGACCATGCAATTGTCAGTTAAAATAATGCAGTGCCATATCACAAAAAATGGCCTGGTCATAAAGGGGGGTAAATCTTCCAGAGGTCAAGTGGGTAAACTACTCCAATGCACACTGACAAATAGCTGCTGGGGACTCACCTTTTTATAGTGAGGAAACTGACACAGAATAAAGATGTCAATATTGGCCCTTCCAAGCAAGCTAACACAAATTTGAAGTCATGTATTGCATATCAAAGCAATTATTGTGCAAAATATCACATTTGTTTTCTGTAACCTTTAAACAGGCTGGATTTGCCTTGAACCCATGGTAGACCTGAACACAAAAGCTCATCCATACACCTAAAAAATTAGGAATGGTGGTGTATACCCACATTAAAGTGATTGTAAATCTTTTTGCAATCTTCGTTTCACACAAAGCAGCCCTGATCCTCTTTTTCTGGGGTCCCCCGCTGGCGCTTCAGGCCCCTCCTCTTCATCAAGTGCCCCACAGAGAGCTGCTTTTCAAGGGGACACCCATGTGCGCTCACTCCCAGGTCCCACTGCTGTGTCCATTGACACAGACAGTGGGACTCGGCCCTGCCCCCCCCCCACTCCCATGTCAATGTCAAAGGTTCCAGCTGCCAATGAGGCGAGGGACATCGGTTAGAGCTGCTGCGCTTGTGCACATTGCTGAATCGGTTCGGGCGTGGGTAAGAAAAAGGGGGGGTCTGGGGGGGGAGCTGCAGCTCAGAAGGTTTATGACCTTAATGCATAGAATGCATTAAAGCATTGTTACCCCAAAAATTCATATTCCTGATATGTTGCTGCTGTACCATGTACTTGGTAAAAAGTATCCTCTTCTTCTTTATATTGCTTCCTTTATGTGAATTTCCTGATGTTCCTGCCAGTCCCTCTGCTTTCCTATTAATAACTGACCACACTAAGCAGGAGAACACACTGTGGTCAGTTCTATAGCTGTGCTGGGAACTCAGTATGCTCTCCTCCAATGATCAGACTTGTCCTGCCCCCCTTGCACAGCCATTCACTGGGAAGCTCAGTGGGCTGCTGCTTCTCCTCCCCCAGCTCTTATGCAGCTGAGAACAGAGGCAATGTGATCACTTATAAAAAAGGGAAAACAAGGTTTTTATTTTTATATCTATACAAAAATGTTTTGCCTTTTGTTTTACAAGGTGATATAATTTACAATCACTTTAAGGTGAAAAACCTTGAGGCTCTACAACCACTTTAAGTACTTTAGAATACGGCATGATCTTTGTACAGGCAGTGGTAGAACTTTATAACTATAGGAGGCATGTTTGAGTCTCAAGCTTGAAACATATTCAGGTAATGTTGGAACACAATTTTTTTGTACAGTCACATCTACATTTTTGTACAACTGCATTGGCATTCTGATTAAATTCAATTAAATAATTAAAATAACTCTTATGATCTAGTTGCATAGGGGCTGCAATTGCCTCATGTTTGTAAGAAACTTTCCCTTGAGCCCATGATTAATATTGTGTGTTGCTGTGTACAATTGAAATAATATGCTTGATGAAAATTTAAATGTAAATTATGCTTCACTCAACTTTAGCACAATATAGAACAATTCTGAATCTTTACAATAATGACAAGCAAATTATCTTAATGTATTCCAAGGATATTAAATGTTCACATACTGTATTATTAATTGTTGAAAACATAATTCACATATTTTCAAGTCAGCTCATATGAAATTTAACCAGCTTTGAATTTTAATATTACATTAATTGGGGAAGAATAGGAGAAAATTGAAAAGCTTGTATAAGGATTATGGTTCTGTAGCAATTTTCTGTAGTGCATAATAACTCTTTTTACATGAGTGTTTTAATATATTGAGCATAATGAGGTGTTTGCTATAGGATTACTCTGGTAATAACGCTAGAATTAAGAGATTTTCAATGAAAAAATATATCACATAATTCTTTCTAGTTAACAAATTTTGATGTATCTTTTATCATTTCCTCCTGCATTGGCTACAGCATTTTGTTATGATTGACATGACATTTCTCCTGTGTAAATAATAAAGGCAAGGTTTAGACTTACAATTGGAAAGCATTAAAAACATGCATTTGGGGCACATTTTTAGCATCTCCCCTTAACCACCTCCTGCCTGTGCTATAGCAAAATGACAGCTACAGCACCGGCCTCAACTGTCGGGAGGGTGTCCATGTATGTCCTCTCGTGCATTGACTGCCTGTGCACCCTCTGCTGGGCGTGTGCGGCGTGTTCTTTGATCACAGATCAGACTCGGCTGATCACAGATCAGAGTAAGGGGCCGATTCCAACCCCTTACCATGTGATCAGCTGTCAACCAATGACAGCTGATCACGTGATGTAAATAGAAGATCATAATCAGCTTTTTTTTTCCTCATGCTGACAGAGTGAGGGGAAAAAAAGCTGATCACCAGCTTCTGTCAGAGGGACATCAGTCCCAAACAGCTAGAGCCACTGCCTATCAGTGTCACCTATCAGTGCCCATCAGTGCCACCCATCAGTACCCATAAGTGCCACCTATCGGTGCCCTTCAGAGCCACATGTCAGTGCCCCATCAGTGCCACCTCCCAGCGCCACCTATAAATGACCATCAGTGCCACATATCAGTGCCCACCAGCGCTGCCTCATCAGTGCCTATCAGTGCAGCCTATCAGTGCCCATTAGTGCAGCCTCATCAGCGTACATCAACGAAGGAGAAAAATTGCCTGTTTGCAAAATCTTATAACAAACTATAAAACTGTTTTTTTTTTGCAAAAAATAAAAAACTCAGTAGTGATTAAATACCACCAAAAGAAAGCTCTCTTTGTGTGAAAAAAATGATAAGAAATTAATTTGGGTACAGTGTTGCATGACCGCGCAATTGTCAGTCAAAGAGTGACAGTGATGAAAGCTGAAAATTGGCCTGAGCAGGAAGTGCCCAGTAAGCAAGTGGTTAAAGGCTAAGTTCAACTTTTTTTTCTAAAATTCAGCTCCCCTATGTACCAATATACTGTTAATGTACCTCTGTTGGTAAACATTGGTATTTAAAAATCTCCATAGGTGACATTTTATAAACCTTTATTGGTTATCAGTTTTGAGTTACACAGAGGGTCTGGTGCTAGAATTATTGCTCTTGTTCTGATGTTCGTGGCGATACCTTACATGTGTATTTACATATGCGTATGGGACCAACATGTGCGTTCACCTTTGCATGCAAGCAGGGGGAGACAGGGGCACTTTAAATGTTTCATTTATTTATTGGTTGGACACTGGTACCCTGACAGATGTTGATCGATCACTGGCGGACACTGAAAGATGTTGATCGGCCACCAGTGGACACTGACAGATGTTGATGTCACAATGGTACACTATTGCACTATTGCAGATGTTTTGTGCACTGGTACAGATGTGATGGGGACAGACATTTTGTGCACTGGTACAGATGTGATGGGGACAGACAGATGTTTTGTGCACTGATACAGATGTTTTATGGGGACACTGACAGATGTGTATGGGGACATGGGTGACAGTGGTACTTGGGGTACTGTTTGTGGGGGATCTGTGACATCTCTCTTTGTAAAATCATCCATTACACAGAGAGCTGTCACAGAAATGCAGATTACCCCCCACAATGAGCTCTCACTAAGCTCAGCGGGAAGAACTGTCACAGAGACAAGTGTCTCTGTTTACATTGTGATGGCTGTGATTGGACACAGCTGTCACGTGATCGAGAGGGCCAATCACAGCGCCCATATCCCAATCCGTGCTTGGCTGGGTCCTACAGTCTGGGACATCCAAACCTCTACCTGGATCCAAGGTCCAGATAGCAGGAGAGGAGAGGTACAGATATAAGCTGCCAAGGAATTCGGAGGGAGGTTGTGAGAGATGCAAATACAGCACAGGGGACAAGTATTAGAGAAGGTCCTGCTGGGATTGTATGATTCTGTCCATGGGGAGAAGGGAGAGGAGGTTGTTGTCCTCCCTCCCCAACAGTCAGCCAGAGTGGAGGAAACTGTCTTTCCTCCCCAGCCAGGATCCATGCACCTGGGAGCCAGTGACAGAGAAATGTCATTCCAGCAACCAGATGAGGGAACGGGAGATGAAGTAGCCAGCCTCCCCCCCAAGCGGATGATGTGGCATCCCCAGCAGAAGTGCTGTCAACAGCACAGAGTGCTACCAACCTCGGCCCAGCATCGGCAACAACTGTGGAGTTCCAGGGAGCCAGGGCATTCAGCCCCTCTCTCCAGCGACAAGCTGATGTAGTGAAGCTTCTACTCCCAGCTGAATTGCTGACAACAGGGCAGAGCGCTGCTGGTCTCTGCCTAGTACCTACAGTATCTCCAGAGCTTCAGGGAGTTGGAGGTGATCTGCCCCTCTCCCCAGCAGCAGACCGAGCCCCAGAATGTTACAAACCACCTAGCGTAAGCACTGGTAGCCGGACAGAGAGTCAACAACCTCTGCCCCACACCTCCTACTGATGACAATTATTCCTTGAACTATTCCTTGCAGCCAAGAATGGAGATCATGCAGACTGACTATGAGTTCACTCTGCCTGACTAACGCATGTCAAGACCAATTGGAGGGCTGAGACCTTTTTAGTTGACTTCAGATGGGGGAGAAATGTGATACAGTCACCCAGGACAGAGGCTTTTGGAGGGGACTGAATGCTAGACTCCGACTATGGGCCCTGGCATTTGAGGGAGCTACAAGCATTTAGGAAGATGTTTTGTTATGTAATGTAATGCAAAAGGACATTATTAAGGAAGTCATAATGGTCTCTGCCAGCTTGGGACTCAGTGGACAGATGTATATAAAAAGAAAGATGGAATGAGATCTGAGGAGGGGGGAGACCACTGTTTGTATTGCTAATGGTGCTAATAGACTCACCTATTGTCTGTTTGCTAGCAAACCATTGAGGGATGTGTAATAATGTGTACTGTACCTTGTGAACCGGAAGCTGGCAAGTCTGACCTGGAATGAGTCTGTTTTGGATTCAGAACAAAAGTCTGATATTATTATATCTACCCCTTATCAAATTAAATGTAAAAGCATGCATGCCATGAAGTAATCAAGCTCTGACTCTCAGTTCATAATTTAAAACCTTTGAAATCTTTATTTCCTCTTTCACAGTTTTATACATTTTTGTCAGACAAAAACAAGGCACTTGCAAAACACTTTATTGTGACATTGTTTTTTTAGCAGCTTCAGCAGTTTTAGCAATAATTTCAGCAAATTCAGCAATTAATCATAGCTATTATTAAATATCTTGGTAACTTCCTCCCGAAACATTGGATGTTGATGTCATGTCTGCTTTTGGTGCAATTTTTGGAAGAGACACAGTATTTTTATAATTCTTTGCGGTTCTGCTTCAGACTGAGAAAAGGGAACTAGCAGCTATCTGTTGTTATCTGAATTCTTATGTCCCATACACACGGTCAGATTTTCCGACGGAAAATGTGTGATAGGACCTTGTTGTTGGAAATTCCGACCGTGTGTAGGCTCCGTCACACATTTTCCATCGGATTTGCCGACACACAAAGTTTGAGAGCAGGCTATAAAATTTTCCGACAACAAAATCCGTTGTCGGAATTTCCGATCGTGTGTACACAAATCCGACGCACAAAGTGCCACGCATGCTCAGAATAAATAAAGAGATGAAAGCTATTGGCTACTGCCCCATTTATAGTCCCGACGTACGTGTTTTACATCACCGCGTTCAGAATGATCGGATTTTCCGACAACTTTGTGTGACCGTGTGTATACAAGACAAGTTTGAGCCAACATCCGTTGGAAAAAATCCTAGGGTTTTGTTGTCGGAAATATCAGATCAATGTCCAACCGTGTGTACGGGGCATTAGAGTTAAGATTTAACAAGCTAAGCAATGACACAATATTACATTTGAAATAGGCATTTTACCATTTTTACCTGGTACCTTATGTGACAACTTTATGTGACACCTTAATCACATCCATTACAGTTCCCCCCTTCAAATGTCTATTTTAAATCTGTCCCTTACACTAAAAATCCTAACCAGTCCCCTAGCCCATCTCCCCTGCAACTCTTTTCAACTGTATATAGAGAAGAGCAATGACTAACTCACTACCCTACTCGATACAACTTGGAGGGGCAATCAGGTACTGTCTGTCCCTGTAACCTTATAGCGTTGCATCATGAGGGGAGGTGACTGTAATGGAGTGCATTTCATAATCTTCATCTGGTATTTCCTGATTCACAAATGTAGGAGAACATTGGTCAATAGCTTTCCCTACACACTTATTAAGACAGAGGAGAATACAGCAAACTATGACAGCCAAGAAGGTGATGAAATTAATCATGTAGAAAAGGTTTCCGCGCTCACGGACTAAGGTTTGCAGCCTCCCCTTACACACCCCCGGAGGAGTGAGATATAGTAAAAGAGATTATAGATAGGGGCAAATGGCGCTACCTATGTTGAAATGTCTAATTGGATTAATGCTCGTGTGTATAGGGCAAGAAGAACCACTCAGCCACAAATATATAAATTTATGAAGGTGAATGTGCACCCAATGGGATTGCTATCCTGTGCTACTGTGTGCAAACCAATAAATTCCTTTTATATATCTAAAGTGTAGCTACCCATCCAAACAAGTGTAAATATAATATATGAGATAACTCGATAAGCATCCCACCTAGTGCATAGAGAGGAATATAATAAATGCAGATCCCCCCTGCAAATGGTGTAATATCTGATCACTAATATCATTACTCAATAGGTGCAAATAGTGATATATCATATACATCCAATATTCGTGCTATACCACATTCTCTCCCCAAATAAGATTGAACAGGTGGAGAGTATATTCTTAACTCAGTTCATCATGTGTTGCAAATAATACATATAATGGTGATAAAAATTAAAAAATGAGAAAAAAATGAAAATCTGGAAGGGACCGTATTGGGGCCGTTGTTTTTGGTGGTGTGAGGGTCCAGGAACCCATTCAAAGGGGGTTTAGGGAAAGTGCTGGGTAATGGCTGCTGGATTTGTGTATTGGATTGCAAGGGGCATAAGAGGGACTTTAAATGTGTGTCACCATATAGGTGGTCAAATGGGTCGTTGGACAATGGCGCTCATTGCCCCAGCTGATGAGTCATACATGGAGTTGGACCCAATACGGGGTGTGCCTTGAAATGTCACAGTCTGTCGTTTTAGGGTTGTACCTGTTCCGGCATGCCTGTCAGCTTGGTGCATCCTGGCAGGGCCGGCGTGACTCTGATCCATTAGCATAAGGCCGGGCTGAGTCTGAGTCCCTAGTCCCAGGTCTGTTAGGGCAGGAGGGCCAAGGGGGGAACATCCTGAGGCTTGAGTGTCTGCGTTTCCCCCCTGGGAGCTGTCTGAGTCTTCCCCAGAATGTACACTTGTCATTAATGGGGTAGGTTGGGCCTTGTAATACGATACCGAGGACTGGTCTATAACTGGATATATGTGGGTAGGTTCCGGTGGGGGCGGTGGTGCAGGTGGTACAGTGTGGGTCGGGCCTGTGTGGTAGCAACCACCCGAGCCGTGCAAAGACAAGTGTACATATTACTATTAAGCACGGCGGGGGAGGTGTCAGAGGCTCCTCTGTCACTTGTAGCAGAGGGGCGGTAGACGAAAGGGAGTGTCTACTTCCTGGGGTCCAGACGCCATTATAGGGCGGTGGCTGGCTGTCTTTGATTTTGACCCCTTTTCTGGCTTTTTGTACACATACATAATACAACCATTTCCACACATTTCCTATTCTGTCCACCTTTCTTCATGAATAAGAAAAAAGGGGGGGTCAAACTGCGCTAACAGAAGCAAAAAACCATAAATGAATAGATTTAGTGAACAAGTGAAATGTGAAGATATATAAAGAACATAAACAGCACCAATTCTCCTGAATAACAAAAATACAGTGCAAATATGGGAAAAACAATAGAATTGCGCTAGATAAATAATCAAAATGGATTAAAGTTGATCAAACTGTGATAATAAACAAAGCACATATTTGATAAGTGATAAATTTTGAGCATCCTGCCTACTCATATATAATATCACAGTGCTGTGCCATGAGTACAAATAGTGAATGTGGAAAATCTAATAAAGTTCAAAAGAACAATATAAAGAGACTAAGGGAATAGTCCTCATGAAAAAAGTCCCATTAAATGAAGTGGTTGGTGCAGGTCACATCTTGTGAAGGAAGAATCCACCACCGGTAGATAAGGGGTGACTGCTTACCGGAAGCCCACGATCCCCCACTACAGAGGATCAAGGGAAATAGGGGCGATGGCCACTTCTAAATATCCTCAGCAGGGCTCCTAATGTTCACAGCTCTCCTCATAGCCAAAGGGGATCAACCGTGGATATGCATATTGAGAAAGAACATACAGTAGGCGCTCCATAGTTTAAAATCTCTTGGTTTATTTAAATATGTATAGTAAAACACTTACATCAAATCAGATATAGCAAGCCTTGTTTGTCCGGTGCGCCGGCCGGTAGCACACGGATCAACCCGTCCTGCTGAATGATCAATGGAAGACACGTTGGTGACGTCAGCGTGTCGCTCGCCCTACGCGGCGTTTCGTGATAGGTCACGTCGTCCAGGGGCACTTTTTTCACGGGGACTATTCCCTTAGTCTCTTTATATTGTTCTTTTGCACTTAATTAGATTTCCCACATTCACTATTTGTACTCATGGCACAGCACTGTGATATTATATATGAGTAGGCAGGATGCTCAAAATGTATCACTTATCAAATATGTGCTTTGTTTATTATCACAATTTTTATTCATGAATAGCTTTTGCAACTTTGAACCAAGGGTTCTTCATGAATAGCTTTTGGAACTTTGAACCAAGTGTCTGCTGTTTGTAGCAACCCATGATCTGACAACAGACCTTTTTTATGTTTGAAAACAGTACGCCATTCATTTGGCTCTAGCCGACCACCCAAATGCATAGTGACCCCACACACTTTTGCCAATTTCCTCACCTTCTTGACAGCATCTTCTCCTTATCGCTCTAATACCAAATCATAAGCCAAACTATCCTCTTTAGGTCTCTCTAACTTCTGCCCCATCGTTAGCTATTGGGAAGTTTATGTGTCCAGGCTCAGGATTTGTATGGAGTTTTTATGAAGCTGTCTTGGACTCACTGGTCCGACAATCCTCTGACCACCACCTGTCCTCTTTTGGACCACCTTCCAATATATAACACTATTTTGCTACGTTCTGTCTTGATGATTGGGATATTTATGTGTGTCTGCTCAGGATTTTAGACAGGTCACAAGGCTGTCCTGACTCAAGGGTCTGACAATTCCTCTATCGGTCACCTGGTACCGATACAGACCATATCACAGTCTCAAGTTAACGAGGACAAAATGGATAAAGAGAGAGAGAGAAAGGAACGTCTACAGTGTTCGACTGCCGTGCAAGTCTCCTTACACGCGTCTTCACAAAACGTAGACCAGTCACAGCCCAGTCCACTCAGGTGGCCACAGGTAGGGGAGCGAGTAATATGTGGCTACTTATTACTCTTAACAAGACATTTAACAAACAGATAAGGAGTACAGTAATTAATATTCAATGCACCACTTTAAATGTCATCTACATTTCCCAGAACCATGCCCAAATTCCTCACTCTATTTTTTTTTCTTCCTCTTCAAACTGTTCTGGTTGTTGAAGTTGCAACAGACACCTTTTGGCTGCGTGTCCCCTCCTTCTAACTTCACTTTCTATAGCCTGTGGCAACTTGCCAACTTCAAGTTTAACTGGATAATGTACGTTTAATCTAAATACCAACACATCTGTGATCTCTGCTAACAAGGGTTTGTAACCAAGAGCTTTTCTCTTATATCCTGGCTCTACCACTTTAACCAACCCCCAGCCTCCTTCATGTATGCCAAACAACAGTCTGCAAACACATTTAGGACATGACATAATCAACCAATAACAAAATATGTGACAACTGCAGTGAAGTACAGGATTACTCAAACTACCATGGGACCCCACACGCTATGCGTGTTCCTGGCGCCACCTCCTGGGGTTTCCCGGTTGCCCGTACTGTCATGAAGCTTGGAACAGTGGCTGATTCATAATGCTGGGACAAATACTGTTAGGAGATGCTGATATCATCAATTCCAGCTACCTGTCTGTTGTCTGCTAAAATGTGTATTGTAAATAAGTCTCTAGTATGGGATCTAAGAGTCATTAGATCCCCATTGTTGTTTGTGTTTAATTAACTCTGCTATTGTGATAATGTGGATTGGATTTTCTGAACTACAAGATGGCCAGTCTGGCCTAAAGGTCATGTCTGAGTCATCTAGGCTGTCTAAAGGGATTAGTTAATTAGCTCATGTTAATT
Source organism: Lithobates clamitans (assembly GCA_037952925.1). Classification (NCBI taxonomy): domain Eukaryota; kingdom Metazoa; phylum Chordata; class Amphibia; order Anura; family Ranidae; genus Lithobates; species Lithobates clamitans. The sequence goes on from JBBGZY010000079.1 coordinate 6,146,034, forward strand.
AGGTTAATTAGGTTACAGCTGTATTGTTAGATTAATATGAGCAGGAGGTCTGCACCTCCACTTTTAGTGTAAAAAAGAGCCTGTATTTTGCAATAAAGGAGATTCCTGGTTGAACTTACATACAGCCTGCCTGGTGTTTGAGCTATCACAACTGGGTTAGAACGGCACATAGCTGTAGTTCTAATCCCCGAGCATTGGATGACGGAACAATCAGATGTTGCGATCTGCAATCTGATTCTAAAGCAGCAGAGGAGTGATCAGGAGAGTGGAACCAAGCGAGCAGGGGCTCGTTACATTGGTTGGCAGCGGTGGGATTTGCTCTCCAGTTACTGGGACACCCCAAACCACCACAGTGAATGGCCAGCTATGCAGCCTGCAGGAGAGCCACGCTGAAAGACTTACTTGAGAGCCGTGGAGGGACCGGTGGGACAAAGAACAAGGCCACCCTGATCAGTGAGCTAGCCAAGATGGATCAGAGGAATGGTGATGCGGGACCCCGGTCAGTTGAAGACTTGTTTCAGCAACGAGTTCAAGAGCGGTTGGCATTATATGGTGCTAACCCATCAGAGACCGCCATACAGAATGCCATTAGAGACATCCAGCTGCAGGATGAGCGACAAGAGAGAGAACTAGAGCGGCAACATGAGCGGAGAATGGCGGAAATACGGCAATCGAAGACAACACCTAAAGATACAGCGCCTTTCCGTAAGTTGCCCTTTCGAGGCGTTCAATCTATTTAAGGAAGGAGAGGAGGAAATTGAAGCATTCCTGCAGGACTTTGAGAGACTATGCCAGATACATAATGTACTGTACCAAGATTGGGTTGCCTTACTGGCGAGTAATTTGACTGGCAGAGCAGCCGATGCGTATTGGGCCCTGGAGGATGAGGACACTAAAGATTATGACCGGGTAAAAGAAGCTCTGCTAGCCCGATTTGCCATTACACCCGAAGCCAGTCGGAGTAAGTTTAGGGAATCCCAGAAACAAGCCAACATAACATACGTGGAGTGGGCACATCGTCTGCAGCGGAACCTTAAGGGTTGGTTCCAGGGAAGCCACGCTAATACCATAGAGGACATCACCCAGCTAGTACTCTTAGAACAGTTCTTTAACCACACCCCTCCAGTAGTATGGGATTGGGTGCGAGATAAGCGACCACAGACTGTACAGCAAGCGGCTACTTTGGCTGATGAATATCTGCACTCTCAAAGGTCAGGCAAAAGCAAGCACTATCCACTATCTGGGCCCAATTTACCAGCCTCTAACCCAACTTCAGTACCTCAGTGGTCTGCCTTTAGACCCCCAACCCGACCTAACCCTCCTAACGGACCTAAGTGCTATACCTGTAACCAAACCAGTCATCTGCAGCGATATTGTCCTACCCGATCCACGAGGTATCGAGAGACTGCTCATCCATCCAGACCAGTGGCTCATTGCTTTCAGAACGAGCCCAACCATCAAGATGTTCAGGAAGAGTTTGGCAAACTTTAAGGCTGATCCCATCCAAGCTGCTGCCGGAGATAATTGGCAGCACCATCGTCAGGCAGTATGGGTTAATGGGCAGCCGGCCCAGGGACTCCGCGATTCCGGGGCTAAGATTACCCACATCCAGCCTCACATGATTCCCCAGTCGGCCCGGACCGGCCAGACTGTTGCAGTCAGGGTAGCAGGGGGCCAGGTGCTACGTTTATCCACCGCCCAAGTCCTCTTGGATTGGGGCTCAGGGGAGCGACAAGTGCGAGTGGGATTACTAGGTGAGTTACCCGCGTAAGTACTTTTGGGGAACGATTTGGGGCATTTGACTTCCTCATATGCCCCAGAGGCCGCCATGGCCGTGACCACCCGACGTCAGAGCCAACTTCAAGGCAACTCCACTCCTATGGGGACCCAGGTAAGACCAAATCCTCCTACATTACCCAGACTTGACAACCCTGTGTCCTGGGATTCTCCCTCTGACATTAGGCAAGAGACTCAGAATGACCCAACATTAGCTGGTTATCGGGACAGGGCGGGCAAGGATCCAGGGGGGTTGGGGGAAGACAGAATAGAGTGGGGGGTTTCTATATCGTTACACCAAGGGAATGGGTACCAGTAAGCGACAGGGTCCCCACAAACAGCTAGTTGTACCCCAGAAATACAGACGGGAGCTATTGTGGCTGGCTCATGACATCCCCTTGGCCAGACATTTAGGGATAGCTAAGACCCGGAGTCGGTTGTCTCATGCATTCTTCTGGCCCAGGTTACATGCTGAGGTGCGAGAATACTGCCGGACCTGTGAGACTTGTCAGAAAGTAGGGAAGACAGGGGATCACCCAAAAGCCTCGCTGCAACCCCTGCTGATCATTAGAGAACCCTTTAGCCGCATAGCGGTTGATATTATATGCCCACTGGCCCGCCCCAGTGCCACTGGGAAGAAGTATATTCTTACGGTTGTGGATTACGCCACCCGCTACCCGGAGGCCCTTCCTTTATCCAATATCCAGGCTGATACAGTAGCAGATGCCTTACTGCGGGTATTCACTAGGGTAGGGTTTCCCCAGGAGATATTGTCCGATCAGGGTACCCAGTTCACAGCCGAGCTGATGCAGCAGCGCTGGTGTCTCTGTGGGATTAAACCCCTCCAGAGCGCTTCCTACCACCCTCAGAATAACAGGCTGTGTGAGAGATTTAACGGGACCCTGAAGCAGCTGCTTCGGGCCTTCGTGGAGAGTAGGAAGGATTGGGAGAAATATCTTCCCCATCTACTGTTCGCCTATAGAGAGGTACCCCAAGAGTCCACAGGGTTTTCCCCATTTGAGCTGTTGTATGGGCGAAGGGTTAGGGGGCCCTTAGACTTAGTGAGGGCCCAGTGGGAGGGGGTAGAGGACCCAGAAGGCCTCCCCATCCTTAGTTATGTCTTGGAACTCAGGGAGCACCTGCGGGAACTTACCGATCTAGTCCATGAGAATATGCAATCGGCCCAGAGTCAGCAGAAGGTTTGGCATGATCGGTCTGCGAGGAATCGCACCTTTTATATCGGACAGAAAGTCCTGGTACTAAAACCCCTAAAGCAAAATAAATTACAGGCCTCCTGGCAGGGCCCCTATCAGGTGGTAAAACAGCTGTGCGATACCACCTACGTGGTTGCCAGCTGTGCAGACACAAACATTAAGAGGACGTTCCACATTAATATGATGAAGGCCTATCATGAGAGGACTGAGGCCGTAGCCGCCATATGCGCTCCTGCCACTGGGAACCGGGAATATCTACCGATGCTGGAGCTTCCGGAAATCAGCAACTGTTCCAGGGGTGTGGAAGATATACAGCTAGGAGATAGATTAGGATCCCAAGAATGATAACAGGCCAGAGAATTACTCCAGGAGTGGCAGGAGATGTTCTCGGCACTCCCTGGGTACACTCACATAGCTGTGCACAAGGTAGAGACCCCCTGGCAGATGCCCCTGAGACAACCAGCCTATAGGATTCCCGGACCAGTGCAAGAAGGAATGAGAGCAGAGATTAGGGAGATGTAATATTAGTCCCAAAATGGGATGGCACGACCCAATTTTGTGTGGACTATAGGCGACTGAATGACTGTACTGTGACAGATGCCTACCCTATGCCCCGAGTGGACGAATTGCTGGACAAAATAGCTCAGGGACATTATCTGACGACTATTGACTTATGTAAGAGCTACTGGCAGATTCCCTTGGAAGCGGAAGCAATTCCAAAGTCGGCCTTCATCACCCCTTCGGCCTTTACCAGTTTCGGGTAATGCCATTCGGGATGAAGAATGCTCCGGCTACCTTCCAGTGGATGATAGATGAACTGCTCGATGGTCTGCAAGATTTTGCATGCGCATATCTTGATGACATCGCAATCTATAGCCAGATATGGGAGGAACATCTTAGACACCTGGGAATAGTGCTAGATAGGATCTGAGCCGCTAACCTGACCCTGAAGCCAGACAAATGTAATATCGGGATGTCTGACGTGCAATATCTGGGACATAGAGTGGGATGTGGGAAGCAGAGGCCAGAACCTGCAAAAATCGAGGCCGTCCTAAACTGGCCAGTTCCCAGAACCAAGACCCAGGTATTTGCATTTTTAGGGACAGCAGGGTACTACAGGAAGTTTGTACCCCACTATAGTGACATAGCGAAACTCCTGACAGATCTGACCAAAAAGACTCTCCCTAGACCGGTCCTGTGGTCCCCGGCGTGTGAGGCAGCATTTCATCAGTTAAAAACCGCCCTAACGCCAGCTCCCATACTGGCGGCACCAGATCCTAACAAACACTTTTTCATTCATACAGATGCCTCCATGTTCGGACTGGGAGCCGTACTAAGTCAAGTTGGCGATGACTAGAAAGAGCACCCGGTGGCATATCTCAGCCGCAAGTTGTTACCCCGTGAAGTTGGATATGCTGCCGTGGAAAAAGAGTGTTTGGCCTTAGTCTGGGGTTTAAAGAAATTGCAGCCCTATGTGTATGGACGCTCTTTTACCTTCATGACGGACCACAATCCTTTGATATGGCTTAACCGGGTGGCGGGAGAGAACGTTCGATTACTAAGGTGGAGCCTGGCTTTGCAACCGTACAATTTCATCATACAATATCGGCCAGGGCCTCAAAACGGGAATGCGGATGGGTTATCCCGGCAGACGGACCTGAAACCTTAACCACATGCCGACCGGGCCATAGGCGAAAGACGGCTACAGCGCGGTCCGGTTATCCTAAGTGGACGTCAGTGGGACGTCCTCCCAGAATCCTGCTCTCACGCGCCCCCTGGGGCGCACACCCGAGAACTTCCGTGACCGCCGGGTCCAGAGGATCACGCTAGTCGCGGCCGTTTACCATGTGATCGCTCCGTCAAATGACGGAGCGATCACATGTCAACAAACCGGCTTCATGTCATGACGCCGGTTCCTCCCTCCCCTCTCTGTACCAATCGGTACAGTGCAAGGGGAGAGGGGGAGGGATCGGATGGCAGCACCGCTGTGGGCTGCATGTGTAGTGCCCACAGCGGTGCTCAGTGACAATTTCAGTCACATCCATCCATTCCTCCATGCTCAGCCATCCCTGCAATATACCCTGCAATACTCTGCAATATACCCAGCAATACTCTGCAATATGCCCTGCAATACTCTGCAATATACCCGGCAATACTGCAATATACCCAGCAATACTCTGCAATATGCCCTGCAATACTCTGCAATATGCCCTGCAATACTCTGCAATATACCCTGCACTACTCTGCAATATACCCAGCAATACTCTGCAATATACCCGGCACTACTCTGCAATATACCCTGCAATACTCTGCAATATACCCGGCAATACTCTGCAATATACCCTGCAATACTCTGCAATATACCCGGCAATACTCTGCAATATACCGGGCAATACTCTGCAATATACCCGGCAATACTCTGCAATATACCCTGCAATACTCTGCAATATACCCTGCAATACTCTGCAATATACCCGGCAATACTCTGCAATATACCCAGCAATACTCTGCAATATACCCGGCAATACTCTGCAATATACCCGGCAATACTCTGCAATATACCCGGCAATACTCTGCAATATACCCGGCAATACTCTGCAATATACCCTGCAATACTCTGCAATATACCCGGCAATACTCTGCAATATACCCGGCAATACTCTGCAATATACCCGGCAATACTCTGCAATATACCCGGCAATACTCTGCAATATACCCAGCAATACTCTGCAATATACTCTGCAATACACCCTGCACTACTCTGCAATACACCCTGCACTACTCTGCAATACACCCTGCACTACTCTGCAATACCCCGCAATACTCCGCAATACCCCGCAATACTCCGCAATACCCCGCAATTTTTAACCAGTTCCCTCCCGCTGTCATATGACGTCCTTGACTTTGAGCGGGGATATCTGAATGATGCCTGCACCTACAGGCATCATTCAGATATCAGCTTTTTCAGCCGGCGATTCCCTACACCATAGGAATGATCATAGTGGCTTTTCCACTGCTTGATCATTCTTATGGGAGGCGAGAAGGGACAACCCCCCCTCCCGCCACCCTCCGGTGCTTCTACCAACTCACTGCTACGATCGAAGCCAGGATCGTTTTTTTTTAATTTCAGGCTTCCCAGCCTAGAGGTGAGATGTGGGGTCTTATTGACCCCATATTTCACTGTAAAGAGGACCTGTCATGCCATATTCCTATTACAAGGATGTTTACATTCCTTGTAATAGAAATAAAAGTGATCAAATTTTTTTGGGGGGGGGAAAGGTGTCAAACTAAAATAAATAAAGTAAAATGAACAATAAAAAAAAAAAAAATTTAAAGCGCCCCTGTCCGTGTGCTCGCATGCAGAAGTGAACACATATGTAAGTCCCGCCCACACATGAAAACGGTGTTCAAACCACAAATGTGAGGTATCACTGCGAACGTTAGAGCGAGAGCAATAATTTTGGCCCTAGACCTCCTCTGTAACTCAAAACATGTAACCAGTAAAACATTTTAAAGCGTCACCTATGGAGATTTTTAAGTAGCGAAGTTTGGCACCATTCCACGAGCGTGTGCCATTTTAAAGGGTGACATGTTAGGTATCTATTTACTTGGCGTAACTTCATCTTTCACATTATGCAAAAACATTGGGCTAACTTTACTGTTTTGTTTTTTTTAAAGCACAAAACTGTTTTTTTTCCCAAAAAAAGCGTTCGAAAAATTGCTGCGCAAATACCGTGCGAGATAAAAAGTTGCAACAACCGCCATTGTATTCTCTAGGGTCTTTGCTAAAAAAACATATATAGGTTTGGGGTTCTATGTAATTTTCTAGCAAATAAATTATTATTTTTACATGTAGGAGAGAAATATGAGAATTGGCCTGGGTGCTCCAGAACGCCTGGAGGTGCTCCCGTCATGTTGGGTCTTTGTATGTGGCCAGGCTGTGTAAAAGCCTCACACATGTGGTATCGCCATACTCGGGAGCTATAGCAGAATGTGTTTTGGGGTGTAATTTGTTGTATGCATATGCTGTGTGTGAGAAATAACCTTCTAATATGACAATTTTGTGAAAAAAAAAGAAAAAAAATCTTGATTTTGCAAAGAATTGTGGGAAAGGATGACAATTGCAAAAAAAATCACCATGCATCTTTTCAAATACCTTAGAATGTCTTCTTTCCAAAGGGGGGTCATTTGGGGGTGTTTGTACTTTTCTGGCATGTTAGTGTCTCAAGAAATTAGATAGGCCGTCAGTACTTCAGGTGTGATCAATTTTTAGATATTGGCACCATAGCTTTTGGACTCTCTAACATTCACAAAGACCAAATAATATACACCAAGTTGTACTTATTTTTACCAAAGATATGTAGCAGTATAAATTTTGGCCAAAATTTACGAAGAAAAATTACTAATTTGCTAAATTTTATAACAGAAACAAAGAAAAATTCATTTTTTTACCAAATTTTCAGTCTTTTTTCTTTTATTGCGCAAAAAATAAAAAACCCAGCGGTAATTACATACCACCAAAAGAAAGCTCTATTTGTGTGAAAAAAAGGACACAAATGTCATATGGGTACAGTGTTGTATGACTGAGTAATTGTCATTCAAAATGTGAGAGCACCGAAAGCTGAAAATTGGTCTGGTTAGGAAGGGGGTTTAAGTGCCCAGTGGCCAAGTGGTTAAGACTACTTTTGCAACATCCTCGAGTTGACCCGTTCGGGGTCCCACTGTGGTTGTTGGACTGTTTCCCAGGGGGGAGTATTGTCATGAAGCTTGGAATAGTGGCTGATTCATAATGCTGGGACAAATACTGTTAGGAGACGCTGATGTCATCAATTCCAGCTACCTGTCTGTTGTCTGCTAAAATGTGTATTGTAAATAAGTCTCTAGTATGGGATCTAAGAGTCATTAGATCCCCATTGTTGTTTGTGTTTAATTAACTCTGCTATTGTGATAATGTTGATTGGATTTTCTGAACTACAAGATGGCCAGTCTGGCCTAAAGGTCATGTCTGAGTCATCTAGGCTGTCTAAAGGGATTAGTTAATTAGCTCATGTTAATTAGGTTAATTAGGTTACAGCTGTATTGTTAGATTAATATGAGCAGGAGATCTGCACCTCCACTTTTAGTGTAAAAAAGAGCCTGTATTTTGCAATAAAGGAGATTCCTGGTTGAACTTACATACAGCCTGCCTGGTGTTTGTTCTGAGCTATCACAACTGGGTTAGAACGGCACATAGCTGTAGTTCTAATCCCGGAGCATTGGATGACGGAACAATCAGATGTTGCGATCTGCAATCTGATTCTAAAGCAGCAGAGGAGTGATCGGGAGAGTGGAACCGAGCGAGCAGGGGCTCGTTACACGTACTTACTGCACCCATGCTTTGCTGCACAATTATTTATTTTTATTCACCCCAGGAGAAGTTTAACCACATCCTGAAGCCTTCTCCTAGTCCCAGGAGAAGTTTAAACCATGTCAACTAATTTAATCCATCATCCGTGACTATATAAGCAATCCCTCATTCCCAACAGCCACCACAAAACACAAGATCGATCAACAAAACAGAACATAACAAAACAGGCGGTAGCTATAATTGCAGGTTCCTTAACCTATCAACAGACTAGAGGCAAGATTAATACTTGTCTTTGAGGGCCACAGGAAGCCGATATGGGAGAGTTTGACCAGCCACGGGTACAGGATAAACAGTAGACTAGATATACGAGATATCAAAAGTGTCTTACCGTTTTTAGAGGTGATCAGTCTCCTCCTGTCTCCGTGTTGGCTTTTCCCCCAGTCCCTTCCTGATCGGCTACTTGGGACCCTAGCCTCGAGCCCCACATTGGGCGCCAAAATGTTTTGAATTCAGAACAAAAGTCTGATATTATTATATCTACTTCTTATCAAATTGAATGTAAAAGTATGCATGCCATGAAGTAATCAAGCTCTGACTCTCTTTTCAGAATAACAAAAAACTTCTGAAATCTTTTTTTCCTCTTTCACAGTTTTATACTTGTCAGACAAAAACAAGGCACTTGCAAAACACTTTATTGTGACTTTGTCTGAGTTTTTTAGCAGCTTCAGCAGTTTTAGCAATAATTTTAGCAAATTCAGCAATTAATCATAGCTATTAATAAATATCTTGGTAACTTCCTCCCGAACCATTGGATGTTGATGTCATGTCTGCTTTTGGTGCAATTTTCGGAAGAGACACAGTATTTTTATAATTCTTTGCGGTTCTGCTTCAGACTGAGAAAAGGGAACTAGCGGCCATCTGTTATCTGAATTCTTAGAGTTAAGATTTAACAAGCTAAGCAATGACACAATATTACATTTGAAATAGGCATTTTACCATTTTTACCTGGTACCCTATGTGACAACTTTATGTGACACCTTAATCACATCCATTACAAGTCCTCTGAGTTTCAAATAAAGAGTTCCAGCTTTGCAGCCAAATGAGTCATGCCTAGTTCTTGGTTGCGATAATATCTGATATCTATGTTCAGACTGGAGGAAGTGGTATGTTGACGGAAGCTCTCAAGCGGAGTGTAGGATGTTCCGTTACAGGAGGATCTTCTGGTATGGTTGCAATTTCTTGAACACTTTAACAGTAGGGCAGTACGGCCACCTGAGTTTCTTCTAGATTCAGACTTCCGCCTCTTTATGGATTACGTGGGTTTTATTGGTTTTGCCGTCATTTGGTAAAAACATTGGTGTGCAGGAAGTTCTTGCTGGCAAGAAAGAGGTTACTAGAGGAATATAGTTTTCTTGGAACTTTTTCCTATAATTTTAGCTTTTGAGGTCTGGGGGTATGCTTTTAGAAACAAGAATATTCTGGTCAGTAACAAAGGGGTAGTATATGCCCTTAATTGTCTGTCATCTAAGTCGCCGCAGGTCATTGTTTTGCTTCACTATTTAATTTTCAAGTGCTTAAGGCTAAACATTTGGATCAAGGCAATACATGTAGCAGGCAAAACGAATGACCTGGCAGATTCATCACCTTGCTTACAGATGGACCGTTTTTTCAGTCTATTGCCAGATGTGGACACGGTGGGAATAGAGTGCCCATCCCATTTTTGGGATCTCATTTAGGACTAATTGCTAATAATATAAGGAATTCAGTAGCACCTGCGACCTGGGCTGTTTTTTATGGTTATATTTTTTAGGTTCACTTAATGAGAAATGCAGTTCCTTTTTGAAGGTTTGGTACTTTTATTTCTGAATTATTGATTCATTCAAAAATACTCATGGTCTCACATAAATAAGGTAAATCTCTGGAGTCTCTTTCTCAAGTTGCAGAATTTACCTTCTTGTTCAATTTTTTTCTCTGTAAATCAGGCTCAAAAGTGTTATAAGAAGGGTAATTTTAATGTAGATAAGCCAGTTACTCCAGACATTTTGAAGAAGCTGTGTACAATATACAATTGAGCAGGTGTGTTTTTTTAGTTTGAATCTGTTAGGTTGAAAGCAGTTTTTTCAATCAGTTTTTTTCGGTGCTCAGGGTTTCTGAGTTTGTCCATCATAGTAAAACAGGTAAGTTTGGTTTGCAGTTGTCAGATATAGGTATTCAGGATGGTTGCTTTAAATGTTTTCCTAGACATTCCAAGACAGATCAGTTGGGAATGGGTAGATGGGTTCATCTTTATGCCTGTAAGGGCTCCCCAGTTTGTCCATTTGGTCTATTGTCAGAATATTTGAGAGTCAGGCCAAATTTAGGGACGTTTTTGTTTCTCCATGTGAATAGTTCACCCCTCACAAATTTTCGATTCCTCAGTGTTTTTAAGAAATATCTTTCAGTATTAAATTTAAAAGAACATTTTACAATGCATTCGTTCAGAATTCGGACAGCCACTGAGGCATCTAGAATTGGTTTGGATACTTTTATAGGGCGTACACACGGTCGGACTTTGTTCGGACATTCCGACAACAAAATCCTAGGATTTTTTCCAACGGATGTTGGCTCAAACTTGTTTTGTCTACACACGGTCGCACAAAGTTGTCGGAAAATCCGATCGTTCTAAATGCGGTGACGTAAAACACATACGTCGGGACTATAAACAGGGCAGTGGCCAATAGCTTTCATCTCTTTATTTATTCTGAGCATGCGTGGCACTTTGTCTGTCGGATTTGTGTACACACGATCGGAATTTCCGACAACGGATTTTGTTGTCGGAAAATTTTATCTCCTGCTCTCCAACTTTGTGTGTCGGAAAATCCGATGGAAAATGTCCGATGGAGCCCACACACGGTCGGAATTTCCGACAACACGCTCCGATCATACATTTTCCATCGGAAAATCCGACCGTGTGTACGGGGCATAACTGTCATAAAATCAGTGGAGAAGTGGAGGTCTAATAGTTACCAGTTATATGTCTGACCTAATACTCAAGTAATATGGATCCTTGGCCACTCCTTCATGCTTAGGGCCAGCGCAGAGCAGCCAGCAGAGCATATTCAGAAAATGTAGGTATTGATCCTGCCAGGTTTAGGGTTTTCTGGAACGGAAGGAGAGTAATGGTGGGGTCGGACATATTTTTTGAATTAGGGTGTCTGCACAAATTTCTTCCCCCCCCTGGATATTTTGATTATTCATTTGGGAGGGAATGATATAGGGCAATTAAAAACATTAGATTTATTTTTTTGGATTAAAAATGACATCAACTGTCTTAAATGATCTTTTCCACAGACAGCAATTGTTTTTTTAGAGGTCGTGCTGAAACTGAGGTGGTTGGACTCTCCTTCTCTAAGGCCTCTTGAAAAAATTAGGAAGAGAGTGAATAGAGCGGTAAAGAAATCTATGAATTTCATTGGGGAGTTTTCATTTAGACATGTTGAGTTAGAGGGGGTGTTTTCCAGTTTATATATGGATAATAGAATACACTAGCCATTGGGCTGGATATCCTTCAACACAAATTTACATACTTGTGTTGAGTGGGCCAAGGTGCAGGATATTCGTGACAGGTTGGTTTAGTCCCACCTGTCTTTTGGGAATTTTACAGTTTACAAATATTTATGCTACAGCTTGAGTTGTGGTGGGTAAGGTGTTTGGAGTAATGTTATTCTTGAAATGTTGTTTATTTTATTTTATTTTATTCTGTCATATTTATTAAACCAATAATAAATGGCTCCTTGTCCCCATGTTGATGGGGAGAAGGAACCAAAAAAACAAAAGTTTTGCCCGGATCAACCGAAATAATTAATCAGTAATTGGCTGTTTTTTGCAGGTGAGTATAAATCAATCATGCAGACATAAGTCTGAATGCAGTTCAGGTTGCCCTATATGCGTATAAAGAAAAAAACAGAGAGAAGATTCTCTAAAGAGGGTCAACGAAGAACACTGTACATAATACAAACCAGCTTTATTATTACCAAAAAGATAAACACCAAATAAAAATTTAAACAGTGAAAAAAGAGCAATGTAGACAGCTGGCTACCACAGCCAATTAAAAATGGGACAACGTTGTCACGGGGTTATAAAAACAGATGGGAGCCGCAGCTTCACACCCACACGTTTACACCAATCAAAACATCATCCATACACATTGGAGTATCATAATGTTGGTCAAGTCCAGGTTAATTAAGTGTAAATTCCAGATAAAAACTTATCCAATAGGAGAATATCCAGCGTAACACGGACAGTTCTTATACCAACAGTGTATTAGGGATGTAGAGTGGGTGCACAATCTGGCCGTCAGATCTGAATGCAACGAGATCCAATGTGGATGGATCAAACTGTTTGCAAGTAAAGACACAGGTGTAGTGAGTTGACAACCAGCTGTTTGTCAGACTGCATAGCAATCCATTTCCAGATTACAGCATAGGGGGATGTAGATCAATTTACAAGAGCAATACAGTGATTTTCCATGGAGATAACTATAGAGGGATGCAAAGCACCGACATACGTTTAGAAGCGCTGAATGGAGTAGGGAAGTCTCACCAATCGCACTGTTCCAGGTTTCTGTATGGATGAATGCCACTGTGTAGATGAATGCCACTTGTAAGCTCGGATGGGGTACTCCCAGAATGAGGAACCATCTCTAGCTGTAAAGCCGCTGTGGAGCGGTTACTTCAATGCGATGCATAGCTGAACGGGGAGGCTGAGATCAGCTGGTAGATTATAGTGAGGAAGACAGGCCAAATCGAATAGCGCGCGGCTCCGACTGACGTGCTGACGTCACACTGCTGACGCGTTTCACCAGCCAATAGCCGCTGGTTTCTTCAGAGCAAGGAGGAGACAACTGTGACAGGCTTAAATAGCAAGGTAAGAATGCAATCACTGCTCATAACCGCTAGATGTCACTAGAAACTCCTCTTGTGCAAGACATACAGCAAGATTCAAGCAGCGTACATTCTAAGTATATTAATGAAATAGTGGAATTGACGATCGATGGGTAAAAGAGAAGGGATATGAAAGGTAAAGGAAAGGAAAGAAAAGGGATGGGGGGGGCAGGGAGGGTTCGGGGGAAAGAAAGGAAAGGGGGAGGAAGGAGGGGGGAGAAAAAATATGATTAAAAGGAATTGGCAATGGGAAGAGTGAAGGAACTAGTGATTCCAAATCATAATTATATCATAAATTTACTCAGAAATTGAAAAAGTGAATTATTTCTCAAGGAAAGGCTGCAGACTGCATTCGGTGTTTAACCCTTTAGGAACTAAAGAGTCCAAATAATACGTCCACATTTTCTCCTTTTGAAGGAGAATAGTATCAAAGTCGCCTCTTCTAGGGGGCAAGTCCAGCACATAAATTCCCTTAACTGTAAGGCCCTTTGGGTTACTGTCATGGAATTTGGCGAAATGTTGAGGGATGGGTCGATCATCATCTTTATTCTTGGTCTTATTCTTAATACCGCTGATGTGTTCACCAATCCTGATACGGAGTTGGCGTTTTGTTTTTCCTATGTAATTTTTACCGCAAGGACATGTGAGCATATATATGACTCGTGTCGTTGAACAGTTGATAAACTGTTTAATTTTGTAATCCTTGCCTCCTCTCGGATTGGGGAACACATCAGTGTGATACACATATCTGCATATGTTGCAGTGTCCACATGCATGCATACCTGGGGGGGGTTTTTCCCCGAGAGCCAGTTTTTATTAGTCGTTCTAGTGTACTCGGAGTGGACTAGAACATTGCCTAGATTGCGTGCCCTTTTAGCTGTAAGTAATGGTCTGGGGCTGATTAAATTTGCGATTAAGGGTGTGGATTTTAAGATGTGCCAGTGTCTATTAAGGATCTCCTGGACTTGCGTCCATTGTGAGCCAAACCTAGTGATGATTCTAGGAAAATCATGTGCTGGTTTATCAGAAGTCTGGGTATTTGTTTGTGTAGATAGGAGATTTTCACGTTTCCTTTCTAATGCATTGTTTCTGGCTTTTTTGAGGGATTTATGTGAATACCCTCTTTTCCTGAACCTATTATACATCTCTTGTGCTTCAGATTTAAATTGTTCCTCCTCTGAGCAATTTCGCCTGATCCTTAAAACTTGTCCAGTAGGTATCCCTTTAATTAGGGATTTCGGATGGTGGCTCTGTGCTAGGAGGAGGGTGTTCGCTGCTGTTTCCTTTCTAAAGGTGCTGGTTACGAACTGATTTCCACTTTTAGTGATTTGTAAATCAAGAAATGGGAGGGTATCAGAATGATAGGAATAGGTTAGATGAATGTTTCTTTCATTTATATTAAGTTTGGATAAGAATTCCAAGAGTTGTTCTGCTGTACCCTCCCATATCTTGAGCACGTCATCGATGTACCTTAACCAAAATGCACAGTGGTCAAGGTACATCGAGGACCTGTATACAACTTCCTCCTCCCAGAGGCCAAGATGAAGACAGGCGTAGGAGGGAGCCCATGGGGCACCCATACTGGTGCCTATTACCTGTTGATAGAACCTGTCAAGAAATTGAAAAAAGTTGTTGTCCAGCATGAGTTCAAGTAATTCAATGATGAACTCATTATGGGCACCCAATGCTGGGTAGTGAACATCAAGAAAGGTTTTTGTGGCTTTTATACCCCAATCATGGGGGATCGATGTATATAGACTTTCCACATCTATCCCTACTAGTAGGGCATTTGATGACAGGAAGGAGCAGGATGGTTTCGAGAGTATGTCTCTGCTGTCCCGAACAAAAGATGATAGTTTGGTTACCATATCTTTGATCATCGAATCCACAAATTTGCCGACCCTTTCAAGGGGACCATTAATAGCTGAAACAATAGGTCTCCCTGGTGGGTTAGTTAAAGATTTATGTAATTTGGGGATTATATAGAAGGTTGGGATTGTGATATCTTCAGCTCGGAGATATAGATATTCTTTTTTGGTGAGAAGGCCAGCTTCCATAGCTAGTTTTAGTTTGATGTTCAGAGTGTCAATCAGGTTTGGAAAAGGGGTCCCAGTCAGCTTTTTATAGGTAGAGGCATCACTCAACAATCTGAGTGCCTCATTCTCATAGATATTGCCACTGAGTAGGACCACATTGCCGCCCTTATCGCTTCTTTTTATCACCAAGTTGGGGGCTTCTTGTAACTCACGTAATGCTTTTCTCTCAGGGCTGGTTAAATTATTTGATCCCAACCATTCCCAATTGACCCTCCTAAGATCATATTTGACCTGATCAAGGAAAAGTTGGAGCCACCTATGCTTAGATAGGGCCAGCATCTCTGTAGATTTGATTCTCAGATTGGATTTCCTGCTGATTGGATGACTGTTATCCGTTTCCGAATCGCTATCAGCGTTTTCCTCCAGCAAAGCTATTAAGTTATCAATGGCTTCTCTTTCTTCTAAATTAAGGTTAGGGTCAGTGGTTGTTGTGTTATGAGGACCTTTATGATGGACTTTTCTAAGGAATAAGTTGATGTCTTTAAACACTTCAAATTCATTCATGGGCGCAGTTGGGGAAAAAGAAAGTCCTTTTTGGAGAAGTTTAATATGATTGGAATCCAGCTGAAAGTCGGATAGATTAACTATGCTCAGATCCTTAGTGGCTCATTCAGCGTCTTTTCTGGCTCCTTAGTCTCCCACTGCGCCGATTCTGAATTGTGTCTCAGTCCCTTCCTTTTCCTTCTATGTTTCCTTTTCCTGCTTCTCTGGGGTGATTCTTTTCCACTGATTGTTTTGGGCATTCTACTGATGTATTGCCCTGAGGTTCCTCTAAAAAAGTGACAGATTTAATAGAGATTTTTTTGTCAAGGTCACTGTCTGAAAAGGAGCCTGTTCTATTCCTTCTAGTGCGTTGTGAGTGTCTAGAGCCCCTTGAAGAGGATCTACTTCTATTTGGCAAGGTAGGGTTGAAAATGTCACCCCCCTCCCAATCAATGATGTTTTGTCTAAATTTTTCTTGTTTTGTGTATTTAAGATTTTTTTGTATTCTTTCTATTTCTTTCTTGATAAACTCATTATTTTTCTCAAAATCAGGTTCATTTTTATGAGGTTCCAGGGCCTTTGCACTTAGTTCCAGTTCACCTTGGATCTCCTTGTTTTTGCGTTTCTTCCTCAGTAACTATAATTTTCATTAGTGCTAGGCCCCTATTAAGACATTCCTCTCTCCACACTTCCAGGAATCTAGGAGTGTGGAGATGTTCGGCAGGGACAATTCTCTCCCGCAATCCTCTAGGAATGATGTTGTGAGAGATGTGTGATTTTAAAGAGGAAATATCCCATTTCCGGTTCAAGAATTTAACCATAAGTATTTTATGATTTTTGAACAGTTTACGTGTTGATTCCCCCTCTGTTTCTTCACTCTTTCCATTAATGGAAAATGCTGTGTCAATTTCATCATCTAGATCACGATCAATCATATATGCCATGTATATACTTATTTGTACTGTTTGTGTAGTTAAGCCGTCTATCACTCTGCTGAATCACAGATAGTTTTACATTGGTGGTGGGATCCCCTAAGGCAAAGAAAGGGCAAAAACACCCCAAATTAAGGAACCAAAAAAACAAAAAGGTTTTGCCTGGATCAACCGAATTAATTAATCAGTAATTGGCTGTTTTTTGCAGGTGAGTATAAATCAATCATGCAGACATAAGTCTGAATGCAGTTCAGGTTGCCCTATATGCGTATAAAGAAAAAACCAGAGAGAAGATTCTCTAAAGAGGGTCAACGAAGAACACTGTAGAAAATACAAACCAGCTTTATTATTACCAAAAAGATAAACACCAAATAAAAATTTAAACAGTGAAAAAAGAGCAATGTAGACAGACGGCTACCACAGCCAAATAAAAATGGGACAACGTTGTCACAGGGGGTTATAAAAACAGATGGGAGCCAGATATCACAAGCCCAACCTTCTATATAATCCCCAAATTACATAAATCTTTAACTAACCCACCAGGGAGACCTATTGTTTCAGATATTAATGGTCCCCTTGAAAGGGTCAGCAAATTTGTGGTTTCGATGATCAAAGATATGGTAACCAAACTATCATCTTTTGTTCGGGACAGCAGAGACATACTCTCGAAATTATCCTGCTCCTTCCTGTCATCAAATGCCCTACTAGCAGGGATAGATGTGGAAAGTCTATATACATCGATCCCCCATGATTGGGGTATAAAAGCCACAAAAACCTTTCTTGATGTTCACTACCCAGCATTGGGTGCCCATAATGAGTTCATCATTGAATTACTTGAACTCATGCTGGACAACAACTTTTTTCAATTTCTTGGTAGGTTCTATCAACAGGTAATAGGCACCAGTATGGGTGCCCCATGGGCTCCCTTCTACGCCTGTCTTCATCTTGGCCTCTGGGAGGAGGAAGTTGTATACAGGTCCTCGATGTACCTTGACCACTGTGCATTGTGGTTAAGGTACATCGATGACGTGCTCATGATATGGGAGGGTACAGCAGAACAACTCTTGGAATTCTTATCCCAACTTAATATAAATGAAAGAAACATTAATCTAACCTATTCCTATCATTCTGATACCCTCCCATTTCTTGATTTACAAATCACTAAAAGTGGAAATCGGTTCGTAACCAGCACCTTTAGAAAGGAAACAGCAGCGAACACCCTCCTCCTAGCACAGAGCCACCATCCGAAATCCCTAATTAAAGGGATACCTACTGGACAATTTTTCAGAATCAGGCGAAATTGCTCAGAGGAGGAACATTTTAAATCTGAAGCACAAGAGATGTACAATAGGTTCAGGAAAAGAGGGTATTCACATAAATCCCTCAAAAAAGCCAGAAACAATGCATTAGAAAGGAAACGTGAAGATCTCCTATCTACACAAAAAAATACCCAGACTTCTGATAAACCAGCACATGATTTTCCTAGAATCATCACTAGGTTTGGCTCACAATGGACGCAAGTCCAGGAGATCCTTAATAGACACTGGCACATCTTAAAATCCACACCCTTAATCGCAAATTTAATCAGCCCCAGACCATTACTTACAGCTAAAAGGGCACGCAATCTAGGCAATGTTCTAGTCCACTCCGAGTACACTAGAACGACTAATAAAAACTGGCTCTCGGGGAAAAAACCCCCCAGGTATGCATGCATGTGGACACTGCAACATATGCAGATATGTGTATCACACTGATGTGTTCCCCAATCCGAGAGGAGGCAAGGATTACAAAATTAAACAGTTTATCAACTGTTCAACGACACGAGTCATATATATGCTCACATGTCCTTGCGGTAAAAATTACATAGGAAAAACAAAACGCCAACTCCGTATCAGGATTGGTGAACACATCAGCGGTATTAAGAATAAGACCAAGAATAAAGATGATGATCGACCCATCCCTCAACATTTCGCCAAATTCCATGACAGTAACCCAAAGGGCCTTACAGTCAAGGGATTTTATGTGCTGGACTTGCCCCCTAGAAGAGGCGACTTTGATACTATTCTCCTTCAAAAGGAGAAAATGTGGACGTATTATTTGGACTCTTTAGTTCCTAATAGGTTAAACACCGAATGCAGTCTGCAGCCTTTCCTTGAGAAATAATTCGCTTTTTCAATTTCTGAGCAAATTTATGATATAATTATGATTTGGAATCACTAGTTCCTTCACTCTTCCCATTGCCAATTCCTTTTAATCATATTTTTTCTCCCCCCTCCTTCCTCCCCCTTTCCTTTCTTTCCCCCGAACCCTCCCTGCCCCCCCCATCCCTTTTCTTTCCTTTCCTTTACCTTTCATATCCCTTCTCTTTTACCCATCGATCGTCAATTCCACTATTTCATTAATATACTTAGAATGTACGTTGCTTGAATCTTGCTGTATGTCTTGCACAAGAGGAGTTTCTAGTGACATCTAGTGGTTATGAGCAGTGATTGCATTCTTAACTTCCTATTTAAGCCTGTCACAGTTGTCTCCTCCTTGCTCTGAAGAAACCAGCGGCTATTGGCTGGTGAAACGCGTCAGCGGTGTGACGTCAGCACGTCAGTCGGAGCCGCGCGCTATTCGATTTGGCCTGTCTTCCTCACTATAATCTACCAGCTGATCTCAGCCTCCCCGTTCAGCTATGCATCGCATTGAAGTAACCGCTCCACAGCGGCTTTACAGCTAGAGATGGTTCCTCGTTCTGGGAGTACCCCATCCGAGCTTACAAGTGGCATTCATCTACACAGTGGCATTCATCCATACAGAAACCTGGAACGAAGGATAGCTACTATCTGACGACGGAGACAGTGCGATTGGGGAGACTTCCCTCTATAGTTATCTCCATGGAAAATCACTGTATTGCTCTTGTAAATTGATCTACATCCCCCTATGCTGTAATCTGGAAATGGTTTGCTATGCAGTCTGACAAACAGCTGGTTGTCAACTCACTACACCTGTGTCTTTACTTGCAAACAGTTTGATCCATCCACATTGGATCTCGTTGCATTCAGATCTGACGGCCAGATCGTGCACCAACTCTACATCCCTAATACACTGTTGGTATAAGAACTGTCCGTGTTACGCTGGATATTCTCCTATTGGATAAGTTTTTATCTGGAATTTACACTTAATTAACCTGGACTTGACCAACATTATGATACTCCAATATGTATGGATGATGTTTTGATTGGTGTATACGTGTGGGTGTGAAGCAGCGGCTCCCATCTGTTTTTATAACCCCCTGTGACAACGTTGTCCCATTTTTAATTGGCTGTGGTAGCCGTCTGTCTACATTGCTCTTTTTTCACTGTTTAAATTTTTATTTGGTGTTTATCTTTTTGGTAATAATAAAGCTGGTTTGTATTTTCTACAGTGTTCTTCGTTGACCCTCTTTAGAGAATCTTCTTTCTGTTTTTTTCTTGATGGGGAGAAGGGCCTCATCCCCACAACCCTTGCCCGGTTGTTGTGGGGGTCTGTGAGTGGAGGCTTATCAGAATCTGGAAGCCCCCTTTAACAAGGGGACCCCCAGATCCCACCCCCCCTGTGTAAATTAATAATGGGATACAAATGTACCCCTACCATTTCACAAAAAAAGTGTCAAAAAGGTTAAAAAAGACAAGAGAAGGTTTTTGACAATTCCTTTATTAATTTCTTCTTCTTTCCCCGCTTCTTCTTCCATCTTCTTTCTTCTGGTCTTCCTTTGGTGTTCTTCTTCTTCCTCCATCTTCTTCTTCCCCCGCTTCTTCCTCCGCTTCTTCCTCCAGTCTTCTCACCCGGCATCTTCCTCCAGCTTCTTCTCCGCTTCGTCCTCCGCATTATCCGTCTCAGTGGGAGTCTTCTGCTGTGTGATGCTTCTGTTCAGGTGACAGCTCTCATATAATGGAGGGTGGGGCCACCCGGTGACACCGCCCCCCTCTGACAAAACAGGAAAAGCCATAGGGAAGTCCCCGTGTCTCATAGAACTATTATAGAACTATTGTCGGACCGGCAATTCATTAATAGCCGCGAGTAGTTTTAAATGACTTTTTTTTTCTTTGAAATGTCATTTTGCTGTCAGACTGTTCTAAACATGGGAAACATGCACCCCTTTACAGGCATACTATAGACACCCCCCAGGTATGAAATTTAAAGGAATATTACACTTGTATTGTTTCACTTCAAGCATTATTAAAATCACTGCTCCCGAAAAAACTACCATTTTTAATTTTTTTTTGCACTGATACATATCCCGTGGGGCAGGACCCAGGTCCCCAAACACTTTTTATGAAATTACTTGCATATTAACCCTTAAAATTAGCACTTTTGATTTCTCCCATAGTCAATTCACTATAGCCGACAATTCAATATAACCGCTATAACTTCATGACTTTTTTTCCCTTTAGAAATGTTATTTTGCTGCTATTCTAAACATGGGAAAAAAGCGCCACTTTACAGGCATACTATAGACACCCCCCAGGTACGAAATTTAAAGGAATATTTCACTTTTATTGTTTAACTTTAAGCATTAAAATAATCACTGCTCCCGAAAAACTGCTGTTTTTAAAAAAAAATTGTGAATTGATAACATGTCCCCTGGGGCAGGACCCAGGCCCCCAAACACTTTTTTATGGCAATAACTTGCTTATAAGCCTTTAAAAAGAGCACTTTTGATTTTTCATGTTTGTGTCCCATAGACTTTAATGGTGTTCGTGTGTTGGTCCGAGTTTTTTGCCTGTTTGCATATTCTGGTGCGAACCAAACCGGGGGGGGGCGTTCAGCTCATCTTTAGGAGGAAGGCGTAAAACATAATAATATAATCCACCACACACTAGGCCTTGGAAAAATAATTTATTAAAATCACTGCTCTTAAAAAAACGGCCGTTTTTAAAACTTTTTTTGCACTGATACATGTCCCCTGGGGCATTACCCAGTTCCCCAAACACTTTTTATGACCATAACTTGCATATTAACCCTTAAAATTAGCACTTTTGATTTCTCCCATAGACAATTCATAGCCGACAATTCACTATAGCCGCTATTACTTCATGACTTTTTTTCCCTTTAGAAATGTCATTTTGCTGTCAGACTATTCTAAACACGGGAAAAAAGCGCAACTTTACAGGCATATTATAGACACCCCCCAGGTACGAAATTTTAAGAAATATTTCACTTTTATTGTTTCACTTTAAGCTTTATTAAAATCACTGCCATTTTTAAAACTTTTTTTTGCACTGATACATGTCCCCTGGGGCAGGCCCAGGTCCCCAAACACTTTTTATGACAATAACTTGCATATAAGCCTTTAAAATTAGCACTTTTGATTTCCCCCATAGACTTTTAAAGGGTGTTCCACGGCTTTCAAAATTGCCGCGAACACCCCAAATTGTTCGCTATTCGGCAAACGGGTCAATGTTCAAGTCAAACTCATGTTCAACCCAAGCATAAAGCCCATCCCTATTTGTGAGCGCTTTATCTATGTATTTTTTTTGTTCTTGTTCCTGCCTTGCACCCAGTTTACTACTGCCTTGCTCAATGCTCCTCCAGTTTTCCACTGCCTTGTGTGTATCTCATTTGTATATATAGTGTATATTGTTACTTTTATTTTTGGTTGCTAGTTAGGATTTTGTCATTTAGTTTTGTTTCTCATGCATTCTCATGTTTATTGTTTGCTGGTGTGTGATTGTCTTTTGTTTCACTGTAAATAAATCTCACTTTAAAGATACATACATATGGTGTGGTCCCAGATCAGCTACACCTGGGAACTAGGAGCCAATTGCTTTGATTCAAGATGCATCGAATGCAGTTTATTTGGCATTTGCAATTTGCAGTAAAATATGAAGATTTTCTTCGCTCAATTTGGCAGGACCTTACTGATGAGGAACTGTTAGAAAGCATTCTGACAGTACATATTTTAGTTGATGAGGGAAGATTCTCATTTAGTGAAATACAGCCTTTGGTTTGGATCTGTTCTGACTCTGAATGGTTATTTCCAGTTACTTCTCAGGGCCATGATGTTTTCACACCTCCTTTTACCATGTTTCAGGCAGAATTTTTGGGATGGCTGTTGAAACATTGTACAAGTTGTTTTTTTCCAGCAGTATTCAGCCTATTCACAAAGGTGTTGTAAGATTGTATAACTGTTGTTCACTCATTAATTGAGCAATTTGAGCAAGACAAACTGACCTTAGTTCAGCCTCTGCTACAAGCCTGGTCAGAGATCTTATCGCCAGTGTTGGATGATTCACACAAAGTCAGATCTGCCACTAAACATCAAACTAACTAAACTAAACATCAATAATCTCTTCCTAATCTATTGAAGACTCCCCCTGCAATACCGTTACCCATAGCAACCTCTCATACCTCTTCTTTCTTTTCTGTTATGGCTTCCTCTATGCTCCCCAGTACTGTTACTACTTTTCCCTCAGCAGTACACTCTGGTCAGCACCATGCATCTACTTGCAGGATTCCAGTATCTAAGCTAAGAAAGAAACAGATGTTTTCTCCTGATCATACAATCCTGCCACTATTCACTGCTGCCTCAACCATTAATCAGCCAGTTCCTTATTCCATGCTGCCTGCTGTTGAGGTCCAGCCTGCTGATGGTGCTCAAATATAATATATATATATATATATATATATATATATATATATATATATATATATATATATATATATATATATATATTATATATTATATTTGATTATGATTTTTGAATGCATCACCATTGAACAATGAGGCCACTTTATATAGATGGGACTGGCCCTTATAGGGTTATTACCACCAAAAGTGGTGTAACAACACATTTAACGCATTAGCTAATATGTCTACAAGCATTGTGAACTCACGCATATGGACTCAAGCAGTTGATGTTGTGTTAAAGCCATGACGCAAGCATTGGTTTGTGAGTAGATTCACCACTGTTTTTTACTATTCAATAAAAACATGTAGAAAGGATACCTACTCGCCATCTGTGGAAAAGATACCTACTCGCCAAGAAGGCCTACTCGCCATCTGTGTTTTTCTGTACTTAAAGTCTGGTCTTGGCATGGCCGAGTGAAGAAAAGTGCAGAGATCCCGACCCACGGCTTACCTCAGGCCATGTATAACTCCAGAAAGCCCACATTTTCAGTCCTGCTCTGGAAAGCTGGAGAAGAGGAAGCCAGAATGATCTAGCCTGACTCTTACAGCCAACATGAAGCAATATCTAAAGCCTTCTTAGCCCGCAGCTTTAGGCAGACACAGACAAGCCCTACAGAAGATCACACTAAGCATCTGTTTTGCCTCCCAGAAACCTCTCTCAATGCTACCCCTGCTTGTTGTCTATGACCCTAGCTTTCAATCCAGACAGCTAAGACTGGAGCTATGCCTATGGAGCCTATTCCACACCGGCAGCACTGGCTGCCCTGCAAAAGTTCCATACCCTGACCCAAGCCTGGAAACAGCAACCCAAATGCTGCTTTTTACATGGAAGGTACAATGAGTAACAACACTATAACTTTACCACCAACACCCTGGGCACCCTATATACAGAGCAGACTCCCTGTGCTTTTCTACAGCAGCTGCCCACCAGAGCTGACTTTGAATCTTTAGCCACCAGAGTGGAATCTGCATTATGAACTACAGGGAGTAAAACAAGACGTGACTAAGCTGGTTGCTAGGCTGACAGCTGTAGAAAAAAATAACACCACTGCCTTACAATTCCTCAGCATATTACAATATACAATGATGGGTCTCACTGAGCAAATCTCCTAGTTGCACCTAGGTACAGACATCTAGACAACTGTGTAGCTGTAGGCAGAACATTAGAAAACAGAGTCTCCTGGAGACGACATCTCAGGCAGACCTTAAATCCACAATGTTAACAAATACTTGGATCACCCACCTCTCACAGACATTGCCATTGATAGAATCTATGGAATCTCAGAATACTGCTCCGGATAGACCAACTAATGTCTTGTGTCATCTCCACTCCTACATTCAAAAAGAAGAGATCTTGCAGCAGGCACACAGGCGTTAAAGATTTTGATTGTGCACAAATCTCCAGGAAAATGCTCCAGATGTGCCGGGTCATGAAGCCCCTTCTGGAAAAACTGGGAGAACTTGGAGTCCCATACAAATGGGGTCACTTATTTCACCTAATTGCCTACATAGGCAACTAGACTTTGCATCTACACCACCCATTGAGGCTGCCTGACTTTTTTCAAGCATAGTTTGTTAAAGTAGATATAAATCCAACCATAAAATCTCCTGTTAACATGATAATTTCACTTGTACTAATTTAAAGGTCCTTGTTTAGGGACTTTGGGGATGATTTACTAAACCGGATAGTGCAAATCATTTTTATTGTCAAAAGCTTAATTGAACAAGCTGAAGTTAGAAGCTGATTGGCTATCATGCACAGCTGCAGCGGATTTTGCACTCTCCAGTTTTACTAAATAAGCCCCTTTGTATTATAGGGTGTCCCTGTATTCCACAATCTCTGTCCTGTAAATCACCAGCCCCTTGTTCTTCCAAAGGATCTGTGGGTGCACATTGCCCAGGCATATTCCACTATGGTTATCATTTAAAAAAGGAATTTGCAGCCAGCATTAATTAGGAAATATACCAAACAACAAGTTAGAAAATATGTGGATAGGGTAATGCTCTCAACAGACTGCAGGATATCAGCAGCATTAAGATGTAACAAAGGATGAAGACAATTAAAAAAAACCCTCCCTTTCCCACCTTCATTCTCTAAGATGCACATCATTTTGCTACCTACATGACATTCAGTAAGGGTTTACATCTACTTTAACAGACCTACCAGTGCCTACAAGCCCTAAACTAATCTCACTTTATTTATAATTTCAGCAGCACATCAAATTATTTCCCTATTACAGTAAAGCATATTGTCAATATGGCTGCTGTGACCTAACCCTTCAAAAGCCTCCTTTATAGTCAGATGTCAGATAGTGTATGATCAGCAGAATTAAGTCAGTTAAAACTCAGCAAAGTACATGCTGCCTAAACAATTGATCAGTCACTTTGATAGTAAATGTTAGATAATATAGGGTTGATTTCCTAAAAATGAAGAGTGCAAAATCTGATAGTACACAGGGTGGTATCTACTCTGTATAAATGTTATTTTAATACATAAATAATTGAAGAAATATTATCTGAAATTTATAGAGCAATGGTCTTGAGACATAGGAGATATGGAAGAAGATTGGTCAGTGATTTCCTCTGTCTCAACATTATTCTTTTTTATATTTTATCTCTTTATTAAGGATTTAAAGGTGATATGACAAAGTAACAAACACAAGTAATTGCATTCTGAACAATATGTAGAAGAAGAATATTTCGTAAGCATACAGGATAATGTGGTTCAGGTTTGTACATAGGCACAATGTTTAAAGACGCCATTGCTATGCTACAAATAGGGCATTGCTTAAAATCATCTATAGTAATGCATGCAACCAAATACCGAGTAGTGGTAAGGCATACCAAAATAAAAACATGGAAAACTAAGATAGTAATCTTAATGATAGCAATAGACAAGAAAGCAATGAGTGATAAGGAGGAAGTGTTATACTTCTGTTACCGTAAAGCCCTCAGGCTGTGGAATATTAACAATATATTGGGTAGTGCCTGGAGTCAACTAGAAATATGTCCTAAGTAGAAAGACCAGGTTAGGTAGGCACAATAATTGTTAAAATCCCATGGGAGGTCCTAAAATAATTTAAGGTGAGGGAAATAGATCTACAATCATGCAGCCAGGGGGCCAACTGCCTCAAAAAGTAGATTTCTTTGTAATGAGCCTTATAAAAGAGACATTCCTGCATAGCATTATTTAACAGAGTAATTACTGTTGCTAAGGTAGGAGATTTTGCATCGTTCCACGATTTTGCTATGGTCAGCCTGGCTGCAATAAAGGTAGGGGTGATAAAAACATTTGAAATCGAACAGGCCACTGTTCAATACCTACTCCCAGAAGACCTAGTTAAGGATCAGGGGTACAGGAAATATGGGTAACAGAAGATATAAGGTCAAATACCTCAATCCAAAAACATGTTAAATGTTGACAATGCCAGAGGGGAGACCAGCACTGAATGGAGGAGGAGATCACATGCCACAGGGGATGGGGCTTGGCACAAACAGACACGCTGACTGAGCATGCTGCTCAGTGATCCCCAGGCCCCAGGAAGATAGGCTGTGGTGTTCAGCAGGCTCCAGACCAGCTAAAGCATGTCCACACGCCATTGCACAGCTGCACTACCGCCCGGTGGTGGTGGAAAGAGCCAGGCTAATGGGCTTAGAGCTTACCTTCTGGTGCAGGGTGTGGATCCTGGGAGTGCAATTAAAAGAACCCCCGGTCCAGGAGGGAAGGAAGTTCGGCTCCCCTGATCTGAGGGGGGGACCGGGGAGGGTTGGATGTGATCCACCTGTACAGGGCTGAGGAGTGACAGGCTTTGAAAGGGGTTTTGCAGCATATGGCAATGGCCAAATACCTCCGAGCCCAAAGCAGACCTGTACAACCCCGTAAAGGGATCTCCCAGGAGAAGGGAGAGAAACCTCAATTTATGCCGGTGGAACGGAAGGTCCGGAAAGGGAGTGTATTGGAGGGGACCAGTCTTCAGGAGGTGGAAGGAATCCCAGGAGGGACGGTTGGATCCCTGGAAGTTGAAAGTCGTGGTACTACAAAACCCAGCAGTGAATCAGCAAAAATCAGCAAAGGACTTGTGATTAATCCAGAGACAGCCTCTACAGGGCAGGTGCAGTATGTTAACCCTTTGTATGGTGATCTTAATAATGAACTAAGTGCATCTCAATCAGAGTTAATAGTGGATTGGAATTAAAGAGAACATCTGAGAGCACTTCCTACAAAGAAAGACATTCAATTACTTATAACTTCTGTTGAATCGGCCTGCAAACAGACTGTGGAGGGTTTAAGAGAGGAAATAGGGGCACTGGGACACAGAGTAGAGGAAATGGAGATGGGCCCGGATGATATTAGATAAGGAATGGCTGATATCCAAGATATGACAAAACATCACAAGGAAGTGTTGAATTCTCTGTTAGATCAAATGGATAATCAAGAAAATAGAGATCGTAGGCAAAATATATGTATAAAGGGCCTGCCTGAAATAAAGCAACATTTTGAATTGCTTCCAAAGGTGACCAGTCTGTTCCAGTTAATTCTAGGGCCATCTGCATCGGATAAGATTGAAATAGACAGAGTCCATCGTGCCCCTACCCCCAAAATGCAGAAAAAACAAGAAATGTCATTTGTAAACTACATAGATATTCAGTGAAAGAAGCCATCATGAAAGCATCCCGTAATAAATCCATGGTTGATTTTGAAGGTGCACAAATAGCCTTATTTCCAGATTTATCATATAGAACTCTACACCCTCTGCAAGCCAAAAGAACGCAGGATCGGCTAAACGCTCATCTCCACAGAGCCCGATAGCCCCAGTCTGGAAGAAGCAGCATTCCAGGCGTCAAAGGAGTCTTATCCCTCGTGAACAACAGGGTCCTCCAATTCTCACACCTTCTTCCGGTTCACTCGTGAGGTTCCCCTCTCGGTCACATCACACATGCACACCTGGAGTAATCCTTCTGAAGAGGGACATATTTCTCCCTTGACATGAGCCAGACTTTCCGTTAGGAAAACGAACAAATCTTTCCTGATCAAATGGTCAACGCCTTCCCGAGTTTATTCTAACACCTACTGGGGATTCACCAGTAGGCCAAAAACTTTCTACATGCAATGGGACAGAACTTTAAGGTCCTTACTTGGTGGTCCCGGGGGTTTGGGAGGGGGGTCTGGGAGGAGGGGGCCCGTCCTGTTACCCTCTTGGATGCCCCGGTCATCACTTTACTCACATTTCTTGGTTACTTACATTCATTCTACTCACATGTTTTCATTAGTTCTGGTTGATACAGTTAAAAGCTTATGGTTTATTCTAATAGTTAGTTGAGCATAAACATTTTGTTTTAGTTTTCGGGCACTCCGGTCATTGGGGGCTTGGGGCAGACGTTGCCCCTATCAGGGGTGGGTTTGCCCTGGTGGGTGCCCCCAGGAGCAGAGCGTCATCTGGGAGAAGGGAGGGGGGACCTATTCAATGTAATGGCTGCAAATGTTTTAAAATAATAGGCCCCATCCTCCCACTAAGCCTTCATGGGTGGTTGGCACGGCCGGAGTGGCCTTAGTGCACCTCCCTCTACCCTCGACTGCAGGCAGGTTCTATACGCGGTGGTGGTTGTTGATCTGCCCATCCAGAGATCGCAGTGGTAAATACATGTCAAGAGGAGGAGTGGTCGATTCCACTCCCTTCTTGAGGGCCCTGAGGAGGTCTGCGATGGGGATCCATCGTGGCTTCTCGGCCCCTTACGCCACTTTACTCTTCACCTCTCTTTTACCTTTTTCTTTCTTATCTTGCCCTCCCTTGACTATAACCCTATCTTGTACAGGATCAGAGAGGATCAATGCAAAAGTTCCTTTACAGAAATGTACCCTTCTTACTTGGTCTCAGATCTGGAAGTACGATAAGGAAGGTGGGTCTCTGCTCAGTGAAGCATCCAATCTCCCATCTGATTCATGGCACCACATGACGGGAAAATAGCATCAATTCAAGTAGCTTCCCATATTGTAAAGGGACTGAACTCCCCACTGAAATGTAGAAAATATTTCCAAAATGCCTCATCTATGCAGATGGAGGTGCTTCTCCTTCAGGAGACCCACTTTCCCCGAACATGCAACCCCTCATTTGTCCACACTAGATTCCCGCAGTTCTTCCTGGCGAACGCGGAAGATAAAACAAAAGGGGTGGGTATGTTCCCGTCTAAAGCAGTCACCTTTTCCCTCAAGGAAGTCATTCAGGACCCCGAGGGCAGATACATCCTTCTCTCTGGCTCTGTGAATGGGATCCTGTATACATTCATCTCATATTATACACGAAATTGCAATCAGGCCATATTTTTCACCTCTATGCTAAAAGTTCTTGCCCCTCACTTTGTGTGTACACTAGTCATGGGGGGTGATTCTAACATAGCCTTGAACCAAATGCTAAATAAGTCAGGAAGAGGTCATTCTAGAATACTCAGGCCCCCAAAACAAAGCCTACGGATAGCCAAAACCCTCCATTCCCATGGCTTGGTGGATATTTGGAGAGAGCTTAACCCAACTAAGAAGGACTATACCCACTATTCAGCACCCCACCAAACCCTGGCGAGGATTGATCACATCTTAGTGGCAGCCTCCTCTATTCTTCAAGCAACTAAAGTGTCCATTAGGCACTTACCATTGTCCGATCACTCGATGTAATGCTTTACCTCATGAGTCTGACCGAAAAAGATGGAACTTTCGTTGGCGATTGAATGAATCGCTGCTTAGCTATCCGGTCCAATGCATAATACTGGACAATGAAATTAAAGAGTACTTTAAGGTCAAAGACAATGGTGAAGTCTCCCCAGCAATGCTCTGGGCTGCACATAAAGCGGTATTATGGGGCAGGATAATCCAAATATCCACCAAACTGAAAAGGGAGCGAAGAGCAGACTTAGACAAACAAGAGCAGGATTTTCAGAAACTCTCCAAAACACACATATGTAACCCCACGACAGCATCACGGAACCTGTTGGAAACAGGCAGAATCGCCCTAAATCTAGCGCTTACTACCCAAGCTGGAAAAAGCCTTAGATGGTCCAATGCCCGCTTCTATCTTCACAAAGATAAGATGGGGCCTGGTTTGGCCTCAAAATTGATGCCCAAAACTTGTACATTTTCCTTCCCCAAGGTACATGACTCTAAAGGATCGCTCACACAAAATCTGATTCAGATTACGTAAGCTTTCCATGACTTCTACGTAGACTTATACAAATATAAAGTGACACCCAGTCCCCAAACCCTCATGGACTTTCTAGATGAAATTCCCCTCCCCGCATTGACACAGGAACACATCACATTGCTTGATAACCAAATTACTGAAATAGAAGTTTTGGGAGTAATTAAAAACCTCAAGAGGGGGGTCTGCCCCTGGACCAGATGGTTTTTCCACCTGTTATTATAAAACATTTTTAACTTCGCTAGCTCCCCATTTGACAAGATTCTACAATTCTCTCTGGGGTGGTTCCTCCCTAGACTGTGCCTCCAACCTAGCTTATGTGTCTGTTATTCCCAAACCGAACAAAGACAGCTCTGAAGTCAGCGACTACAGACCCATTTCATTGATCAACAATGATCTCAAGATACTAACCAAAATCATTAGATCTGTTTGTCCTCAACTAACTGTGAAATTTAGAATTTTGAAAAAGTTCAACAATGACAGATGTTAAGTTTATAACATACAATGTCAGAGGGCTAAACTCCCCAGGAAAGAGGCATATTATCCTTAAATAGTTGGAGCGGTACTTTGCAGATATAGTTTTCCTACAGGAGATGCACATATCACTTGATTCAAACACTAAAATACACTCACGGGTGATTCCAACTTGGTATTATGCAGACTCCCCAAATAAGAGGACAAAAGGTGTGGCTATTGGGATAGGAAAAAATATTACCCTGGTGATAGGAAGGTCGACCCTGATTGTTGCTTTTTGTTTCTCAAAGGGAACCTCCAAGGAATAAGATACACACTAGCAAACGTATATTGCCCTTATAAAAAAAAAATATTTAAACTGGGTTTTAAATGTTCTAACAGATTTCAAACAAGGACATTTGATACTAGCAGGAGACTTTAATTCTTCAATGGACCATGACTTAGACACTACGTCTCATGCACCGTGTCAAGAAAATAAACAATTAAGATGGATAAAAAAAATGCATAGTCAACAATTATTGGATGTATGGAGAATAACACATCCACAGAAAAAGGATTATACATATCACTCCATGGTGCACGACACGTATGCGAGACTGGATCATATTTTAGTAAACCATGAAATATTGGAGCACGTTACTGAGGCAGCGATTGAAATTACCTCTGTCTCTGATCATACTCCGGTAACTATAAATATAACATTTAAAGATATGGACCAGAGAAAAGGGTATAGGAGACTGAATGAAGACCTCATTGATGACGAGGAAGTAGGAAGAATAATAAAAACTGAGATAGAACAATACTTTATTCTAAAAAATACATCAGAAGTCTCAAAGGCAACAATCTGGGAGGCACATAAGGCCTATATTAGAGGGCAATTGATATCCCTTGGAGCGGGAAAAAAAAGGAAAGGGAAATAAAAATGAAAAACACAATAAGGGAGTTATATGACTTGGAGCAAAAACATAAAATACAACTAGATACAGAAACACAACGGAAGATCGTAATAAAGAGGGGTCAATTAAGTGACTTGATGGAACAGGAAGCCAAAAAGACATTTAAAAATGTGGCGAAAGAAAGGTATATGTGGGGGAACAAGCCCGGGAAACACTTAGCAAAAATACCAAAGGAAAAAAAACATTAAACTACATAGAGTGTAGTACAAGGAGAGATGACATATAAAACAACAGAAATAGTCAATGCTTTTAAAACATATTACAGGGCATTATATGCAATCAAAAATAAAGAGATACAAAGTGAGGTAGAGGCTAGAAAAATCAAAATACAGAAATATCTAAAGGAAGTTAATCTGCCAAAAATAACAGCGGAATGCGCAGGTCTACTAGAAGAACCCATCACTCAGGACAAAATTTATACCGCCTTAAAGGAAACGCCAGGGGGGAAAAGCCCAGGCCCAGATGGGTTTTCAATTAAAAACTATAAAAAATTTAAAGAACATTTAGTCCCGGAACTTTGTAATTATTTCAATAAAATTGGGAAGAAAGAGGAAATAAGAAAAGAATACCTTCTGGCAAATATTTCAGTTATACCAAAAGTAGGGAAAGATGGTACTTTGTGCTCCAATTACCGTCCCATAGCATTATTAAATGCTCATACGAAGTTATACTCCAATGTTCTGGCATCGAGATTGAAAAATCTACTGCCAAAACTTATAAATGCTGACCAAGTTGGTTTTGTCCCAGGAAGGGAGGGCAGGGATAACAGTATTAGAACCCTATTACTAATGAATAAAGAAAAGGAATACGGCCCTCCTATGATTTTAATATCGATCGATGCCGAGAAGGCATTCTATCGAGTAGATTGGGAATTTATAATGGAATCCCTTAGGATTGGGCCTAAGGATCATGAGATGGATTGGTAACTTATACAAATACCCCACAGACAGGGTGGTGGTCAACTGGAGTTTGTCGTCTGCTTTTGCGATGTTTAACGGGACTAGGCAAGGATACCCGCTCTCGCCACTCCTATATATAATTGCTCTAGAACCATTATTAACAAAAATACGAAACAACATAGATATAGGGGGAGTAAAAGTTGGAGAGGAAGAGCACAAAGTTGCAGCGTATGCAGACAACATACTCCTATATATGACTAAACCAAGGCTGTCTTTACCCAATCTAATAAAGAAGTTAAAAGAATATGGCGCATTTTTGAACTTCAAGATAAACCCTATAAAACTGTAATATTGAATCTAGGAATAAGTAAAAATGAGGAAAAACCATTAAAGCAAGAATTTCACTTCACTTGGGAAAAAGAAGAAATAACATACCTAGGAATTAAAATAACATCTAAGTTGGATAAGTTATATCAAGCCAATTTTATTCCTTTACTTAATGAACTTAAAACTGAGATAAAAAACATGGCAAGAAGATCAATTTCATGGATTGGAAGAATAAACATGTTAAAAACGATAATTTTACAAAAAATAACATATAAATTGTAGATGCTCCCGATAGGAATACCACCAGGTTTTTTTAAAGTAATAAAATCAATATTCTCGAAATATATATGGCAAAATAAAAAGCCTAGGATAAATAATAATCTGTTAACTAAGAAAAAAAAAGAGGGATGTCACTCCCGGATGTGGGTAGGTACCATAAGGTAATTATCTTAGCAAGATTGGTTGAATGGGCGAACATAAACACTAATAAGAGATGGGTAAGATGGAAGACACACTTTCGGGGACACAACTTAAAAAAATGTTATGGATTTCACCGAAATATAGAACACTCAGTAAAAATACACATGAGATAACTAAAATAATATTTAAATTTTGGGATACACTTTATCGTAAGGATAAATGGAAGTATAATTCACCATTAATTCCACTAACAGGCACAAACTTTTTCACACCAGGAAATGGGACACGGATGGGAAAATAAATGGGTAACGCACAGTTAAAGGATATTATAATTCACGGTGACATCATGTCAAAACAGGACATAATATCGACACACGGGTGGCTTTATTTAAATGAATGGGAGTTTTTACAATTAAAACACTTTATAAATACAATTCCCCAACCAATTAGAGAGGAGAATGAGTTGACACCAATAGAAAAGCTCTGTAATATGAAAAATCCTTTAAGACACGGGACATCTCAAATCTATGACATACTATCTGAATTAGATGGGCAGGGGACCCTACCCTTCATAGAAAAATGGGAGCAGGACATGGGCATAAAACTAGATGAAAGAAAAATGATAGGCGCAGTATATAACTATGCTTCGGACATAACCTCGATAGAGGCTTATTACAAGTGCATGGTACGCTGGCATTTGACACCAGATAGAATTAATAAATTTCAGCCAGCTAAGTCTCCACTTTGCTGGCGGAACTGTAATCAACATGGGACTACATATCATATATGGTGGTAATGTCTAGAGATAAATAAATACTGGCAAGGTATATTGGAGTACACGGAGGAGATAACAGGAGAAAGGATTCCTCAACATCCCTGGAACTGTCTGTTCCATGGTACATCTAAAACAAGTAAACAATATAAAAAAACTTTGGTGCCATACTTGCTCAACGCAGCAAAAGGGCTTATTCCTAAAAACTGGCTATGCATTAAGAAGCCAAGTATTAAAGAGTGGCTACAGAGAGTGGACCACATTGGCCATATGGAGTATCTAAGCAGCGCTGAGCAGGGACAGACCACTATTATTATTATTATACAGTATTTATATAGCGCCAACAGTTTACGTAGCGCTTTACAACTTGAGGGTAGACAGTACAAATACAATACAATTTGATACAGTAGGAATCAGAGGGCCCTGCTCCTTAGAATCTAAGAATCTAATCTTACAATCTAAGAGGGAAGGTCAAGAGATACAAGAGGTAATAACTATGGGTGATGTGCTGATTGAGAAGATAAATGTACAGTTGTTAGGTGGGGGCCAGATAGGCTTCTCTGAAGAGATGAGTTTTCAGGGATCGTCTGAAAGTGGATAAAGTAGGAGAAAATCGGACGGATTGGGGTAGAGCATTCCAGAGGATGGGGGAGGCTCTGGAGAAGTCCTGAAGGCGAGCATAGGATGAGGTGACAAGGGAGTTTGAGAGCAGGAGGTCTTGGGAGGAGTGAAGAGAATGATTAGGTTGGTATTTTGTGACTAGGTTAGAGATGTAGCTGGGGGCCAGGTTGTGGATGGCTTTGTAAGTTATAGTTAGTATCTTGAATTTAATTCGGTGACTGAGTGGCAGCCAATGGAGGGATTGGCAGAGGGGTGTGGCGGACGCTGAGTGGTTTGTGTGGTTGATGAGCCTGGCAGCAGCGTTCATGACGGACTGAAGTTGGGATAGCCTATTTAGAGGTAAACCAATGAGGAGGGAGTTGCAGTAGTTGAGGCGGGAGATGACCAGGGAGTGGATTAGAAGCTTTGTGGTGTCATTGGTTAGGAAGGGGCGTATCTTGGAGATGTTGTGAAGACTGAGGCGGCAAGCTTTGGATAGTGATAGAATGTGGGGTCGAAAGGTTAGTTCAGAGTCCAGGATTACACCTAGGACCTTGGCGTGGGGAGATGGGTTGATAGTTGAGCCGTTGATCTTGACAGGGAAATCAGGGGAAGTGGCCCCTGAGGGAGGAAATATCATGAGCTTGGTTTTGGATAGGTTGAGTTTGAGAAAGTGATGTGACATCCAGGCTGATATGTCTGCTAGTAAGTTGGTAATGCGTGAGGAGACAGATGGACAGAGCTGGGGGGTGGAGAGATAGATTTGGGTGTCATCAGCGTAGAGATGATATTTAAAGCCATGGGAGGCAATCAACTGACCCAAGGAGGTGGTGTAGATTGAGAAAAGGAGAGGTCCAAGAACAGAACCTTGGGGGACCCAACGGAAAAAGGAAGAGGAGAGGAGGAAGTAGAGTTGTAAGTGACACTGAAGGAGCGGTGGGATAGGTAGGATGAGAACCAGCGAAGAGTACAGTCACGGAGACCAAAGGAGTGGAGTTTTTTGAGGAGGAGGGGGTGGTCCACTCTGTCAAAGGCAGCAGAGAGATCCAGGAGAAGTAGTACAGAATAGTGTCCATTGGCTTTAGCCAATAGTAGGTCATTTGAGAGTTTAAAGAGCGCAGTTTCCGTGGAGTGTTGAGGGCGAAAACTGGACTGAAGGGGATCAAGAAGTTTATTCGTGGTCAGATGGTCGCTTAGTCGGTTGTAGACCAGTCTTTCAAGAAGTTTGGAGGAGAAGGAGAGTAAGGAGATGGGACGTAACTTGTTGAGATTGGTGGGATCCAGTGAGGGCTTTTTTAGTATGGGGGTGACTAGCGCATGTTTTAGAGAGTTTGGGAAGATGCCACAAGAGAGGGAGAGGTTGAAAATGTGAGTTAGAGAGCGTAGAATCGAGTCAGAGGGTGAGCATAGCATTTGCGAGGGAACAGGATCCAGGGGGCAAGTGGTTAGATGAGTGCTAGATAAAAGTTTAGCAACCTCAGTAATAGTAGCAGGGTTGAATGAGGGAAGTAATGATTGTGTCTGTGGACATAGGGTGTTGCATGGGGGATGTTTTTGCGCATTGGCGATCTCCTCATGATTTGTATCAATCTTAGTTTTGAAGTGATTGGCAATCTCATGGGCAGTGAGTGAGATGGTGGGTGGAGGCAGTGGAGGACAGAGTAGAGTGTTGAAGGTAGAGAAGAGTTGACGTGGACTGGATGAGAAGGTGATAATGAGTGTGATAAAGTAGGTCTGTTTGTCAGTGTGAGGGCAGGAGTAGTATTTTAGGAGGGCAGATTTATATTGTGTGAAGTCTTCCTGGGTCTTAGTCTTATGCCACAGGTGCTCAAGAGCGCGGCTACGTTTTCTGAGACTTCTGGTGTCATCTGTTTGCCAGGGTTGTAGCAGTCGGGGCCTAATTCTGCGTGTAGTGAGGGGGGCAAGCTTGTCTAGGGAGGAAGACAGTGAGCTGTTGTAGATGAAAGTAGCTAGGTTGGGGCAGGACAGAGGTGAGATTTTGTCATAGAGGTGATCAGTAGCAGAGTAGAGAAGAGAAGGGTTGAGGTGGCGAAGGGTTCTACGTGTAACTGTTAGGCGGTTGGAGAGAGAAGAGGTGGAAGACAAGAAGAGAGCAAAACTAATAAGGTGGTGATCAGAGAGTGGGAGTGGATTGATGGAAAGGTTGCACGGAGTGCACAGATAGGAGAAGGCAAGGTCAAGGGTGTTGCCGTTGGAGTGGGTAGGAGCCTGTATCCATTGCTTCAGGTCAAGCGATGAGGTTAGACTGAGAAGTTTAGAAGTAATAGTAGTGTTAGTGTTGACAGGGATGTTGAAGTCCCCAAGAATAATTGTGGGGATTTCAGAAGAGAGAAAGTAGGGTAGCCAGGCAGAGAAGTCATCAAGAAAGGCTGATACTGGTCCAGGGTGCCGGTAGATGACAGCAATTCTTAGAGAAATGGGAGAGAAAAGACGAATGCAATGTGCCTCAAAAGAGGAGAGTGTCAGAGAGGGAGGTGGGTGAAGAACCTGATAGGTGCTGCATGGGGCTAGAAGGATTCCCACTCCACCTCCCTTCCGTCCACTTGGTCTGGGGGAGTGAGTCCAGAGAAGGCCCCCATGGGAGAGGGAAGCAGGAGAAATAGTATCCGATTCATGAAGCCAGGTTTCAGTAATGGCAAGTAGGTTAAAGGAATTTGAGATAAAGAGGTCGTGAAGGGCGGAGAGTTTGTTGCAGACAGAACGTGCATTCCACAGGGCAAAGGAAAGGGGGGGGGGGCTGGTTTTGGAAAGAGGAATAGAGACCAAGTTCTGTGGGTTACGGCTCCTGCCAGAGGGTGTAGGGGGATGGGAGCAATGGGCAAAGACAGATGATGGTGGCCCAGGGTTTGGGAATATTTCACCAGAGATTAGGAGAAGCAGGAGGGTGAGGGAGGTAATGTGGGACTGTGATTTATGTGAAGGAGCATGTCTCAGAGTACTGGAGGTTTTATCAGTGTATGGATGTAGAATGAGCGAGAGTTGGTAGGAGCAGTAGTAGGGAGAAGACAGAAGGCAGGGTGATATGTATAAGCAGGCGGGTGGAGAGGGGGGGTGAAGGTAAGAGAGTTTGAGGAGAGAGGAGAGGAGTGTCAGAAGCAGTGGTAGAGAGTGCATGTTACAGAGCGGAAGGAGAGCCTATTAGAGAGACAGGGTCACCTGCAGTCTGTTAGCTGCTTTCCAGTGCAAATTGCTGTATTTGTTTGCTTCGTGCAATCGCCGAAGTGCAGAGATTGAAGTGCATATCACTTGTAGAAAGAATCACTTAGAGAAAGAAGCCCCTGCAATGTGTTCACCCCTTAAGGATGCTCAAATTTATACTGTTATAAGGGTGGGGTTGAAGTTTGTTAATTAATCATGAGTGACTATAAGAATGTCTAACAATCAAGGTGGACTTTTTGCTTCAAAAGTCAGAATAGCAAGAGGCCAAGATAAGATCAACACATAAAACTTAGGTAAGACAGTCCAGAGCAACAAATAATGTCATGGTTGTGCGCACAGGGCAACAGATAGAGAAGGCCACATACCAAAGATACACACAGACAGCAGGCAGATCCCAATTTTAGTTAACGGTGGAAGATGTGGTTGAGCTGACACATACCAAAGACACACACACAGATAGCAGGCAGATCCCAATTTCAGTTAACGGTGGAAGATGTGGTTGAGCTGACACATACCAAAGACACACACACACACAGACAGCAGGCAGATCCCAATTTCAGTTAACGGTGGAAGATGTGGTTGAGCTGACACATACCAAAGACACACACACACACACACAGACAGCAGGCAGATCCCAATTTCAGTTAACGGTGGAAGATGTGGTTGAGCTGACACATACTTAGAGGAAGAAGCCCCTGCACTACTATTTACAGAGTAACCCGGGCAGGGTGGAACACATTTAAAACATCTGAAAATATTCACAGGGAATGTCAGAATCGGCCTAAAGGAAGTAGATTACGAGGACAACAGATCAAGATTGGAGTGCGGGGGGGAGGGGGGGTTGTTATAATAATGTATGAGTGTTAGTAGTATTTGATGATGTGTATTTTGTATACTTTTGTATTTTGTATACTATAATCTATAATAAATGATTAAGTTAAAAAGAAAGATATTAACCAAAATCATGGGCAATAGACTTTTGGAATGTATAGGGGGATATATCCACAAGGACCAGGTAGGCCTCATTCCGGGGAGGCAGGGTCCTGACAAGATCTGGAGAGCGGTAGACATTATTTATCTGCTGAAATCTAAATGGGATGGGGGGCCCTCTCAGGAGGGATTTTTAATATTTCTGGATCTACAAAAAGCGTTTGACACTATAGAGTGGCCTTATCTTTTTGAAATACTACACAGATGGGGGTTTGACCCTAAATTCACACAGATATTAAGGAATTTATACTCCAACCCAAACGCACAAGTTAAACTACAGGGCCACTACTCAAACCCATTCTCGATACACAGAGGCACAAGACAGGGTTTCCCCCTATCTCCCATTATTTTTGCCATAGCGATTGAAACCTTAGCCACCGCGATAAGGCTCCACCCAGTGTTAAATGCAGTTCCCGTGTTCATAACTGCGCCCTATTCACAGATGATCTGCTGCTCTTCGTAGCTT
Organism: Lithobates clamitans; assembly: GCA_037952925.1. Classification (NCBI taxonomy): domain Eukaryota; kingdom Metazoa; phylum Chordata; class Amphibia; order Anura; family Ranidae; genus Lithobates; species Lithobates clamitans. The sequence continues at coordinate 6,185,733 of JBBGZY010000079.1, forward strand.
CACCAATCATATCCACTCCCAATATTTTTAAACTCCTCTGGGATTTTAGCACGATCTCTGGGTTGAGAGTGAACATGGTCAAATCAGTAGCCCTAAATGTCACCACCCCCGTTCCTGTAGTTGAGAGTCTTAAAACCCACTTCCCCTTTACCTGGGAACCTTTCTCAATTCCATATTTGGGCATCAAACTGACAGCAAGTGTGGATCAACTACTGTATATAAAGCCAATTACTCTCCCATGTATAAAAAGCTGAATGAAGACCTATCTGGCTGGGCACGGGAGAATCTGTCCTGGATAGGCAAAATAAATGCTGTAAAGATGACCCTCTTCCCTAGGATTTTATACTTATTCAGATCCCTACCCATCCCGATCCTGAGATCACATCTGCACAAATTTCAATCCCAGATTATCTATTTAATTTGGGGAAATAAGGGATATCGCTGCCCTAAAAATGTGCTATTTTGAAGGCGCACTCAAGGAGGACTGGGATAGCCAGATTTATGGAGGTACTTCCAAGCAGATCAATTATTCCAGTTCTCGATTATATATTCACAGGGTGATAGGCCTGATTGGGTAGACATGGAGAGACAAGCTATCCCAATGTACACTATAGACTACCTAGTTTGGATCCCCCATAAGAACAGACCCCCCATCAGAGGCGGCTCTCTAATTAGGCAAATTAGGCAGTGGCCTAAGGCCCCGCACTCACAGGGGCCTCGCAATCGCCTAACTTGCCTAATTGCAGAGCCACCTCTGCTGACAATGCCGCTGCGGTGGCACTGCGCTCCGACCACTCCGCCAGCACAGCTGCCTGTGAGCTTCATGGAGAGAGAAGACGTAGCCACGGCTGTGTCTTGGGGAGAAGGCGGGGCCAGCACTGTGTTGTCTGGGGGAGGAGAAGGGGAGGCGACTCATTACAGCAGCCAGACAATACAAATATGTCTGGAGCCGCAGATCGCCCTTCTTCACCCCCCACTGAAGTGCTCCACTGAGTGATCCCAACACACTCGGAGGAGTCATCCGGCGCCTGACTGGTAAGCAGAGGGGAAGAGGAGGGTCCCGCCGGGGAGGAAGCCTCGCCAGGGCTGTAGTGGAGCTGATAGAAAGGGGAGGGAGGAGAGAAGAGGTGTCCGGGCCGCCCCTCTCTGGGGCTGTTAATCAGTGCGGGGGGCAGGATTCGGTGCTCCAGCTGCAGGGAGAGGCACATTGCACATCTGCCATGCCACAACCCTTTCTGCAGCCAGCCACCACCACTATCATCAGAGAGAGCCAGCCCCTCACCCCTGCTCCTCTAGCATCCCTCAGCCACAGCCACTTGCCTTTATTTCCACCCCCTTGTCCCATCCCCTCCACTCCCTTACTCCTGATAATCAGTGCCACAGTCAAGGCAGCTTAGTCCTATTCCAGTGTGCCAACCTATGATTGACAGCCCCTTACCCCTCCCTGACATTACCCCCACCTATTCAGGGCTCCACTGTGGGGTCGGGACATCCCAGCCCAGTCCAGTGCTGATCCTCAGCCATGGTAGGCCGGGTGCTCTTCATCCTGCACTGGCACTGCCTGCTGATTGGCTTCTCTGCTGCTACCTCCTTCACTGACACCAGCACCGAGATAGAGAGCACTGACACCAGCACCGAGATAGAGAGCACTGACACCAGCACTGAGATAGAGAGCACTGACACCAGCACCGAGATAGAGAGCACTGACACCAGCACTGACATAGAGAGCACTGACACCAGCACTGACATAGAGAACACTGACACCAGCACTGACATTGAGAACACTGACACCAGCACCGAGATAGAGAGCACTGACACCAGCACCGAGATAGAGAGCACTGACACCAGCCCTGAGATAGAGAGCACTGACACCAGCACCGAGATAGAGATCACTGACACCAGCACCGAGATAGAGAGCACTGACATAGAGAACACTGACACCAGCACTGAGATAGAGAGCACTGACACCAGCACTGAGATAGAGAACACTGACACTAGCACCGAGATAGAGAGCACTGACACCAGCACCAAGATAGAAAACACTGACACCAGCATTGACATGGAGAACACTGACACCAGCACTGAGATAGAAAGCACCGACACCAGCACTGACATAGAGACCACTGACATAGAGAACACTGACACCAGCACCAAGATAGAGAGCACTGACACCAGCACCAAGATAGAGAGCACTGACACCAGCGCTGACATAGAGAACACCGAAACCAGCACTGACATAGAGAACACTGACACCAGCACCGAGATAGAGAGCACTGATACCAGCACCGAGATAGAGAACACTGACACCAGCACCGAGATAGAGAACACTGACACCAGCACCGAGATAGAGAGCACTGACACCAGCACTGATATAGAGAAGACTGACACCAGCACTGAGATAGAGAACACTGAGATAGAGAACACTGACACCAGCACCAAGATAGAGAGCACTGACACCAGCACTGAGATAGAGAACACTGACCCCATCACAGAGATAGAGAACACTGACACCAGTACTGACATAGAGAACACTGACACCAGCACTGAGATAGAGAGCACCGACACCAGAACTGACATAGAGAGCACTGACATAGAGAACACTGACACCAGCGCTGACATAGAGAACACTCACACCAGCACCGAGATAGAGAGCACTGAGATAGAGAACACTGACATAGAGAATACTGACACCAGCACCAAGATAAAGAGCACTGAAACCAGCACTGACATAGAGAACAGTAACACCAGCACTGACATAGAGAGTACTGACACAAGCACTGACATAGAGAACACTGACAACAGCACTGACATAGAGAACACTGACACCAGCACTGACATAGAGAGCACTGACACTAGCACTGACATAGAGAACACTGACACCAGCACCGAGATAGAGAGCACTGACACCAGCACTGACATAGAGAACAGTAACACCAGCACCGAGATAGAGAGCACTGACACCAGCACCGAGATAGAGAGCACTGACACCAGCACTGAGATAGAGCACTGACACCAGCACTGACATAGAGAACACTGACACCAGCACTGAGATAGAGAGCACCGACACCAGCACTGACATAGAGAGCACTGACATAGAGAACACTGACACCAACACCAATATAGAGAGCACTGACACCAGCGCTGAGATAGAAAGCACTGAGATAGAGAATACTGACACCAGCACCAAGATAGAGAGCACTGACACCAGCACTGACATAGAGAACAGTAACACCAGCATTGAGATAGAGAGCACTGACACCAGCACTGACATAGAGAACACTGACACCAGCACTGACATAGAGAACACTGACACCAGCACTGACATAGAGAACACTGACACCAGCACTGACATAGAGAGCACTGACACCAGCACCGAGATAGAGAGCACTTACACCAGCACTGACATAGAGAACACTGACACCAGCACACTGACACCAGCACCAAGATAGAGAGCACTGACACCAGCACCAAGATAGAGAGCACTGACACCAGCACTAAGATAGAGAACACTGACACCAGCACTAAGGTAGAGAACACTGACACCAGCACTGATATAGAGAGCACCGACACCAGCACTGACATAGAGAACACTGACACCAGCACCGAGATAGAGAGCACTGACACCAGCACTGACAGAGAGCACTGACACCAGCACTGACAGAGAGCACTGACACCAGCACTGACATAGAGAACACTGACACCAGCACAGAGATAGAGAGCACTGACACCAGCACCGAGATAGAGAGCACTGACACCAGCACCGAGATAGAGAGCACTGACACCAGCACTGAGATAGAGAGCACTGACACCAGCACCGAGATAGAGATCACTGACACCAGCACCGAGATAGAGAGCACTAACATAGAGAACACTGACACCAGCACTGACATAGAGAACACTGACACCAGCACCGAGATAGAGAGCACTGACACCAGCACCGAGATAGAGAGCACTGACACCAGCACTGACATAGAGAGCACTGACACCAGCACTGAGATAGAGAGCACTTACACCAGCACTGACATAGAGAACACTGACACCAGCACCGAGATAGAGAGCACTGACATAGAGAACACTGACACCAGCACCATGATAGAGAGCACTGACATAGAGAACACTGACACCAGCACTAAGATAGAGAGCACTGACACCAGCATAAGATAGAGAACACTGACACCAGCACTGACATAGAGAACAGTAACACCAGCACTGACATAGAGAGCACTGACACAAGCACTGACATAGAGAACACTGACACCAGCACTGACATAGAGAACACTGACACCAGCACCGAGATAGAGAGCACTGACACCAGCACCAAGATAGAGAGCACTGACACCAGCACTGACATAGAGAACACTGACACCAGCACTGAGATAGAGAGCACTGACACCAGCACCGAGATAGAGAGCACTGACACCAGCACCGAGATAGAGAACACTGACACCAGCACCGAGATAAAGAGCACTGACACCAGCACCAAGATAGAGAACACTGACACCAGCACTGACATGGAGAACACTGACACCAGCACTGAGATAGAGAGCACCGACACCAGCACTGACATAGAGAGCACTGACATAGAGAACACTGACACCAGCACCAAGATAGAGAGCACTGACACCAGCGCTGACATAGAGAACACCGACACCAGCACTGACGTAGAGAACACTGACACCAGCACCGAGATAGAGAACACTGAGATAGAGAGCACTGACACCAGCACCGAGACAGAGAGCACTGACACCAGCACTGACATAGAGAGCACTGACACCAGCACTGAGATAGAGAGCACTTACACCAGCACTGACATAGAGAACACTGACACCAGCACACTGACACCAGCACCGAGATAGAGAGCACTGACATAGAGAACACTGACACCAGCACCAAGATAGAGAGCACTGACATAGAGAACACTGACACCAGCACTAAGATAGAGAGCACTGACACCAGCACTAAGATAGAGAACAGTAACACCAGCACTGAGATAGAGAGCACTGACACAAGCACTGACATAGAGAACACTGACACCAGCACTGACATAGAGAACACTGACACCAGCACCGAGATAGAGAGCACTGACACCAGCACCAAGATAGAGAGCACTGACACCAGCACTGACATAGAGAACACTGACACCAGCACTGAGATAGAGAGCACTGACACCAGCACCGAGATAGAGAGCACTGACACCAGCACCGAGATAGAGAACACAGACACCAGCACCGAGATAAAGAGCACTGACACCAGCACCAAGATAGAGAACACTGACACCAGCACTGACATGGAGAACACTGACACCAGCACTGAGATAGAGAGCACCGACACCAGAACTGACATAGAGAGCACTGACATAGAGAACACTGACACCAGCACCGAGATAGAGAGCACTGACACCAGCACCGAGATAGAGAACACTGACACCAGCACCGAGATAAAGAGCACTGACACCAGCACCAAGATAGAGAGCACTGACACCAGCGCTGACATAGAGAACACCGACACCAGCACTGACGTAGAGAACACTGACACCAGCACCGAGATAGAGAACACTGAGATAGAGAACACTGACACCAGCACCAAGATAGAGAGCACTGATACCAGCACTGACATAGAGAACACTGACACCAGCACCGAGATAGAGAACACTGACACCAGCACCGAGATAGAGAGCACTGACACCAGCACTGATATAGAGAAGACTGACACCAGCACTGAGATAGAGAACACTGAGATAGAGAACACTGACACCAGCACCAAGATAGAGAGCACTGACACCAGCACTGACATAGAGAACACTGACACCAGCACCGAGATAGAGAACACTGACACCAGCACTGACATAGAGAACACTGACACCAGCACTGAGATAGAGAGCACCGAGACCAGCACTGACATAGAGAGCACTGACATAGAGAACACTGACACCAGCACCAAGATAGAGAGCACTGACACCAGCGCTGACATAGAGAACACCGACACCAGCACTGACATAGAGAACACTGACACCAGCACCGAGATAGAGAACACTGAGATAGAGAACACTGACACCAGCACCAAGATAGAGAGCACTGATACCAGCACTGAGATAGAGAACACTGACACCAGCACCGAGATAGAGAGCACTGACACCAGCACTGATATAGAGAAGACTGACACCAGCACTGAGATAGAGAACACTGAGATAGAGAACACTGACACCAGCACCAAGATAGAGAGCACTGACACCAGCACTGACATAGAGAACACTGGCCCCAGCACCGAGATAGAGAACACTGACACCAGTTCTGACATAGAGAACACTGACACCAGCCTTGAGATAGAGAACACTGACACCAGCACTGACATAGAGAACACTGACACCAGCACTGAGATAGAGAGCACCGACACCAGCACTGACATAGAGAGCACTGACATAGAGAACACTGACACCAGCACTGATATAGAGAGCACCGGCACCAGCGCTGACATAGAGAACACTGACACCAGCACCGAGATAGAGAGCACTGAAACCAGCACTGACATAGAGAGTACTGACACAAGCACTGACATAGAGAACTATGACACCAGCACTGACATAGAGAACACTGACACCATCACTGACATAGAGAGCACTGACACTAGCACTGACATAGAGAACACTGACACCAGCACCGAGATAGAGAGCACTGACACCAGCACTGACAGAGAACATTGACACCAGCACCGAGATAGAGAGCACTGACACCAGCACTGACATAGAGAACAGTAACACCAGCACTGAGATAGAGAGCACTGACACCAACACCGAGATAGAGAGCACTGACACCAGCACTGACATAGAGAACACTGACACCAGCACTGACATAGAGAGCACTGAGATAGAGAATATTGACACCAGCACCAAGATAGAGAGCACTGACACCAGCACTGACATAGAGAACAGTAACACCAGCACTGAGATAGAGAGCACTGACACAAGCACTGACATAGAGAACACTGACACCAGCACTGACATAGAGAACACTGACACCAGCACTGACATAGAGAGCACTGACACCAGCACCGAGATAGAGAGCACTGACACCAACACTGACATAGAGAACACTGACACCAGCACACTGACACCAGCACCGAGATAGAGAGCACTGACATAGAGAACACTGACACCAGCACCAAGATAGAGAGCACTGACATAGAGAACACTGACACCAGCACTAAGATAGAAAACACTGACACCAGCACTAAGATAGAGAACACTGACACCAGCAGCGAGATAAAGAACACTGACACCAGCACTTTAAAGTTCTTAAATAATGCAATTTATAGAGATGAAGTAAGGAAATTCCTTGATAGCCGCACACTGAAGAAAAAACATCTTTATTGAAGTATAAAATATCTAAAATGCAGTCACATGAAAGGAAGATACAGGGTCAAAAATAAGTTAACGAAGGTATCTTCCTTTCATGTGACTGCATTTTGGATATTTTATACTTCAATAAAGATGTTTTTTCTTCAGTGTGCGGCTATCCAGGAATTTCCTTACTTCCTCTCAGTCTACGCAAACCAGCACCTGGAACGAGTTCACACTACGGCGGTACAACCACATGTCTGGAAGAGCTGTGAGCGGCATCTCCTTCCCTCTGCCTATCTACCTGGATTAATGGAATTTATAGTTAATTTTTTTATCGCTTGAATTATTTTTCCCATTATGGGCGTGTTTGGGCCTCATGTCTAGGTTTTGCCTAAGGCCTCACAAAGCCTAGAGCCGCCTCTGCCCCCCATACTGGCTCCCACCCTATCGCACTCCATGAACCTTTGTGACTCACTATACAAATCTCCCTACTTAATATCAGATATGCACCGCTTGGCACACATCTTTCACAACCCCAGCTTTCCCTCAGGCCAGGATGTTGTGGCGTTTCGGTGGTGGAAGAACAAGGGGTTGTTCCGTATAGGTCACTTTTTGTCCCCCATGGCCCCATTACGGCTAGCCATTGTAGTAGCAAACTGGACATGCCTTCCTCGGAAAGGTTCCGTCTACATCAAATCCAACATTATATCTTTTCACTGTAGACCACAAAACCAGAACCATTGCTTGTAACAGCGTATGAAAAATGGTGCTCAGGATGCATGGATCAGAGGGGAGGAATCTCTAGAATTTATGCTTTGCTCACAGAGAATACCAAGAAACCATCATACGCACTGGGTGGGGAACAGGATCTTAATGTCTCTTGGGATGTCACTACGTGGTTCTCCAAATTCCAGAAAGCCTTTAAGGGCATAACCAATGTCTCCCTTATAGAGGCCAATGCCAAAATACTAACGCGGTGGTATAACGTACCCCTACATCTGGCTAAGATCTTTCCAGGCACATCCCCCTATGCTTTAGAGGATGTGGTCTAACAGGCTCTCGTATTCAGGGATTGCGGAATGGGATATTTGCTTTAATATGTAAAGTTAGTGACATATCTGTTCCAGAGACTCCTGAGATAGCCCTCTTGAACAGAAGCCCATTGGAATGCCCTAAGCATCTTCGTACACTCAGACATTTCATGTTGCTGGGCAACAAAATTATGATAGCCCGAGCATGGAAACAGCCTACGGTGTCCCTAGCTGCTGTTAAGAGGAAAATCGCATGGAAACAGCCTACGGTGTCCCTAGCTGCTGTTAAGAGGAAAATCGCATGGAAACAGCCTACGGTGTCCCTAGCTACTGTTAAGAGGAAAATCTCATGAGTAATGGTACAAGAAAAAACAATCAGTATAATCCAGTCCACTACTGAAAAACACAACAAGATTTGGGAGCCTTTAGGGACCTATATACAAAAGCCTCCACATCCTCATTAGTAGTACACAACCAGTCTACTTCATTGTATCTCTCTGATGCCTATAAATCTTTTCTCCTTCTTTCTTTTCCCTCTCCTTCCTCCTTCTACATTCCATTCTGAACTACCCGGAATCCACTGGCACGCCTCCATAGGCGTACACCAGGGGAAAGCCTTTCATTGACATTACTACAAGCCTAACTATAGCAAACATCTGCAAATAGTAGTGAGGTTGACACATGAGGACTCTAGGTGCACCAAAGAAATCAATTTTGTATCTTACTTTTCTGCATCTCCACATTACCCAAGATCTCTTATAGGAGGGGGACAAAGTGGGATGCTTAAGATGTCACTTCTACCCACTGATAAAGGAATGTGTTTCTGTTTTTTATTTTTGTGATTTACACTTGTGGCAAATTTTCCCTGCCTTCGACACAGTCTGATCCCCTTAGGGGTGTCGGGTCGAGAAAGATAGGTTGTAGTCGTGGGTAGAACAATCAACATTGACCCCACAAGTTTCCTCCACCACTTGGTGTTCTAAGCCTTCACGTGTTATAGTATTGATTGTGTCACAGACATCTGTTCAGATAACTCTTAATGATTGTTTATGTCTTTCTTTGAAAATGCTCAATAAAAACATTGCAAAAAAAAAAAAAGGACAGACAGAGGGAAATGATCGTGCTCTTGGAGGAAATACATAAACCTGAAATTAAACATAAGGCCCGTTTAAAACCTGGAGACATGCAGAGACTGGAGAAACTGCGGTCAAACTTAAAACAGCTTCTCGATCGAAAAGTTCAAATCAAACATAGATACTTTGCCCACCGATTCTATGAACAGGGGAATAAGGGTGGGAGACTATTGGTTAGACAGCTAAAGAAACAACAAAATTCACGCCATGTTCACACTATAAAGACAGGCGATAAGCAGATAGTGGACTCCCAAGCAATAGCGGCTGAGTTTGATCGCTTTTATGCGTCTTTATATAACATAGACTCAGTTCCTGTGGGGGCAGAGAGAGGTTTACGTTTTGATAGAATTCAGGACTATCTTGAGGCCTCTGGGCTACAGGACATTCCATCTGCAGCCTTGGAGGAAATGGAAAAAGCAATTTCCATAGAACAGCTGGGCGGAGCGATTGCGGCTTTGCCATTAGGTAAAAGCCCGGGACCTGATGGTTTCACAAATATGTATTATAAAAAGTTTTCCTCAATCCTGTTTGTTCCTCTTTGCAGATACCTTAACCCTATCTCAGTTTCTTACCCATTGCCTCCAGAGGCACTGTTTTCTTATATGACGGTTCTCCCAAAGGTAGGGAGAGACCCTCAGTGCTGTGCCAGCTACAGACCCATCTCCCTCCTTATCTCTGACACTAAGCTCCTAGCTAAAATTCTGGCCCTAAAGTTACAAGAACATGTAGTTTAATTGAATGACCCAGATCAAACAGAGTTTAAGAAGGGCAGAGAGGCTAGAGATAATACTATTCGGACCCTGCATGTATTGCATTGGATGCATAATGGACCAAACCAGACCCCAAGTGTAGTAATTTCAATGGATGCTGAAAAAGCATTCGATAGGGTTGGATGGGAGATTATGGTCTTTGAGGGAGATGGGTCTGAGGGAGCGGATGATGGGATCGGTGAGGGGACTGTATGCAGATCCTAGAGAAAGGGTTAAAGTTAATGGTAGACTATCAGATTATTTAGAGATACGGAATGGGACTAGGAAGGGATGCCCACTGTCCCCATTGTTATTTTCTATGGTGCTGGAGCCCTTTCTGCGCATGATTAGGGGAAATAGGAAGATCAAGGAGATTTGTATTGGATCAACGGAACATAAGATTTCAGCTTACGCAGATGATCTACTGTTGTACCTTTTCTCTCCCCAAGAGTCTTTGATGGAACTGAAATTGGAAAATGGAAAACAAAGGATGATGACTTAGCACATTTGTTTAGAAAACTAGGACATTGTATGGATAAAAAATGTAATGTTTGGTGGGATCAATCCACCTTAGAAAAATACTTGAAAGACAATATGATACCCAGAAAATTAAGGTTGGATATACCCATTAGTGATGGTTTACTGGGAGATGATGATGTGGATGAATGGTATGCTTTCTTTGCTGGTAAAGGGAAAGAGGTTATGGATTTCCTGATCAAAAGGAAACAACGGAAACTTAAAGCACTAGAGGTGCAGATAAAAGAGATTAGGGATAAGATTAATCCATTTAAGGAGACACCTGAATACAACAAATTTATGGGTGAGTTGCAGAAAAGTATGCAAAAGAAGGATACAGAGAATAGCAATGTGAAAAAAAGAAATATTGGAGAGATCTTGAAGATTACCAAAAGAAACAAGTTTTTCGCTGGCAGTCAACATTAGCCAATAGGAGTACTGTTAACCCTCAAGAGCAGATCACCACTGATAGAAATGGGGGAAATAAAACACCAATACCGCAGAACCAGCAGCATCGCCCACAGTATGATACTAAACAGCCCGTTAAGGGGTATCCTCCGTATTATCAGGAGGTCAGACAGTCTAACACCCCATATGGGCAACCACCGAGAAGACCTGATTATGAGCAGTAGGAGTACCGAGGATATAATGGGAATGATGAAAGATATCAACAATATGGTCCACCACCTGAATATGACAACAGGGGTTATGGAGGATCACAGAAATAACAACAGAGCTCAACCACGTAGAAATCAATACGGAAAGGGCTTTCCACCAAATCGCACACCCTATCGGAGAGGGGGGCAGCAACATCATTATTACAACAATGGTCATCAAAATTATGGCTACCAAGAAGGAATACCATATGGTGGAGGCCAACATCATCCCCTTAGGGGCCCCCCACAGGGTGATTTTCAGCACCCTAGGCAGTTGCCCCGCCCCTATGATGGTACACAAAGGGGGGGGAATTACTATTCGCCCAAACCTCAGCATGTAAGATATGAGAAATCACCAGATCAATATGAGATACCTGTGTATAATAGTTATCAACCATTGGAGGGGATTGTAGACCATCACAATGATGAGTCTTTTTTAGGGGCAGACATGGGGGGGCGTCCGCGATATAAGAAACCTAGAAAGAGGGGGGGAAGAGCTGGACGAAGGGTACAAAAAAAAGAAAGCTGGAAGATTAGGAGAAGGAATTTACAACTTGAGTGGAGCCACACTATCCAAGGAGGAAATCTTGACCCTGGACAAGGGTATTAAGTTTGCGCCAAAAAAGGGGCTGAATAAATTAGAAACTTATGTTGGATTACAAAAATTTATTAGAAAGCTCAACATTAAAAAATACTATGCCATTAATCCGATAGAAAGGGCGATTACAAACAACAGTTTCACTAATTTGAGGAACAACTCTGTATTCAACCCCCACATAAGCAACAAAAAATATGTTGACCTATTCAAAAAACTAGTCACGAGTGAATTAGAAAGACTACCTATCAAGAAGGTGTATGAATCCATTGATCTCAGGAAGGGTTGGAATCATTGGAAGGTAGGACTCATATAGTGATCAGGCCTGCGGATAAAGGGGGGGGGGGGTTGTTGTCCTATCCCTTGAACAATATAAAACAGAGATGAACAGGATATTAAATGATGAGGACACTTACCAGCCTCTAAATGCTGATCCCTCTAAATTATACAAAGAAAGATTAGAACTTATCGTGCAACAGGGTATGGAGAACAAACTTCTCAGTAAACAGGAAGCAAAATATCTGGTTCCCATGGTCAGTAAAATCCCGGTAATATATTACCTTCCTAAAATTCACAAAAATAGCGTTGAACCTCCCGGAAGACCTATAGTAAGTGGGATTGAGTCTTTAACCTCGAGATTGGGAGAATATATCGATCTCCACTTACAACCACTAGTAAGGAAAACGGATGCCTACCTCAAAGATACCAAGCACACTTTACAATTATTAAAGAGATTTAACACCAATGAAGATCTTATCATGGCCACAGGTGATGTAGCCTCGCTGTACACTAATATCGATCATGAAGGGGCCCTGGATGCAGTCAAGTGGGCTCTGGAAAAAGAGAATGATTTAACGCGAGAGGACCTACACAAATTTATTTTGAAGTGTTTGGACTTTTGTCTACATCACAACTTCTTCTGGTATGATAATAAATTTTATCTGCAAGTACGAGGAGTAGCTATGGGCGCCAAGTTCGCGAACCTCTATATGGCCAAGTGGGAGGCTGAACGAGGTCTGGGTGATGGATTTGGAGATATCCGGTTGTACAAAATATTTATTGATGATCTCCTGATTATCTGGAGTGGAAATATAGAATCACTGATGAGGTTACTGGAATCAATGAACAATAATGACCGGAGTATCGGGTTAACCTGGGATATTAGTAGGGATCGGATACACTTCCTTGATCTAGAGATATTTAAAACTGTTAGTGGTATCGAAACCAAGTCCTTTTTTAAGGTTACGGATCGTAACTCATATATTCCCACATCAAGTTGTCACCATAGGCCATGGCTTGACAACATTCCCAGAGGCCAATATATGAAGATGCGGAGAAATTGTACACGGGATGTGGATTTTGAGACCCAATCAGATAGGTTGAGCGCAATGTTCTCTGATAAAGGTTATGGTAATGAATTTCTAAAAAAAGAGAGAGATAAAGTCAGGCATCTGAATAGGGAAGATCTTTTGAGGGATGGAATTGAAACAAGGGATGATGACGATAATAGGAGCACATCTGTCATTTTGGATTACAATCTACAGAGTAAGGAAGTGGAAAAAATCATAAATAAATATTGGGATGTATTAAAACAAGATGTACATCTTAGGGATACACTCCCCAATAAACCTAAAATTGTGTATAAAAGAGCGCCGAGTCTATGTGACAAATTGGTACATAATGTTGTAGAACCGCCCCTTTCCAGACCCAAGATGTTCTGGGATCTAAAAGGATTTTATGGTTGTGGAAGATGTTACAGTTGCATCAGGGTTCCTACTAATACTAAAAGGGTTAAGGAATTTCAGCATCCCCACACTAACCACATATACACGATAAGGGATTTTATATCATGCAATACAGTGGGAGTGGTATATGCGGTCAAATGCCCATGCGATTTTCTTTATATTGGGCGCACCACAAGAGCTTTAAAAGATCGTATGGAGGAACATGTGAGGAACATACGGAAAGGTTTCGATAAGCACTACCTTTCAATACATTTTAAAGAGGTGCATAACAAAAGTACAGTCGGGATGCGATTTTGAGGAATAGAGGCACCTAAGAAACATTGGAGAGGTTCAAATTATATAGGGAGATTAGCAAGCGTGAGCCATGGTGGATACACCAGTTAGGCTCCCTCTTCCAGGGGGGGTTGAATAAAGAACTTGACCTTAGGTGCTTCCTTAGCAATTTTTAACCCTAGGGTTGAGCATTCCTGGTGGTTTTTCAGGCCTATTCATTTCCCAGCTTGAATGTTTGATTGATACGTATCAATCACGTATCTCTAATGTAAGGATTATATTAATATGTAGGATTTGAGCGATGGTTGGTATGTACAGGAGGATTGAGCTATAGCCTTTTAATGGTCTTCTATGGTTATCTTTTTATTTCCTAATTTTATCTATTTTATCTATTTTTATTTAATAATATTTTCATATTTTATTCATTGTGCATCATACTGTATTAAAATATATTGACTCATAATGGGGATATCTATTTACCCCACACGTTTATTCAGATCAATCTGATGAGATGCATTTTAAAATCGCATGGACAGGGGATTCGTGGTATAATAATTTTAATGTATAAAAATATTGATTCATAATGGGGATATCTGTTTACCCCACACACATATTCAGATCACTCTGACAAGATGCATTTTAAAATCGCATGGACAGGGAATTTGCGGTACAATATTTTTAGTTTTGATTTTAATCCGAGATTACTGTTATTTATATATTTTATATGTAGATATGCATTAATCTGTAATTTTGGAGGTATGCTGTGGTATGCCCTGTGCGGGGTATCGGAGCTCTGTCCTGGAATTACACTTACAAATGAGTCTCATTTGGCTGTTATTGACAAACAACACTAGGCAAATTAACACTAGTTAGTAAAATAACACTAGGCAAATTTTCCCCACTTACTATTTTCAGCAGCAGTTAGGGTTAATGTGATGGGATAGGCTCATTAGTCGTAACAAAAGTTGTAGCCTAGCATTAGAGTGTCTGTGATCTATGGCAAAATGGCAGCGATCGCCTTATATAATCCTGTGGAGCATCCGTCTATTCATATCCCCCTGATGATGACACGTGATCCCTGTGTCGAAGACGCGTAGGGGGAGGCCAGGATGGAGAGACTGACACAGACTTTACACACTGCTGTCTCAGCACAGCATACCGCACCAAACATCCAGTGATTTTGCATAGAAAGCCGTTATAGTATGGTGCACTGATGCACCAGTGCCATGTGAGTACCCCGGTGTGGGGAGCGTTTTCTTTTAATACAAATATTTTGACTATATTACACTATATAGTTTCCTTTTCATTCTATGTATGGAGCCACATTGTTTCCAGCTGGAGAAGTGCAGCAGACACTGAGACTGAGCCCAGGGGTGGCTCTAAAGCATATTTGGATTCAGGGTAGAAGCTGAGTCACACTCTCTGAGGTGAGCACATTAGCTTAAGGGGGTCACGAAGGAGCACAGGAGCATGTTTTGCAGCACTCAGGATATCTTCGGCATGATGTTGGATTGTTGTCACAGCTGAACACCACCTGCACGTATTGTTTTATTATCACTGTTGGACATTATTTGCACGCACTATTTAGAGTGCCAAAGAGAACTTTTCTTTTCTTTTTTTTTGTTTTTTTTCATTATTTATTATTTATTATTTTTTTCATTTAAAAAGTAGGATACTGTATATTGAGCACTAAGCACTTTTTATGTTGATTAAGACACTATGTATGGTGTAACAAGCACTATTAAGCACTAATTTATGGTGTAACAAGCACTTGTTTTTTTCACACCTTGTTTATTTATTCATTATTCATATTATTTGTATTTAATATTATTGCACCTTTAAGCACAGAGTTAGTTATTATTAATTTTGTTTTTGGGGTCACCCAAGCGCAGCACATAACTTGTAAATTTATTGGAAATAGACAGGTTTGGCCTTATATCTAATTTTAAAATAAATATCGAGAAATCAGTGTTGATGTCAAACCATGTGCTTTTGAGGATGAGGACCACCTTGCAACAATATTTTCCTTTTGTTTGGTGCCTTGATTCTATATTCTATTTAGGGATCTATATCTCTTCAGATGTAAAGCGCCTATATAATCTAAACTATGGACCCTTGTTGGTATCCATTATAAAAGATTTGCAAAAGTGGAGAAGTCATTCTCTGACATAGTTTGGCAGGGTAAACGGGCTTAAAACTAGTATAATTCCCAGGCTTATTTACGTTTTACATACCGTACCCATAACACTCCCACAGATATTCTTTAAACAATTACAAAGGGCTTTTATGACCTTCGTGTGGGGAGATAAAAATCCCAGGTTGACACACAAGATTTTGAGGAGACCAAAACGGGAGGGTGGGGTGGCACTCCTGGACATAGCATTTTATTACAGAGCCATGGCCCTGGTTCATATAATGAGCTGGTGCCATGACTATGATGGTAAAATTTGGGTGCCCTTGGAGAAAACATTAGCAGGTAGGAACTTGGCTGGAGCCCCCTGGACTCCGGTTTCTTATAGGGGGTTGTTGGAATATGCATCACCCTTGACGAAGACAACACTATCAATTTGGGATAGAATGAACAGTACGGGAAAGTCCCCCCCCCCCCAATATCCCCTATAACACCATTGGAAGGCTTTCCCTGGTTTTTACCTGGGGGAGGAGAAAGGGCGTTTAGATCGCTGGGGAATAGAGGGGTAATTGTGCTGGCGTGGCCCCATGGGGTAAATTGCTTCCATTGGGGGATTTGGTTCGAATACTGAGGGAAGTACCAATGGCTGTATGGAAATATCATCAACCGACAGACTTGTTCAATAGGTGGAAGTACCAGATCAGGCGAACAAACCTGCTTATTACTTTTGAGGAATGGTGTGTTAACTTATCAGAGCCGGCTCATATGTTGTCTCGAATGTATAGGCTGGTTCTGAGCGCTCCAAAATATGACAACTCCCTATTTCATTCGAGAATGGGAGAGAGAACTGGGCTATAATTTTACATCAGAGCAAATTAAAAGGCCGATGGGAGCGACACACCATACTTCAATAAGTTCCCATATACAGGAGATGTCTTACAAGTTCCTGACAAGATGGTAGCATACATCGACTCGATTGGCTCAGATATACTAATCGGCTCACTGCTGGAGGAGATGTAACCAAAGGGGTTAATTTCTGCATTTATGGTGGCATTGAAGATTAAAGTTTTCTGGGAGGAGATAGCCCCTTGGATTAAGAAAATGACACTTAGACCTATAGAATTCTCTCCATTACATTTTCTTTTTCATGGGATGCCATCATCTGCTAGGTTTTATAAGAGAAGTGTTACTCTTATTTGCTAAATGCAGCCAAAATATTGATAACTAGATTTTGGAAACAGTCTGGATGTCCCACTATAATGGATTGGAAAAGGGAGGTAGAAAAAAATAACGGAAGCGGAGAGATGGATACATATGGTTAAAGACCAACAGAATAAATTTAAAGATACATGGGCAGGATGGCTGTATTACTCCTCAGAAATAGGGGTGGATTAAACGGGATGCGTCTGGTGGGGGGTAGTTTGGAGGAGTTGGGGGGTTCCCTTTTTTGTGTTGTTTCTTTTTTCCTCCTCTGGGAGGCACAGTGGAGAGATGATTATGTCATTAAAGGAAGAGGATAAGTTCTAATAATAAATTAGGCAACATGTAATGGAATCACATAAAGAAGAGTAGATTGAAATGAAAGGTGGAGAGGTATAAAAATGAAATAGTAGAGTGAGATTATATTGTACTAAAACACTAAATAGGACACGAAAATAGTAATTTGAAATTATATACTTTTCTTTTATTGTATTGTTAGTTGTTTGACACGCGTAATAGGGCACTGTAAAGCTCCCTTCTTAATTATACTTTGAATAATGTTTTGCGCAAATTGAGTTTTGGTTATGGGTAGGTAAGAGGGTAAGAGAATGGGCTTTTCCCTCCTTTTTTTTTTTTCCTTTTTCTTTCTCTATTTGAAGAGGACATGATCAAGGACCTGGTGTGTTTTCTTGTTGTGGGGGGGGGGGGGGTTAGTGTAGTGTATGCTAATGAAAAGATTTGTATAGCTATATTGTGCAATGTGTATTTTTATGTTGTGTGTTGGAACTTGTCTTAATAAAGAAAAAGTGATTATAAAAAAAAATAAATGCTGACAATGCCACCAGGTACATTTCACTGTGGTCACACTGCCTCCAACAAAGTGGAGATTGATCCAGAAAAATTGTAGCTAATCTATGTGGAGTATAGTACCACTTATGTAATAGTTTTTTAGCCGATTCCCAGTGTGATATACATTTGGATACTTGAAGAAGTTTCCTGGTTGTAGCATGCCATTGTGATGCCATTGTGATGTAGATATTTTGAAATGTAATTCTCGCTGGATAAAATGTTTTATTTTGTTTCATTGGTTTTTGGAGCAGGGCATAGAAGGCTGACAGGTGGAAGGATTTTGGAAGAGGGAAGAGGGTTATTGAGTAACGGAATGAGGTCTCCAGCCACAGCGTCATTGTTCCATTTCACCAGGGAGAGAATATGGCGAACTTGTAGGTATTTGTAAAAGTCTGTATGACTTAAGTGATAGGTGAGGCATAAGCCTTGAAAGGATTTTAAATGGATGACTTGAAAAGTTTGCTGAGGTAATGGATGCCAAGTAAGTTCCAAGAGTTGAGGTCTAAATCTTGAGTAGCCAAGTGTAGAAACAATAACGGTAGGTATCGCAGTGCAGAATGAGGTATGCCTTTTGTAGGCTGTATAACCGAGTTCCACACTCTGGAAGTAGTTGTCAGTGTGCCCATAAAGGATTTGTCATGATGCTGACGTAAAGTGAAGAAGCCAAGTAGGCATTTGGGGTCAGACCCCAATACATGAGTTTCAAGTTGTTTCCAGGAGGTATTTGATGATGAGGACAACAAATGTTTGGTTTGCGCTAGAATAGTAGCTTTGTAGTAGAGAGGGCAATATCCAGTGCTCCAATGCCAGAGAACTTCCTAGGAGTACAGAGAATAGAGAATTGCACACAAGGTCTCTTTTTCCTCCAGATGAAAGAGTTGATAATATTTTGGATATTGCGGAGGTGTGATGGGAGGAACAGTAAAGGTAATATCATAAACAAATATAGAACATGTGGGAGTAAAAACATTTTACAGAGTGCTATATGGACTGCCCAGGAAGCAAATGTAGCATTGTCCTCACATAGTTTGGCCAACTTTGTTACTAAAATGTTGTAGTTGTATCAGAGAATTCAAGAGCTTGGTGACATCAGCTGAATACCTAGATAAGTAAGAGAAGGAGTTGGTGCCCATGAGAAAAGTGACACACGTGAAAGTTGTGTTTTAGTTCAGCTATCTAGACAAATTCGAATCATTTGGGATTTGGAGTGGTTAATTTTGTGTAGTGAGATCCTAATGAAATTACCTAACTTATTTTGCAGTGCAAAGAGAGATGTTTGTGGGTTTGTTAATGATAGTAACATATCATCTGTGTATAAGCCTATTTTGTATTTAGTATATATGATCATAACTCCTGATATCAGTCAATCAGCTTGAATGGGTTGGGCAAAAGTTTCCATAATGAGGGTGACTATGAGGGGAGGAAGGGGGCAGTCCTGTCGGGTACCATTCATAATTTGACACAGTTTAGAAAAGAGGCCCCAAGTCCAGACTCTGGCACTTGGAACTGTGTAAAGGGCTTGAGTGTCCAAAGAGAGAAGGCATTTAATGGTGTTCAGATCACGGTATGAGATTTATGAATCTCTTAGTGCCTTCAGAGGCCTGCCATCCTATCACAAAATCAACCTGGTCAGTGTGAACCAAAGGCGGAATTAGGGGAGCAAGCCGAATAGCAAGAAGCTTGGCATACATCTTGGTATCTGAATTCAAATGTCAGGGCTGGGCTTAGCCCTTCCTTCTCTGAGCTGACCACTCAGCTGTTGGCTAATTGCCAGCTCCCATCTCTCTCCACAGTTACTCAGCTATTATTGATATCCTGCTCATCAGTCCTGCCTACTTAAGCTGTCCAGTCCAGAGAAGCTCTGCCTTCGCCTTGGTCAACATCACAAGAAACATCTCCTGCGGTCCTGTTTTAAGACTGACTTTGCTGACATCCCTTCTGGCTCCGGATCCTGCTTGCTGTTCCACTACTGTGATCCCTGACTTGGCTTGGATGAGTATCCTTTCCGGTTACTGAACTTTGGCTATGTTTTGACTACGTTTGTTCTGTTTACTTTTATTATTAAACAAGTGTGATTTAACTGTACTTCTGTCTCGGTCTAATTTCATGGTTTCTGACAGTAGGCGAAGGCCATGAATTCAGAAGATGCAGTCAATCCACTTGTTGGTAATATTTTTTCCACATTGGATGAACTGGATCACCGCATGGATCAGTTTGCCATGGCGTTACAAATGCTCTTCAGTCACATTGCTCACCTGGAATCTCACACTGTGGCAGCCCCGATACAACCTATGTTGCAGGCTGACCCTGCTGCTGCTCCAGTCTCTGTGCAGGCACCCGCCTCGAGTATTACCTCTATAAGAGGCATGTCTGGTTCCGCTCCGCTTCCCCAGAAATTTGGGGGTGATCCAGTCCAATGCAGAGGGTTTCTCAACCAAGTTGAGATATACTTTGAGATGCTGCCCCAGGCGTTTCCCACAGACAGAAGCAAAGTAGGTTTTGTGATATCTTTGCTTTGTTAGAGAGCCTTCGCCTTGGCAAAACCTCTATGGGAGACGCAAAAACCTGTTGTCTTGAGTTACCCTGAGCTTTTGGCTTTGTTTAAAAGGGTATTTGACATTCCTGCAAGCTCCGCTTCTTCTGCCAAGTGCCTCATGTCCATCAAACAGAGTACGAGAACTGTTGCTGACTACGTCATTGAATTCCGTACTCTGGCAGCAGAGGTTGCGTGGAACAATGAGACCCTTGTGGTTGCTTTTTCTCATGGTCTCTCGGTTACCATCAAGGATGAAATAGCAGCCCGAGATATACCCACTGAGCTGGAGAAGTTGATCACGTTTGCCATCCTCATTGACTCCAGACTCAGAGAAAGACTCTGTTTTAAGGAGCGCTTGTGGAAGCCTCCTGTACATTTGTCTCAGAGCTTTGTAGTCCCACCCGTGCCTCCCTCACCTCCCATGCCTCCTGGTACCAAGTCAGGCAGTGAAGGTGAACCCATGCACTTGGGTTTTACGCGTCTCTCTGTGGATGAGAGAACCTTTAGGAGGAGGGAGAGATTGTGCCTTTATTGTGGCCAGGCAGGTCCCTTTTTTTAGTCTTGTCCTACCCATCCAGGGAATGCCCCCTTGAGGTCCTGTCACAGACAGACCTTAGGTGGCGTTGTTTCATCCCCAGTTATCCAGAAGGATAACCCCCTGGTTTCGGTCACCCTTTCTTGGGCTGAGTTGTCCATCGAGATACAGGCTCTAATCGACTTTGGGGCTGCAGGCCTGTTCACTGATGCTGCCTTTGTATCGAAGCACTCGATTCCGCTGCAGCTGCGTGACAATCCCCTTGCCATTGAGGCTCTTGGTGGGAGACCTCTACAGCCTGCCCATGTGAATCATGAGATGGTTCCGTTGTCCATGGCGATAGAGGCTCTTCACCATGAGATAATCCAATTCCAAGTTATTTTCTTACCTAAGTTTCTGCTGGTTATTGGTTATCCTTGGTTACAGAGGCACAACCCCTCTTTTGATTGGCTCTGTGCTGAGGTTCTCTCCTGGTCACCACAATGCAGTGAAACATGCTTCCAGATGGTAGCCAAGGTCCTGTGCACCTCTTCACTCTCCTCCCTGCCGGAGGAGTAACGCGATTTTAGGGATGTCTTTGACAAAGGTCAAGCTGGTAGTTTGCCTCCACTTCGGCCGTATGATTGTGCAATTGACCTTTAACCTGGTGCCATACCCCCTCGTGGCCGAGTTTACCTTTTGTCAGTCTTGGAGGATAAGGCCATGGAGGGGTATGTTGCAGACGCACTTTCTCGAGGTTTCATCCGTAAATCCTCTTCTCCTGCTGGTGCTGGTTTCTTCTTTGTGATGAAGAAGAGTGGTGAACCGAGACCTTATATTGATTATAGGGGTCTCAATCATTTCACTATTAAGAATCCCTATCCAATTCCATTGATTACTGAGTTATTTGACTGCCTCAAGGGAGCAACAGTTTTCCCAAAGCTTGATTTGAGAGGGGCATACAATCTCATGAGGATTAAGGAGGGCGATAAGTGGAAAACTGCGTCTAATACCAGAACAGGCCATTATGTGTATCTCGTAATGCCTTTTGGCCTTTGTAATGCCCCAGCAGTCTTCCAGGAACTTATTAACGATGTCCTCCGAGATTTGTTGCAGGTATGTGTGGTGGTTTATCTCAATGATATCCTCATGTTTTCCAAGTCCCTGGAGAGCCACCACACAGATGTCTGTCGTGTGCTTCAGAAACTAAGAGAGAACAATCTCTATTGTAAACTGGAGAAGTGCGAGTTCAATCGGGAACAGGTTTAATTCCTAGGCTGTCATTTCCACTGCTGGTTTTTCGATGGGCTTTGCCAACTATTATCAGAAGTTTATTCGTAATTTCTCATCTCTGGTCAAGCCCCTGACTGATATGACCAGAAAGGACGGTAACCCACAGAGTTGGTCTCCAGAGTCCATTAAGGCCTTTGAGAGTCTCAAGGCTGCCTTTGTTTCTGCTCCTGTGTTGGCACATCCTAATCCTACGTTACCATTTATACTTGAGGTTGATGCTTCTGAGACTGGTGTTGGCGCCCTTCTGTCTCTGCTTATGCATCCTTTTGGCTACTTTTCCAAGAAATTGTCACCTGCGGAGTGCAATTACGAGATTGGTGACAGAGAGCTGTTAGCGATCATTTTAGCCCTGAAAGATTGGAGACATCTCCTTGAAGGTAACACTGTGCCAGTTCTTATTCTTACTGACCATAAAAATCTCACATTCTTATCTGAGGCTAAATGCCTCTCTTCCAGAAGGATGCGATGGGCTCTTTTGTGTCAAGTTTCAATTACATTGTCTCATTCTTAACCAGTACTAAGAATGTAAGGGCTGACGCCTTGTCACAACAATTTTCCTCCAATTCCAAGTTGGAGTCGGTTCCGGTTCCTGTGATTCCTCCTCATTGTATTCTGGCTACAGTTTGCACCAGTCTCACTTCTCCTTTGGGTGACAAAATTCTTGCTGCTCAGGTCCATGCTCCTCCTGAGAAACCTTGTGACCACTGATTTGTCCCAGAAAGTCTCTGCACTGCTGTGCTCCAGACTTACCATTCCCCCAAGGCAGCTGGCCACCCTGGGAAGAATCAACAACATGTAACTGCTTTTGTAGCTGCCTGTTCAGTGTGTGCTCAGAGTAAGACTCCACGACACCTTCCAGTGGGCCTCCTTCAACCCATACCTCTTCGTCTTGGTCAACATCACAAGAAACATCTCCTGTGGTCCTGTTTGAAGACTAGCTTTGCTGACATATCTTCTGGCTCTGGATCCTGCTTGCTGTTCCACTACTTTGATCCCTGACTTCTGGCTTGGCTGACTATCCTTTCCGGTTACTGAACTTTGGCTATGTTTTGACTATGTTTGTTCTTTTTACATTTATTATTAAACAAGTGTGATTTAACTGTACTTCTGTCTCGGTCTGATTTCATGGTTTCTGACATCAAAAGCGAAATGGGGTGATAATTAGTCGGGTCATAATTCGATTTTCTTGGTTTGGAAATTGTGATGATAAGTGCTGTGAGAGATTCCGTGTCAGCAATTTGATTGTACATATTGCCCAGGTGTGGTACAAAGCTTTCTTAAGCTATCCGGGGCCAGAGCTTTATGAAGTGGGAGACCCAGTATATTTTTTTTTTAGTTTCTAGGTCATTAAAGGGGGAGGATAAATCCGCGAGCTGTGTTGGAGTCATGGACCATAAATAAACAGATTGTAAAAATTGGGAGATAGCATCAGGAGATGGAAGTATCTGATTGTTGTGATCTTTGAGGTTATATCATTTGGAATAATACTCACTGAATTGGTCACCAATGTCTTTCAGGTTCACACATTTTTTGCCAGTTTTACTGGTGAGAAAAGGGATTTTTTATTTTACTAGTTGGTTCTGTTGGGAGTTGGGACTGTAAGGAACATAGTTGGGTCATGATTAGGTCAGAGGGGCAGGATTTACGTTGCTGTTCAAGAGTGTAAATCTGATGTCTTAAACAAATAGTCATCTCCATGTATTTCTTCTTTTCATTGGCACTAAGCTTGATCATGAGTCCTCTAATGTAAGCTTTATGTGCATTCCATAAAACAGTATTGTTCTATACGGTACCAATGTTTGACTGAAAAAAGGCTTTAATCGCGGAAGCAGTCTGCTCCTTGTCTACAAGGAGCTGCTAAGAATGAAAGTATTTAGTCACTAGGCCAAGCCTGAACTGCCAGGAGATCTAGGAGAGCATTGTTACTGGGGCTATTTACAAGGAACAGATATATCCCTGAGTAGGCCTTCTGAGTGGAGGAATAGACCGTAAAGTCCTTTTCTGAATCATGGAAACAGCGCCATACATCAAAATAAGTCTTCTGATTTAAGGAAGGAAAATAGGGCACAAGATTGTTTCTGGGAAGGATTAAAATAATGCAATGAGGGGTCAACTACACCTAGTCTAGTATAGAATCTAGTCTAGTCTAGTATAGAATTTTTTTATGTGTATTAGGGTGATATATTAACAATAGTAAGGTTTTGGTTGTCAACAAGGGCTGAAAGGATAATAAATCTACCATTAGGGTCAGTTTCCACCTGTAAGAGTTGAAATAACAAAGTGTTACGTAGAGCTATCATGACCCCCTTGCATTTCTTGTCAGCATTGGCAAAAAAGTAACGCAAAAAGGACTTGTGGTCACATTTGGGGGGGTTTATTGTTGTGAAAATGCATTTTCTGCACGCATAATATATCACCTTTTTTCAGTAAAGTTTCTTTTCAGAGCATAATGTTGTATAGCAGAGAACGTGTGACATAAGCATATGTATCAACGTGCAATATCCTGTGAGACAATGAGGTATGTACGATCTTGTTCAGATTTGAGCATCAGATAAAAAAAAACTGTAAATTACTGTAAAACTTAAGAAACAACAAAAAAAACAAATAAAACATAAAAACACAATCCACCTAGGTGTGCATAGCACACAACTCATCTGGGGCGCAGATGTAAACCAGGATCAATGCCATGTCAAGTAGGGGAACCATGCGTGACATGTGATCTACCTCGCTTTGAATGCAAAAAAAATAATAATCAGTGAACAGGAGAGAACTAGTAAGAAACCAATCAGGCACGATCCACTGTTACCCAATTAGAGCAAATTCTGGTCACTTGGGATCTGTGAAGAAGCATGAGGCACTAGCCCTCAACTGTGTAGCTGTTTAAACCCTTCCTTGGGGGTAAGGACTGAAACTGATTTACTTTGGTAAGTAATTAGGTGCTTAGTTGGAGGTCCCCACAAGTAAGACATTTTAATTTCCCTCAGTATCTTAGCGATAGGAGCAAACTCCAGTCTTCTTTGAGCTCTATAAGCAGAGATATGTGTGAAGAGGGAGAGTTAAGCATAGGGTTCTGGAAGTGATTCTATGGAGCTGGCAGCTGATATTACATGAACTTTTACGTGAAATATATTTACTCTTGCTAGCACTTCTCTGGGGACCTGAAGCGGGAATATGTTTGGGCTTAAAAATTCTATGAGCTTGATCAATGATAAAATCTTATGGATTTTGACCCTTGAACAATTTCAGGAAAATTTACTGAATGTAAGGTATCAGATCATTATTGAGAACTAACTCAGGAATCCCTCTGAACTTAAAATTATTCCTCCTTGATCTGTCCTCAAGTTCAGCGAGTTTAAGCTGTTGGATTTCCTCTGTCTGATCCATGTGAGCATCCACTAGCTCATTATGTGCTGTTGTGCATTCAGACATCTGCTGCTCTAGCTGAGCAGTGTGCTCTCCAATATGATCAACCTGGGACTGTATTTGCATCACAGATCTGGGGGTATCTCTCTGTACACCCCTCTTTAGGGAGGGTAGCATGTTTTTCAGAGAGTGCTCTGAAACAGGGTAATCCAAAGTGGGAAATGCAGCTAGTGTGTCTGGATCCCCTGCTTCACTATCCTCCCCTGCACTTGTATTCCAGCCCTGCTTTTTTTCTTACATGCATGCCTTTTAATGTTTGGAGAGCTGGAGGGAGAAGGAGCTGAGCACTTTAAAATCTCTGTGGAGGGGAGGGGGACCTCCACAGTGTCTTTGTCAGTGTCTGAGGGTAGATCCACAGAGTCTGAGGAGGATCAGTGCGCCATCTTTCCTGATCCCTGTCACAGACTTGGGAAGGAAGTCTGTAACACTCCTGGGACTGGTCTGCTTATTTTTGTGGGAAATGCTCTGCGGGAGCCTGGGGCACAGGTCCACTGATTGGCAGAAGTGTATGGCGGCAGATGCAGCTCTAAGTTGCTGTCTTTCTCCCCATAGTGAAAGAGCACTGGAGCTCTGGAATGAGTATATACTCGGCATCAGCCAAACTATGCCCTGTCTCAACATTATTCTGTCACAGAGTGACTGTATATTGTCCATAGGAGGTAAAGAACTCCCCATTCACTTTATATAACAGGTGTCTTCAAGACAGCTGTAATTGTACTAGATGTGGCCATTCCCTGGGAAATTGTATATCTCTTATTTGGAGATGTCCTAAGTTGGTACATGTAGGAAAGATGTTATTTAACTTATCCATGCTTTTTTTTAGTTAGCATTGTATGTAATAAATACACATATATTTTAGGGCCAATTTGTTGTCCCTGGAGGTCAAGTTAATTGCAGTCTGAACCTTATTAAAATATTTTCTAGTAAGTTGATTTTCTAGTAAGCCAATTGTATCAAGTGACTTTTGCTGCAGCCGCCAAAAGTGGGGGGATAAATATTAAGTTAAATTATTACTATGGGCTACACATTCACAACTCTCCCATCCCCAAACATTTACCTATTTTCTCTTTTTACTTGTTATCATTGATGATTTGCAATGTTCTCTGAACTTCAAGCATGTAAAGGGGAGATGAGGGTAGGGGGGTAATTGGTTCCTGCAACTTGCTGTCAAGAGTAATAGTATGTTTCAGTCAACACACACAACACTGGTTGGGAGCACTCATGTAAAGCTGTCTCCTTAGCAGCTGGCCAAGAAACAAAGGAAGCAGACCATGCATACCATGTAAGTCTAGAAATCTGATTATCTGCATTGACCAACTACTTTGATGGTGAATGCTAGTTAGAGCTTCGCCAGTAGAAAAAAATCAAATTGTATAGCTCAGCATAATATAGCACCTAAACAATGTAATTTTCTGCTCTGATAAGTCATCTTATTCTTTAGTAAACTAAAAACAACCCTGACATGATAAATTTCAATTTAAAGATACAAGTGGGTACACTTAAATGCAAATGTATAATTTTCCTGTAACATTTGCGCTTGGTGCTCCATCCTCATGCCTCTCAAACCATCCTAGTAATGGATGGCCTTTACAGTAAAGTACCAGTGTTTTGGAAGGGGGAGAGACTCAACTTTTACAGGATAACTGAGACTTGCATATATTTCCCGGTCCAAATTCCCAACTCAAATAAATTCTGAGTCTGATTTGTTTGAATCAGTAGTGGAATAAATTATGAGGGACTCCAAAATCCCTATTTATTAATAAACATTAGCAGTGCTAATCTAATGTTTGGAAAGGCATCTGTATAAATATTCCAGTATTTTAATTTACCACAGTTTGATTTTATACAATGCTCTTTGAAAGGCAGTAACAAAAGTTCTTGCTTGTTGTATTAATCAGCCTTACCACATTTCTTTATTTCTCTGTCTAATGGTCATAAAACAGACACTCACAAATTAGGTGAAAATGAATGACTATTTATTTTCTGTCATGCCTCCATTGTGCTAATAATTAGTAGTTATTTATTTTAGAAAAGACAACCAAGCTGTGCAATTTGCATAATGGGCTCATATTTTTAGGCATTCATTATTATCCTATTTTATTTGACAATAGAGCATATTTCATCAAGCTTCCTAATAATATTACAATTTCATGCAACATGTTGTATCTGCAAGTTTCAGTACAAACACTGTCATTGATAAAAAGAATATCTAAATTGCTAATCATCTGCACTATTGTTCTATGAAACTGGAGTAAATTACAGTTTGCGTGGCTTAACAAAAATCCCTTATTGTTGATGTAATGTGCTTAGAATAGTAACTGATCTCTGACCTAATTAATTAAAATGACTATTTGCCATAGGGTAAAGAAATATAATTTGTTTTGCATTTGTTATGGAAAGAAACACTTTGGTTCCATAAATTCATCTAGAGTGAATGAAATGTATTGTTTTTATGGTGCTGTGTCTTAATTACTTCTAAATATTAATACAATAGTATAATACAATTGTATGGAGATAGATTTCAAAAGACTGTCGAGTGAATACACAGTATGTATTATTGGGAAACTACACATTGTGAGTAGGGAAAATTAAATTAATTGAAACTTCTGAATGTGGATATAATTAGTGAATGTCACTGAAAGTCTGTGCACATGTACTGTATGCATTAAAATGAAATGAAACAAAATAACTTTTTTAAAAGACTCAAAGGATTACACATTAAATATTAATCTTTAAGTTGAAAAAAGAAAACTTTAAAGTGTATGTACAGTAAAGCCAATCACTAAAATATCCCATAAGCTTTAACATTTTAATGTACTTTCAAAAGCCAAGATATTTTTACATTTTCATATATACAAAGTTAAAAACATATTTTAATAGGGAATGTATCCAAAAGATAAAAACTCAAGAAAAAGGGTACACAAACTAAATATAGAGTAATAAATATTTAAAAAACTTCATAAAAACATATTAGTGTTGTCCCTCAATAGTCACATCATTTATAGTACATAAAATAAGTAAATAAAATAAATAACAAAGATATGATATCCAAATACTAGGAGAATATCTGAGTCATGGTACAATCTGGACTGTGGGGAATACTGAAAAGATAAATGTTCATGGCAACAGTCATGCCCCGTACCCACGGTCAGACATTGATCGGACATTCCGACAACAAAATCCATGGATTTTTTCCGACGGATGTTGGCTCAAACTTGTCCTGCATACACACGATCACACAAAGTTGTCGGAAAATTTGATCGTTCTAAACGCGGTGACGTAAAACACATACATCGGGACTATAAACGGGGCAGTAGCCAATAGCTTTCATCTCTTAATTTATTCTGAGCATGCGTGGCACTTTGTGAGTCGGATTTGTGTACACACGATCGGAATTTCCGACAACGGATTTTGTTGTCGGAAAATTTTATAGCAAGCTCTGAAACCTTGTGTGTCGGAAATTCTGATGGAAAATGTGTGATGGAGCCCACACACGGTCAGAATTTCCGACAATTAGGTCCTATCACACATTTTCCGTTGGAAAATCTGACCGTGTGTACAGGGCATAAGGGTATTTAAAAACTGCTGAAATTGCAATCCGGATGCCCCGGAGTGGCTGTTCCGGCACAGTATGTTCCCTTTAGGGGTGTTGGGGGAGCTCCCCGGAATGTCTGGAACCAGACATTACAAGGCACGTATATTGTGAGACACCATCTAATCCGTCTCAGAATTCTTACACTGAACGATATTTACTTGCTTTTTATAGATGTAAGTGAGTTCACCCATTCCAAGCCTATAGGAGGTATTTCATGTTATGCTGCATTGTACTTTGCTATCGATGTATAACATGTATCTGATTCTTTTGAAAATAATAAAAACTTTGAAAGAAAAAAAAAACTGCTGAAATTGGAGCAATTCACCAGGGTTTTTATCTAGTGTATTGGGTAGTGGTGTTAAAGGCAAAAGTCTTAATCTCTGGATTTACATTCCCAAGGCATCAACCAACTTTCATAATAAAAACCCATTTAGACTCTGTACAGAGGATAGATTTAATATATGAAAGGGAGGGTGAGCTTTTGCAGAAAATTCTCTTTTAATCAAAATTTAGATATAAAACAATATCTATATATAGGCCAAATGTATAGATGAAGGTGCCAACCCATATACAAATATTAATACATCATATAAACATTCAGAGATGAAAATGCCACCTTATTTACATATGTGGGTCAACCCAAGGAGAATCTTCTCATATATGTAGGCACCAAGCTAAGTATTTTAATGTGAAGATAACAACAAACATAGGCAAGTCAATATGCTTCATATAGTCTATATATATATTGGTGATGGTGTCGGTGCTTATCTGTCACACAGCAAGATATCCTACTGTAGATGTAGTAACACCTGCAAAGAGTCCATATATTACATCTATGCATATAAAGCTACAATTACCTCACCCATCCTTGTATGCTCCATTATGAAGGCTTAGAACATAGCCCCCCATGGTTGGCAAAAAGAGAAGGGGCACAGAGTTTGCCTGCTAGGCCCAGCAATGCATTTTTTTACTGTACAGAGTAACTTTCCATTTGAGAAAGAAACGTAAAGTGGTATTAAACCCAAAACCAAATTTGTAACATATTGTAGCTTACCAATAATTAGATGTGGTGACTGCATTAGCTTTCTTTGTTTAAGCCTTTTCTCTCTGTTTCACCTGGTGATCTGACCAGTAACACACTGTGTATTAGTGTGCCCCCACTCTGGATGAATGAGCACAGGGGGCACCGTTGGACAGCAGCAGGTGAGTCTGGGGGATGGGAGTGTTGAATGTATTAGCATATTTAGATACACTAACAAATTGAAGGCAAACTCCAGCTAATACGTTATGAGCAGTTACAGAAAACATTCTTTTCCCTTTCGGGATAAAGGTTTTGCATAAATAAATAAAAGCTGATAATTGTAAGCAACCCTGTCAGCAACCCTGTCAGTGATAAAAATGGTTTGCCTCCTTTCTGTAACTGATATATTCTGCTGGAGAACTTGTTCTTTTGAAAACAGATTTACTGGCTGGATTATCAGATGAAAATAGAGGATAGAACACTTAAAATAGAAAATGAATACAGCCATCACATCTATGAAATAGTAAGCTTGAAATATATCATATGTTTGGTTTCGGGTTTTAATATCACATTAAGGAAATTTAAGAAATAAAGAAATAAAGAAAAAGCCATTAACAGACTATATCTAAAAAAGCCTCCTTGAAATCAATAATCTTGGCCAATTACAGACACGTATCCATCATTTTAATTTTTGGAAATGTAGATGAAAAAACAGTCACTAACAGCTTGACTTTCAAATAACACATTTTTGACAAATTTCAATCTGGATTTAGAAAAAATACAATATAGAAACAGTGTTCTACATTTTTAAATATATTTTATTGACTAGAGGCAATTATCCATCCTTATCCTTGATCCCTCTGCTGAATTTGACACCATAAGCCATAACATCTTACTGCACCACCTAAGGCTACTCTGTGGTCACCTTAAAATCTTTGGATCTCATTCATTCTATCATGCAGCACCCACCCACAATATGGCACTCACTGCCCCTGGCATCCAATGTATAGAAAGTTAACTCTCTGGATGTTTTTTTAAAAGTAGATTCAAGACACATCTATTCATAGGAGCCATTTTGAAGTTACATATTAACAAGATTCTGAGAATAACATTTGAGGCACTTGGAAATGTGGTACCTGTAAATTCTGCCTATGGATATATGAAAATCAAATGATCTATTTTCCCAATGATAATCTTCATGCAATTCCCCACCATGTCAATTGTCAAACCATAGGTATTGTTTATATTATGTTCTGCATTTGCAGGGCATTTCATATAGGCAAAATAAAATGCCCACTTTGGCGTAGAATCAAGGATTATAAATATTATGCCAATAATAATGAACTCTCTACACTTATTAGCAGACATGTTGCTTTATCCCATAAATGGGATACTAACGTCATAAAATTTGCCGCTTTTGAGTATATCATACCTGACCCCAGGGGTGGACATAAGAGGATTTTACAATGTGAAACAAGGTAGATATATTTGCTGCAAGCAACTGTACCACCTGGCCTCAATGAAGCCATTATTTTCAAGCTGTACTTCTGAAATGGATTCTATCATCGCTCCTCCCCAGTATTTAAAAAATGCATTGAATATACAGTAAATCAGAATAATAGGTCCCCGATTTGGGCTCATTAGTATTTCCCTTTTTTACACAAGGATGTATAGTATAACAACTACAAATACAGGCCCCCATTTTAGGGCTGAATATTGTAGATCGATACATAGAGTTAATATGATCTAAATCCATAAATCGATATGTGAATTAAATGATGGGATTTGCCTACACATTTATTGTAATTCACAATGCCACCATAAATTCCCTTTTACTCATGCAAAGTATGTTTGAGTATATCCATGAGTAAATTTGATGAAGATGTCAATGGTGCTATTTTAAAACATGTTGCATAAAAAACTTTTTCAGTGTTTAGTAGCTTTTATATAATATGTAGATGTCAAGAGTTAAATGTGTTCTTGAGCTTCAATTTTATGGCGGTGTCATGTTCTGGTGGGCTTACACATGCTCCCTGTATGCCTACCCCCTTTGGGGTGTGGTTTTGGCTCTCTCCTTGCATGCCCTTGGACTGATTGGCTTGGAATCCTGGCTGAGATCATGGGCAGTCAGGTTTCTGGGGGCCTGGCAGGGAGATGACCCTTCCGCATTGGGCGCCATTTTTTGCATGCGCGGTTGATGGGGCTCACGCGATGCTGTGATGTCATCACCTGGCGTCAGGCAGCCTTGTGGCGATCATGGGGACCTATAAATACTCCTTCATCCATCCTCTGTCCTCTCTGGTAGATGTACGGACACCTTACGGTGGATTAACACATGGGTGTAAGCACACCATTTTTATGCAAGCTAGGGTGGATACCCTGGGGACCTGCTTTTGATATATACTAATTTTTATAGTTTTATCTTGGAGACTCAATGGTCTATAGAAATCATGGGGAAGCTCTTTTGAAATATTGTAAATCAATTTCTGCTGTGATGCAAGTGGCTTTGACTGACATATAGTACACGGTATATATTATGGCTATATTATCTACTTACAGTATTTATGGCTTATAGACTTATTGTAGTCATGATACCTATATGATATGTATGCTATATTGCAGTTTCCTTTGATACATTTTCATTTGCTTTGCTTTGACCTCTTGGATGTTGAGAATATATTTCAGGAATATACAGTTTACAGATGTATCTTATTTACCATGTATTCATATTTATATATAGCTTAAAGTGGATATAAAACCTCACATATATCCAGTGAAGTGAACAGCCTCAGATGATGCACAGGGATGAAACAAGTCTCCCTACATATGTTTTACATATATATCTGCTGTCTTCAGCTTTATATATCCTTTAGAAAGTTCAGATCGTGTTACAGATTTTCTCTTACTGTTCAGCACTGAGTGTGAAGTCTGGGCATGCAGCTGAGACAGCTGATTGGAGGAAAGGCACACCCTCCCACTCCACATAGGCAGAGACAGGCAGAGACTTGCAGACCTCTTTCCTGAATAGTTCAGCTCTCTGTTAATCTATTTATAGCAACCTCCCATGACACAAAATTCAGGCTGGTTATCACAGTTGAAGGAGAACATGTCAGAAGTTATCATGCTGATAACAGAAGAATAGAGCAGGAGAAAGCCACAGGACTTAGTGTTTTGAAGGGAGATAAGAAAACACTGCAGATATATGTGCCCAGCTCAAATTTCATGAATCAGGTTTACATCCACTTTAATTTATGTAATGGTAACAGAAATGGCCCTAAATTTGTCTTCTCCTTGATAAGGGATTTTCTAGTTGTGCATCCACCATACAGTCCTAATACAGTTGTGCTCATACGTTTACATTTCATTTCACCTTTCACTCATGGTTAGTGTTTGGCTGAAGCCATTTATTATCAATCAACAGTGTTTACTCTTTTTAAATCATAATCACAACAGAAACTACCCAAATGTTGAAACCAAACCACGGTCAGGTAGACCAACTAAAATTTCAGCCACAACTGCCAGGAAAATTGTTTGGGATGCAAAGAAAAACCCACAAATAACTTCAGGTGAAATACAAGACTCTCCGAAAACATGTGGTGTGGCTGTTTCAAGATGCACAATAAGAAGGCACATGAAGAAAGATGTACTGCATGGTTGAGTCGCCAGAAGAAAGTCATTACTACGCAAATGCCACAAAGTACAATACGCCAAACAGCACAGAGATAAGCCTCAAACCTTTTGGCACAAAGTCATTTGAAGTGATGAGACCAAAATTTAGCTTTTTGGCCACAACCATAAACACTTCACACTTCACTTGGAGAGGAATCAACAAGGCCTATGATGAAATTTACATCATTCCCACTGTGAAACATGGAGGTGGATCGCTGAGGTTTTGGGGATGTGTGAGCTACAAAGGCTGATTTAAAAAGAGTAAACACAGTTGATTGATAATAAATGGCTTCAGCCAAACACTAACCATGAGTGAAAGAAAAGTTTTTGTGTTATCATTCATAATCTCTGAAAAATGGCCAAGAAATCATAAATTCTGCCAGGGTATGTAAATATATGAGCACAACTGTATCTTTGTGAGGAGTGTTGCCCCTTTGTCCACCCCCAGACATTTTTTGACGCATGTGACTTTCTGCCATGACATTGTGAGTGTTTAAAAATACCTTAAGAGGGGGCGCATGTGCGGCTTGCAAGATGGAGGACGCATGAGACCTTAGCTCCGGTCCCCATCTCTCCTTCCATGGCTCCTATTCTGCTACAGCTGCCTTCACAGCTGCAGGAGCCACACCAATCAACTCTGGAGACATCCCTGCACCCCATGGGTAAGATTGGATACCAAAAGCATATATACCAAAGCACGGCCCACTCTTCCACCCCGAGCTCATGGAGCACTTCCTGCTTAGGCCGCAATCCCCAGTCTTGGGTATCTCAAACTGCCCACCGGAGCCACACTGACCCGCTCGTGGTATACCTGAGGAGTACCAACCCTCACAATTGCCAGAACCCACCGCAATGGTAACAGTTGGGGTATTGGACTTAAAGCTACATACCCTTTTACAGGATTTAATCCCATAATATCACCAAGGAAATGTGGAAAATTGCACAGGAGCTCAGAGGGGAAATTAACCAATTAGGGGAATGTACTGATACCCTGGAGAATACGTTTGGTGACCTGGTTCATTATGTACATGTCCTAGAGGAAGATAACGTTGCCCTTAAACATACAGTATCCCAAATTCAATTGCAACAAGAAGACCTGCAAAACAGAGAATGCTGCCAAAAATTTGCGGATACATGGGGTTCTTGAACTCATACGTCCGTATCTTCTGGGCCTGTTTGTCACCTTGGCCCCTCACATTCCAAATATTGATTGGTGCCTTGAGAGAGCTCACAGATCCTTGGCTCCTGAAACCACCTCCAGGGGTTAATCCAAGAGACAATGTTGTCCGCTTTCATTATTAGGAGAGCAAGGAAGCTCTCACTGTGGCCACACATAATAAATCTCGGGAAGACTTTAAAGGAACCAAGATTCAAATCTTTAATGATCTATCACCCATCACTTTGGCAAAGAGACACAGTTTCTGCCCTGTTACTGCTCATCTGCAAAACCATCAGATTACGTATCACTGGGGATTCCCCTTTCGCCTTTCTGCTTCTAAAGATGGAGTACTATATTCCATGAGAGATCTACATGAGAGAGAGGCATTCATATGAATTCTGGGCCTTCCATCCATCCCTGAAGAAGACCTACAGCTTCCTACTTTGACCTCAAGGCTGCTCTTAACCCTTGGAAAGATCTGGACCACGCCATGTCATTGATCACAGAAAGCTTCCACCACCCCTCAAAGAGTCACCCCATCGAGATACCCCACCTGAAGAGTTTTTGCTGTCCTCTCGGATATTTTACATGCATATGGACTAACTGAGCTTAGTCCATATGCCCTAGTCTCTAATACAAGAGACTGACACCCTTACCCATGGGTATCCTTCTATTTTTTTGCCTTCACTGATATTGTATGTTTTGTTCATTGACTTATGCTCAGCTGTTTCCATTCTATTTCATCCATCTGCTAAAGGGGACGGGACCTAGCTAGTGGAACTTGCAGGCCGTCGTGTTCTTTAGCACAACTCCAGACATTTGTTCTGGAATCTTGAAGGCTATGATCCCTATGGACCTTCCATCAAAGTTTTTTTTTTTGTTCTCTACTTTTTCAGGTCCTTTTTGACAGGTCTCTGGTTCACAAATGTGTCTTATCTGATGCTGTTTTTTCACCTTTTAAATGTCTAGATTTAAACTATTTTTTTTTGCTTTATGCAACATGTTTTTTTTTTTTTATTTATTTCAAATGTTCCACTGACATTAGCTGTCTGTTTCAGTGATACATCATGGCTTTGAGAGTGTTTTCATGTAATGTGAAGGGCTTGAACTCTATTTATAAGTGCTGGCTGGATTTGAAGAAATTAAAATCCTCTAAGGCGGATGTGGTCATAGTTAAGGAGACTCACTTTCGTGCTGGAGGTTCCTTTAAGTTTGCATCTAAGCAATTTCCTACCTCTTTTGTGGCTTCTGATCCTTCCGGAAAATCCGGGGTAGCAGAGGTGTAGAGGTGGTCACATTCTTTTAGCAATGAAGGTGTCTTGTCATATGTGTGTATTTATATGTAGCTTTCCATAACTTTTTCAAACCATTAAACTTTTTGCCTTATTGAGATGTACGGTGGACTGTGAGAGTTTTTTGTTTTTTCAAGCATGGTGGCGGTTGAGCTAAATTCAGGTTTCTTATTCTTGAGTTACACATACATGATTTTTGCCGAAAGCTCCTGCTCCTATCCTTTCGCCCCTCCTCATCCATTTGATGAGGATACATAGACTTTTCAAGTTTATTCTAGTTTATTCTCATTTATATCAGCATATATAAGCTTTACTTTAAGGGTTCTTTCTTTTTCGAGTGTTGCAGCTTAATGGTATTCCAACTTATTGCCCTCAAGCTATGTCAAAGGTTTTTATTGATTTTTATCATAAATGATATAACTGCTTGAGTTCAGATCCTCATTCGCAATTCACAAAAAGGAAATGTCATGCCTTTATTGCCTCTTTAAAATTACCTAAGATCTCCTCCACCCAACGCGCTACACTCAATACCCCCATGACTGCGGAAGAAGAACAGCAGAAGTTATAAAACATTGACCATTGCACAAATCCCCAGGTCCTTATGGCCTTCCTTACTATTATTACGAGACCTTTCTCCCAATTTTATCCCCGCACATGTTAAACCTCTTTACTCCTCTGATGAAAGGTGTCACACCTAACTCTCACTTCCTACATGCGTTTATTACAGTTATCCCCCAGCCAGGCAAGGATCCATCTCTCCCTGACAATTACAGTCCCATATCACTGTTAAATTCAGATTATAAAATATTTACAAAAATTTTAGCAAATAGATTGTCATGTTTGTTACCGTCATTGATCCACAGAGATCAATTAGGCTTTGTCCCCACTAGGCATGCAGGGGATAACACAAGACGCACAATTGATCTTATAGATCTTCTGACTAAAACTAATTGCCCCACTTTGGTTTTAAGTTTGGATGCCCAAAACGCCTTTGACTGCCTTAGTTGGTCATTTATGTTCGCTGTCTTGTCCCATTATGGATTTACAGGTTCCTTTATTAAAGCTCTACAAGCACTATATTCGACACCTTCTCAAGTACAACTTTCCTCACATATATCACAATCATTTCCTTTGAGCAATGCTACTAGGCAGGGTTGCCCTTTGTCACCCCTACTTTTTGTTCTCAGCATGGAGCCGCTTGTAGCTGCCATTAGATCCCACCCAGACATCCATGGAGTACCAATGAACCAACGGGAATTTAAATTATCTCTCTTTGCTCACAAAATTCTACTGACACTCACTCTCACTTATCTCTTCCTTCTCTACATGAGATATTAACATCTTTTAGTGCCATATCGGGATTTCAAATAATCAATCTAAACCAGAATCTCTCCCTATCAACATCCCATCGACCCTACTTACCTTTCTTCAAAAGAACTATACTTATCATTGGGGCTCCCACACCCTAAATACTTAGGTATTCACTCCATCCTATTCCACTTTATATCAGGCTAACTTCTCTCCCTATTTGCAGAAATCACCAGTTGACTTAATCATTGGACTGCTCTCCCTATTTCTTTCCTTGGAAGAATCAATTTTCTTAAAATGTCGATACTTCCAAAATTGCTGTATTTATTTGAGACGCTTCCAATACCGATTCCAATGCCTCAATTGAAAAAAACCTTCAAAGGAAGTGCCTTAAATTTATTTGGAACTATGCCTCACCTTAAGATTGCAGGGTCAGTGCTCCAATTATTATGCCACGCATCTGAGGGCAATTACTTCTTGGACATCTAAAATGGCACTGAATAGATGGTCTGAAATTAAAATGGGAGTTACATCTCCTGTACATCCCTGCTCAATGCTATGGCCCTCTTCTGATAAATGAATGCCCCAATGGAGAAGCTTATGCCTGGCTCCGATGCCATTCACTCTATCAATATGGAAATGTAGTTCTGAAAGACAGTGTCGGGACAAGGTCACCCAGTGCCCAGGGCGAACATACCAAATTGCGCCCCCCCCCCCAGGTTGGGCATGACCAATCATCTTCTGTCTTGTCTGATAACCACACCTGATCATTATACCTACCTATAGAATGCAAAGTCAGGACTGGATAAATTACAAAGTGCAAGGGTCAAGAGCAGAAATAATGTACAGAGTATAGGAATCAGCAACAGGGGTGTTTTATAAAAGCAGTGGGTTTGTGTGCAGTATCATAAGTTGGGCCCAGCTTCTAGAGGATAAAGTGCGATGAGCGGCAAAAATTGGGTGTGGCTTTCACTTGCTGACTATTGAGTATGGCGTAAAAAGATTTACAGTGCAAGGGTTCAGTAACAACTGATGCAGAGCTCAGGAATGGAAAAAAAAGGCTTATTAAGGATTGTGGAAATGGGGTTCAGGAGATCTAAAGTTTTTTAGGGTAGGGAGGGTCCACTTCTTTTAGTGCTTGTTCAGAATATCTACAATATTTTAGTGTGCATGAACTGAGGACTGGTATAAAACCCACAATGTTATATATTGCTGCTTAACAATCATTAGATGTGGTGGCTGCATTAGTTTTATTTTAGGCTTTTCCTCTCTGTTTTCACCTGGTGATCTGGCCAGTGGCACACGCCCTGTATAAGAGTGCCCCCAATCTGGATAAAGGAGCACAGAAGGCACAGCAGATAGGAGCATGGTCAGTCTGGGAAGGAGGGTGGTGTTAGATGTACTAGCAGATTTAGCAACACTAACAAGTTGAAGCCAAACTCACTAGCCTATGGAAAACAGTATCACACATTCTCCACACTTCAGCACACTGGACTCCTCAGCTCTGCTCTGCTGTCTAAGGTCAACATGGGAAAGAGAATGAGGAGGATACGCTCTGACACACAGGGGGGCTCTGACACACAGGGGGACTCTGACACACAGAGGGCTCTGACACGCAGGAGGCTCTAATTCCCAGCAACGTCTATGACATTTGCAGCTTGCTAAAATAATGTTTCCCAGCCTTTATACCCAGTCTGCACATGTACAGAGCTCTATGCTAACACTTCAGCTCTTTTCTGGGAATGTGGGTCTGACAGGGCAGGGAGGGCTCAATAGGCAGACAGGAGACTGAGCTAATAGGGACAGGTATTTTTTTTTTTCATTGCACCCAGCTTATGTCAAGCAAATAATATAGTAAGTACACTGCTGTTAGTGAAACATATCCTGTGTTCAGGATGGGAGACAGCTGGGGGGAGTTACTTAAGCACTGGATCACTCCCCATACACAAGTACTAGATGGATCAGCAAAGAACATTACCAACTGAAAAGTCCCAGTATATTCCCAACATACTGTATATAAGAATTGTTCTTCTCTTTTAGTAAACCTGCTCTGTAAAGTACAGGGAGGGTTTACAGCACAGCCAGGTACAGTTTGGAAGGCAGAGCAGTGGGGACTCACATGGAAGAAAACTGACATCCATTCTGTGAGATCTTCATGTTGGGAGAGCTGTGTGATGTATGCAGGGGGCAGAAAGCAATGATCGGGACTGCACTGTTGTGTTATCATCATGCTCTGCCCACTTGTAGAGGAGCTCTCAGTGTCATAGCCCGATCCAGCCAGCCAGACTGATGAGAAATCAAGCCTGGGAGAGTGAATTCTTCTCCCTCTGGGCCAGGATGTGGTTGTCGCTGTAGAGAGGAGGCAAGCAATATGTACTGTATGGGCGCATCCTCAGCTCACTTTTTGGGCAGGCTGTAGCATTAAGTGGAGCCATAAACTAAATATTCTTTGCTGAGATTCCTCTGCATGCTGCTGCTGGCAACCCAGTGCCCCCTCCCACATTCCTCCCACACCCCACCCAGGGCAGCTGTCCCTCCCGCCCACCCCTTGTCCTGGCCCTGCTGAAAGATATCCTCTTTCTTCTTCATGCCCTCCACTGATGAATGTTCTTTTCACCCCTGACATACCTGATAGCTTATCCTACAACCGTATGTTACTTTGGATTCATTTGCAGCACTTGGTAAATCCAGTGACTCGTGCATCCACGTGCTGACATCAAATTCTGAAAAAAAAAATTTCTCATATCTGAAAACTAAACATTTTATTTTGCTAAATCCCCATCCTTGACTTTGGAAAAACCGACTGATTTTGAATTATTATGTAGTAGAGGCCCATATGAATCCCACCTAATATCCTCCATATACAACATTTTACATGAAGCCATTCCCCTAACTGACACTTGTCACAATTATATGAAGAAATGGTCCCACATACTACAAAAACTCCTTAGCAGATTGGGGGAAAATCTGGGACACCACATTTAAATCTTCACGTTGTGTGGCACAAAAGGAGACTGCTTTTAGGATTCTTTTATTTTGGTATAAGACCCCAGACATTCCACATACACACAACACAGAAGTTTCTCAGTAGTGCTGGAGGTGTGGTAGAAATGTAGGCACCCATTACCATATCATCTGAGAGTGTCCCCTCATAACTGATTTTTGGGCTCAGATCCAACATTTTCTGCAGATTCTATTGTCGGTCCCTGTCCCCCTAAATCCCATACACTACCTTTTAGGTTCTACTTACCCAGGTATTTCTAAAGCTGATAGGAGGTTAATGTCTTTTGTATTACTTGTGGCAAAAAGGGTTAAACCCTGATGTTGGCTGTCTACCTCACCCCCTACCTTTTCACAATTTTTGGCTACTTTATCTGACTTACGCAGGATGAAACATTTGACAGCACTGATAGATGGATCATTGCCAAAATATACAAAATACAAAAATATGGGTAGCTTGGGATGGATCTGTTTATTGTTCAGAGGGACTATGTCCAGATTCATAGATAAATGCTCATTATACTGTACTCAGTGTATTTTGCATTTTGAAGTTAGGTAACTTATATCTTAGTATCCATGGTGCTAGTTTTATTGTTTTTTCCCTTTTTCTTTCCTGTACAATAATTACATTTGTACTTACTTATCTTTATACGACTGTGTAAAACGTAATATTTTCTTGTATGCTATTCAAGCCTATGATGTGTCTTTATATATATGTCCTTAAGCAACATATATACAAGACTTACTGTGTACATGTAGATGCAGCTTCTTCTGTTTGAAGCATATTTTCTTTCTTTCTGTGTCAGCTTGAAAAAAAAAAAAAAAAAAAAAAAATATATATATATATATATATATATATATATATATATATATATATATAACACACACCTCCAGTCCTGGAGACTAAAATACAAGTACAATAGGAGGTGTATTGTATAGTGGTCCCAAATGGAACTAACATATCATATTGCGTCAATGTTTGTTTTTAATGGACTGTGAAAACAGTGTGCATAATTTTTTATAGATATTGTAAAAATAAAGTTTTGATATTTTTACAAATTGGATCATTTCTGTTTCATTTGGGTGCCAGTAAAGTCCATTAGTAGCAAGATGGTTTCTTGCAAATTGTATTTGTATTCATAGAGGTTGATTTACTAAAGGTAAATAGACTGTTCACTTTGCAAGGGATTTTCACTTTACAAGTAACATTTCCATTGCTTAGTGAATACAGTGAAAATTCACTTTGAAAAGAATACCTGATTAATAAATAAAAGTATTTTTGCTGGAACGTGGTTGGGTGGTGGAAGTCAGAAGAGCTTCATCTCATTCACTAAACTAAAAGAAAACTCCCTGCAAAGTTTCTTGCAAATCAAACCGTCTATTTGCCTTTAGTAAATCAACCCCATAGTGTTCATCTTGTATATCCCAAAACTTTAATGTCAGATACTTTTCTCTTTAACCACTAGCCAACCAGCTCAAGTAGATATACTGCGGCAGGTCGGCTCTCCTGAATGAATCACAGTACCTGTACGGCGGCTCGCACAGGTGCAGTTGCGGGCAGAATCTCGCTCTCGCTCCTGATGCATGCTGCTGGAGTGTGCCAGCAAGTCGGGCAGACTCGATATCCCCCGTCGACCCGAGATCACCTAGTAGAGTGGCAGAACAGGGATCTGCCAGTGTAAACAAGGTGGATCCCCATTTTGACAGAGAACATGTCAGAGATCTACTGTTCTCAGTGATAGGGAACAGTGATCTCTGTCATGTCCCAGTGAGGCCATCCCCCTACAGTTAGAACACACCTAGGAAACACACTTAACCCCTTGATCGGCCCCTAGTGTTAACCCCTTCCCTACCAGTGTCATTTTTACATTGATCCATGCATTTTTATAGCACTGATCAAAATAATAATGTCACTGGTCCCCAAAAAGTGTAATTTGGGGTCAGATTTGTCCGACGCAATGTCGCAGTCCTGTTAAAAATTGCAGATTGCTGCC
Organism: Lithobates clamitans; assembly: GCA_037952925.1. Lineage (NCBI taxonomy): Eukaryota > Metazoa > Chordata > Amphibia > Anura > Ranidae > Lithobates > Lithobates clamitans. The sequence continues at coordinate 6,228,751 of JBBGZY010000079.1, forward strand.
ATTAAGTAAAAACAATAATAATTAAATAAAAGTCCCTAAATCTATTCCATAGTTTGTAGGAGTGGGAGTCTACAGAGAGTGAAAGGGTCTCCTGAAGCAATTGGTATAAAGCAGATATTAGTCGCGTTTCGTGGGGGCCCTGGGAACAGATGAGTTCAAAAGTTGTTGGTTTGGAAAGGGTAAGGGATGAGGAGAAAGTTCAGAAGTAGTGAATTATTTGGAGATAGGAATATGACATATGTTTCTGGATCTGTAAATCTGCAAAAGAGCGAGATTTACATGTGACCAGGTACAAAGTGGCAAAATTGTAATACACCGGCCTGTGCCCAAGGGAACATTCGGGGGTTGGATAGGCTGTCGGGAATTAAAGGATTAAGGGTTACATTAGAGAGAGGGGGGGCACGGGGATGAGAGGGACAATCTGGTGTGACATGAGCGCCATATCCTCAGTGAAAACAACATAGGGCCCAAACAGAGGCTATGGAGTTTGGGATCTAAAAATAATGCAGGCGACCATACAAGAGAGCAGGGATGAGCCAGAAACAAAGAACCCATATCTATCTCCATCCACATATTCATTGGCTGAATATAGGGATGAGTATGATGGTGTGATTTATACACCCAGGTACTTGAGAGATGAGGTTCACCAGCGATAGGGGTAAGAGTTGTGGAGCGATAGAAGGTCTGCAGGTGGTATATGTAGCTGATGTAATCGGTGCAATATTATACAATCTAATATATCATATATAACTATTGCATACATGTATTAATTTGTCTAATTCCTGTAGTTGCTAATCTGTAAGAGTCTGATAAGCACAATGATATAACAAACACCTCTGCTTAGTAAACAAGTTACATTTATTTCCCAATAAAATAGGAATGTACTAAAACATCAGAATTAGGAAAAAACTAACATAAAGGTTTTACACAAAATTGCAATGTTACAAAGCTTACAATCAGAACACAATACAAGACTTATACTTAAAACATCCTATTGGCTGGTCTCCAGGTATCGCAAGAGGGAGCTCTGCCTGCAAACATTCCTTTTTCACAAACACACCTCATCCAGACTCCCTCCTATTGCCTGCCCAACTTTGGGACGAATCACAGTTTCCTCAACAGGTTATATCATTGACCGTCTTGCTCTGGGGGCAGTGTTTGTCCATGAACTGCCATCATCTGACCGGTGTTAACTTCCACAGATACCTGGGTTCTTGATTTCCTGTATCCCAACTCATTTATCATCCCTGTCAGTTCTCTTTGAAGTTCTCTTGCATAGCAGCTAATCAGGAAATTCTCATAGACAGATCGGAGCCAGCATTGTCATGCGCAGCTAGAAGCTTAACGGGCTACATTCCAACCTGGGGGGCAGCATCCTGTCCTCCTGGAAATGTGAAACTTTCATTCTTTCAAAAACCATGGGAGTTTGGCTTCTCTTGGGAGTAAGGAAACATATGTACAAAATCCAGAAATCTGATATTCATGTTGAATTCCAACATAACCGCTTTGCGCCTAAAGGGCGCATACCACCCTTCTTCAGACACGGCTCCTATTGAACAGCCATAACTGTCTTAACGTGTGTCGCTCCCCAACATGTGTTTCCGAGCCAGTACCTACGGAACAGTCCTTAACTGTATTAACGTATTGCGTTTTTCAACAGGAACATCTCCTATGGAACAGTCCATAACTATCTTACTGCATTGCGGTTTTCAAACAGCTCCTATAGAACAGTCCATAAGGGTCTTACCATGTTGCGCTTCCCCACACGTGCCTTTGTTACTGGGTGACACACCAACATCACTCTTCCGTGACCGCTTCCATGTCACCACTCTGTGTCTTCTTCTTTCCGATATCTTCGGAATGGGGTGCAGTACAGGCAAGGGTTGTCCATTCACTCACCATTCACCAACACACATTCAGAGCAACATATCAACCAGCTTTCCGATATAGAGTCTCGAGGAGGGCCTTTTGCCTATATTATAAGCCTAAAATACACCTTTATAACACTATACCATAACATGAAATCAACCCATCACCATAATATATACATATATACCTATGATCCATCAGACTACGCATTCCATTCCCAACCTCCTATACCTCCTCATAGTAGATACGGGCCGGGATTAGGCAAGTTCGCTCACAATGGCCTTTCCTACCGCAATTTTGGCACGTCAGTGGTATTTCAGGGTTCTGAACTGCCAGCAAAGCCTCTACCTTGTATGAAGAAACCTTATCGTCAATTTGTCCCTCCACTTGTATAGATAAATGCAAAACCTTCCTATATAAATGTTGAGTCCAACAACAGATACCAACTTAAACCAATGATAAAACTGCAGCAATAATGAGTAATACTACAACGGGATGTATCAAATAATTCAAAATACTGTTGGCCTTACTGGAATGTCTGAATATTACCTCCAACCAAGACCCTCCCACATCATTTTCTAGTTGATGTACTACCTCCTTTATTACATTCTGGTCATGGTAGATGGCTATAGTAGCATTAGCTCTCTCTTGCTGCAGCATCCTCATAAGGCTCTCATCTCTATCCCAATCTGTTAACCATTCCTGTATCTTCCTTCCCATACCAAGGTTCAGGGGTCTCAGATTAACAGGGCGGTTCTGGTTGACATCCACAGACAGATTGGCAATATGCGGTACCACATAATTCCATTCCTGTGTCTGGATTTCAGAGACACCGCCAAGGGTACACCATGCTCCTCTAGCTATTGTCAGGTTCACAGAACATCATAGTTCCATGACTAACGTTACATTAGTATCCTTTAGGACAAAGAAACAAACTCTCCTATGTTCCAAATAATACACTGGTGTTCCCTTTGAGGCAATGTTCTCCCCATCCAGAACACAGAGTGAGGAATCTTCCCAACATTTCTCATCCTCCACTGTGTATTGACCTGGCATACAAAGGATGTCAAGGTCATGCCTCCGACAGAGGGAAATATCAACCTGCCTCCAGCTCCCGTCCTCTCTGATCACATGTGGGTAAGTTAGCCTCAGATGCAACAAAGTAGAATCCCCAGTCAGAAAGCCCATCGATATCACCGAATACACAGATTGAGTCTGCACTTCTGTATATGGGATCAATGAGGAAGCATAACATCTCTCATAATCCAAATTAGTACAGCCCATCCAGGCATTCGACCACCAACTTGGATTAGTGTAAGAGATGTGTAAAATCTTACTGAGCTGTGATGCCAACTCATAAGGCCACTGCCCCCCATACAGGGACTGTACAATCAGCTTGATGTTGGTTGATAACTCCGCCTGTCCCTGCGTGCACGCCAGAGCCCATGACATATTTTTGCCCTGTGTCACCACACTATCTACCAACCTTTTAAAATGGCGGATAAAATCTTGAGCTACTTTTACCTGGGTATTTATGTGACGTTTTTGAATATTATCAAGAATGTCATTAATCTCTCTCTGAGCAAAAAAGCCCTGCTTACTGTCTGGAGCTATAGCTGAGAATTTGTTCCTCAGGAGATCGATGTCCACTCCATTAACAACACCCATCCCAGCTCCTATTCCCCCCAATAGTTCTGAATATATCCCTTCTCTTTCGGTTACTCCTCATAAATAAGCTTCCTGCATGGACTTCATTCTGCGTCCGCCCATCTCTGGGAGCAAGCCACTGATTTACTGACCGCACTTGATTCAGTGTATATTCAGCACATATAGGTTAATAGGATTTTACAAACCATTACGAGACATTGAAGTGCCATGTGGTGAAAGCATACTGTACCCTGGTAGCCAGCGTTTGGGACGAGCTCATATCTATATGTAGTGGTTCCCTGTGACAGACTCACCCGGGATAGAGGCTTTTAGAGTGGGCTGAATACAAGCCTCTTGCCGACCGATTATGGGCCCTGGAATTTGGGGGAACAGTGGTCTTTGTGAGCTGTATGCCTGGGGACTCTTGAGGTGGTATTACTGTGGATTCGGGTCCTGGTCCCCCAGGACACACAGGCTTTGGGGACCCTGTGTATGACATATGGGATGGTGACTTGGAGGGTATGTCTTGGATTACTTAAAATGGGACAGTAATATTTATCCCCAATATCTCCCAGGATATATATGTAAAGACTATTATTGGTTTGTTTGATTCTGAACTCAACATGTTAATTGAGTGAGCTGATCACATTAGCCTCCAGGACTGGCTAGGAGATGAACAGTCTACTCCTACTATAGTTGTTGATGACTAGGCTGAGGAGGGGGGAGAACACCCTTTGTATTGTTAATTGTAATTAGCTCCTGCTATTGTGAAAATGTCCTGTGGTTGTACTTATGATAATGTATAATGTACTGTGTGAAGCTCGGTGACCACAAGTCTGGGCAAAAGGTCATGTTAGATAAGTAGCTCATGTTAATTAGGTTAGCCTTTGTCATCCTGCTGTATATATTTGTGTGAGATCTCAAATAAAGAGTCAGTCCATGTTAGCAGTGAAACAAGTGTCACCTTGTTTTGTGCTTATGAGCGGTTGGAATATCAGATATCTGTATCCAAACTGGTAGGAAGTGGTATATGATGGAAGCACTCAAGCAGAGTGTGGGACGTTCCGTGACATTCCCCTTTCTCTAACGGAGCATGCCCCTGTGTGTAGTCACTGGCACTACCTGTGCAGGGTTTTAACCTCTTAGGTGAGACATCAACCAGGCGTATCTCCCCCATGTCTAATTCTGGTGTCCCACATGTCCAGTAACCAAGAGCTTCTCTGTAGGACTGATAAGACCGAGATACCACCCCCACAATGACAATTTTCACCCCATTGATGTGTCATCTGAAGCTCCCTAGTTTGGCCAACAGCCACCTTACTATGCCTAAATGTCAGCCTCCTGGGCCTCTGCGCCCTATTACTTTGGTCATGCCAATATATGCCACACACAAAAACATATTTCCCTTCTTTCAATTCTTCACCAAAAACCCCATATCCTACGTCCCTTGCTTCCCAAGGTTTGGATAGATTGGAATTTTTCCCTAGCCAATAACCCATTTCATTCATATATATAGTTGCATCCACAAATGGCTGGAGGGCTTCCGTTATGATATTTTTCAAGTCTTGTTTATACGCATGTCCTTGAGATGTTGAGTTAGGATTAAATCCTCCAAAAGCAAAAGAAACTTTGTATTGCAACTTGCCATGGTGACCCCATTGGTAAGTTTCTGTTAACTTAGGACTCTCTGCTATAATCCTGACCTTTCTCCTTCTTTCACCTCCCCCCTGCATCCTCTTCTGGCCTAACAAGTCCAACATTGATGATACAATTGAAGTGGATGCATGGTTTTCCTCAGGATTTTCCCTTTCCACATCATCCCCTGAATATTCGTCTGAATCAATTTGAGATGTTACATGGCTAAGATGGATCGCCAACACAACAATTATGATCCTTCCATCCATTCTCCAGAGACCTTGCCAATCTTTGCTCCACCAGGACTCTGGAAAAACAAGAACAAGAGCGGAATCAGTTCTTATCAGCAGTACCTTTTACATTGATCGGCATGAACCCACTTCTCTAACTCCCTCTTTTTCATGCCTTTTTGTCAATGAGCCACTTCATCTTGACCACCTGATCACTAAGGGTCATGGTGACTGTGAAAGGTCCGGTCCAGTTTGCAACCCATGAGACTTGGAAACAAAGTTCTTTACCATAACCCTGTCTCCAATCTTCAAGCTAATGGGAGGCCTCTCAGGCTGCTTCTTCTCTTTAGGTGCCATGTTACTTGCAGCGAATTGCAAATATCCCTGTACCTGTTCCTGTAGCTGGACCAGAAATTTGTCCCTTTCAGCACTCTATCTCAGGGGGGTACTAAGTATTGGGTATGCTGGATGGCTGAGGTTCATCATTCTCCCCGTCATTAACTGATATGGGGTTAATGATGTACCTTTCGCTGTGGACCCTCGTACGGCCATCAGGATTGAAGGCAGATGAATCAGCCAGTTCTTTCCTGATTGCAGTACCATCTTTTTAAGCCTTTCCTTCAATGTTCAATTCATTCTCTCAACCATCCCCGCAGACTGTGGATGGTACAGTATATGGAATCTTTGTTCTACTCCCAGCAGCTCACAAATATTTTTCATGACCCTGCCGGTAAAGGCAGTCCCCCTATCGGATTCCAGGACTTTGGGGAACCCCCATCTTGAAAAGACTTCGGTCCACAAAGCTCTAGTCGTGGCAGTAGCAGAGTCCTTTCTCAGGGGTAGAGCCTCCACCCATTTTGAAAAGACATCCACCACTACCAGTAGATATCTGTATCCTCCAGGGGCACTTTGTAACGGACCAACAACGTCAATCTGTAGGTTTTCCCAGGGCCCATTGGCTACTGGCACCCTTACTAATACTGGTTTCTGTCCCTTTGGCCTAGGGTTTATTTGTGCACATATCAAAAATGCCTGCACTACCTGTGAGATTGTGTTTCCCATTGTCTCCCACCAGTATCTAGTTTGCATAAATTTTAAGGTACCCTGAACACCCATGTGGCCTGTTAACCTGTGATTTTCAAGTGCTAAATCCTTTTGATGCTGGGAGGGCACTACAAACCTTTGTCCTTCTGAAGTTTCTCTTAACAGTAGATCGCCTTCTAGTACATCATTTTGGGGAGCATCTGCTGCTTTCATTCTAAGCTGCTTTTTGATTGAGCTCAAGGCCTCATCCTTATTTTGTTCATCTGCTAAACATGGGGTAGGTGTCCTTAGCACCGGCAGGAGTTCATGTGAACCTGCTTTCACCTCCTGCTCCTCAAAATTATGTTTCTCCCAGGCCTGCCTCCCTTCAGCATCATAGGGTGTCCACTTGGCTCCTATCAGGGCTGCCTCCTTTGCCAGCTCATCTGCCTTGTTGTTGCCCACAGTAACCTCCTCTCCACCTCTTTGGTGAGCTTTCACCTTAATGATAGCCACTCTCTGAGGCTCCACACTTGCTCTTTCCCATATATCTCTTAGCACCGCACTATGTACCAAGTCTTTCCCAGAGGCATCACTGAAGCCCCTTGACTGCCACAAAGGCATATATTCAGTCAAAGACCTTGTTACATAGGCGCTGTCAGAGAATACGCTTATGGGACCTGAACTGAAATGTGTGATGGCCTCTCTTACTGCCTCCAGTTCAGCTCTTTGGGCAGAAAAGCTTTGAGAGCATTTGGTCATGATTTTTTCATTGGTCTGGGGGCACCACAGGGCATACCCTATGTGAAACATTCCTCCCTCCCAATATCTTGATGCATCCACCTAGATTTTAAGGTCTTCATTACCCGTTGCTAACCTGAACACCTCCTGTGTTCTGGTCCGATGTACCTCCCCACAGTCATGCTGCTCCCCCTCATATTGCATCAATTGTGGGAGAGTGTAGGTGGCATTGTGGGTCACGGTAAGGTTTCTGAGTGTTAAATCCACTAGCCATCTGACTACCCTTTGGGAGGATACTCCACTGAGGGTACGTTCCAAAAGCATTTTAATCGGAGAATGGGGAGTCTGTAGAATGATTTTGCCAAATTCCACGACATGCTCTGTGGCAAGAACCGCCCAGTGCGCTGCCAAAAGGTTTCTGACACATTCATCGAATCCCCTCTCTACCGGGCTTATTGCCCTGAACCAGTATCCAACGGGTACCCATTTGCCCTGCCTCTCCTGCAGCAACACTGCCGTTATTGCTACTGCAGAGGCATACACTTGTAGTGCAAAGGGCAAATCGGAATTCGAATTGCTCAAGGCCGGGGCCTGCATCAGACTCACCTTTAGCTTGGTGAAAGCTTGCTCATGCTCTCCCAACCAGTCTAAAGGGTCTGTTTCCTTCTTGTCTCCTTTGAGAAAATCATATAGGGGTTTTGCCTTTTCCACAAATCCTTCAATGAAGTCCCTGCAAAAACCGACCATCCCCAGGAATTGTCTCAGCACAGTCTTAGTGCTTGGTCTTAGCAATTTCCTGATAGTTTCACATTTGTTTGGGTCTGTAGTCCTTCCCCCCTGTGAAACAGTCACACCCAAGAAACATACTGAATCCTTCATCAATTGTGCCTTTTTGGGGTTTAATTTCAGACCTGCATTCTCAGTTAGTGTCAGGAGTTCCTCCAGCAGAGCATAATGTTGCTCTTTTGTCTCAGTTTGGAGGAAGATGTCGTCCACATACTGAATGATGCATTCTGGCTCAGAAAATGTCTTCAGAATGTCCACCATACAGATGTGGAAGTATGTGGAGCTGGATTTGAACCCCTGAGCTAATCGACAGAATGCATACTCTTTCCCCTGAAACATAAAGGCCAGCTTGTATTGGCTATCCTCATGCAAAGGAATTGAAAAATAGCCATTTGATATTTGTCAATTGATGAGTACACTTTTGCTGAAGGTTTCAGTGCTGTTATCATGTCTGGCATCTTAGCAACAACATTTGTAATAGATGGGGTGCATCTGTTTGGCGCACGGAAATCTACGGTGGGCCTCCTTCTTTACTGGCCAGAGGGCTGCATTTGTTTTAGATTGGCAATCTTTAATTACATTTTGTGCCAACAAATTCCTCACTGTGCTCTCTATGTATGGGATAGATTTGGGCGGGATTTTGTACTGATGCTGAGGTGGCGGATCAGGGCCCTCAATTTTTACAATCATGTTTGAAACTTTACCAGATTGCGCTTTAGACATTGCCCACACTTTGTTATGTTGCCACAAGATTTTAGCCAATGTTTGGTCCTCTGTTTTCAGTAGTGCCTATAGGTCAAAGATTTCATTTGTTTTAACTGATGTAACCTCACAGCTGTCCATGACCATGTGCACCTTGCCTTTGTATCTAGACCTTTCCACAGTACCCAATTACACAGATCAAGAATCAGTCCATGTGTCCCCATTACATTCGAGCTCAAAATAGTGCCCTCATGTGTTGGGGAAAGAAACAAACTATGTTCTACACATAATCTCTTTAGTTCTATGGGTACAGGTATTGACTGCTCAGAAGGTACTCTCAGGAATCCTCTTAGGAGAATTTGTCTCCCCGTAGGATCCTTTTCAAGTTTGATATTCGTTATGCTGACAGCTGCTCCCGTATCATAAAGTATATTTGTGCGATGGCCCCCTACCGCCCCTTGGATACAGGGTCTGCTGCCTTTGTCCCTCTCCAGATGACATACTAGGGACAATACCGGGGCCTGACGCCCCTATTGTTTAAAATAAGGATTGGTTAAGAGTGGGATTCTATATTCCTCCTGGTTTTCTTTAAATCCTTTCCCCGCCCTCTGTAACTCCCTCAAAAGAGGACCATATATTGTAGCATCAGGTGCCTCGCTTGACTCCTTTGCAACCTTATCTGGTCCAGGTCTTTGCTGTTCCTTCTTATGCCACAGCTTCTACTCACCCGTGCTCCTCCTAGGCAATTTACAGTCCTTAATTAGATGGCCTGTATTGCCACATCTGTAGCACCTGCCTGCAAATCTCACTCTCCCTTCACTTTTAGCTATCTCTGAAATTCTTTTGTGGGGCCTATTGTCTTGCTCTGTCTCCTGAACCCAGTCCCTTAATGTGTTTATAAAGGTCTGGTATGAGGTGGCATTCCTCAGTGCAATTCTGGTATGATAATCAATACATGTGCACTTATTAGCCATAGAACACAGAAAACTACTGTCATCAGGAGACATATCAGGACAATTGTATGTGGCCTTATAAATGGAGAGGTATTCACTGCAAAAGAGTATTGGATCCATTCCCCTCCTAAATTTTGTATTCTCTAGGGAGTTTGACCCCCTAGTATCTCTTCCTCCCATTATGCGCTGCATCTGCCTCATTCTATCTGCCGAGTTTCCCCAATTTGAGTTTAACTCGGGAGATAGACCTCTATGACTCCTGACTGGTGGTTGCAGTTTTTCACACAGTTGTAATGGAAGCCATGCGTGGAGGAGTGCGCATGCATCCCTATTATTTAAAATGTACTGTGCCACCACCACTTCCAGCCTTTTGGAAAACTAATGGGCGAAGCGCTAGTGTAAAATTTTCCCAAAATCTGGCACAGATTTGTGCGTTCTTGTATGGAGAGTGTTGTGAATTGGGTGCTACCCTCCCTCCTTATAATTCCTAATCCTTGCCCAGTCCTTTCTGGCCCAGGAGTGAAGAGAGAAGAACTTTGATTCGGGGATTCTTCAGGATTGTCAGCTGAATACTGCATATTGGCTGTTGTTCAATCAGCATCCTGTCCCCCAGCTCCTGTGTCACAAAGGGATGTGTATCCCTGTTAGCACAACAATGGCTGTGCACTTTCTCCATTGCCTGTGCTTTCAAAGGTAAAATTGCATGATCTTTTTGGGCTAGCTGATTTTTACATTCCTGTAATTCTCTTTTAAACATTTCTATCGCAGTTTCATTACCGACCTCTCTTTGTCCTAAAGATGTGATATATTGTTCCCTTAACATACACGTTTCCTCCAATTCATCTAATCTCTGCTCTAACGAACCATTCACAATCACCAGTTGTTCAATCTCATTCCTCAGTTCATCACATTCACAAACATTTGAATCTGTATTCGCAGCTATAGCTGAAACACCTTTACTCACATCTTCTATCTTAGCTATTAATTCTGTTCTATCTTTATACCACTCTAATGCCCCGTACACACGGTCGGATTTTCCGATGGACAATGTCCGATCGGAGCGTGTTGTCGGAAATTCCGACCGTGTGTGGGCTCCATCGGACATTTTCCATCGGATTTTCCGACACACAAAGTTGGACAGCAGGAGATAAAATTTTCCGACAACAAAATCCGATCGCGTCAATTCCGACCGTGTGTGGCCTGTTCCGACGCACAAAGTGCCACGCATGCTCAGAAGAAATTCCGAGACGGGACAGCTCGTTCTGGTAAACTTAGCGTTCGCAATAGATACAGCACTTTCGTCACGCTGCAATGTTCAAAATGGTTTAATACAGCGCACTCTCTTCTTCTTTATAATGTGACAAGAATATAGTAGTTTTGCTGCTCATATTCACACACACTTCTTACAAACTTATTTCGTTACTATTTATCGGGATTCCCTCAATATATTTTGATTTCTCACATCTGACAACATATTTTTGTATATTTTATTTATTTTTTTTGGCTTTAATGTAGAATTTTTTTTTGTGTTTCTCTTTTTTTTTTTTTTTTTTTTGAGATTTTGATTTGTACTCCCGAAAATGTTTGTGTGTTTTTGGGACAAGTTCCCACAACACCATTGATATGTTGTTCTATTTAATCTGTAGGAGATTGTTTGGAGTTGTTGTCCCTTGTTAATTTCACATTGTACTTTAGAAATGTACCTGAATACTCACCAACAAACTGTCTTTTTTGGATGAAAACACACACAGGAGAGTAGAATTTCCCAAAAATAATTTTATTAAGGGGTCACAACGCTGGAGAAACTGCAGAAATTGGCGAAGCCTTGGACCCCCAGGGCAGACATCAATTATTTAAAAGCAAAATTGGTGGCCTGAGGAGTCCTTATCTAAGGGAGGGCAGTCTGGTCCAGAAGTCCCAGAGATCCGGAAAGCAGCAGATGATATCTATGTCCCCAGGCTGTGGTCATACGAGAAACTGCATCTTCTGTCAGACCAGACTGAACACAGGGTCATCACTCTTTGGTCTTCCTTCCACGCTTCCTTACAGGCTTTGGCTGTGGTGGTGGAGTTGTGGCAGCAGGAGGAGGAGGAGGAGGAGGATCGTCCATCTCAATGACATCCGTCTTGGGTGTTAGTTCCCCACTCTCCCCCTTACGTAGGACTTTATAAATCAGGTCCTCAGAGAGCCTGCGTTGACCCTCCTGCATGCCCTGCAATTTTGTGGCAGCCATGCAGGCAAAGGCCTCTGCAGGACTGGGGAAGGCTCGGAGGGATGCAGAAGCCTCCTGGATCAGCCTGTACGCTGAATCCTGCACAGGACTGGAAGTGGCCTTCCTGGCCCTTTTGTATGGCAGGCGGAGGGGAGGAACCTGAGACTCAGTCAGGCTGCGACTTGTCCCAGGCTTCTCTTGGCTGACACTTAGCCCCGCCTCCTCCTGGCTGCCACTAATCCCCACCTCCTCCTGACTGCCACATTCCACAACCTCCTCCTGGCTGAGGTCTTCCTGTGTATGAAAAAGGGACATAGTTTTAGTATTTTTTACATCAATGACACACAATTTTCACCTCCTGACTGCTGCAAATTGAATGTTAACAAATATAACAGACTATCCTTCTGAGCTCAGCATTTTGCATTCTTGTCCCAATTTTGGGTGCCCACTACTGTTTATTGATATGTAAAACACTTTTTTTAATCAGCAATTAATGATCAATAATAACATTTAGTAAAGATCATTTCTTTATTGCCCAGAAATCTGTTGAAGAATGCTATACCTGACTCCAGCTGGGCTCCTCCATTTCTTCCTGGCTGGAAGGCCCAGGTTGGACATCAGAAGCCTCAGCTGGGGTGGAAGGAAGCGTGGAAGGAAGAGTAGAGAGGGATTCCCTGATTTCAGTGTGGTCTGACAGAAATCGCAGTCTCTCATAGTACCACAGCCTGGGGACATAAACGTCATGTGCTGCAGCTCCGGATCTCTGGGAATCTGTGACCTTCTTGCGCTCCCTCAGATATGTGCTCCTCAGGCCACCAATTTTAGCTTTTAAATGGTGATGGTTGCTGTGGGGACCACTGGCTTCACCAACTCCAGCAGTTTCTCCAGCGCTGCCTGCCTCTTCTGTTTGTGGTTATAATGGGGGTGTCTGACCTGCCACAGACAGGGCAGCTCTCTGTACTTGTCAATAAACAGGGGCAGGAAATTGTGGTCGTTGAACCCATCCATTTTCTCTGCAAGACACAACGCAAGACAAACCCTAATGTCAGGCCAAACTCCCCTAATCTTGTTACAATATAGGCTTCCATTTCAAAGCAGTATAGGCCCAAGTTTAGATCCTACCTTCGTTAGCACGATCGGCGTCTCTGATGCTCCTTCCTCTGCTCACAGATCGTACGTAAGACGCGCGCATGTTACGCTTTATACACACTGCGCATGCGTATAACTCCGCCCGCCCCTGACTGTCTTTCTAGTCTATTCCCCACCCCTTTTCGTTCGGCGCAGTGGGGGAAGAGCACATGGCGGATAGACAGCAGGATCGTGCTAATTGTAGCAACGAGGAGGAGGAGGTAAGGCCGGAGCCTGAAACGTCCCGATCCAGAAGGAGATTTAAGGACTCAAATATGTCCTTTGGGGAGATGTTGGAGATGGTGGACATCCTGAAGAAGGCCGACTATGACGGAAAGTATGGGCCTTACCCCAACCCCAATGTCCGAAAGGCCAAGATCATGGCGAAAGTGGTCAGGAGTCTGCACCGGAATTTCGGGGTACGACGATCGAAAGATCAGCTCAGGAAGCGGTGGTCAGACCTGAAATTACGAGAACATGAGCAGTATACAAAGATCCGGAGAGTGCTGCAAAAAAGTAAGTAGTTGTGCTGTGTTCCTATTCTTTATGTTTCTTACGTTCGTGCTGCTCCATGTTCTTTTAGGAACTGTTGTACAGTTTAAAATGGCAACTTTCATGTTCATGGGCCATTTATTCGTTCGGATCACACATTTTTATTTCGGACTATAAAATACCATTGTTTAGGCCATATGCATTTGGCCACCATTTTGAGGCCCTATACTTGGCTTCAAAGAATTGGGTTGTGTAGATGGCTTTGTTACTAGAATGAAATGCAAACTAGATTGTGTGTAAGGAGAGGACACTGAGCAGCTGTTTTCACATCTGAACACTGGAGCACTAGTGTGGGACACAAGAACACCCTTTTTATTAGGGGGGGGGGGCACACAGGTGCTCCAGTGTATACTATAGGGGGGGCTACATCTGTGAAGCTTGTACCAAACAGGTAAAGTATTGCAGCTTGACAAAGGACACTAATAAAATTACATCATGGAACTCTGCCAAAATAGACAATTGTACCCCACTTCCAAACAATGTTTCATATTTATAGTTCTGCCATCAAATATCTGTGTGCTAATTATACCATTTTGGTTTTACATAGGGGATAAAAGACTGGAAGAAGGTGAAATCCCCCCAACACAATCTGAGCAGGAGGAAGAAGACGTGGTGGAAATAGTCACCACAACAGGTAAGTGTCTGCAACCACAGGCTCAGATAAGAGATGGATGGCGGCATTTTTTTAAACCAAATTTATTTTGGGGTTCCTCTCTTTTTAGGTGATCGTGATGTTGTGGATGAAGATCCTTTCACATCTGAAAGTGCCCAGATCCTGATCGGGGAGATCATGGGGTGTAATTTACAATTGGAAATCATCAAGAAAAACATCAATGATGTTATTCCAAAATATAAAAACATCATTGATGTTTTGGGGCGAGTTTAAAACCCCTCCAAATCACTTTCTTCTTTTGTGTGCTACAATGTGCGAAATGTTTTTGTGATTTTTCCCAAAGCCAAATTTGGAGGATGCACACAGTGTGCCAACATGTGCTATCTGCCATCATGGGAGATCAATGGACGCGTTTTGGGGGTGCAACCCCTTCCTCAATAATAAAGTAGCAGTGAGGAAGGGCTTTCTCCCCCAAAACACATCCCTTGATCCCCCGTGATGGCAGATAGCACATGTTGACATTGTGAAATTTGTGTGCATCTTCCAAAATTGGCTTTTCTTGGGGTGATTTCCCCCCATCTGAACGCAATATCAAACACAGTTCCTAAATACTCATGTCTGATATTGCCTTCCAGTTCTACCAAATGTGAACTTTGTAAGATCAAGATTTGTGTCTTTCTTGTTGGTTTTACACAGGCCTGTTTTCTATATAATGGACATTTTGATTTTGGATAATGACACCATAAAAATTGGTATACAACAAACATGTCGGTTTGTCAGAAAAACCTTTGGTAAATGCACATGTGATTGTGCAGGTATTAAAAAGATTGTTCATCAAGAATGTGTGGATTATTGTCTCAACGCTACAACACTTTTGGGGTGATGTAATTGTTGTTTTATGAGAAAATGGGGGTAATTTCCTAAGGGCTAATGCACTTTGCACTACAAGTGCAGTTTCAGTGCAGTTGCAAGTGCACTTGTAGTGAAAAGTGTCTTTGCATTTAGTAAAGAACAGCCAACAGTGCTTTGTAAGGTTACCCAATCACGACATTTTCTGGACTCCACACATTTTTGTCAGGGTCAGCTCAAATAAACACAAGCAGTAAATGTCCACAAAGAAGAGCCTGGGGGGAGATGCCTGTCGAGAACTTCAAGTCCTGCAGACTTCTCCCTGTGGCCAAATACCGTAAGGTACCGACCAACCTCTGCTCCGGAGTGATGGCTTGCCTCATGCAGGTATCCTGCCTGCTGATATAGGGGGTCAGCGAAGCCAACAAACGGTGAAACACGGGGTCCGTCATCCTGAGAAAGTTCCTGAAATCATCAGGATTATTCTCACGGATCTCACGGAGCAAAGGCATATGACAGAACTGGTCATGCTGGAGCAACCAATTCTTGGTCCATGAACTCCTCCCCACCCTGTTCATGGACTGGACTTGTGTCAAGGTCAGGACCCCAACACCAAGCCCCCGCACAGCACGAACTCTATGAGGTGTACGCATACGAAACATGGCTAGAAAACGGTCGGCTGCTCAGAACGAAGTAACAGAACGCACTGAAGAACAGCAAGGCCTGTGAAGAGCGACCTGAAAACCAGTAACGAACGAACAAGAATACAATGACTACCTAAAGTCACGCGGAACTTGCTGCACGCACTGAAGAGCAGGTACAAACCCACAAGCACAAACTGAACGGCAGAAAACAATCTGAAAGCCACGAGTCTGAAAAAGCGCGAATCGTCTCTCACCAAACTTTTACTAACATGAGATTAGCAAAAGGAGCCCAAAGGGTGCCGCGCTTGGTTCTGAACTGGCCTTTTCTAGTCTCGTCGTACGTGGTGTACGTGACCGCGTGGTTGGCGATCGGAAATTCCGACAACTTTGTGCGACCGTGTGTAGGCAAAAAGAGTTTGAGCCAACATCCGTCGGAAAAAATCCTAGGATTTTGTTGTCGGAATGTCCAAACAAAGTCCGACCGTGTGTACGCCCTATTATTCTTTTGGTTCCGCAAAGTCTTTCATTTTCAACAACACGCACACAGCATTGGCCAATCTGTTTCTTGCCTTTTTTGGAAGACTTTTTATACTTTATGGCATCATCATGGGTATTGCATTGTTTTAATAGATCATTGTATTGGTGTGTTAATGCATTCTTTTGTATAGACTCAAATCTAACACAGCCATACTTGTTAACAAAATCTTCAATGGCTTCCATTGCTATGCTAATTGCTAATTTGCACCTAGCTACACTGAAGTTGCTTACACAATGCACACAGCTAGACAACAAAACACACACAGATAAAAGCTGTTTAACCACTTAAGGACCAGCCTCCTTTTGGATTTTAGGTGTTTACATGTTGAAAACTGTTTTTTTTGCTAGAAAATTACTTAGAACCCCCAAACATTATATATGTTTTTTTTTCTAACACCCTAGAGAATAAAATGGCGGTTGTTGTAATACTTTTTTTTGCACTGTATTTGCGCAGCGGTCTTATAAGTGCACTTTTTTTGGAAAAAATTCACTTTTTTGAATAAAAAAAATAAGACAACAGTAAAGTTAGCCCAATTTTTTTATTGTGAAATATAATGTTACGCCAAGTAAATTGATACCCAACATGTCACGCTTCAAAATTGCGCCCACTCGTGGAATGGCGTCAAACTTTTACCCTCAAAAATCTCCATAGACAACGTTAAAAAAAATCTACAGGTTGCATGTTTTGCGTTACAGTGGAGGTCTAGGGCTAGAATTATTGCTATTGTTTGGTTTGACCACCGTTTTCAAATGACGGCGCTACTCGCGTATGCGTTCGCTTCTGCACGTGAGCTCGTCAGGACGGCGAGTTTAAAAAAAATATATATTTTTTTTATTATTTATTTTACATTATTTTATTTTTTTACACTGTTTTAAAAAAAAAAAATGTGTCACTTTTATTCCTATTACAAGGAATGTAAAAATCCCTTGTAATAGAACAAAGCATGACAGGATTTCTTAAATATGAGATCTGAGGTCAAAAAGACCTCAGATCTCATATTTACACTAAAATGCAATAAAAAAAAAGTCATTTAAAAAAATGACATTGAAAAAAAATGCCTTTAAGAGGCGTGGGCGGAAGTGACGTTTTGACGTCGCTTCCGCCCAGCAGTGTCATGGAGATGAGTGGGCGCCATCTTAGCCTCACTCGTCCCCAGACGAAGATGGACGCGATCGCCTCCGCCGCTACGTACGGCTCTGGTAAGCGGCGGAGGGCACCGGATCGCGGCGGGGGGGCCCTCTCCCGCCACAGATAAAAGTAATCTCGTGGCGAATCCGCTGCAGGGACCACTTTTATCAGAAAGCTGGCCACCGCATGAAAATGTGGATACCGGGGTTATGGCAGCTAGCTGCCATAACTACGGTGTCCCCCTTCAAAGTTTGGACGTACATCGTCATGCGGCAGTCTGGAAGTGGTTAAAAGCAAACTTTCACCTGTAGTCCCACAACCAAGAACAAACATAAAAAAAAAATACAAAGCCGTTTAAAAACGAATTTGTTCCTTGCAGTTCTACAGCCTACAAGACACAGGGCACACTCTTAGTCAATGCCTTACTATATTACCACTGATTTTTAAACCCCTTAGATCGCAGGCCACATTGAACTTCTGTTGGAACAGAGAGCTATTTCACACTCACGTGGGGACAAAAAATAACAAATAAATTAGTAATAAAATAATTAAAAAAAAATAAAAATGAGAGAAAAAAAAATTAAATTAATAAAAAAAAATAAAAAAATAAAAATAAAAATCTATATTTCTCCCACTTTTTCCTCAAAAATGTGTGGTTTATCCTGTCAATCTGCAGGCTACATCAGAACCAGGGATGATCAATCCCTCACTCACCAGCACCGTTGACTGGTTACAGGCCTAAAGCACATTAAAGATACAAACATTTAACATATATACATATATCAGCCAAAGATCTCACCAGGTTCTACGCGTCCGTCTCCCTGATTAAATATTTCACAGAATCTTCATGACCATCTAAGCGTGGTTTCAGAATTTGCGAGCCAGCGCCAATCTTGTCCACACTAGAGACGATTTTCAGTTCTGGATAAATTTGAGGATTTATGACTACAGGGACTCAAGACAAAAAATACATTAGCTTTTTGTGGATCCTGTGTAAAAATACAATTCACACGCTCTCTGGGTGCCAAATGATGTAATCGGTGCAATATTATACAATCTAATATATCCTATATAACTATTGCATACATGTATTAATTTGTCTAATCCCTATAGTTGTTAATCTGTAAGAGTCTGATAAGCACAATGATATAACACCTCTGCTTAGTAAACAAGTTACATTTATTTCCCAATAAAATAGGAATGTAATAAAACAGCAGAATTAAGAAAAAACTAACATAAAGGTATTACACAAAATTGCAATGTTACAAAGCTTACAATCAGAACACAATACAAGACTTATACTTAACACATTCTATCGGCTGGTCTCCAGGTGTTGCAAGAGGGAGCTCTGCCTGCAAACATTCCTTTTCCACAAAACACACCTCATCCAGCCCCCCTCCCATTGCCTGCCCAACTTTGCCTTTATGTGAATCACAGTATCTCTGGGCCGTTTCCTAAACAGGTTATATCATTGACTGTCTTGCCATAACTGGCCTCTGGTGGCAGTTTTAGTCCATGAACTGCCATCATCCGACTGGTGTCAACTTCCACAGATACCTGGGTTCTTGATTTCCTGTATCCCAACTCCTTTATCATCCCTGTCAGTTAGGTTCTCTTTGAAGTTTGCTTGCATAGCAGCTAATCAGGAAATTCTCATTGACAGATCGGAGCCAGCATTGTCATGCGCAGCTAGAAGCTTAACGGGCTACATTCCAACCTGGGGGGCAGCATCCTGTCCTCCCAGAAGTGTGAAACTTTCATTCTTTCAAAAGCCATGGGAGTCTGGCTTCTCTTGGGAGTAAGGAAACATATGTACAAAATCCAGAAATCTGATATTCATGTTGAATTCCAACAGTAGCGGTAGGGCTTCTGTTTTAAATGCGTTACTTTTGTATCCAGATAGAGAGCTAAACTGGGATAGGAGAGCATGCAAGGATGGGAGGGATGTATGTAGGTTGTTAAGAGTCAGAAGTACATTGTCCGCAAATAGAGATAGTTTATATTCCCTGTGATGCATGGTGACCTCTTGGATATCAGGATGGGATCTCATAGCCTCTGCTAGGGGTTCTAGGCATAGGATGAAAAGAAATGGGGAGAGAGGGCAACCCTGTCCAGTGTAATTAGACATTGGAAAGGATTGGGACGTGAAAGAAGCCATTTGCACCTGGGATCAGGGGTTGGAGTAGAGGGTTTTTAGGGCTGAGATGAAGGGACCATGGAAACCAAATTTAGTAAGGGTAACAAACATGTAGGGCCAACTTAATCTATCAAATGCCTTTTGGGCGTCAAGGCTGAGGATCAAAGCAGGTCTATGTAATCTATTCAACATATCAATGAGATCAATAGTGCGCCTGGTAATGTCACCCGCATGTCTTGTAGGAACAAAGCCCACTTGGTCTCTATCGATCAGTTTTTTTAAAAATTGGGAAAGGCGGTTAGCCAAAATTTTTGTGAATAGCTTATAATCTGAGTTTAAAAGTGCTATCAGCCTGTAGCTATCTGGAAGCGACAGATCTTTGTCCGGTTTAGGTATAACTGTGCTATAAGAGTGTAAGAACAGCAGATTGGGGGACTCCCCCTGAAGAAGAGAGTTATAAAAGGATACTAGATGACTTGATAGAATTGGGAGAAATGTTTTGAATTAGGAGTATGGGAGGCCATCTGGACCAGGGGATTTGTGGGTTGATAGGCTCTTAACAGTTTTGGCTAGTTCCTCCCTGGTAATGGGGGCATTCAGTGCATGAACATCCGACTTGGTTAGTTTAGGCATTTTCAAGTCTGACATAAACACCTCAAAGGCCTTATGGTCAAATGGGGAGTGTAGATTGGGAGTAAGGCAGTTGTAGAGTTTATCGTAAAACTCACCAAAGACCTGGGTCATGGTCTGTGGGCAGTGAGTGGAGGTACCATCCGGTCACTTGAGGTGATCCAAGAAGGAGAGAGAAGGCCTAGGATTGAGCCTGGAGACCAGCATTCTATGTGGCTTATTGCAAAATTTGTAAAAAATGTTTGCTTTGCCCATAAGAGGGATTTATCTATGGCTGACATGTCTAGAGATTTTATTTGATTGCGCAGCGAGGTTACTACAGTCGAATCACCGAGGGAGAGCAGAACAGGGAACGTTCAGTGGCTAGCAGTTTGGTTAGTAAAGAGGATTTCAAGAGGGCTGCATCCTTCTTTCTTTGTGAGCTTACAGAGATACACTGCCCCCTGAAGAATGCTTTGTGAGCCTCCCATAAGGTGGATGAACTGGATACGAAACCGGTATTCAGCTGGAAGTATTCAGTTAGTGCTCAGGAGAGTTTATCTTTGGTTTCAGGATGTTTTAGTAGAGATTCATTGAGTCTCCAGTGGCACTTCATGGGAAATGCAGCTTAGAGGCAAAGATCCAGGATCAAGGGATCGTGATCTGACCAAGTGATGGGGCCCAGGTCGGCTGACACTGTATGAGGTAAAAGGGGGGCTGTCATGAGGAAATAGTACAATCTAGAGAACATCTTATAGGGGGAGAGTAAAACAAATATTATTTACCAGTGGGGTGTTTGATCTTCCATGCGTCAAACATACTGTGGCTTTGAGTCAATTTACAAACGGAATTGGCCGAGGGCTGTGTTGGGACGGGTACTGTAGAATGGAACAAAGATTCGATCTCCAGTGGGAGAGAGAATAGCATTAAAATCTCCCCCAATCACCATAAAAAGCTGAGAAAAGCGTTGCAGCCTTTCAAATGCATCAGTAAGGACTTTAATCTGACCCATATTTGGAGCATATACATTCATTAGTGTTATAGGATTAGACAAATAGGTACCTTGCAGTATTATATAACTACCGTGGGGATCTAAATGGGTAGATCTGGAGTGGACAGGAGTGTCTGATCAGCACTGCAAACCCAGATGAATCAGACGCCATATAAGACACCGGGAAATACTTAGAAGCAAATTTCAGGGACCCCCAGCACGGAAGTTAGTCAGGAAGTCAGGATCACATCCGCACTGGAGGCCCTGAACTCCTTTAAAGCCATCCTCCATTGTTTTTTGATGGAATTCAGACCTTTCACATTAGAAGACAGCAATTTCAAAGCCATAGTATAGCCGTGAAATTTAGCCAGTGAACCTTCAGTATAGTGGGCGGTAACCCATCAGTACAGACACACATATATAGCCTTAAAAAAGGTAGTAATCTATTATGCCACATAGAGTAAAAAAAACTGATCAACGTTAATGCAGGAAAGAAAAGGAAAAAAGAAAACAACAAGAATTTTTTTTTTTTAAAAGTCCAAATAATGGACCAAAAAGAAATATTACAGCGTAGTAACAAGAAGGCCGGTTTGGCCCAAAAAACACAAAAAATGTAAACATGAGATGTAGGCCTGAGAGGCATCCGTGTCTCGGGAATCTTCAGCCACAGCCAGAGGACATGTGGGGGAGCAAATCGGTCTCCAACAAGGGGAAAAAGGAGACGTTCTGTCCACAGTGTTCCGCATCTAGTGTTATCAAAGCTGGAATTCCTCAGAACTTTGTAGAAGTTAGCAAGTAGAAAAAAAAAAAACAAAAACTGTTCAAAAACTATTCAAGGCACCTCCATGGGTGAAGAAAATAGAAGACAAAACAGTCCCTTGAAGGGGTCAACGGGGAGTTGGGTTCCCATGTGGGAAGAAAGAAGGGCAAAAAGGATGACTCCCAGTAGGTCAAGTAGGTAGCCTGGTACATTGAGAGTGCTGGGGTGTGGAGTAGGCCCTCAATCCCCTTCCTCTCATTGGTGTCCAAATCTTAGAATGAGTCGGTAGAGGGCATGGGGTGGTAGGTGCGAACTGACCTTCTTCTTCAGGCAATGGTGGGAGGCCTAGGCTTGAGAAAGGCATCTCCTTCTTGTAGGTCTCCAAGGACATGTTGGACACCATCCTTAGTGATGTTGAGGCGAAAGGGGAAGCCCCAATAATGGGGGACCTTGTGTAGTTGAAGGTGAGAGGTGATGGGCCGTAGTGAGTGGTGTTTGGCCAGGGTGATTGGGGAGAGGTCGCTGCATAGTTGAATTTTGTCTCCCTTGTATTCAATACTGGATTGGATGTGAGTGGCCAAAGTGAGCGCCTCTTTGCTTTCCTAGTAGTGGAACCTTACCACTATGTCATGCGGTCTGGCCCCCGCAGGGGGTTTGGGGGCCAAAAACCTATGGGCCCGGTCAAGGCGCCAGTCTATATCCACGATGTCAGGTGCCAGGGTATTGAATAGGCCCAGGATGTAGGGTCTGATCCTATTGTTAGCCACTTGTTCTGGGACGCCATGGATTCTGAGGTTTTGGCGCCGTTCCCTGTTCTCCAGGTCCTCTTGCTGGAGCTGTAGCTGGGATACAGAATTTTTAAGGAAGGCATTCTCCTCTTCTAGAGCCTGAATATGGTGCAAAGTTTCATCAAACTTAATTTCCAAGGTAGCTGTGCGCTCGCCCAGTAGGTCTATCTCACCGCTGAGTTCTCTGGAGATCTTGCCCATCTCCTGGGCAATGCCACTGGTGAGCTGTTGGGCCAGAGCCTGGAGTTTAAGATCCAGCATCTCAGGCATTAATACAGGCTGAGGAGAAGGGGGGATATGTCGGGGGAGGGCTAAGAGCCATCCTCTGCCATCAGGGTACTGACGTAATCCTCCGGGCCTCCCTGTGAAATCGAGACTGGGGATAGGGGCCTAGTCGGTAGTAGGATCTCTGGTCCCCAATTTTTCCCATGTAGAGCTAGGAGGTCGTGGTAGCTTACCCCCATTGTGGGCTGTTGCTGTTGAAGCTGTGCAGGGGCTGCAGAACACAGAGCTGGACCGAAGCTTACGGATCACGCATCCACCATCTTGAAGAGCCGCGCATGCGCCTTGATCTAAATTATTTTTCAAGTACTACATTAAGTTTATAAATTATATTTTTATTGTTTTTTTTTAGTTAATATTTTAATATTTTTAATTTATGTTTTTGAAGTAGGCTAAATATAAGATTAATTCAGGTGCTGTAAGTAAAAAGTTGGGGATAGTGCATTTTTTGTATACTGGTGTTTTATATTGGCATTATAGGGTTGGTTTTAATCATTATTAGCATATGAAGAGTTAATTTAGGCTAGCCATGAGGGTGCAGTGCAGTGTACCCATAGTTTTTGTAGAGGTTACCTGTGGTTTCACATAGACTTCTATCAGATTGCATGTTTTTGGTGCCTTTTCTGAAAGGGCAACAAAATTCCTGCATGCTACATATTTGGTGCACTTTCAAAAATCACACCAAAAATGTGCATTCTAGTCTATGGGAAACTGCTGGTAACCCACATGAAAAATATGGATACACTGCACTGCATCCAAGCTGTGGCCAAACCGCAGTGTGAAAGTGTGAAACCGCCCTTAATGTTCTAACAATATTTATCATATGATAAGAATACTTTAATACTTCTGATCATTTTATCATGTGATTCAAACCCCTTTAAATAAGTGAGTTTAGTTATTGTCCTTTTTGTGCTGTATCATAACTTTTAATACTTTTTTTTTTTTTACTGCTGTCAACCAAAAACATCACCTTTTTGGCTGAGCCTCAAGCAGGAGTTAAAACTCATTAGCTTTATTTTTTTCCTTTAATTTCAGAAAAGGAAAAAAAAAGAAAAGGCATACTAAAATAGTGTGGTACTATGATGGCAGTACTGCTGGTAATAACATACTGTATAATCATTATATGTATTTTAGTTTTCATTCTTGCACAATATGTATTTGGCCAAATGCTTAGACTATTTCAGAATGTATTCTACTTAAACATTGTAAATAATATGCATTCACTTGTTGATAGCAGAAGAACATTATAATCTGAGTCCAGCAAAAGATTTATTTTCTTCAGAACATGTATTTAATAACATTTTGCTTGCAGCTGTTAATGGCTAATTTATTCCCATGGTAATGAACTAACTGGCAATTTAAATGTCATTGGGGCATAGTCATTAAAGTCTAATTTTGTTAATGCAAAATGAGAGAAATAAAGACAGAAATGCGGGGCAGAAATAGATAACGAAAGAACATGAAGCAAAAAGAATTGACTTAAATTTCTCCAAATATAACTAGCTTCTTAAAGTGACAAGATTCAAAAACATATTTTTTTATTTATAGATAATAAAATTATGTAAATAAGGGTTGCATTCTTGAAACTACTGGGGTTGATTTATCAAAGGAGTAAAGGTTGTTCAAATAGCAAAGTAAACATTAGCAAATATGTTGACACTGTGTTCACTTTAAACACTCAATCATGTGTGAAGGAAATTAATAAATAAATAAAAATTTCTGGCACATCGTTGGGTATTAAACCAGTTCCCATCCGGCCTATGGCCGAGTGACACGACCTTTCGTCGATCTTGGTCGACATCATATGACGTCCTCCCTATGCGCCCCACATGCGGCCGCACAGCGACACGTTCTGTCACCGGTCGTGTCCACAGGACACGACTAATAACTGATCAGTTCACCAGCTCATTGCCGATACCATGTGACTGCCATGAGGAATCACAACAGGTCACATGACAGTTGTACATAATGGATGGCTTTCTTTCATGCCATCCAATGTGTACAACTGTGTTTCTAATCATAATTGGTCAATTTGATCACATGGTACAGACAGGGCCAATCACAGCCCATCTGTACCATGTGATTAGCTTTGACCAATCACAGCTAATCACAACAAAACAGACTGAATGAATCAGTTTCATTCAGTAAAAAGCTTGCTTATAAACATATAATGCACTGCTATAAGCAAACATAATGTGTAAAAAAAAAAATCCTGATCACCTCCCTAGAGCAGCACAATGTTACTATAATAACATTATATTGCTCTGGTCACAGTGGGTTAGAAAAAAAAAAATCGTAAAAAAAAATGGAATCAAAAATAAATAAAATGAAAACAAATGATCTTTTTTTTTTTCGCACTGTCACCATTCAGTGTCCCTGATCACCACCACACCAGTTATATGATTATGCTGTACTGCACTGGTGACAGTATGTAAAAAACTCCTAAAAATTATGACAAAAAATTACAACTAAAAAAACCCCACCATGCCTCCTACTAAAAACATGTTTTTTTTTTCAAAATGTCAGTCGTTTTTGTTCATCTAGCAAAAAATAAAAAATCCAGTGGTGATTAAATATCACCAAAAGAAATCTATTTTTGTGTGAACAAAATTATACAAATTTATTTAGGTACAGTGTTGCATTAGCTAGCAATTGTCATTCAAAGTGCAACAGCGATGAAAACTGAAAATTGGCCTTGGCAGGAGGAGGGTAAAAGTGCCTGGTATTGAAGTGGTAAAAGACATTGTGCACTATCAATTGTTTTGTTGTAATTAGGTATTAGTGTAGATATTTCACTAATACCTAATTACAATTGTTTTTTGGTCTCACGTTGTAGGATATTCTGTCAGACTTTTATATAAAATATATATATCGTATATACAGTATATAAATAAGTATATAACATATATACTGTATAGGCTGACACATATGGTTGACCTGACAAGCTGCATTTTGCACATCAAATCTACAAGGGTTGTAAAATGCATGTTATCTAATTATACATGAGAAGTAAGGGATCTTAAATATTCATGGGGTGAGTTGAAATGGAACTAAAGACAAAACATTTTTTTTTATTTTGGATATAACCCCAGTTAGTTTTTTTCTGCCATCTATGTCCCATTGGGGAGATTTTCCTTCACTGCCTGTCTCATAGCCAAAACAGGAAGTGAGAGGAAATCCTTTCAATGTGAGGAACACCCAGGATGTCACCAGGGTCACCAGAACTAGTGGCTTTGTTGGAAGATTTCCCTCTTATTACTGCTCTAGTGTCAACCCAAAATGTTATGATTTTCTTTTACTTTCACTATCAATAAAAACTATCGATGAAAAAAGGTAAACAGGACAAATAGAAAGGGTGAATCTCCCTAACAGGGGCCCAGACCTTTAGTTACCCTATAAGGTCTAGTTCACACCTATGCAGGTTGTAGTTGACGCATCTTCCATCTGCTTTTGGCATTTTTTCACACGCATTTTTAACACGCTTGGCATGTGCATCTTTGATGCATTTCCATCGAAGTCTATGAAACCAAAAATGCAACCTGCTATGCTAAAAAAGTTCCTGACCCTTTCCAAAAAATACATCAGTGGAAAACTCAATAATATGAACATGACCCATAGGAAACCATGTTAAATGAATGGTGGTGCATTTCTGCAAAACTGAAAACACACATAAAAAAAGCTTAAGTGCGGTACAGACCTTGATGTTCATGTCTTTATTTATGGTAAATGGCATTCACAGGGTAACTTGTTTACCTGGTGAACACTATAGTGACCTTAAAGGGGTTGTAAACCCTCGCCGTTTTTCACCTTAATGCATTCTCTGGAATCCATGGAAGGAGGTATCACCATGCCACTGGTCCCAGGGAGCAGCACACTCCCTGGAAAGACCCCCCAAAGAGACCTAGATAACAACTCCTTTAAAAGTTTGTTGACCTGTGATTTGTTTATGGAACCTTTTAATTGACTGTCTTCTGTTTTGTGGATAGGTATTTTTTTTTTTTTAAGTTTAACATGTTTATTGAGATAACTCACAGTACAGAATATGTCCATCAAAAGACAGAGTTCAGTTTACATTATTATCTCTTTACATCCAAAACTCTAAGGATACTCAACATAAAACGAGAAATGAGACATACTGTTATCGTCAGCAATATTGGATCTAATGCTTCATAGGGCGCAATAAACTAGGGACTGACCAGACACCCTTGACGGGATCACACTGTGTCCTGGTCTAGACCTTGTTGATATTTATATAGAAAATGCCCTACTCAGTAGAGATCATGAGCCGCCTCCCCGAAGCCACTGATTCGCAACGTAGAGACTGCACCGATCCCTAAGGGTGAACCTTTGCTCCTTATAACATAGCAGATTATAATATCTCGTACAAAATTATAAGAATAACCAACATAAGCTTGCTTTGTCAAAAGAACCGTAGTCATCTATCTTTGCATTATCTGGGAAATAGATGAAATAGACAGAAGGTAAAGAAAATAAGAGAGAAGGAGAAAGGGATAGAGAGACGGCCAGCACTCAGTTCATGTATAACTATCCTGACGAGGAGATTCCAGGAACCAGGGAGAGACCTATATGTCCAGCCCAGGATTCCCATATTGCTTCAAAGGTTTTGAAATTTTTTCTGAATTTTGCTTACTACCCTCTCCTGGGTCATGATCCAAGAGATTTTTCGTTTAGCCGCTACAAGGGAAATTTTTGGTGCCTTCCAGGCTTTAGCGATGGTAACTTTCGCTCCTAATAGCATGAAAGTAATCAGCCGGTGGGAAAACTTAAGAATCTTGGGGATTTGTTCATTCAATAGAGCAATTTATGGAGTCTTAGGGATCGGTAGGTTTGTTACTTTGCGGATAAGATTAAAAATCTTATTCCAAAAACCTCTAATTCTTGGGCATTCCCACCAAGTATGAAGCGTGGAACCCTGGCCTTGGCATTCCCTAAAACACACAGGAGATAAGGAAGAAAACATTTTGTTCAATCTTAACAGAACCAAATACCATCTGGTCATCACTTCCCAATTAGCTTCTAATAATGAAATGTTCATTATACCTTTGTGAGCCCTGATTCCTCTTCCGTGCCATGTCTCCAGGTCCCAGGTTTTTGTAAGTCCTTCTCCCAGGCCTCCATATAAGAGAATTTAGTGGTGAGTTCTAATAGGGAAGAATATATTATGAAGATGCCCCCTTTATGCTCTGAACCCTGGCCACACCAGCGTTCATACTCCGAAAAGGTCGGGGGGGTGGGTTTGTTTTTCCAAATTGTATGAAGAAAGTGGGAAATTTGATAAAATCTAAATTTTTCTGAGGCCGGGATCTCCAGCTTATCCATACAGAATTTCAGGGAAATGGGGCCCGAAGGAGTAAAGTAGTGTCCAATCCTGTACATCCCCTTATCTAACCACCATTGAAATGTTTTCATATCCATACCCGGTCTGAAGAGGGGATTATGGAAGATGTGGGCCAGCGGTTGAATGTCAGACGTCAAGGAGGGTGAGTGTTTTATAACATCCCATAATCTCATGGAATGTGAAAGAGCGGGGGACATGATAGGGGGTCTATTTTTGCGAGGAGACCAAAGAAGAAAGTCTAACGTGTATGTAGGGACCGCCTGTCTTTCTATATTAATCCAATCTGGGATTTCGTGTTTGAAGTAGATCGTTGATAGTTGGGCTAATCTGGCAGCTTGGTAATATTTGAAAAGGTCTGGAAGACCTAGTCCTCCTTTTGTTTTTTGGCTGTATAGGACTTTTCTCACTAGTCTGTATCCTTTCTTACCCCAAATGTATTTGATTATTTTGTCTTGAAGTGATTTTAAGTGATCTTTCCTGATAGGAATCGGGAGGGAACGGAAGAGATAGAGTAATCTGGGTAATAGGGTCATTTTAATGGAATTAATTTTACCTATCCATGAGATGTTATGATGGGACCAGGCAAGGAGATCCTTCTCTAGTTTATGGTACATGGGAGGAAAATTTGCTTGATATAAGAGTGCAAATTTTGAGGTGAGATTTATCCCTAAATAGCGAATTGAGTTGTCGCTCCACTTAAATTTGAAGGACTGTTTCAGTCGGTCTACTAGGGCTGTGATAAGAGAAACATTCAGTGCTTGTGATTTAGCTATGTTCACTTGTAAACCTGATAAATCCCCAAAAGAGTCCAGGAGCTTGTTAATATTAGGTAAAGATGTGATTGGGGAGGTGACGAAGAGCAGAATATCGTCTGCGGAAAGAGCACATTTATGGACTGAGTGTCCGCACCTTACTCTGTGGATATTGACATTTGTTCTGATTGCAATGGCCAATGATTCAATCGCAATGGCAAAGATTATTGGAGAGAGAGGACATCCCTGCCTGGTCCCTCTGGAGATTGGAATGGGATTAGAGACAAATCCCTGAAGTTTGACCCTGGCCACCGGACTCGAGTAAAGAGATTGTAGGATCCCCATAAAATGTTCCCCAAAACCCCATCTACGAAGGGTAGAGAACAAATAAGACCACGAAAGTGAATCAAAAGCCTTTCTTAAATCTAGCGATAACAACAGGCCTTCCTGCTGGGGGGTTCCATCCCAGGCAGATTGAAGGATTGAGACAATATCCGTCGCCCTCCTAACTTGGTCCGGGCCCTGCCTACCTGGGATGAAACCCACCTGATCCCTATGAATATATTGTCCAATGAATGAGCTTAGTCTATTGGCTAATATTTTGGTTAATATCTTCAAATCATTGTTAATAAGGGAGATGGGTCTAAAGTTTTCTACAAGGGGAGGGTCCTTATCAGGTTTAGGGATAACTGAAATGAAGGCTGAGTTTGCATGGGTTTCAATGGGTTCACCCCTTCTTTTGGAATTAAAAAATTTGGTGAGATGAGGAGCTAGGGTAACCGCAAATGTTTTGTAATAAATGTTTGAGAAGCCATTTGGGCCTGGGGCAGAGTTAACTTTTAAATTTTTAATCACTTCTAGGGTTTCCTCTGTAGAGGAAGAGGTGTCCATCAGATCTACATGACTTTTCTGAAGACGAGGAAGTTTTAAATCTGCCATAAATTCATCAAATCTGGACTCCCCAATATGATTTCCCTTTTTGTATAAGTCTGTATAAAAATCCTGAAATGATTGTAGAATGCGTTGAGGATTTGAAGAGAATGTACCGTCTTGCTACCTGATCTTGGGTAGGGCGAATGTACATGTTTTGGGGGAGAGCTTGGAGGCCAAAATTGTATGCATTTTATCTCTATGCTGGTAAAATTTCGCACCTGTCCAATGCAGGGAAACCTTGGCTTTAACCGTTAGGGCCAAGTTTAATGCCACCCTCACGGCATCGAGTTGTGCTGTATTGACCTTAGAAGGGTCTAATTTATGTTGCTTACATAAAGCTTCAATTTATTTTCCAGTTTGATAACATCAGAGGCTTTCTCTTTTTTGAGTTGTGATGTCATTTGGATCAATTTACCCCTGATCGTGGCCATGTGGGCAGCCCAGACTGTTTCCGCCGAGGTTCCTTCTACATCATTTAGTATAAAGAACTCCTTCAGAGCCTTCTCAATAATAGTAACTTGGATCGGGTCTTCAAGGATGGATTCCTTAAGTCTCCATTGAGGGGGGGGGGGTTTATGTTGCAGCTCTCGCATCACTAGAATGACCATCGAGTGATCCGAAAGGGAGGAGTCCTTGATGAAAGATTTCTTAACTAGGGGTATGTGATGAGTTGAAATGAAAATGTGATCTATTCTAGAATAGGATTGGTGGGGATTTGAAAAGTGAGTGTAGTCCCTACAGGTCGGGTTGGTTTCTCTCCAGATATCTGCAAGACCTTGATTAAAGTTCATTTTAGCAATTTTAGTACTAATCTTTTTAGGGCGCATCATTTGGGTTTAGAGAGGTCTAGATTTATCATGGGATAGGTCAAATGCCATGTTGGAGTCCCCTCCCAAAATCATTATTATCTCCAGCAGTGGTTCTAGCGTTTGAAACAAAAGGTGAAAAAATTGAGCTTGACCTCTGTTAGGGGAATAATACGAGACCAGGGAATACATTTGATTATTTAGCATTCCCTTCACCAGGATAAATCTACCCTCCGTGTCCTTATAAACCTGAGTAGTCTTAAATTGGCAGGATTTAGCAAACAAAATTGCTACCCCCTTTGTTTTGTCCTGAGCGTTTGCTAAATAAAAGAGGGGATAATGTGCATGCAAGAAGGAAGGATTATACTGTACTGGAAAATGTGTTTCCTGCAGGAACACCACATCCATTTTTTTGGATCGGTATTTCTGCAGAACCTTCCTTCTTTTAACCGCTGAGTTTAGTCCCTGCACGTTGTGGGAAACAATTCTAAGCGATGACGAGGTTACAGTGTTAGAAGGCGTTAATAGGTGTGAAAATAGATGTATCGTTGTGTTTAACCTTTACCCCATGGAGCCTTGAATTGATCAGCCCTGACATAGTAGCGTGGTGAAACCTGGGACCTGGAGCCTCCGGACACAGAAGAATTCTCCGAGTGCTGGCATTCAAAAAGAGAAGATTAGTTATAGAAGAAAAAAGAAAGTAAAGAAGAGGAAAAAGAAGGCCAAACAGGGGCCTGTAACGAAGTAAGGGGGAAAAACCCCCTTCTACGTTAGTAGATAACAACATTGAGCAGCCCTCAGAGAGGACTGACATCCCATCGCCCAAATACAGAATAGCCATATTGGGGGGATGGGAGAGCACGCATGACTGCTGCCTGAGCCACAGTCGACTAAGGACTATGATACTCAAAAAACCTTAATTATATAAAAAATAGACTTTGCATCAGAGTCCAGAAGTGTAAATGAAAAACTGTGAAAGGAACCAGTCCGTCAGGATCTATCACATCATAAAAAAATAACAAATAAGAAATAAAAAATAAAGGAATAAGTAGGGGTATTATTAAAAACACCAAAAAACTTGAAGCCCCTCATAAAAAAAAAGAAAGGGCAGTTGGTAATACCGGGACAGGGGGAAATCCCCAAGTGTATAATACTTGGGGGGGTATCGTAGACTGTGGGACTTCATTATGTAAGTGTAGAATCCCATAATGATGTGCATCTTCCGTGAAGATGTCCCTGAGCATCCCTAGGCATGATGCCCTGGTTTAGGGAAGTTCGTCTTGCTTCATGCAATAGGATTAGTTCCTGTGTCCCATTTTGGAGCGATCTCTACAATAACCAAAAGGATTAAAGAGGTGATAATAGAAAAATGTGGGGAATGGCGGTAACCATCTTTATTACATAACCCTGCTTCCAACCGAATAGGTGGTATATTGAGGTTCTGTTAGAAAGACTCAACCTCTAAAAATGACGCAAGGGTATGTAAGGTTTTTTCCCATCATGATCTTGCCATGAGGGAAAAGTAAAGAAAGAAGGATAAACAGCAATGTTGAACTTCAGGCGGGCATTTGATCCTTCGCTCGCTTGGTTTTGTTCGCCTTCCATAGTGGAGATAGGGGGCTGGCTGGTGATGATCTTTTGGAGGAACTTGCCTGCATGTTAGATGTGTCCATGTCTCCAGACTCCAGGGTAATGAATTTTAGGGCCAAAAGGACTTGCTCTCCTTCTGTGAAGGTGGAGAAACAGTGAGTTTTTCCATTAAAGGTAAACTTAAGGGCAAAAGGAAAGGCCCACTAGTATTTTATTTCTTTCTGGGAGAGACCAAGTAGTAATGGTTTTAATGCTCTGCGTCTTTGGATGGTCATCGGGGAAATGTCCGCAAAGATCTGTATATCTTGACCTTGGAATGAAATGCTTGACTGTTTCCTGGATATCCTCATGATCTCTTCCTTCACACTGTAATGGTGTGGTTTTACTACTATATCCCTGGGGTTCCCGTCTCTCCTGGGGGGACCCAGTGACCTATGTGCTCTGTCCAGTTCCAGCTTGTGTGGTGGTATTGCAGGGATTAGAAATTGTATGAGGTCCTGTATGGCTTTAGGTGCATCAGAAACTGATTCCGGAATACCTCTCACCCTAAAATTATCTCTTCTGGAGCGATTTTCGAGGTCGTCAATATGGTTTAACGCCACTTCCAGTTGGTCCTGTATTACTTGTATATGGTCTGTATTCTGATTAGCCCTGGAGACCGTTATGTCTAGCTTATGTTCTATAGCTTCCATTCTAGAGGTTCTGGAAGTCTGCTCTTATATCAGTTGTTATCTTGCTGGCTGTAATGGCAAGCCCTCGATCAAGCATTTCAGAAAATGTAATGAATAAATCCCCTACGTTTAAGAGAATGTCCTGTGTCTGTCCCGAGGCCTGCTCCTGGTTACATAATGGAGCGTTAGTGTTCCCTGGGCCTGGAGTGTTGTTCATGGGAGATAGCATATAGTTTTCAAATGTGCGTTCAAGCAGTGAAACTGTTGATGCAGGGTAGGGGGTTGCAATGTTGTGGCTACCCAGATTCGTTTGGGGGGGTGAAGGATAAAGTGGCTGGGTTAATCACTTGCCTGTGCTCCGACTGTCCCCCTGCATGTGAGTCTCGTGGCTGAGACGCGGCCGCCATCTTGGACACGGCCTGCTTTCCTTCAGCCGTAAATTGTGGCCCTAGGTCTCGGCAGACCGAGCTACTGGACATCCCGGTGTGCTAGAGCTGTTCCCTGTGCTATCCCCGTCCAGATCGGGCTTCCTTCGGGGCCTGTTCCTGCGCTAGTGCGACTCGTTGGCTCGGGCAGAGCAGGGCTCCTGGCTTACGCGGCCATGTTGGGAGACCCGCGCATGCGCACTCTGTGGATAGGTATTTGAGCTTTAATTGCTATGCTGTTTGATTTGTTTTGGCTCTCTCACTCTTTTCCAGACATCTTGTACATTGCGGAGCTGTACCTAACCACCTTGATCTTGGGGGGATTTGTTGCCTGCTACTTTTCTATACCCCCTTTTTTCTATTTTGGTTGGTTTTTAACACGTTAAATATTTTGTCTGCAGGTCTGCGGTCACGCTGTGTAAAAGTGTGGGTTACTCATATGGAAAAAAGTGAAGTCATTGTCGTATAAAGGACATGGTTTTTATGTTCAGTTTGGTTTGTTATGGGTTTTTCTGAGCACAACTATAGTCTGATGATCTGATGGCCCATCGTTATGTCCTTCCTGTTCTTATATGCATTGTACTCTACAGATGAGTAGTAGGGATGAGCCGAACACCCCCCGGTTCGGTTCGCACCAGAACCTGCGAACGGACCGAAAGTTCACACGAACGTTAGAACCCCATTGACGTCTATGGGACTCGAACGTTCGAAATCAAAAGTGCTCATTTTAAAGGCTAATTTGCATGGTATTGTCCTAAAAAGGGTTTGGGGACCCGGGTCCTACCCCAGGGGACATGTATCAATGCAAAAAAAACTTTAAAAAAATGGCCGTTTTTTCAGGAGCAGTGATTTTAATAAAGCTTAAAGTAAAAAAAAAAAAAAAGAGAAATATTCCTTTAAATATCGTACCTGGGGGTGTCTATAGTATGCCTGTAAAATTGCACGTGTTTCCCGTGTTTAGAACAGTCCCTGCACCAAATGTCATTTTTAAAGGAAAAAATCTCATTTAAAACTGCTTGCGGGTTTAATGTAATGTCGGGTCCTGGCAATATGGATGAAAATCAGTGAGACAAACGGCATGGGTACCCCCCAGTCCATTACCAGGCTCTTTGGGTCTTGTATGGATATTAAGGGGAACCCCGCACCCAAATTAAAATAAGGAAAGGTGTGGGGCCACCAGGCCCTATATACTCTGAACAGCAGTATACAGGCGGGGAAAACAAGACAGGGACTGTGGGTTTTTTGTTAAGTAGAATCTGTTTGTCATTTTGAACGGGTACATTTTTAACGTGTTTAGCTCCAGCCAAAAAATCTGGGCCTTTGGTGGTGGTGGTGCTGGGGCCACAACACTGCAACCCCTCACAGACACTCTAGTTGGAACTCAGGAACGAGCCCTGCTGCAAAGTATTGCATCAAAAATTGTAATTACACGCCCCTGTTAGACAGGGGCTGAAAAATTGTGCCTTAGGCACTGGTGGTGGCGCGCAGAACCAAAAATGTTCTTACAAGCTATCAGCGTGATGATTGAGGAGGAAGAGGATAATTACTTAGGGATAGTCACTCAGCATCAGCATAGGCAGTCTTTGAAGGGATCTGAGATTTCAAAAAAAATTATTCGGTTACATCAACATCAGGTGTTTGGTAGCTGATGGTGATCCAAGACTGATTCATTTTTATGAAGGTCAGTCGATCGACCGAGTCGGTGGACAGACGCACCCTGTGATCGGTTACCACGCCTCCAGCAGCACTGAATGTGCGTTCCAAAAGAACGCTGGATGCAGGACAGGCCAGTAGCTCAATTGCATACTGTGCAAGCTCTGGCCAGTGATCCATCCTCAAGACCCAGTAACCCAGAGGATTTTCGGTGGGAAAGGTGTCCAAGTCTGATCTTGCCCCTAGGTATTCCTGCACCATGTAAAACAGACGCTGGCGATGGTTGCTGGAACCGATCATACCTTGGGGCTGCGGACCAAAAAATTGTCTGAACGCATCGGTCAGACGGCCATCTTCTCCACCGCTCCTTCTTTGACTGACCGAAGCCTCAGCAACACGTTGTCCACAAACAGGAGTTTGTAACCTCCCAGTCTCTGGGAACGCATTGCACAGACCTTTCTGCAAGGCCTCCCGAAGATGTTTCATCCTCTGCTCCCTCTGCGATGACAAGATAAGGTCCGCAACCTTACCCTTGTAACGTGGATCAAGGAGGGTTGTCAGCCAGTATTGGTCCTTCTCCTTGATACCACGAATACGAGGATCCTTATGCAGGCTTTGCAGGATCAGGGAGGCCATGCAGCGTAGGTTTGCTGAGGCATTCGGTCCGGAGTCCTCTGGGTCACTAAGGACGACATGGTCCGCAGCCACCTCCTCCCAGCCACGTACAAGTCCATGTGTTTCTTGGGACTGATCCCTTAAAGACTGCTGCTGATGCTGAGTGCCAGGCTCCACCTCCATACTGACACAATCTTCCTCCTCCTCCTCCTCTTCCTGTGTGATCGGCGGGCACGCAGGAACACTGTCTAGATAAAGGGGGCCTTGAGAGCTAAGGAAGTCCTCCTCTTCCTGCCTCTGTTCTGCCTCAAGTGCCCTGTCCATTATTCCACGCAACGTGTGCTCCAACAGGTGGACAAGGGGGACAGTGTCACTGATGCATGCACTGTCACTGATCACCATCCTCGTGGCCTCCTCAAATGGTGACAGGACAGTGCATGCATCCCTGATCATGGCCCACTAGCGTGGGGAAAAAAAAACAAGCTCCCCTGACCCTGTCCTGGTGCCATAGTCACACAGGTACTCATTGATGGCCCTCTGCTGCGTCTGCAGCCGCTGCAGCATGGCCAACGTTGAGTTCCACCTGGTGGGCATGTCACAGATTAGGCGGTTCTTGGGCAAGTTAAACTCCTTTTGGAGGTCCGTCAGCCGAGCACTGGCATTATATGACCGGACATTCCTGGCCTGCCTCAGGACATCCTGTAAGCCCGGGTACCTGCCCAAGAACCGCTGCACCACCAAGTTAAGGACGTGAGCCAAACAGGGCACATGGGTCATTTGTCCCTGTCGGAGGGCAGAGAGGAGGTTGGTGCCATTGTCGCAAACCACCATTCCTGCCTTAAGTTGGCGTGGCGTCAACCACCTCTGAACCTGCCCCTTCAGAGCTGACAGAACCTCTGCCCCAGTGTGGCTCCTGTCCCCCAAGCACACCAACTCAAGCACCGCATGGCATCTTTTGGCCTGCGTACTTGCGTAGCCCCTTGAACGGCTACGGAGCACCGCTGGTTCCGAGGACAAAGCATAGGAAGAGGCAATGGAGGAAGAAGAAGAGGAGGGGGTGGAGGAGAGAGGTGTGTCACAATCATTAGCATTTTGGAGGCGTGGTGGCAGAACAACCTCCAACACTACTGCACCTTGTCTTGCATCCTTCCCAGCTGCCAGCAGAGTCACCCAATGCGCCGTGAAACTTAGGTAATGTCCCTGTCCATGCCTGCTGGACCATGAGTCAGCGGTAATATGCACTTAACCGCTGACCGCCCTGTCCAGCGAGGCATGGACATTGCCTTCCACATGCCGGTAGAGAGCCGGAATCGCCTTCCGTGAGAAAAAGTGGTGTTTTGGTACCTGCCACTGAGGAACCGCACATTCCACAAACTCATGGAAGGGGGCAGAGTCTACCAACTGAAAAGGCAGCAGTTGAAGTGCTAGCAATTTTGCCAAGCTAGCATTCAACCGCTGGGCATGTGGATGGCTGGGAGCAAACTTCTTTCGGCGGTGCAGCAGCTGGGGCGGGGAAATTTGCCTGGTACAATCTGACGTCGGTGTACCAAAAGCAGATTGCCCACAAGTACTTGGATGTGACACACCTAATTCTACACCTTCATTCCTCTCAGTGCAGGTCTCAGAGAGGACTGAAGGTATAGTGGGGTTGGAAATCTCAGCTGATGAGGAGCAAGGAGAGGTTCTCTTTGTTCTTTGGTGTGGGTCTTTTAGATACGCCTGCCAACGAACTGCATGGCAGGTCAACATATGTCTGGTCAAGCATGTGGTACCCAAGCGGGAGATGTTTTGGCTACGCGAGATACGCTTGAGACATATGTTGCAAATAGCAGCGGTGCGATCTGATGCACTCATCTCAAAAAAGGCCCACACCAAAGATCTTTTTGAATAACGCGCAGAGACTGCAGCGCCGTGCACATGTGGAGCTTTGGGGTGTGATGCAGTCAATGTGCTGCCCTTAGGCTGGCCCCTGGAGGGCATCCTGCCTCTTTGGTGATGTGCCTCCTCCTCTCACCTATCAGGCACCCACGTTGAGTCAGTGACCTCATCATCCCCTCCCTCCTCATCACTGGAGCAAACCTGGCAGTATGCTGCAGCAGGGGGAGCATGACTGCCAGATTGCTGTCCTTCTTGGGCACCCCCTCTGTCCGTGCTCATGTTACTGCCTTCATCGAGCTCAGTATCCTCATCAGAGCCTTCCAAACGCTGGGCATCCTCCTGGAGCATGTACCCAACACTGTGGTCAAACAGTTCGAGGGACTCCTCAGGAGGACATGATGGGGCTAGGGAAGGAGTCACTGATGACATTGAGCCGAGGGAAGAGGCCGCTGCTTTGCCAGACAAAGTACCCTGGGCATGGGTGAGAGAGGATGAGAAGGATGAGGACGGCTTGGTCATCCACTCGACCAAGTCTTCCGCATGTTGCGGCTTAACACGGCCAGCTGCCGAAAAAAAGGCCAAGCGTGTCCCACGGCCACGTGCTGATGAGGATGCACCGTCTCCACGACCAGCACTAGACACAGAGCCTGCTTGCCCTCTCTTATTGGCTTGTGACTGTCTGCCTCTCCTTCTTGGCCTTCCAGACATACTAATGGCCTGTAGCTGCACTAAGCTGGGATATATATATAATTATATATATGTACTGTGTATATATATATATATATATATATATATATGTACTGATACTGCAGCTAGCAAAATCAACTGCCTGCCTGTAGTATGAGAACACCACCAACCTTCTACAGGTAGCTTTAGCTGAACACTGTGAGGTGGACGCACCCCACTAACTTGTAGGTTTAGCTGAACACTGTGAGGTGGACGCACCCCACTAACTTGTAGGTTTAGCTGAACACTGTGAGCAGGACGCACCCCACTAACTTGTAGGTTTAGCTGAACACTGTGAGTAGGACGCACTGCACTAACTGTAAATAGTCTAGCTGCCTGACTGTGGTACTAATAGGATCAAAAGAACACCAGTAATTTTCTTCAGGTAGCTGTATATACTGTAACAAGACAAGCCTGCCTGTCAGTAAGAAGATAACAGGAACGGACCTAGCTGAACACTGTGAGCAGGACGCACCCCACTAACTTGTAGGTTTAGCTGAACACTGTGAGGTGGACGCACCACACTAACTTGTAGGTTTAGCTGAACATTGTGAGCAGGACGCACCCCACTAACTTGTAGGTTTAGCTGAACACTGTGAGCAGGACGCACTGCACTAACTGTAAATAGTCTAGCTGCCTGACTCTGGTACTAATAGGATCAAAAAAAGACCAGTAATTTTCTTCAGGTAGCTGTATATACTGTAACAAGACAAGCCTGCCTGTCACTAAGAAGATAACAGGAACGCATCTAGCTGAACACTGTGAGCAGGACGCACCCCACTAACTTGTAGGTTTAGCTGAACACTGTGAGCAGGACGCACCCCACTAACTTGTAGGTTTAGCTGAACACTGTGAGCAGGACGCACCCCACTAACTTGTAGGTTTAGCTGAACACTGTGAGGTGGACGCACCACACTAACTTGTAGGTTTAGCTGAACACTGTGAGCAGGACGCACCCCACTAACTTGTAGGTTTAGCTTAACACTGTGATCAGGACGCACCCCACTAACTTGTAGGTTTAGCTGAACACTGTGAGCAGGACGCACCCCACTAACTGGTAGGTTTAGCTGAACACTGTGAGCAGGACGCACCCCACTAAATTGTAGGTTTAGCTGAACACTGTGAGCAGGACGCACCCCACTAACTTGTAGTTTTAGCTGAACACTGTGAGCAGGACGCACTGCACTAACTGTAAATAGTCTAGCTGCCTGACTGTGGTACTAATAGGATCAAAAGAACACCAGCAATTTTCTTCAGGTAGCTGTATATACTGTAACAAGACAAGCCTGCCTGTCAGTAAGAGGATAACAGGAATGGATCTAGCTGAACACTGTGAGCAGGACGCACTGCACTAACTGTAAATAGTCTAGCTGCCTGACTATGGTACTAATAGGATCAAAAGAACACAAGCAATTTTCTTCAGGTAGCTGTATATACTGTAACAAGACAAGCCTGCCTGTCAGTAAGAAGATAGCAGGAACGGATCTAGCTGAACACTGTGAGCAGGACGCACTGCACTAACTGTAAATAGTCTAGCTGCCTGACTGTGGTACTAATAGGATCAAAAGAACACCAGCAATTTTCTTCAGGTAGCTGTAAATACTGTAACAAGACAAGCCTGCCTGTCAGTGGGAAGATAACAAGAACGGATCTAGCTAAACTGAATACAGTGTGTGTATATATATATATATATATATATATATATATATATATATATATATATGCAACACCTGGGATGCATATATATACACAATACACTGTAAGTGCAGCTAACTGACTGACTGTTCTGCCTAATCTATCTAACTCAAATCAAATGTCACTGTCTGTCTCTCTCTCTCTCTCTCTCAATGAACGCCGGAACACACACTACACAGGGCCGCCGTGTAGGCGGCCTTATATAGTGTGGGGCGTGTACTAAATCCCCTGAGCCATAATTGGTCAAAGCCTCCTTGGCTTTGGCCAATTACGGCTCTCTGTTCAGGCGGCGCTGTGATTGGCCAAGCATACGGGTCATAGTGCATGCTTGGCCAATCATCAGCCAGCAATGCACTGCGATGCCGCAGTGAATCATGGGCCGTGACGCGCCACGCGAATTTGGCACGAACGGCCCATATCGTTTGCAATTCGGCGAACGACCGAACAGCCGATGTTCGAGTCGAACATGGGTTTGACTCGAACACGAAGCTCATCCCTAATGAGTAGTATCCACTTCTTTAGTTTACCATATGCAGATAGTTTTGTGGAATGTTAAGTGGCTAAACCAATGAATATTCGGAGGCACTTGAAGCGCATAAAAACGGATATAGCTCTCCCTGCAGGTAGCCAATTTTGATAACATGAAAATGCTGTGGGTAGGTCAGATGTTTGGCTCAGCAGCAGTAGGGTGGAAGGCAGGGATGTTGATAATAATTCACAAAAACTTGCAATACAACCTTTTTTCTGAACACAATGATGACCTGGGGCGCCTGGTTACTGTTTTTTTGTAAATCTCGAACAAAGACCTTTAACTTACTAATTTTTATACCCCCAATTCTCTCGGTAGGCCCTTTTTAAATACTGCCACCAACTGGATCCTATGTAACCCTAGTGTACCTCAGGTAAAGGGGGGGCTTTAATACAGTAATGAATAATGAGGAGGATAGGTCAGCACAAGGCCAGAGCATCATGGAGGCTTCTATGGACTTCTATGGACTCTCCTACACTATTAGCACAGTTGACTTCTGCTATTTGATAACTAATATATGGAGATGTCCTTCCTATTTGGCACACAAGGCTGACTTTAAATGTGCTGTCACTGATGTCTGGCTTGAGTATGCCTCCACAAATGAATCTCATAGACACAACTCAAATTTGTTTTAAAAAGCTGGTAAGGCATTTGTCTGGGGGAAGAATAATCTCTTATATATCTTCATATAAGAAGAGTTCCTTAAAAGACTATAGGGTGGCCAATGAGAGACCTCAAGAGGCCCAAAGACTCCTGGCTCAGCAGAATATCCCCAAACACTGAAAGCTTTGGCATTAGGCCAAACACCTTTTTGATCTCTTGGTAGAGAACCAAGAACATATACACTGTTCATATGCTGAACTACAATTACACAGGTATGGCAATAAGGCAGGTAAACTGCTGGAGGGGCTGAGCAAAGGCTCTTTCCAACCGATACATATAGCTTCCCTAAAGTAAAATTCTGGTACTCCTAACCATTACTATTACCTCTTCACCAGAAAAAATAAAATCTTGTAAGATTTTTATGCTACTTTGTGTGCAAAAGATTTGATAGACCTAGATGGGACCAATAATTTCTTGGATTCACTCTGTTTGCCTGTTATAGACCCCTCACATTTACAATCCCTCAATGCCTCTATTTCCTTAAAGTGGTTGTAAACCCCAGTCATGAAATCTGAACAAAGCACACATATATATATATATATATATATATATATATAGCATTTTCCTGTCTCTCTCCAAAGCTCTAAGTGTAGTTTCTCTCTGGTCCTTCCTTCCTCTGTTATCAGCATGAGTCACTTCTAAGAAGTTTTCCTGACACATGAGAAAATTTGTATTGGGGAGGGAGCTCAGCACACAGCTTGTCTATTCACAACACAGTTCTGCTGTGTGTGAAGGGAAGTGTGTTCCTTTCCTCCATCAGCTCTCACACACTGTAACTGCAGCTCTCCACTCCCTCTGTGATACTAAAAAAATCAGAAGGATTTCATCTAAAATTAGTACTTTTGAAGTGATGTGTAAAATAGAGGATTGCATATAAACAAGTCAACCTTATGTAAGAAGATTTGTTTCATCTCTGTGTGTCATCAGAGGCTGGTCCCTTCACTAGGTATTTGCGAGGGTTTACTTTAAGAGAAGTGTCCAAGGCTATTAATCTTTTACCTAGTGTTAAAGCACCAGGCCATGGTATACGCCCAAATTATGTGTAATGGGATTTTCCGACTGGCCACCACGCCTATATCAAATTGATTGCTAAAATGGACAAAGACCCCACTGAACCCGGGTCATACATACTAATATCTCTTTTGAATGTTGACACCAAAATACTCGCTAAAAAAGTAGC
The DNA here is from genome assembly GCA_037952925.1 of Lithobates clamitans. Lineage (NCBI taxonomy): Eukaryota > Metazoa > Chordata > Amphibia > Anura > Ranidae > Lithobates > Lithobates clamitans. Next base: position 6,271,043 of record JBBGZY010000079.1, read on the forward strand.
TTCTCTCATGACAGCTAACTTACTTTTCCTCATTCATCCTGCTAAAGCCTGTTTTATTAAGGCAGATCTGCGGTTTCCAATATTCGGAAAGTTACAATGGTGCTGGAACAAGCAAAAGCCCATCCAGCTGAGGGCCGAGATGTTATCACTATGGATGCTGAAAAAGTCTTTAACAATGTTAGCTATCACTGGCTGTTTAGCCACCTCTATTTTGTACAACTCTCTGGCTTTACTAATGCGTACTTTCCAGTCAAACGACAATGTTTTCAGTCCTCCATACTGGATTGTTTCCTTCAGGAATGGAAATACGCCATATCTGATATTGATCGCCCTTTGAACTCTCTCTTTACAAAGCCATTACACTATATGTCTGTGAAATCTAGGGGCAGGGACATACCAGGTGGAACCTCGTGGACAATATCCTGAAGGTATAACAAGGTACAAAAGCTAATGGTGAATGAATCTTGGAGGGAGTCACAATTTAACTTGTCCATAGGGCTTTTATCTTTTTTATCAATTAAGGACACTCCACAAATGGCCGTCTGCCCACCAAGTAATGAAGGTTGGCTATCGCTTTTCCACTGCTTTTGGACATGCCTCCCTCATTCAATCTTCTGGGACCAAGTACTGGCTTATATTTTGGGAGTCATTGACTTTCCACTCCCCATGGATCTGATTCTTCTACTTTTTGGCTCCGCCACAATTCTGCCCTTGGCTGAGAAAAAACACCTCCATAAATCCTGGGGGAGTTTGCAGTGGATACTAATATGCTTACTTGTGGCCTACAGAGCAATTCTGAAGAAATAAACTTCTCCCAACCATGCAGATGCTAAAAAGGATTAAGACTTCTGATGTACAGAGAAAAATTAGAGATGGAGCTACATGATTACGCCTCAGCTAAACGCTTCCACAATAAATGGGCTGCTTTTAACTCTAACATCTTTCAAGAAGACATCTATATTGTCCTCTTTCACTTATGTGAATGGGTTTGTCAAAGGCACCTGAACTGTAGCCACAAGTTGCTGATCTCTCAACAGTTATTTTTGTTGTGCTTCTCAATTTTTTGTTCCACTTTGGCTTATAGTACTTAATGAGCTCTTACCTATTCACCCCTTCCTCTATTTGGATCATCTTACTTGTTTGTACACATGTACTTGTAGATGTGCATAATGGACTGACTTTTCCTTGTTTATGAGCTAGTAGTGTATATCCTTGTTATTTTATTTTGTTTATAGTATGTTTGTGTGTATTCATGGTGGAGCCTTGTTACTTTGGTACTGCTCTGCAACATAGGAATGCTGTGACATTCTGCCCTCCTCCTTCAATAGAGTTGGGAGTTTAGTCTCAGGAGCTGTTTCATCCATATTTCCTTATCAGGTATTAACCCTAGCCACACACACTGTTTAGTTTCCATAGGTATTTTTCTTTTTTCTTTATACCTTCTTTTAAATGTGTATAATTAAACCAAATGTAATGGAATGTATTTCTTATTCAGATGTCATGGTAAGTTGTACAACATACTTATTTCCCCGCTCTTGGCTTAGTTGTTTTATTTCTTTTGTATGTTCTTACAAATTTTATATAAAACAAAAAACAACAAAAAACAACAAGATTAAAAGTGTTTGGTCATCCAATCAGGAACCCCTCCAGGATCAGTCACTGGTATTTCAGGGGAAGTTTTAGAAAAAGAGAAAATCAGATCTATACCTACCTCTCTGACTCTGATCTATTCAATGAATTTCAGTCTGGCTTCTGTCCCCTACAAAGTACTGAAACTGCCTTGGTAAAAATCACCAATTATCTCCTCATGGCAGTTGACTCTGGTCTTATAAATATTGTCATCTGAGTGTGACCTTTGATACCACATCCTCCTTGATAGATTAGCCTCTATTGGAATCACTGATACACCCCTGAACTGGTTTAAATCTTATCTCTCTGGCCATACTCAATTTATCTAACTCAAGTCTTTCAAATCTCAACCATCTCTTCTCTCTATTGGTGTGCCCCAGGGTTCTGTCCTGGGGCCCCTTCTGTTCATAATCATTTTTTTTTCCGCTTGGTCTCATATTTCATAAATTTACCATCCACTTCCATTGTTATGCGGACACTCAGTTCTACTTTTCCACAACACCTACTACCACCCTTCCACCCAAATCCCTTACCGACTATTTACAGGAAATGAAATCCTGGCTTTCTTGCAACTTTCTTGAATTAAACAAAAACCATGTTAAAACCGTGGTTCTCCTCAGTGGTACACAATCTACCCTGACAAAGCTTAACAGTTTTTCAGTTAATATTGATAACGCCACAGTCTTTTCCCTCCTTAAGGTAAAGAGTCTGAGTGTCGTCCTCTATAATACACTATCTCTCCAAGTCCATATCAGTAATGTTATTTGGTCAGCATATTTCCATTTATGCAAGATTATTCGCCTTCGCCCATTCCTCACTCCCAACAGTACTGCCGTTCTTGTTCATACTTTGGTCACTTCCAGCATAGTTTATTGCAATTCCCTTCTTTTTGGTCTCCCTCCCAAGTCCCTCCATCAACTACAACTGGTTCAGAACTCTGCTGTCCACATCATCACTAGAACCCCCTCATTTAATCATATCACTCCTGTTCTTCGGCACCTCCACTGGCTTTTGGTCGAATATTGTATGGATTTCATAATTATGTTACTTACCTTTAAGATTAATCACAATTTCACTTCCTAATATCTTTCTGAACTCTTGCATATCAATAGACCCTGCTGCACCCTCAGGTCTTCTTCCAACCATCTCAATGTTCCTTCTGCCTGCCTGGCCACTATGGGACTGAAATCCTTTAGCTGCTCTCTCCTTTGACTTTGGAACACCCTGCCTCCTGATATTTGCAATGTTTACTTCCTACCCGTCTTCAAATCACATCTCAAAACTCATCTTTTTAAACTAACAGATTCTGTTTGACTTTATTGATTCATTTTTGTAAATGTAATGTTTATGTAATAGATATTTATTTTATGTATTTATTTTTGTTGCTCTGTTGCTATCCTTATAAGGTGACCTTGAGTGGTTTGAATGGCGCCTATAAATAAAATGTATTATTATTATTATTATTATTATTATTATTATTTGCTATGACAGAAAAGGACTGAGTATTTTGAATATGACTCTGAAGGCTTCAGACGTAGCAATAAAGTCACCGCAGCAAAAAATTGCTCCTTTTTGCATTGTGACTACTTTTTTGTGAAGTTTACGGAGGAAATGTAATTGGTGAACATGTGGTGTGCAAACCGTCACAATGGTGTGTGGGGCATTGTTGATGGTGCATCACAGAATAAGGTAGCAACCTTCTTAGTCTTTAGTGCAGTCTTGCAACTGGAAGGGGTTAGAGTTGTTGATGGCAACAAGAATTCCCTTCTTCTTAGTCGAGGTGCATGCTGTAAAAAAATTGGCAATGTTTTTGTTAGTACAAACAGGTGGATTAGATGCCTGGAATTGGGTTTCCTGTATGCATGGGATGTCACAGTGGTTTTGAGTAGCCAGTTTCGCCGGGTGGTTAAGGCCCTTGACGTTAATGGAAAGGAGCTTGATTGTCATGTTGCTGTATGTGCTCTCAGACAAAGCAGTGATTTTGTGGTGTGATTACGGAGTTATCTAAAAACAGTCGTGGGTGAAATACCTGTCAAATGGCCTCCACAGACGACCATACTTTTTGATTCTGTCTAGGAAGACTGCTTCTACCTTAGCATGAATCATGGCTCTGGTGATTCTATTCTTGGTCTCAACGATACTGAGAAGAGGACTTTTCCAGGCCTTAGCAATAGTTAGCTTTGCCGCGGTTGTAACCTGTAGAAGAAGTTTAAATTGTGGGAGTGTCACTTCAAAAGGTTTTTTTTGGAGTAGGGCCGTGGCTGGAAAGGAAAGGATGTGGGAAATTTCAGTCCAAAATGTTTGGACCAATGGGCAAGTCCAACAGATGTGGTGGTGAGTGCCTGCATACATGCAGCCACAAAAGCAGTTGGGTGGATATGTGGAGTACTACAGAAGCAAACAGTCTTGCGCACAGGTGTGTAAGCTAGATGATCAAAAGGATTCAAAAAGGACAATGAATTTCGGCCTTGCTGCTCTCCAGGATGGGAATATCCTAGTAGTAATAGTGCATTATCCTTAAGCCTAGTGCATTATCCTTAAGTATATTTATTTAAAACCATGATTAAAATCTACTCAAAAGGGTAGGAAGAAAAATCACGCTTATAGCAATCCTAAGGCAATTGGTCCACTGGTAGCAGTTTCCGGGTCCTAGGAAGAGGACGTACGAACTGCTGCTGGCTAGCGCATTTCGAAGGTGTCCCTTCTTCTTCAGAGCCTTATCTGTGCTGTTCTCTTGTAGCTATTTATACATGTGTCCATATGTTCATCTGGGAACCACATCCTAGATCAATTCTGAAGCCTCTCCCCCAATTAGTGGGAGGTCTTACAAAAGACAGATCTTAACTACATTATTGTATGTGTATATAATGATAATTTGTCTCACGTATCTTATTATATTATTTCACATGTGTGTACACGCTAAAAATGCATGCGCCCGGCAGTAGGCTGACCCGGATCCATTGATGAGTCACATACATCTAGTTAGCCTAGTTAGGTACTCCAGTTGTAGCAATATCTGAAATAATGTGTACAATAATTTATGTGGTTTTAATAACCTTGTATAATGCATCGGTTGTGTACACAGGGGCTTGTCCTGGCACCATGCAGGAGTCTAAGTGTGCGCACCTTTGCATATATGTTCGGACATTTTTACAATTAAGTTTTTATTATTATGTTTTATTATATAATCTTATTTAATTATGGTGCGCCTCTTGCCTATGCTTTTTTATATGTGTACACTAGCCTTTCTAGCTATAGGTATATACCTATTGCTAGTTAATACTGATAATATATTATATCCATTTAATCATTTAATTTATTATTTTGCATATATATTTTCTTATAAAATGTCTTTATATGCATCTTCTAATTATTTTATTACTAAAATATGTGTGTGCACACTTTGTGTGTATATACTTTGTGCCACACAAGCACAAGATATAGCCCTAGCAATATACTGCATGTTTTAATTAATTGTTACAAATCATATTCCACAATGACATGTAGTTGTGCATGTATGTGTATACATGCTTTTGCTATGTGTGCCTAACACTCGCATACCAGCATGTCTATGTTTCTTCTTGGAAACACTGTGCACGTCTAGTACTATGTTTTCTACCTCATCTGAGGCTCCACTATGAGAACAGTCCTCCTTATGTTATTCCCTAACGACCATGGAGAATACACTGTTTTGGTGCTTCTGTCCGCCTTTGCCCTCTATCTTTTCCTCTAATAATATGGCGGCCACTGTTTACTACTATCGACGTCAATCCCGTGCGCCAACGGGTGCACAAGAAAGTGACGTCAGAACCGTACTTCCGCCTTGTGGACCGCAACCAAGAAGTGACAGAGCGGCGCGCATTCCACCTGCCGATACAAGGTATTAAGATATGCGATCGGACGGTAACGGTCAGCTATGGACGCTAGAGGCAGAGACTGTATGCCCTTGGAGGAACTGTGGTCCTGTGGTCCCTACAGATGGGCCTTTTGGGTAGAGGTGAAAGCTATGGTTGTCTGCTATACATGACACTTACGATTCCCCATCTGCAATCTATGATGCCCAGGCTAACTAAATGTATGTGACTCATCAATAGATCCGGGTCAGCCTACTGCCGGGAGCACGCAGTTTTAGTGTGTACACACATGTGAAATAATATATTAAGATACGAGAGACAAATTATCATTATATGCACATACAATAATGTAGTTAAGGTCTGCCTTTTGTAAGACCTCCCACTAATTGGGGAGGTTCAGAATTGATCTGGGATGTGGTTCCCAGATGAACATATGGACACATGTATAAATAGCTACAAGAGAACAGCACAGATAAGGCTCTGAAAAAGAAGGGACACCTTCGAAACACGTTAGCAAGCAGCGGTTCGTACGTCATCTTCCTAGGACCTAGAAACTGCTACCAGTGGACCAATTGCCTTAGGATTGCTATAAGCACAATTTTTCTTCCTACCATTGTGGGTGGATATGTGGACATGTATTTGGCAACCTGGGCAGGGACAAGATACCAGCACATGAGAACTTTGTAATTCGTCTCTAACACCACTATAATTTGCAAGGCTGATTTGTCAGCTTCCCATATTTTAGACCAGTCTTTGGCTTCCAGTTGGAGTCCCAAATCACTCTCCTACAGGGGCGGACTGACCATTCGGTCACTCGGTCGCCGACCGAGGGCCCGACGTCAGGAGGGGCCCCATGAGCGGCTCAGTCAGCAGAGGAAAAAAGCCGCCCGCCGCACCACATGAAAACCCCGTCCTCCTGGATTTTTACAGCTCTCAGCACCGCGGCCAGCCCGCTGCCCGAGCAGACCTCGGCTTAGGCTGAGAGAGGCTCTGTCAGCAGGGAGGGGCGGAGCAGGGAACTCCACTGACGCTCTGACCCTGCCCTGCCCCGCCCCTCCTCATGTAGTCTGAGTCTGAGCATCTCTCTTGCACTTCTGAGAGCTCCGCTCTGGACCACAGAAATCCCCGCCCCTACCGACGAAAGCTCCGCCCCCTTTCCTGGCAAAAGCTCCGCCCCCTTTACCGATGAAAGCTCCGCCCCCTACCGACGAAAGCTCCGCCCCCGGACCTCTGAGAGCGGGAGGTGAGCCCGAATGGTCAGGTAGGTTCTTCTGCCTACATTATATAAACGGCCTGTAGACCCCTTTTTTTTTTGCTAAACCATCCCTGGAAATGTTGTTTACCCCCCTGTATAGCTGTGCATTGCTGAAAGTTTACATTTTAAAACTGGCTACCTGGTCATCTCTTGTAGTCGCATTCGCAGTCTGGTTATCTCCTGTAGTCGCATTCGCAGTGTCTGGTTATCTCCTGTAGTCGCATTCGCAGTCTGGTTATCTCCTGTAGTCGCATTCGCAGTCTGGTTATCTCCTGTAGTCGCATTCGCAGTGTCTGGTTATCTCCTGTAGTCGCATTCGCAGTGTCTGGTTATCTCCTGTAGTCGCATTCGCAGTCTGGTTATCTCCTGTAGTCGCATTCGCAGTGTCTGGTTATCTCCTGTAGTCGCATTCGCAGTCTGGTTATCTCCTGTAGTCGCATTTGCAGTCTGGTTATCTCCTGTAGTCGCATTCGCAGTGTCTGGTTATCTCCTGTAGTCGCATTTGCAGTCTGGTTATCTCCTGTAGTAGCATTCGCAGTGTCTGGTTATCTCCTGTAGTCACATTTGCAGTCTAGTTATCTCCTGTAGTCGCATTCGCAGTCTGGTTATCTCCTGTAGTCGCATTCGCAGTCTGGTTATCTCCTGTAGTCGCATTTGCAGTGTCTGGTTATCTCCTGTAGTCGCATTCGCAGTCTGGTTATCTCCTGTAGTCGCATTCGCAGTGTCTGGTTATCTCCTGTAGTCGCATTCGCAGTGTCTGGTTATCTCCTGTAGTCGCATTTGCAGTCTAGTTATCTCCTGTAGTCGCATTCGCAGTCTGGTTATCTCCTGTAGTTGCATTCGCAGTCTGGTTATCTCCTGTAGTCGCATTCGCAGTCTGGTTATCTCCTGTAGTCGCATTCGCAGTCTGGTTATCTCCTGTAGTCGCATTCGCAGTCTGGTTATCTCCTGTAGTCGCATTCGCAGTCTGGTTATCTCCTGTAGTCGCATTCGCAGTGTCTGGTTATCTCCTGTAGTCGCATTCGCAGTGTCTGGTTATCTCCTGTAGTCGCATTTGCAGTCTAGTTATCTCCTGTAGTCGCATTCGCAGTCTGGTTATCTCCTGTAGTCGCATTCGCAGTCTGGTTATCTCCTGTAGTCGCATTCGCAGTCTGGTTATCTCCTGTAGTCGCATTCGCAGTGTCTGGTTATCTCCTGTAGTCGCATTCGCAGTGTCTGGTTATCTCCTGTAGTCGCATTCGCAGTCTGGTCATCTCCTGTAGTCGCATTTGCAGTCTGGTTATCTCCTGTAGTCGCATCCCCAGTCTCTGGTTATTTCCTGTAGTCGCATTTGCAGCCTCTGGTTATTTCCTGTAGTCGCATTCGCAGTCTGGTTATTTCCGGTAGTCGCATTTGCAGCCTCTGGTTATCTCCTGTAGTCGCATCCCCAGTCTGGTCATCTCCTGTAGTCACATTCGCAGTCTGGTTATCTCCTGTAGTTGCATCCCCAGTCTCTGGTCATCTCCTGTAGTCGCATTTGCAGCCTCTGGTTATCTCCTATAGTCGCATCCCCAGTCTGGTTATCTCCTGTAGTTGCATCCCCAGTCTCTGGTCATCTCCTGTAGTCGCATTTGCAGTCTGGTCATCTCCTGTAGTCGCATTTGCAGTCTGGTCATCTCCTGTAGTCGCATTTGCAGTCTGGTTATCTCCTGTAGTCGCATCCCCAGTCTCTGGTTATTTCCTGTAGTCGCATTTGCAGCCTCTGGTTATTTCCTGTAGTCGCATTCGCAGTCTGGTTATTTCAGGTAGTCGCATTTGCAGCCTCTGGTTATCTCCTGTAGTCGCATCCCCAGTCTGGTCATCTCCTGTAGTCACATTCGCAGTCTGGTTATCTTCTGTAGTCGCATCCCCAGTCTCTGGTTATTTCCTGTAGTCGCATCCCCAGTCTCTGGTTATTTCCTGTAGTCGCATCCCCAGTCTCTGGTTATTTCCTGTAGTCGCATCCCCAGTCTCTGGTTATTTCCTGTAGTCGCATTCGCAGCCTCTGGTTATTTCCTGTAGTCGCATTTGCAGTCTGGTTATTTCCGGTAGTCACATTTGCAGCCTCTGGTTATCTCCTGTAGTCGCATCCCCAGTCTGGTCATCTCCTGTAGTCGCATTTGCAGTCTGGTTATTTCCTGTAGTCGCATCCCTAGTCTCTGGTTATCTCCTGTAGTTGCATTCGCAGTCTCTGGTTATTTCCTGTAGTCGCATTCGCAGCCTCTGGTTATTTCCTGTAGTCATTTATGATATCTATGCCTATGCATATTTATTGAATCCATATTGAGCACTATATTTGATTGGCTGTTTGCTTCTGCTTAGGCCTGGCAAACACGCACAATCGCACATGATGATGACTTCACAATCACTTTAATTTTGGAAAGGTACCTGTTGTTGCACTTTCTTTAATGTAATTCTGTGACGAACGCATGTAGTTTGGGCAGTGCAAAATGTAGGAGGGGATTTGTGTGGGTGTGGCTTGAGTGTGGGTGGGAAAACATGAGCAGGGACAGGGGGCCCCAGGATCTCCTATTGATGTATTTGATTTAGGGTCTAGTAACTGAGCATAAAAGGTGGAGATTAGGCCACGGGCAAGTGGGTTATTCTTACATGTGTGCTCAAAATTAGATAAGGCAGGAAGGGATGAGTCTCTGTGGAGAAAGGGGCTAAAAAAGGTAGTATAGCTTTAATTAGACTTCTGACATATGAGGATAGTTCTGTTGCTTGCACAGACTCTGGTATGCCCCAGATTTTAATGTTGTGGTAAGATCTGTCCTCAGTGTCCGCTAATTTTTCTTTGATCCTTTTTGTTCTTCCACAAGATTGTCCTGTCTTTCAGGACATTTACGTTCTGGTTAGATTTGTGTTTAACATGTCTGATTGAAGTGAGCTCCTGAGAGATAAAAGCACCTCTTTTAACGTAGTGTCCATAATTGGCTGACCGACAGTGGGGTATGCTGTGATTGGGTCTGGCTGTTCACCTTGGGGGTCCTGCAGAGAGGATGGATGGCTCATCTCGTGTATATCTTCGGCTGGAGTATCCATCCTCATCTGAGCCTTGGTTGGGCTGCCAGTGGTGGGTGTGCCTGGGGGTGATGCTGCAGGATCATGGGTAGGGAATGAGGGGTCCACCAATCCAGGAGGTGAGGGTGTCCCTGTGGGCTGCTGTTAAGAAGGTAGAGCTGTGGGCTGCCGTGCAGATGGTGTGGCCACAGCACCAACCTGGCAGTGCTGGCTGGCCAGCTGAAACCTAAAGGCAGTGAGCTTGCATGGGCTGTACTTCTCTTTCCTTTTTGGTGACATGCCACTGTGAAGGGAGATTATGTGTGGGCGTACTCAGTTCAGGCCATGGGTGAGCAGATAGACATTGAAAATGACTTCCAGCAGTAGGAGCCTGTATCTTACATGGCCATCTTGTCAATGCACCAGACACGCCGCCTCGATACAGTTTTTATTGTCATGGCTGATCAGTTCCATTATGGCCATGATTTATTTCAGTTTGTTTGGTCCTGTTGGTCAAAAGGACTTACAATTTCTTTTTCAAAGTCACTCAGCATCCAATTCATGCCTCGCCATTTCCTTTGTGTTTCATCACAAATGTTGAAGTGCTAATATGATGAAACACTGCATGGCGAGCTCTCTATTAATTTCTCTGTCAATCTGTGTCTGCCAAATCAAATTACTGTTTAGCTCTCCCCAGCAGAGCACTAGACTGCAAGACCCAGGAATTGTGGGATGTGTAGGTTCTTCACAGGAAATGTCAGTTTTTACACTACAGACAGAGGTCATGTATACCTGTGAATTTACTTGTGCATTGTCATGCCACATGCTTCATGCTTGAGCACAAACAGAAATTACTGACTCAGGAATGTGAAGATTTACTCTACTATAGGTTGTGCATACAGGGCAAAAAATCACACCTTAAAACTACATAATCAGTGCACATCTTATGCATGTGAAAAACACAAGGTACAGATAGGAAGGTCTATAATGCGTTTACAGTTAACACAGTTTTACTATTATTTACTAGCATTGCCTTTGCTAGGTTAACAACCTCTATACCTTTAGTAAATCAACCCCACTGAGAATGTTTACTTCTCAAAGTCAAGCTCTGTTTATTTCAACGATCAAATCAAGTCCGGGGCAAAATCATTTTTTTTTATTACCCCTGCATAACTGGGTATTTAGTATACAACTTCATTTTGCTAAGTGAACATTCTATACATTAAAAGTATATCAAACCCATTACATAAGGCAATATTTACCCCAGTGAAGAAAAGACATTGGGGTAAAATATGAAATAAAACAGGGTGTACACCCCACTTGGCACACTAGCTTAGTGACAAACCAAGTACAAAAGTACCATAACAAACAGACAAAATACCCTCCAAACACTGTGTAAAATTCCATCAAAACCTATTATCTGCAAGAGGTAGGAACTCTAATGCTGCGTACACACGGTCGGACTTTTCGGCTACAAAAGTCCAACAGCCCGTCCGACAGACTTTTGATGGACTTTTGGCGGACTTTTGGCCGACTTGCGGCAGACTTTCTAACAAACGGACTTGCCTACATACGATCACGCAAAAGTCAGACGGATTCGTACCTGATGACGTACACCGGACTAAAATAAGGAAGTTGATAGCCAGTAGCCAATAGCTGCCCTAGCGTGGGTTTTTGTTTGTCGGACTAGCATACAGACGAGCGGGTCCGGCGTAGTTACGACATAAAGATTTGAAGCATGTTTCAAATCTAAAGTCCGTCAGATTTGCGGCTGGAAAAGTCCGCTGAAAGTCCGGGGAAGCCCACACACGATTGGATTGTCAGCCAGCTTTAGTCCGTCGGCATCCGTCAGACTTTTGTAGACGAAAAGTCCGACCGTGTGTACGCGGCATAAATGTTGATTCACAAAGCTGTCTGCTTAACTTTCAAATCTCCATTGATCCCTTTGTTCCAATCCTATAACATTTATTTTATTTTTTTAAAGAACACGTAAGGCTTTTATAGACTTGCTAAAAATAAATAAATATGTTTTTATTTTTATTTGTAATACTGTGTTTTCTTATAATATTAAGCCATGGCACTGCAGATGTGCACTGAGATTTGAAAGTGGCGATGGTCATTTGAAAGTTGAAGGCTCTCTTTTTTAAGGAAACCTCCTCTTACTTGTGACCACTATGTATTAGCTTATATAGAAACTACATATTTAACCACTTGCCATCTGCCATATAGCAGAATGATGGCGGAAAAGTGGTTTCCAATCCCTGACTGGGCGTCATATGACGTCCTCAGGATATTAAGCCGCTGCGCGCCCTCGGGGGCACACATTGCGGCGATCGTTGTTGCGGTGTGTCAGTCTGACACACCACAACTGTGATCTAGGTAAAGAGTCTCTGACGGAGACTCTTTACCACGTGATCAGCCGTGTCCAATCACGGCTGATCACGATGTAAATAGGAAGAGCCGGTGATCGGCTTTTCCTCACTCGTGTCTGACAGATGCGAGTAGAGGAGAGCCGATCGGCTGCTCTCCTGACAGGGGGGGTCTGTGCTGATTATTGCCCAAGACCGCCATCATGCCGCCCAGGACCATCAAGAATGCCATCCACACTGGACCACCAGGTATGCCCCCCTAGACCCCCAGGGAAATACTAATCTGTGCCCAGGCAGCTGCCAATCAATGCCCAGGCAGCTGCCAATCAGTGCCCACTCACAATGCCTACCACTGCCAATGCCACCAGGGATGCCTATCAGTGCCTCATATCAGTGCCGCATATCAGTGCCCATCAGTGCCACGTATCAATGCCCATCAGTGCTACCTGTCAGTGCCCAACAGTGCCCAGCATTGCCGCCTATCAGTGCCAATCAGTGCCGCCTATCAGTGCCCATCAGTGCCCACCAGTGCCACCCATGAGTGCCCGTCAGTGCCACCCATCAATGCCACCTACCAGTGCCCATCAGTGTCGCATATCAGTGCCCATCGTCAGTGCCCATCAGTGCCCGCTCATTGGTGCCACCTTTTTGGTGCCACCTTATCAGTGCCTGTCAGTGCCGCCTTATCAGTGCCCATCAGTGAAAGAGAAAACTTACTTATTTACAAAATTGTATAACAGAAACAAAGCAAAACTTTTTGGTCTTTTTTTATTTGTTTAGCAAAAAATAAAAATCACAGAGGTGATCAAATACCACCAAAAGAAAGCTCTATTTATGGGAACAAAATGATAAAAATTTAGTTTAGGTACAGTGATGGATGACTGTGCAATTGTCATTCAAACTGCGACAGCTGAAAATTGGTTTGGGCAGGAAGGTGTATAAGTGCCCTGTATTGAAGTGGTTAAGAACAAAACTGGTTCCAATTGTCAGTGGGGACCTGAACCCTAAAATGTCAGTGACAGCTGGGTTTTAGAGCCTGGGCATTGGGTGGTGGCTCTAAAAAGTAAGAACAGTTATAAACACAACACCAGCATGGGAATCAAGCTGGGGAATATTGATTTATGGATGGTGGGTTAGAACTTAACTGTTTTTGGTGAATTTTACGTTTACAATGATTTAACTGATCATTTACACCTTTTTTTATTACTTATCTATATTTCTCTATATATCTAAAAAAAATGTAATGTAGAGTGTTTAGATTTAGGTTACATTGCTAGTATTTCTAAAAGGTCAGCAAAGATTTACCTGCCAAATGATTAGTATTTTTGTTCATTGAGCTCTAAGATATGCAAAGATTTGCCTAACCTAGCCGTGTCTAGGGACAGAGGACCTAAACTTTCCCTGCTGCAGTTTCAATTTTGCTTACAATATTTATTGATGTATTTGTGATTACAGAGCTGCTTTGGTTTGTGCTTTTTACACGTGCCTGAAGTTCAGCTTTAATGTAATCATTTAATTAATAAGATACATATAATAAAAATAAAAAAAGGAACAATAACACACAAAAAGTCTTCATTGATGTTCAGTTAGATTATAGAAAACAGGTGCTTGGATTATTGCACAGCAGATAATGAATGTTATTGACACATCTCTTATCGCCTCTGGTTACCACCTGTGCAGTTTATAGCTCCAGTATTTTACACTATTCTACAATAACATAACAGGATATTTAAAAAAATCTATAAAGTGTGGTGTGTTGATTTTCCATCAGTTCAAAGTTTTCACTTGAAATAAAAAAAGAGCAATGACTTAACGCAACATCATTGTTGCATTTATTATTTTACAGATGCAGTTAATGTAGAGTATTGCATTGCATTAAACTTAGTATAAAATTGATTCAAAAAGAATATCTGATATTAAATTTACATATAAATAATATGGCCACATAATATAAAAAACTAACTACAAGCCTCATTTCTACAAACTTGAACAAAAAAACTTATAGCAAGTGAAGAAATTAAGTGATTTTACTAAATATACTGTATAGCATATGGGCCCTTTAAATGGAAATAATGGTATACTTTCTTTAACCACTTCAGCCCCGGAAGAATTTACCCCCTTCCTGACCAGAGCACTTTTTGCGATTCGGCACTGCGTCGCTTTAACTGATCGTTAAAGCTAACTGTCATCCGACGTGGCTCCCAAACAAAATTGACGTCTTTTTTTTCCCACAAGTAGAGCTTTCTTTTGGTGGTAGTTGATCTCCTCTGCGGTTTTAATTTTTTTGCGCTATAAACAAATATAGAGCGACAATTTTGAAAAAAACGCAATATTTTTTACTTTTTGCTATAATAAATATCCCCCAAAAATATATAAAAAAAAATGTTTTTTTCCTCAGTTTGGGCTGATACATATTCTTCTATATATTTTTTGGTAAAAAAATCACAATAAGCGATTATTGATCGGTTTGCGCAAAAGTTATTTATTAGTTACAAAATAGGGGACAGTTTTATTGCATTTTTATTAATAATTTTTTTTTTTTAATGGCGGCGATCAGCGATTTTTATCCTGACTGCGACATTATGGCTGACACATCGGACATTTTTGACACATTTTTGGGACCATTGGTATTAATACAGCGATCAATGCTAAAAAATTGCATTGATTACTGTAAAAATGTCACTGGCAGTGAAGAGGTTAACCACTAGGTGGCAGTGTAGGGGTTAAGTGTGTCCTAGGGGTGTGTTTCTAACTCTGGGGGGGGTGGCTATGTGTGACAGTTCACTGATCGCTGCTCCGATGACAGGGAGCAGAGATCGAGTGACACTGTCACTAGGCAGAACGGGGAGATGCTGTTTACATCTGCATCTCCTCGTTCTTCCTCCCCGTGATGCGATCGCGGGTATCCCCTTGGCGATCGAGTCCGCGGGACCCGCAACCTGACTCATGGAGCCCTCCTAAAGGGCAACATACAGGTACGTGATTTTGCCTGTACGTGCCCTTCTGCCGACGTATATCTTCCTGAGGCAGTCGGCAAGCGGTTAAAAATGTGGTAAAAAAATTGAATGCACCTGGAAGCATTTTTTTATGACTTTTACACTGTATTCAGTGTCTCTTCCATTGTTTCATGACTATGGGGGCTATTTACGAAAGGCAAATTCACTTTGCACTATAAGTGCAAATTACAAGTGCAAAGTGCACTCAAAATTGCACTGAAAGTGCACTTGGAAGTGCAGTCGCTGTAAATCTGAGGGGTAGATCTGAAATGAGGGGAAGCTCTGCTGATTTTATCATCCAATCATGTGCAAGCTAACATGCTGTTTTTTTTTTTGTTTTTTTTTTTAAAACACTTTATTGGATTTTCATAAAGTACAGAATGCAGTACAGTGGTGGATGAACACAGAAGAAGTATTCCACGAACAGTATAGAGTATCACAATTAGGGTAAACTATACGATACTAAGTGAATGAAAACTTCAAACAAAATTACAGAGGTCTACAGTAATAGAGCGTTGTCAAGTACAGTGCATATTACGAGGGTAAAAATGAGAAATAATAAGAACATTTCCATTGTTTTACATGGTATTCTCTGGTTACGTTCATTGAGCATATCAGGTGTGAGGTGGATTCTCCAGAAATCGCACGAGGTTGTAAGGTAGTTTTCGGTTAATGGCGTGGTACAAGGTATTGGTATCGTAGCAGGTCTGGACCGACTGTAATAGCGTCACCCACATTCCTGGGCACCCCTATAGGGTACAAACTGTGCCCAGTGTAGGTATCGAAATTTGCTTAATAGTGGGGGATGTCGGTATCTTGCATCGTGTAGAGTAAGAGTCTTTACAGAATCAGTATAGGTGTCTTATAAAAGGGAATAGGTTATGTAGTAGGACTATGTTGACATGAGGCAGAGGAAAGGGGGGAGAGGAGGGTGGTAAGACGGAGGGTCAGGACGACATGGTTATTGGTTAGCGTGTTAACGGGCTACCAGGCTGGTGTTGCCTCCCAAGGTAATGGTAGGTGAGTTGGTTTGCGTGCTGGCGGACTGCTGTGTCCTGAAATGGGTCCAACATGCCCATGTAGCATTGTATTTGGATGGTGAGTCGGAGGATTGGTGTATGAGATTCTCTATGTCGGCTATCTTGTCTACTCTCCGAATCCACTCTGAGATCGAGGGGGGGGGATGTGCTTCTCCAGTGCACGGGGATGCATAAGTTTGCCGCATTTATAAGATGGAGAGTTAGTGACTTCCTGTATACACGTTGGGGGATCGAGGTATGATGGAGTAAGTATTGTGCTGGAGTATAGTCAGGGGTGTATGTTGTGATCTGAGTGATTAGGTTATGAATTTTAGCCCAATATGATTGAATGAGCGGGCATTCCCACCATATGTGAAGAAGGGAACCTCGGGCTGCGTTACACCTCCAGCAATTTGGGGATATAATAGGTAGAAATTTGTTAATTTTATCAGGAGTTCTATACCATTTTGAATAGATTTTGAACCTACATTCTTGTGTCGCTACGTTGCCAGAACCTTTGTGAATATGGTAGAACACATTCCTCCAGTCGTCTGTGGTTAAGGTTGTGTTCAGGTCAGTCTCCCATTGACATAGCAGTCCATCGGTTGTGATGTTAGGGTGTGTGGAGAAAAGTTTGTGAATGGTCGAGATGAGGTGTCTTTGGGGTTCATTTCTGGAGCAAAGCAGTTCGAAGGGTGTAAGTTCCCTATGAATGTTATCTTTGTGTTGGAGGCTTTGTAGGAAATGGCGGATTTGCAGATAGTTGTAGAAGGGGATGTGATATTCCGGAAATTTAGTAGTCAGCTCTGAGTATGGTAATAGAGTTCCTTGGTGAAATAGTTGTTGTGCTAGGAGCCGGGGTCTATGTGGTTCCTTGGTTGGGTGAATTAGGTTGACGCCCGGTGGAAATTCCGGGTTATCTTCGATAGGTGTCATGGGTCCCGACGCGGGTTGGAATTTGAGAATTTTGCATGATTTCGCGAAGTTGATTAGGGTGGAGTTGATTAGGGGATTCGCAGTGGCGGTTTGCGGGATGGATTTTGTGTTGATCCAGGGGAGGAGTTGCAAAGGGGTTTTGGTAAAAGCATTTTCCAACTGCACCCAGTCTTTTTCTTTGCCGTGTACGTGCCAATCCACAATTCTAACTAGATGGCAGACCTGATAGTAGACTCGTAGGTCAGGAACTTGCAATCCCCCTTGTGATTTGGGGGTTGTCAGTCTGTGCCAATTCAATCTAGGCTGTTTGGATAGCCAAATGAATTTTCTACAAATCTTTTTGTACGAGGCAAAGAAGGAGTGTGGGAGTAATATTGGTATGGTTTGTAGAAGGTAGAGTAGTCTAGGTAGAACGTTCATTTTCAAGATAGCAATCCTTCCAAACCATGAGAATGGTCCAGTCTGCCACCTCTGGAGATCACCCTCGATGGCTTGTAGGATCGGTAAGAAGTTAAGCTTAAATAAATCCGATAGAGCCGTGGGTATGTTGATGCCAAGGTATTTTATGGCTTGCGTTTCCCATCCAAAAGGAAAGTTACGTTTGCATTGTGTGACCGTCTCTTGTGTTAGTGAGATGTTGAGTGCCTTGGATTTGGAGAAATTTATTTGTAGGTTCGATAAGGATTTAAAGAGGGCAAAATCTTTAAGTAGATTCGGGATGGTAGTGGTCGGTTCCGTAAGGAAGAGGAGAATATCATCCGCGTAGGCGGCTACTTTGTAGTGTGTTTGGTTGATTTGGACACCTTTGATGTCAGGATTTTCTCTAATTTTGCGCAACATGGGTTCCAGTGTTAGTACGAAGATCAAGGGGGATAGTGGGCATCCCTGTCTAGTACCGTTGGACACGGAGAAGGCGCCCGACAGTCCACCGTTCACTCGGACTTTGGCTGTGGGAGAAGAGTAGAGGACCATAATCATATTGATGAGTCTCGGCGGGAGGCCTATGGATCTCAGGGTAGCTTCCATGAAATCCCATGCCACCCTGTCGAACGCCTTCTCCGCGTCCAAGGATAGAAAGAAGCCCTTAGTACTAGTGGAATTCAGCCAATGGTGTATGTTTAAAGCCTTGGTAGTATTGTCTTTAGCTTCTCTGCCGGGGATAAAACCGACTTGATCTGTGGTGATTAAATTTGGGAGCAGGGGTAAAAGGCGATTTGCTATGGCTTTGGCGTATAACTTAACATCCACGTTAAGTAGAGAAATGGGGCGGTAATTGGAGACCAATTTGTCATCTTTCCCTGCTTTGGGGATAAGGGTGATATGGGCCTCTAAGAGATCTGTGGAGGCCGTATTGGTAGGGGAGAGGGTGTTAAAGGCCGTGACCAGGTGAGGCAATAGTATATCAGGGAATGATTTGTAGTACCCGACCGTCAGCCCATCTGGACCGGGGCTTTTGCCCGGTTTCATCTGTTTTAGTGCAAGAGTTATCTCTTCCGCCGTTAAGGGGACATCAAGAGATGCAGAGTCTTCAGTCAGGATGGGCGAGGGTGCGTATTGGGATAAGAAGTTTTGTATTGCCTCGTTCCGGTCTGTCAAAGTGAGGGGCGATTGGGGGGTGCGAATGTTGTAAAGATTGGAGTAGTAGCGCACGAATTGTTCCGCTATGTCGTCAGATTTTACCATAGTTTTACCCGAGGGGTCTACGATGGAGTGTATGGTGCGGGCCGCTTTTTTCGCTTGTAATGCTTTAGCCAACATCTTCCCTGATTTGTTGCCGTATTCGTAAAAGCATTTTTGTGTAAGCATGTATTTCCTCTTGATGTTGTTGTGCAACTCTTCTAGGAGTTCGGTTCGTAGTTGTGTCAGTTCAGACATTGCTTCCAGAGCTAGAGATGCCTTGTGTTTACGTTCTAAAGCGGAGATACGTGTGGTTAGGTTCTCCAATTTTGCTTTCCTTAGTCTGTTTCTATGCGCGGCCTGTGATAAGAATGTGCCTCTTATGACACATTTGTGTGCAGCCCAGATTATTTCTGGAGCAGTGTCGTCTCTTCCGTTTTCTGCGAAATAGTTATTTAAATGTTCAGAAATCTTGTGAGAAATTTCGGTGTCTGTGAGTAAGGAGTTGTCTAGGCGCCATATGTGAGATCGGGAAGTTTTATTAGGAACGTGTAGGGTTATAGAGATCGGGTTATGATCTGCAAGTATCATCGGTTCAATTGCGGACTTGTGGAGTGTAGGGAGATCGGATTGGGAGAGGAAGAAATAATCTATTCTGGAATATTTGGAGTGTGGTGGGGAGAAGAAGGTAAAATCCTTAACTGTGAGATGAAGTATGCGCCAGGCATCGTGCAATAATAGTTCTCTGAATTGTGTTTTGATCGCACGTAAATCTCTGTAGGTAGAGGATGAGGTGCCGTTGGATGTGTCAAGGGAGGGGTCAAGAGGTACATTGAAGTCGCCCCCTACTATAAGGCTGCCCGTGCTAAAAGTCGTGAGGAGTTGTAGTGTACGGCGGAAGAACGGTACTTGTCGGGAGTTTGGGGCATATAGGTTGGCAATGGTGAAGGTCTTGTTGTGCAAAGAGCCCTTGAGGAACAAAAATCTCCCCAAAGGGTCACGGTGTACATCAGTGACAACGAATGGGCAGTTTCTTGATATGAGGATGCAAACTCCTTTCGACTTGGCTTCATTATTGGTTGCGTGATATACAGTTGGGAAGTGTTTGTTCTGCAGTTTGGGGACTGCATCGGATCTAAAGTGTGTTTCTTGTATGAGCGCGATGTGGGTGTTAGATTTTTGTAAAGAGGTGAGTAGGAGAGACCGTTTTTCGGGCGTGTTAAGGCCCCTTATGTTCATAGAGCGCAATGTGAGTGTGGAGTGCAGAGGAGCTTGTGCCTCGGTGCAAGCAGTATGGTCCATGGCCTCCGTCAGGGTAGGAGTGGGTATACACTTAGGGATTAAAAGGTGAGGGGGTGTGCTAATCAGCGTTTCAGCAGTAGCTTAAATTGTTGCAAACGTGGCACAGGGGAAAAACCGAAGAGGCAGCAGAGGGATCGGTACAGTCTGCTGTCTCGTAAGGATAATAGATTCGGACAGATACAGAGCACTGACGGTCCCCAATCCGTAGAATCCGGATTGGCGAGCCTCACCGCAACTGTGTGGGGGTTAGCACAGATCTGGCACAAGTGAGTGAACGAGTTGTTAAGGTATGGAGACAGGTGTAGCCTGTCATCCTATGACCAGTGGAGTTTTAGTAAAGTGGTGCTTGACGTATGTCAAAGTCTCAGTGGAGCGTGTAAGGTCCAGTTAGGAGGTATAGTAGGGTCGGGGCAGAGGTCTAGGAGTGAGAAGTGCGTCTATGTATATATATTGATACCTAGAACGCACGCCTGGGAATCGTGACAGCCACTTCAGTAATAGTGCTTCCGTCAGTAGGAGACTGAAGTTCTGTTTTCCAGTTCATTCTCCAATATAGGTGACCTTGGGTCGCAGGGCCCATCTCGATGGTCCTTCAGAGGTGTAATGGGAGGGTCTGGATGTAAGGCCACCTGGGAGGGTCATTAGGGGTGTATGGTGGGGTAGGGGTCAGACAGACCCGGATGTACTGTAGTCAATGCTAGGTACCCTGTATTGCTGCAGGCTGTGTAATAATATCACAAACATTTAGTAATAGATAACCTAAGGTATTAACTTACCCATGAGCGAAACATAACAAAAGCTTAATTCTTAGAAAATAAAATAAAAGTTAATGTAGAGGTAAGGTGCACAGTAAGTAACGTGCAGGGGGCACTTGCAAAAGAGTTTATATGTCCTGCAGAGCCATCTGCAGAGCCTCAGAAAGGGGGCTGCGGGTGTCAGAGCAGAGCAGAGTACCTGGGTGGTGTGGGAAAGTCAGACCTTCGTAACTCCCGTCGGGGTAGGTGTTGTCAATCTTGGACGGAAGGCGTTTCCAGCCTGGAGGGTCCTCTTGCGTCAGCGAGCCTGGTGTGTTCTCATATGATTGCGCGCCGAGATCGCAGTCCGAGCTCCGTTCTTGCGCAAAAGGGCGTGCAGTATGCAAGGTAAGATTTCCACTGGAGAGTAGCTGGGTGTTGGTAAGCTGTGTAAGGTCTGTGCAAGTCGCTTCGGTCCCTGCTGTCTGAAGTCCGAAGCAGAGGCGTAGCTGCAGACCCGAAGGAGTCTTACGATAAGCCATGCGTGGGGGCTGATGAGGCCTGGCAGGAAGTGGCCCGTGTCCGGTGTTGAGGGCGGGTCGGCAGTGAACCTCAGCTTCCGGCGCCGCGAAGATGACAGGTGTACGAGGTGCCGGAAGGTCACGTCCATGCACCGGAAGGCTCTCGCTATCGTGGTGCAGGCTGGTAGTTGTAGGAAATCAAGTCTGTTTCCGACCTCCGTGGTGAGGGGGAGGATAATATGTGGTAGTGACCCAGGGGCATGGCGGATGGGAGAAAGGGTGAATAGTCCTGGCGCTTTGCTCCGGGGGGGCAAAAAGCCCGGTATGGCAGATAGAGAAAAAAGTAAAACATAAAACATGGAAGCCTTAGGGTCCGAAAAACATTTGAATAAAAGAACTGTGAAAAAAGCTGTGTCTGGGTCATCAATTGTAGAAGCCAGCCAAAGGGAGAGACAGGCAGTGGGGCCCAGACGGTCACAACTTACTGCGGGGAGCGTCAGCGTCCCCTTCTGGCTCTCCTGGAGGTGGGAGAGTGGGGGCTATGATTGCGGCGATTGGAACGGGGCACACCAGGAGGCGGTGTGGTAGAGGGAGACCTTCTTCTCCGAAGGCCAGCGTTAGAGGCTTCCATTGGTTCCTCATTTGGATGTTCTCTGCGGATTGCGGAACGCCGAAAATCTGCATACCAGTTGGGTACCTCCACTCTCGGTATGTGCAGAGTATCGCAGAAGGTTGGGAGATCCTCAGGAACTTTGAGGTAAGCTGTGCGGCCATGTGAGGTGGCGGCTAAGCAGAAAGGAAATTTCCACTTGTAGGTGATATTGTTGGCGCGTAGAGTATCAAGCAGGGGTTTCAGGTCACGGCGGTGTTGGAGGGTGATGCCCGACAGGTCTTGGTAGATTTGAACAATCTTCCCCTCGTGTACGATTTGTGGTACGCCTCTGGCCTGCTTAAGTATCTCTTCTTTGACTCGAAAGTCCGTGAGGCAGCAGATGATGTCCCTAGGGGGATCAGTGTCTTTCCCTTTAGGCCGCAAGGCCCTGTGGATCCTCTCCAGGTCAATAGGCGTCTGTAATGGTCTGTGTAAGAGGCCGTTGAATAGGCTGATGGTTGATTGCGCAATCTGGTCGCCTTCTACGGATTCGGGCACTCCTCTGACCCTCAGGTTATGGCGTCTGCCACGGTTGTCAAGGTCCTCGAGGTGTCTCTGCATTTCCCTCATTTGAAGCGTGTGAGTGTCGACATGCCTCGTTGTTTTGCGTAGTTGCAGGTCTTGACGGTCCGCCATTTGCTCTGCCGCCTGCACTCTGTCAGAGAGGGCACGGATGTCAATGCGTAACTCCGAGATAGCGGCTGAGAGAGTGTCTTTGATGTCTGCGGCTATCATTCTTAAGTCCTGAATGTTCAGTTGAGGTACTGGACGGTCCTCCGTCGTGTTCCCGTTCGTTTGGTTAGACGGTAAGGGCTGTGGTATAGGGCCCTGTTGTGAGGAGATCATGTCCTCTGAGGTGTTGTGGCGGGTAGGCGCCATGTTGCCTCTGCCCGACCGGAACATTTCAGGGATATTGGGATGTCCTGTGGTGCCCGATTGTTCCCTAGGAGAGCGGGATCGGGAGGTCGAGGTATTCCGGGAAGCTGTCCCCATGTTTTATCTGCGCTAGGGGTGTCCGTAGCACCGATAAGCAGATGAAAGGTCGTCGGATGGCAGGAGCTACTGAGTTAAGCAGCCATCTTCATGCCAGGTCAGGCCACGCCCCCCCTCGCTGTTTTTTATTTTCCTTGCATGCCCCCCTCAAATCTATAGTTAATGCACTTCCAAGTGCACTTTCAGTGCAATTTCAAGTGCACTTTGCACTTGTAGTTTGCACTTGTAGTGCAAAGTGGATTTTACTTAAATAACGTAAATAACCCCCTATGTATTGTTTACAGATTTGTAGATTGATTCTCTAATGATGTCAGGAAGTTAATTGAAAATACAGTATGTTTATTAGTTCATTTAAGAAGAGACTATTTTGTGTTATAGACAGCTAATGGGTGCAGGATGGAAATATTCATACAAATTGAGGCCCACATATGATTTACAGTATCTGAGAGCAGACAACATTTGAATTTGTTTTAATATGCTATTATTAAAATTGCACTCATTGTATTATGATTCTGTGAGCTCTGTCTGGGTTCTGCAAAAGTCTGTTATTCCTTTATGCTTCTTGCGCCTGGGAGTAAAAAAAATGCCACATTTGTTACTGATCTGAATACTGGTGCATTGTTCTTTATGGAACACAGCTACATGTGCAGTACAGCGCTGTAAAATAAAAATAGAAAAATGTAAGTGGGAGTGCAGTAGTAGGTAGTGATGAGTGAAATAAAAAACTTACGCCCTTAGAAATCCTGAAGGCGGTGATTGGTTTTCGGGGGCCTATACGCGGTTTGGCTCCCAAAAAGTCTCACACATGTGGTATCCCCATACTCAGGAGAAGAAACAGAATGTATTTTGGTGTGTAATTTCACATATAAAGATGGCATGTGAAAGCAATATATCATTTAGTGACAACTTTGTGTAAGTTTTATTTATTTTTTTGTCATTTTTCAATCACTTGTGACAAAAAAATAAAACATTCAATGCGCTCAACATGGCTCTCAGCAATTTTCTTGGGGTGTCTATTTTCCAAAATGGGGTCATTTGTGGGGGAGGGGTTGTACTGCCCTGCCATTTTAGCACCTCAAGAAATGAGATAGGCAGTCATAAACTAAAAGCTGCGTAAATTCCAGAAAATGTACCCTCGTTTGTAGACGCTATAACTTTTGTGCAAACCAATAAATATACGCTTATTGACATTTTTTTTACCAAAGATATGAGGCTGAATACATTTTGTGTCTACTTTCCAAAACAGGGTCATTTGTGTGGGTTTTGTGCTATCTTGGCATTTCAGGGCCTCCGTAACTGTGATAGGTAGTGAAGAAGTGAAATCACCATTTTACGCCCTTAGAAAGCCTGAAGGCCTTGATTGGTTTTCAGGGTCCTTTACAGGGCTATGCTCCCAAAAAGTCTCATGCCGCGTACACACGGTCGGACTTTCCGGCATACTTGGTCCAGCGGACCAGAGTGTGGCGGACAATCCGCCCGTGTGTAGGTGCCGGCGGGCTTTTTCGGCTGACTTTTTCCCAAAAGCTCACCGGACCTAGATTTAAAACATGTTTTAAATCTTTCTGTCGAACTCAGTTTCGGACGGAAAGTCCACTCGTCTGTGTGCTGGTCCGACGGAAAGCCCGCTCGTGTGTATGCTGGTCCAACGGACCAGATACGATGCGAGGGCAGGGTATTGCATCTCGCACTCGCTGCAATAGGAAAAACAAATTTTCCTATTGCGGCGAGCGCGGGTCATACCAGGCCCTTAGGTCTGTTATGGATTATAAGGGGAACCCCCCTACGCCGAAAAAACGGCGTGGGGTCCCCCTAAAATCCATACCAGACCCCAATCCGAGTACGCAGCCTGGCCGGTCAGGAAAGGGGGTGGGGACGAGCAAGCGTCCCCCCCTCCTGAACCGTACCAGGCCGCATGCCCTCAACATGGGGGTGGGTGCTTTGGTGGAGGGGGGAGCCCTGCAGGGCCCCCCCACCCCGAAGCACCTTGTCCCCATGTTGATGAGGACAAGGGCCTCTTCCCGACAACCCTGGCCGTTGGTTGTCGGGGTCTGCGGACGGGGGGCTTATCGTAATCCGGGAGCCCCCTATAATAAGAGGGCCCCCAGATCCCGGCCCCCCCACCCTATGTGAATGAGTATGGGGTACATGGTACCCCTACCAATTCACCCAGGGAAAAAGTGTACATAATAAAACACTACACAGGTTTTTAAAATATACACAGGTCTTTCTCTGGCTTCGGGGGTCTTCTTCCGGCTTCGGGGGTCCCTCCGGTTCATCTTCTCCCGGAGTCCGGTTGGTTCTTCTCCGCTCTCTTCTCCCGGTGTTCCAGTTCTTCGGCCGACTCCTCCGCTGTCTTCAGGTAGCTCTCTTGCCAGCAGAGGTCCGGACTTCTGGGCTTCTTGTCTTCTGGGCTTCTTGTCTTCTGGGCTTCTTGCCTTCTGGGCTTCTGGGCTTCTGGGCTTCTTGTCTTCTCTTCTCTTCTCCAGATGTTGACACGACGCTCTCTCCGGCTGGACTGCTCTCTGAGGGCTGCATTGTGACTTATATAGGTGGAGACCCCGCCCCCTTTTGATGTCACAGTCCCTGGGCATGCTGGGACTGTGACGTTTTAGGGGGCGTGGTCACAGTCCCAGCATGCCCAGGGACTGTGACATCAAAAGGGGGCGGGGTCTCCACCTATATAAGTCACCACACCCCCTAAAACGTCACAGTCCCAGCATGCTCAGGGACTGTGACATCAAAAGGGGGCGGGGTCTCCGCCTATATAGGTCACAACGCAGCCCTCACAGAGCAGTCCAGCTGGAGAGAGCGTCGTGTCAACATCTGGAGAAGAGAAGAGAAGACAAGAAGCCCAGAAGCCCAGAAGACAAGAAGCCCAGAAGACAAGAAGCCCAGAAGTCTAGACCTCTGCTGGCAAGAGATCTACCTGAAGGTGCTTCGGGGTGGGGGGGCCCCGCAGGGTGCCCCCCTCCCCCAAAGCACCCAGCCCCCATGTTGAGGGCATGCGGCCTGGTACGGTTCAGGAGGGGGGGGCGCTCGCTCGTCCCCACCCCCTTTCCTGACCGGCCAGGCTGCGTGCTCGGATCGGGGTCTGGTATGGATTCTGGGGGGGACACCACGCCATTTTTTCAGCGTAGGGGGGTTCCCCTTATAATCCATAACAGACCTAAGGGCCTGGTATGACCCGCGACGGGGCTTGCAAGGTGTCAATCTCGCCGATAAAAGCGGCAAGATTGACATCCTTTTCTAGTCCCGTCGCACCTGAGTCACGTTCAAAATGAACGGACTTGTCCGTGTGTGGGCAAGTCCGTTCATTCTGAAAGTCCGCCGTAACTCCGGCGAAAGTCCGTCGGAAAGACGGGCGGACTTAGCCCGCCGCAAAGTCCGGTCGTGTGTGGGCAAGTCCGTCCGTTTTAGAGTCCGGCGCACTTGGCGGACAAAGTCCGTCAGAAAGTGTGCCGGACCAAGTAGGATAGAAAGTCCGACCGTGTGTACGCGGCATCACATATGTGGTATCCTCATACTCAGGAGAAGCAGCAGAATGTATTTTGGGGTGTAATTCCACATATGCCAATGGTACGTTTGAGCAATATGTCATTTAGTGACAACTTTGTGCAAAAAAAAAAGTTTGTAATTATCCCGAAACGTGTGGCAAAATATAAAATATTCCATGGACTCAACATGCCTATCAGCAAATAGCTTGGGGTGTCTTCTTTCCAAAAATGGGTCATTTGGGGGGTTTGAACTGTCTTGGCATTTTATGCACAACATTAGAAGCTTATGTCACACATCATCCACTCTTCTAACTACTTGAAGACAAAGCCCTTTCTGACATTTTGGCATTTTTTATTTACATGAAAAAATATTTTTTTTCTTGCTAGAAAATTACTTTTAACCCCCAAACATTATATAATTTTTTAAAGCAAAGGCCCTACAGATTAAAATGGTGGGTGTTGCAATTTTTTCACACAGTGATTGCACAGAGATTTTTAGAGCGCAATTTTTTTGGAAAAAAAAAACACTTTTTTAATTTGAATGCACTAAAACACACTATATTGCCCAAATGTTTGATGAATTAAAAAAGATGATCCTATGCCGAGTTCACAGATACCAAACACAACATGCTTTAAAATTGCGCACAAACATGCAGCAGTGACAAACTACATACATATTTATAAAAGCCTTTAAAATCCTTTACAGGTTACCACTTTAGATTTACAGAGGTGGTCTACTGCTAAAATGACTGCCCTCGATTTGACCTTTGCAGTGATAACTCACATGCATGGTGCAGTTACTGTTTACATATGACACCAGACCGACGCTTGCGTTCGCCTTTGCACATAAAACGGGGTGACAGGAGTGCTTTCTTTTTTTTTATTTATTTAATTTTGCTTTTTAATTTTATTTTTAAACTGTTCCTTTCTTTTTTTTAATCATTTTTATTGTTATCTCGGAATGTAAATATCCACTATTATAGGAATAGGTAGTGACAGGTACTCTTTCATTTTTAAATTGCGGTCTAATAGACCCTAGATCTCTCCTCTGCCATAAAAGCATCTGACCACACCAAGATCGGTGTGATAAAATACCCAATTTCCCAATGGCGCTGTCTATATCTGGTGAAACCTACGTCATGATATGCTCATAGCTTCCGGTTTCTTAAGCCATAGAGATGATTGAAGCCATTCTGGTCTCCTATCAACTCTATGGTCAGCTGACGGAACCACCAGCTGCATTCTTTTGGGACAGGAAAGCCTGAGAAAACCATGAAAGAAGGTGGAGGGGGGATGTTTCCTCTCACTGCTTGTAAAAGTAGTCTAGAGAATAATTAGCCACTAGGATTGCTTTTACATGAAAGCCAACCGCTGGCTAAAAAGAATGATACCAAGATGATACCTAAACCTGCAGGTTTCATTCTGGTATAACCACTCAAAGTCCAGCAACATACCAGTACATTGCTGGTCCTTGTTGGGCATATATTGTAATGTTCTTTTTTTCATGTAGCCTGTGGGATGAACGAAAAAAAGATTGATCGGTGGGTATGCCCATCATTAGAATACCACCCTTCATCCACCCACTTCTAATAATGGTCATACATGCACCATTTTTTTTAACTGTTGTGGTGAAATCACCTCCTACAGAGCTGGAGTTGCTGATTTACGTATCGTGAGAGTAAACGCTGTTGCTGTCAAGATACGTAAATCAGTGTTGCAGCTGAATGGCATACCTGCTAAGCAAATGACGATTAACAATAAAACAAAGTAACATTACACCATAACAGTAAGACATACCATACCTGCAAAGCAAATACAATAAAACATAGTAAAAAATACAAACATTTTTAGCGCAATCTGTGCCTAAAAAATATATGCTGAAGCATGGGGGCAATCCGCCCCGCATGTTATGAGCAAAAATACAGGAACAATAGATATAGAACAATAGAGATCAAACAATAGAGCGGACAATAGAGAACAAACATAAGAGAGAGAACAATAAAGAGAGAAGAAAAATAAAACCACAACTATTTTGGATTTTTTATTTTAAATTTGTTTGTGGTTTTTTTTTAAACTTTTATATAAACTGTAAACTGTAAACTTTCCAGATTAGGGTCTCTCAAAATGTGATGGCCATCTCATCTTTCGAGACCCTGTGTTAGTGTGCCCTAGGACTGTGTAGTGCTGTACCCTACGCTAATACTCCACTAGTGTGTGGTAGCGTTCGAAACAGTCACCAATGCAAAGACCAGGTTGGTCAGGACGCACAAGGGACAATAAAAGCATGTGTCATGCCTATATCCATGCTTTCTACAGACACAACATCTTCTTTGGGGATTTCTTTGGGTAGGGGTACCAGGGAGGACATGCGAAAAATGCCTCCCATGCAGCCGACTCACTGCATTTGGATTGGGAAGTTGGGCCACAGCACCGTCTGGAAACAGAAGGGCTGTGATAATTTCTTCCTGGAATTTAAGGAAGGATCCAGTTCATCCTGAAGCTTTGTATAGCACATAAGCATTTAGCAGAGCCAATTGAAATAAGTATACAGACACTTTTTTGTACCAGCGCCTAGCCTTACGGGCAATTAGGTATGGCGCCAACAACTGGTCATTGAAGTCCACCCCTCCCATATTAAGGTTATATTCGTGGACATAGAGGGGTCTCTCTACAACACCAGTCGCCATAGAAATGTAGACCATCGTGTCTGCGTGAAGGGAGGACAAAATGGAAACATTCTTATTATCCCTCCACTTCACAATGAGCAAATTATTACACTTCAAGCAGGCTCTCTCACCCAGCCTAAGATGAGAATCTACAAGCCTCTGGAGTAAGCTTCGGCGATTAGATCGCATGGTGCCACATGCGCCAATTCCATGATCAAACAAATGACTAAAAAGTGGCACACTTGTGTAATAATTGTCCACATACAAGTGGTACCACTTTCCGAAAAGGGGTTACACCAATTCCCACACAATCTTACCAGCGCTCCCTATGTAGTCTGGGCAGTTCTCCGGCTCTACATAACTATCTCTTTCCTCGTAAACCATAAAACTATATGTATAGCCCGTTGCCCTGTCACAGAGCTTATACATCTTGACCCCATATCTGGCACACTTGCTAGGAAGATACTGTTTGAATTACAAGCGACCAGAAAACTTTATCAGAGACTCATCAACGCAGACAACTTGATAGGGAGTAAACAAGGGTGCAAACTGCTGGCTGAAGTGGTTTATGAGTGTAGAGTTGATCGTATTCAGGGTCACCCCGATGACAACAGAGTTCATTGTCATTGAAATGCATGAACCACAAGATCTGCTCATATCGTGTCCTGGTCATGGAGGCAAAGAACACAGGCATATGGTGAATTGGGTCAGTGGACCAATATGACCACAACTCACTTTTTTTAGTTATGCCCATGAGGAGGGATAGGCCCAGGAAGGTCTTAAATTCAGAGATCGTAAAAGATCTTCAATCTCTGGCAAGGGTCAACTGGGGATTAGCGGCGAAGAATTGACCAGCATACAAGTTGCTTTGGTCCACAATAGATATATAGAGATCTTCGGTGAAAAACAGCGAATAAAAATCAAGTGAGGTAAAATCAACTGTTTCCATATGAATTCCAGGTTGGCCAGTGAATAGGGGAATTACGGGTGCTGCAGAAGTGATGGGCTGCAAATTCGGATTGGCAAATGCAGCAGTAAGGGCATTATGGGCTCAATGGGCCTGTCTTTGTCTTCTTGGTGGCTGCAGGACACTAGTTGTGTTAGCCACCTCTCCAGCTTGAACTGCACTTATTGGACTCAGTGCGTCACCACGTGATACTGCAGTGCTGGTTTGACTACGACCAGGATGTACTAGGCCGCTGGTGCTTGCCAGTTCACTAGAAGGATGAGCGGCACTAGTACTGGCTCTCTGCTCCATACGAGAGCCCTGCCATTCTTGCACCTTAACAACAGCAGAAGAACGGGGACGGGTACGCCTGACCTTGGCAGGGACCACTACTCCATCATCAGAGCTATCTGTCAGGGTGCTGCTGCTGTCTATGGGTTCATATTATGTTCCTCTTCACTCTCATCTGTCATGCTCATAAACGTGTAGGTACTCTTCACTAGTGTACCTTCGATTGGACATTTTGACCTCAAAATTTACTGGTACACTAGTGAGACTCACAGAAAAAAAGAGCACTGACTGTCAGTGACTGCTTCCAATGCTACCAAAAAAACTGTTAGTGTTTGCAGGGATCAAGTCTGACTCTGTGAATGCTGCAGTTATGTGTTTAGTGTTTTGTAAGTGACAGTGATTGATTGATACTGCATTTGGGTGGGTGGGCTGGGCGGAGGGGCTAAACGCAGATGCTAGCAGGTATCTGGGCTGATCCTGCTAACATTGTGTTTCTGGCAACCCTAAGCTCCTGGGGACGCTAATATAGATCTGATCAGATCAGATATTGAACTGTCCAGACACTATACTACTAACAGAGGTTTATGGTGCGTGCGTGGGTGTTAGTGCTACTGGCACTAATCTGACGCTGCCTGGAGCAACGCAGACCCTGACTGATGCTAAAATCTAACTGATATCACCCTCTGGGTGATCAGGGGGTCAAACCTTTATTTAGGTAATATACGGTGGGTGCCCTGATGCTAAAAGAAACAAAACGAACTGACCAGCGCCACCCGTGACACTAATACGGCGATCACTGGTGACAGGGGCTGATCAAGGGGTTAAAGCTTTATTAGGGGGATTAGGGGGTCCCTAGACCTATCTGTGGCTACTACTAAGTACCCTAACGCTGATTAGTGTCACAAACGACACCAGTACAGTGATCAAAAACAATATGAACACTGAACTGGGTGACACAGTGACAGGGGGTTAAGGGGTTAACTGGGGGGGGGGCGTTTAGGGTGATTGGTTGGTGAGAAGTGTGCCTATGTGTACTTGTTACAGTGTAGTGTTGGTGCAACACTCAACACTCTCTCTGGAATGGAAAATAATTCCACGAGGAGAGATGACATCACTTCCCCTGTCTGTATTTACACTTACACAGGCAGGGGAGGATTTTATTTGTCGGGACCGATCAGCAGGTCCAGGCCAGAAATCATTGGCCTGGGCCTGGAGACTGATCGGTTCTGAAACAAATCCGATAATCTCGGCCGCCGTTACATAATGTCGTTTTGCCCACTCGTGCCATTCTGCCGCAGTAAAACTGCAGCGGCTGGTTGGGAAGTGGTTAAAGAACATTTCACATGGGATCTTTCTGTCCTGAGTATGAACATCATAAATTATTATGTCCATGGTATTATATATATATTGGATGTGGTATCCTTTCATAAAACAGCCCATTTTGTTGTATTATTAATAGGTTTTCACCATCTAAAATATACACGTGTTCAATACAATGTGCATGCCATAGAACTTACATATAATGTACATATACTCAGTCCTATCATGCCCTAAATGAACATAATTTTTATCTATTTGGATGTGCAGTAAACACACATGTTTCAAAAATTCATATTTTTTTGTTTTAATGGCTAATGAAGGTTATTTAATTTATTTTAATATCATCCACTTAACTGGCCCTGTCAAAATACAAAGTATTTATACTTTCTTCCACTACATACAGTATAAATGGCCTACCAACTAGAGTTCTGATCTAGTAATAATATAATTATGTATAAACGGCTTCTTGCTAGAGATATATTTGCAGTGTTGTGTTAGAAATAAAATGTTTAAATTGCTTCTCTGATCATGCTTTTTCACAAACACAAATTAGATCTGACCTTGTGACCACTTTCTGTTTTGATCATAAGGCTTAATAAGTACAATAGATAAAACAAAAATATACATTAAAGACCAGCCTCGTTTTGGATTTTAGGTGTTTACAAGTTTAAAACAGGTTTTTTTGCTAGAAAATTACTTAGAACCCCCAAACATTATATATTGTTTTTTTTCTAACATCCTAGAGAATACAATAGCGGTCATTGCAATACTTTTTTTTGCACCGTATTTGCGCAGCGGTCTTCTAAGCGCACTTTTTTTGGAAAAAATTCACTTTTTTGAAAAAAAAAATAAGACAACAGTAAAGTTAGCCCAATTTTTTTTTATATTGTGAAATATAATGTTACGCCAAGTAAACTGATACCCAACATGTCACGCTTCAAAATTGCGCCCGCTCGTGGAATAGCGTCAAACTTTTACCCTTAAAAATCTCCATAGGCGACGTTTAAAAAATTCTACAGATTGCATGTTTTGCGTTACAGAGGAGGTCTAGGGCTAGAATTATTGCTCTCACTCTACCGGTCGCGGCGATACCTCACATGTGTGGTTTGACTACCGTGTTCATATGCGGGCGCTACTCACGTATGCGTTCGCTTCTGCGTGCGAGCTTGTCGGGACAGGGCACTTTAAAATTTTTATTTTTTTTTTTATTATTTATTTTATTTTATTTTATTTATTTTTTCACTGTTTTAAAAAAAAAAAAAAATTGGATCACTTTTATTCCTATTACAAGGAATGTAAACATCCCTTGTAATAGAAAAAAGCATGACAGGTCCTCTTAAATATGAGATCTGGGGTCAAAAAGTCCTCAGATCTCATATTTAGACTAAAATGCAAAAAAAAAAAAAAAAAAAAAAAAAAGTCGTTTAAAAAAATGACATTTAAAAAATTTGTGCCTTTAAGAGAGTGGGCGGAGCCATCGTTATGACGCCGCTCCGGCCGTCACATGGTATGGAGACGGGTGGGCGCCATCTTGGCCTCACTCGTCTCTATACCGAAGCACTGACAGGACCCGATCTCCTCCGCCGTTACCGACGGCTCCGGTAAGCGGCGGAGGGTGCGGGAGAGCGGCGGGAGGGGGGGATGGCACCTCTCCCGCCGCCGATAACGGTGATCTCGCGGCGAACCCGCCGCTGAGACCACCATTATCTTGTAGAGAATCGCTCACTGTAAAGATGGATATCTCGGTTGTGGCAGCAGCTGCTGCCGTTACCGAGATATCCATCTTCAAAAAAATGACGTATATATACAGTGAGCGGGGCTGAAGTGGTTAAACATAACAGTATTTCTAAATCAATTTCTCAGAGACTCGAACATGTTCATTTTATGGATGACAATTCTCTGTTTGCATTGGTTCTATATATATATATATGAACAGAAGAGAAATCCAAATCAAAGCAATATTTGGTATGACCTTTTGAATTCAAAACAGCATCATCTCTTCAATTGTTCTAGGTACATACACTTTCACACAGTTTTTGAAGGAACTTAGCAGGTAGGTTGTTCCAAACATCTTGGTCAACTAACCACACATCTTCTGTGGATGTAGGCTGCCTGAAATCCTTCTGTCTCTTCATGTAATCTGAGACAGACTTGATGATGTTGAGATCAGGGCTCTGTGGATGCTAAACCATCACTACCAGGGCTCCTTGTTCTCTTTTACACTGAAGATAGTTCTTAATGACTTTGGCTGCATATTTGGGGTTGTTGTCCGGCTGCAGAATAAATCTGGGGCCAATCATATGCCCCCCTGATGGTATGGCATGATGGATAAGTATCTGCCTGACACCATTGATCTTGACCAAATCTCCAACACCATTTGCAGAAATACAGCCCCAAACTTGCAAGGAACCTCCACCATGCTATTACCTGCAGGCACTCATTATTGTACTGCTCTCCAGCCCTTTGGCGAACAAACTGCCTCCTGCTATAGCCAAATACTGTATTTCAAATTTTGACTCATCATTTCAGAGCACTTGCTGCTATTTTTCTGCACCTCGGTTTCTATGTTTTCATGCATAGGACATGGAATCAAGGCTAAGCAACTTAACTATGCATAGGAACTTAGGACCTGGGTGAAGAAAAATGGTAGCAGGTGCTCTGGACTGGTGAGTCAAAATTTGATAAGTCTAAAACGATGTGCAAGTGTATGTACCTATAAGAATTAAAGAACTGATACTGTTTTGAAGGCAAAGGGTGGTCACACCAAATTTTGATTTGGTTTGGATTTCTTTGTTTATTTACTCTCCATTTTGTTAATTGATAAAAATAAACTATTAACACTTTTATTTCTGAAAGCATTCTTAATTTACACCATTTTCACACCAGCTTAAAACTTTTACACAGTACAATATAAACACTATATTACCAAAAGTATCGGGACGTCTGTTTTTACACGCACATGCACTTTAAAGGTATCCCAGTCTTAGGGTGTAGGGTTCAATATTGAGTTGGCCCACCCTTTGCAGCTATAACAGCTTCAACTCCTTTGGAAAGGCTTTCCACAAGGTTTAGGAGTATGTCTATGGGAATGTTTGATCATTCTTCCAGAAGCACATTTGTGAGGTCAGGCACTGATGTGGATGAGAAGGCCTGGCTCTAATTCATCCCAAAGGTGTTCTATCAGGTTGAGGTCAGCACTGTGTACAGGCCAGTCAAGTTCCTCCACCCCAAACTTGCTCATCCATGTCTTTATGTACCTTGCTTTGTGCACTGGTCCAAATCATTTAATGGAGGGGGGATTATGGCGTGGGGCTGTTTTTCAGGGGTTGGGCTTGGCTCCTTAGTTCCAGTGAAGGGAACTCTTAAGGTGTCAGCATACCAAGACATTTTGGACAATTTCATGCTCCCAGCTTTGTGGGGACAGTTTGGGGATGGCAATTCTTGTTCCAACATGACATTAAGACATGGATGAGTGAGTTTGTGGTGGAAGAACTTGACTGGCCTGCACAGAGTCCTGACTTTAACCCGCTAGAACACCTTTGGGATGAAATAGAGCAGAGACTGCAAGCCAGGCCCTCTCGTGCAACATCAGTGCCTGATGAGTTGAAGCTATTATAGCTGCAAAGCGTGGCCAAACTGAACATTGAACACTGCGGACTAAGCTTGGGATGCCATTAAAGTTCATGAGCATGTAATAGCAGGTATCCCAATACTTTTGGTAATATAGTGTATGTATATATATATATATATATATATATATATATATATATATATATATATATACATATATGTATCAAAGAAATGCACATATACAAGCAGACTAAAGCAGTTTAATACAGACATGACAGATTACCCAGTAACCTGCATCTTGGATTTTCTTAACCTTATATTATTATCGTGAAGCATAACTATAATGATGTCTTGAAGGGTGATTGTGTCATAAATCTATGAAAAAGGCAATTCAAATTGCAATGGAAGAAAGAGCTTTGATGCCTGCAAGGTCTAAAGCAGAGGATCTATTACTAATAAATAACACATTCAGGTTCTGCATTCACTTGTATAGTACAAGAAATATTGATTATTTGAAGTTGGAACATTACTTTAAACAAAGTGGTTGGAGGGACTTTCATCACCACAGGGAATAACATTTTTTTAAACATAATTAGCAACTAAATGCGTGTCATTCTAAGCTAGGTTGTTACCTTTAATTCATGTTCTTGTTTAAACATAAGCATTTACCGGTATGTTAAAATGTGGGTTGGACCTTTTGCAAATATTAAAGAGTAACACAAGGTTTCATTAATGAGCTCTTGACAATGTGCAACATTTTATTATGTCATTTAATTAGAAAGAAAGTAATTGGGAAACAGGCTTTCTTACAAAAAATAAAAACAGTTATAATAAAATGGTCCTAAAGTCTAATGCCCCGTACACCCGATCGGATTTTCTGGCAACAAATGTTGGATGTGAGCTTGTTGGCGGAAAGTCCGGCCGTGTATATGCTCCATTGAACATTTGTTGTTGGACTTATGTTCCGTACGTACACACGGTCAGATTTTCCGATGGAAAATGTGCGATCGGAGCGTGTTGTCGGAAATTCTGACCGTGTGTGGGCTCCATTGGACTTTTTCCATCTGATTTTCCAACACACAAAGTTTGAGAGCAGGCTATAAAATTTTCCGACAACAAAATCCGATCGTGTCAATTCCGACGCACAAAGTGCCACGCATGCTCAGAAGAAATTCCGAGACGGAACAGGATATGGCGGAATGGATAGAGCACTTTCGTCAGGCTGCAATCTTTAAAATTGTTTAATACAGCACACTCTCTTCTTCTTTATAATGCAGGAAGAACAAAGTAGTTTTGCTGCTGATATTCACACAGAGTTCTCACAAACTTCTTTCTTTATTATTTATCGTGATTCCCTCAATATATTATGATTTGTCACATCTGACCTAAAATCTATATCATTTTTTTTGTTTTTTTGTTTTTTTTTTAAAGCCTGATGTGATTTTTTTTTTGGTTTGTATTTTTTTCAAGGCTGATCTTGTTTTTTTTTGTTTTTTTAGTTATTTAACATACAGAATATTTTTGTGTGTGTTTTGTGTGTCAAGTTACCACAACACCATTATTTTCTTGTATTATTTAATCTCAAGGAGGTTGCTTGGTGTTGGTGTCTCTTGTTAATTTCACATTGTATTTTGAAATGTACCTGCCTCCTCACAAACAAACTGTCCTTTTTGAATGAAAACACACATAGGCGAGTATAATTGAAACCAAAAAACCTTTATTAAGGGCTCAGAACCAAACAAAGAGGGAGGCAACGCTGGAGAAACAGCAGAATTTGATGAAGCCTTTGACCCCCAGGGCACACATCATTTATTTTACTGCAAAATTGGTGGCCTGAGGAGTCCATATATAAGGGAGTGCAGTCTGGTCCAAAAGTCCCAGAGATCATGAAAGCAGCAGATGACATCTGTGTCCCCAGGCTGTGGTCATACAAGAGCCTGCATCTTTTGTCAGACCAGACTGAACCCAGGGTCATCACTCTCTGGTCTTCCTTCCACGCTTCCTTCCACGCGGTGTCTGTGGTGGTGTAGTTGTGGTAGGAGGAGGAGGATGTTCCAACTCAATCACGTGTGTATTGGGTGTGATTTCGCCCATCACCCCCTTAGTTAAGACTTTATAAAGAAGGTCCTCACACAGCTGGCGTTGGCCCTCCTGCATGCCCTGCAGTTTGGTGGTAGCCATGCAGGCAAAAGCCTCTTCAGGAGTGGGGGTGGCTCTGAGGGACGCAGAAGCCTCTTGAATGAGCCTGAGTGCTGAATCCTGCACGTGACTCCCCTTCCTGGGTCTTTTGTTTGGAAGGCGATTTGGTCAGGCTCCTACTGGTCCCAGGCTTCTCCTGGCTTCCACTTAGCCCCGCCTCCTCCTGGCTGCCACTAACCCCCGCCTCCTCCTGGCTGCCACATTCCACAGCCTCCTCCTGTGTGCCACATTCCAGAGCCTCGTCCCGGCAGAGGTCTTCCTGTGTATGAAAAAGGAACATAGTTTTAGTTTTTACTTCATCAATCACACACAATTTTCACCTCATGGCTGTTGCAATTTGAATGTTAACAAATATAAAAGACTGTCCTTTTGAGCCCAGCATTTTTCATTCTTGTCCCAATTATTTTTGCCCACTACTGTCTATTGATATGTAAACGCCTTTATTAAATCAGCAATTAGTGATCAATAATAACATCTAGTAAAGATCATTTCTTTATTGAACAGAAATCTGTAGAAGAATGCTATACCTAGCTCAAGCTGGGCTCCTCCACTTCTTCCTGGCTGGAAGTCCCAGGTTGGACATCGGAAGCCTCAGCTGGGGTGGAAGATAGGGTGGAAGGAAGAGTGGAAGGAAGGGTTGAGAGGAATTCCCTGACTCCAGTCTGGTCTGACAGAAATCGCAGTCTCTCATAGTACCACAGCCTGGGGACATAAACGTCATCAGCTGCAGCTCCGGATCTCTGGGAATCCGTGACCTTCTTGCGCTCCCTAAGATAAGTTCTCCTCAGGCCTCCAATTTTGGCTTTTAAATAAGGGATGGTTGCTGTGGGGACCACTGGCTTCACCAACTCCAGCAGTTTCTCCAGCGCTGTCTGCCTCTTTTGTTTATGATTATAATGTGGATGTTTCACCTGCCACAGACAGGGCAGCTCCCTGTACTTGTCTATGAACAGGGGGAGGAAGTTGGGGTCATTGAAGCCATCCATTTTCTCTGCAAGACACAACACAAGACAAACCCTAATGTCAGGCAAAACTCTCCTAATCTTGTTACAATATAGGCCTCATTCTAGAAGCAGTATAGGGCCCAGTTTAGATCTTACCTTTGTTATCACGATCGGCACCTCCGATACTCCTTCCTCCGCTCACAGATCATAATACTACGCACGCGTGTTACGCTTTATACACACTGCGCATGTGTGAAACTCCGCCCGCCCCTGACGTTCTTTCTATTCTATTCCCCGCCCCTTCTCGTTCGGTGCAGTGGGGGAAGAGAACATGGCGGAGACACAGCAGGTGTCAGATAATTACAGCAACGAGGAGGAGGGGGAGGAAAGCTCGGAGCCTGAAACATCCCAATCCAGAAGGAGACGATTTAAGGCCTCAAATATGTTCTTTGGGGAGATGTTGGAGATGGTGGACATCCTGAAGAAGACCGACTATGATGGGAAGTATGGACCTTACCCCAACCCCAATGTCCAAAAGGCCAAGATCATGCCGAAAGTGGTCGAGTCTGCACCGGAATTTCGGGGTACGACGATCGAAAGATCAGCTCGGGAAACGGTGGTCGGACCTAAAATTAAGAGAGCACGAGCAGTACAGAAAGATCTGGAGAGTGCTGCAAAAAAGTAAGTAGTTGTGCTGTGTTCCTATTCTTTATGTTTATTATGTTTGTGCTGCTCCATGTGCTTTTCTTAACTGTTATCCAGTTTAAAATGGCAACTTTCATGTTCATGGACACATTATTCATTCGTATAAAACATTGTTCGTTCTGCCTAGAAAACACCATTGTTTTGGCCATATGCATTTGCCCACAATTTTTATGACCTACTTGTCTGCAAATAATTTGGTTGTGTGGATGGGTTTGTTACTAGAATGAAATGCAAACTAGATTCTGTGTAAGGAGAAGACACTAAGCAGCAGTTTTCACATCTGGACGCTGGAGCACTAGTGTGGGACACCAGAACACCCTTTTTATTAGGGGGCCCACACAGGTGCTCCAGTGTATACTATAGGGGTGTCTCCATCTGTGAAGCTTGTACAAAACAGGTAAAGTATTGAAGCTTGACAAAGGACACAAAAAATTCTACATCTTGGAACTCTGCCAAAATAGACAATTGTACCCCACTTCCAAGCAATGTTTCATATTCCTATTTCTGCCATCAAATATCTGTGTGTTAAGTATAACTATTTTTTTTTACATAGGGGATAAAAGACTCGGAGGACACCCCTCATCGGAGGAGACCACAGACGCCGCACCTCTGGAAGAAGAGGAAATCCACCCAAGCCAAGCAAAGCAGGAGGAGGAAAACGTGGTGGAAATTGGCACAACATCAGGTGAGTGTCTGCGACCACAGGCTCAGGTAAGAGATGGATGCTGGCATATTTATAATACATGATATTTTTTTGTTTCTAACTTTTTAGGTGATCGTGATGTTGTGGATCCAGGGCATTTCACCTCAGAAAGTGCACAGATCCTGATTGGGGAGATCATGGGGTGTAATGGGGACTTGGAAAACATCCTGAAAAATATCAATGATGTTCAACAAAAAATGAAGAACATCATTGATGTTATTTTTACAATTTTTGGACATATTTGCGAAAAGCCAAATTTTGAAGAGGCACACAGTGTGTCAACATGTGCTATCTGCCATCACGGGAGATAAATGGACACGTTTTGGGAGTGCAAACCCTTCCTCAATAATAAAGTAGCTGTGAGGAAGGGGTTGCACCCACAAAACACGTCCCTTGATCCCCCGTGATGGCAGCTAGCACATGTTGACATTCGGCAATTGGTGTGCATCTTCAAAATTTGGCTTTTCTAGGGGTGACTTCACCCCATCTGAACCCAATATCAAACACAGTTTGTAAATACTCATGTCTGATATTGCCTTTAAGTTCTACCACATGTGAACTTTGTAAGTTCAAGATTTGTGTCTTTCTTGTTGGTTTTAAACATGCCTGTTTTATCTTAAATGGCAATTTCTACTTTTTCTAATGTGACCCCAAAAATTGTTATACAACAAACATGTTTTTTTTTTTTTTAAAACCTTTTCTAAATGCACATGTGATTGTGCTGGTATTAAAAAGATTGTTAATCAAGAATGTGTGGATTATTGTTTCAACGCTCCAAAACTTTTGTTGTGCTCTAATTGATGTTTTCTGTGACAATGGGGGTTATTTCCTAAGGGAAAATCCACTTTGCACTACAAGTGCAGTTTCAAGTGCACTTGTAGTGCAAAGTGTCTTTACCTTTAGTAAATAACACCCAACAGTGCTTTGTAATGTTACACAATCATGCCATTTTCAGGACTCACCACATTTCTGTCAGGGTCAGCTAAAAGAAACACAAGCAGTAAATGTCACCAAAGATTTTAGTAGT
Organism: Lithobates clamitans; assembly: GCA_037952925.1. Lineage (NCBI taxonomy): Eukaryota > Metazoa > Chordata > Amphibia > Anura > Ranidae > Lithobates > Lithobates clamitans. The sequence goes on from JBBGZY010000079.1 coordinate 6,311,806, forward strand.
TAATTTTTTTTTTATTTGAAAAAGGTTTCAGACATTGTCTGGCATATTGATAGCCCCCCTGCTCGTAAAGTATTTAAGGTATCTTAGACGGACATCACGGGCACTCGGGGGGGCAAGCCAGGACGGCCACTTTCAAGCGCCGTCAAGGTTGGTTCATTTTGAATTCCAGCCTCAGGCCCAACTGAGCCAGCATAGTTGGCAGAATGTTGCCGTAAAAAGTTGTGTAGAACACAGCACGCCAGGATGATATGATTCAGTTTGTACTCCGCCATGTGTATGGGTGTAAGAAATAGGCGGAACCGGCTGGCCATGATTCCAAACATGTTCTCCACCACTCCTCTGGCTCTGACCAGCTGGTAATTAAAAACCCTCTGGTCCAGGGTGAGGGTCCTCATCAGGAATGGTTGCTTAAGATGGTCCCCCAGCGCAAACGCTTCATCTGCAACAAAGACGAATGGGAGTCCTTCCACATTGTCTTCTGGAGGTGGCAAGTCCAAGCTGCCATTCTGGAGATGCCTGCAGAACTCCGTCTGGGCAATGACTCCACCATCGGACATCCGACCATTCTTCCCCATGTCCACATACAGGAACTCGTAAGTAGCCGACACCACCGCCAACATCACAATACTATTGAACCCCTTATAGTTGAAATAGTATGACCCCGAGTTGGGTGGTGGGATGATGTGGACGTGTTTCCCATCAATTGCCCCTCCCCAGTTAGGAAAGTCCCACCGCTGGGCAAAGTGGGAGGCCACAGTCTGCCATTCCTGTAGCGTGGAAGGAAACTGTGGAGTCAAACAAGAAAAACAAATTAGTCATTTTGCACATAAACAGGGAAAGCAGATTAGATACAAACATTCTTGGCCAACATCAAGATAACATTTATTTATTTGAGGGAGTTTTTAAAGACCAAAGTATAAGGTACACCTATCAGATCCCCCCCTCTCATGGGCCATTTCTAACATTTTAGGGGGGGAGCTATTGGACAGGTAACCCTCTCCACTTCATTGATAGATGAATGCTTAAATAATGGGTATTACTTTGGCCAGCCCCTCCTTAGTTACACTATTGGCAGCCCACAGGACAGGTAAGAAGTGTCATAATACAAAGATATAAATACCTATTGTACACATTTTAGCACATTTGGACATTCTGCTATTACCTATCAAGATAATAATAGGATACAAAAACTTTAAACAGTACCATTTGAAAGTATACAGGCAGGCCCTTGCACTACATGCTTTGGGGAATTCATCCATACATCTGACCACAAAAGAGATGGCTATAGTGTGTATGGGTTTGGCAAAGTCAGCAGATAGATGATTGAGGATAGATAGAGAATTGTTATTAGCTGACTTAGCAGTTGGGGGAGGGAGGGTTCCAAATAATTTGGGGACCCCCAAAAAAATGCCTCTGGCACTCTGCCTGAATTTAAAGCACAAATCACATTTAAAAACATTTTAGGGGGTGTTTGGGGTAAAGCAATACTATGGAGCTGATAAAATACATTGTTAAGTGACTACATGAGGTGAATATAGGGCCAGGAGACCATGATTGGGAGGTTAGTGAAGGCAAATATGTATGAAGGACAAAAAAAATACATAAAAATCCAGCATGCATGAGGACAAAGAGGACATTCACAGCATATTACAATCATGGTAATTAGGGAATGAGGAAAGAAATACAATATATTAGCAAACATTAAATAAAATAAAATGTGATATTAAAGGATAAAAATCTTACCTTAATATACTCCTTCTGCAGGACCTGGATGATGGCAGAACAGGTCTCTATTCTGCCATCCCCAGAGCCTGGGGGGAGATGCCTGTTGAGAACTTCAAGTCCTGCAGGCTTCTCCCCAATGCCAAGTACCGCAGGGTGGTGACTAGCCTCTGCTCTGGAGTGATGGCTTGCCTCATGCAGGTATCCTGCCTGCTGATATAAGGGGTCAGCAAAGCCAACAAACGGTGAAATACGGGGTCCGTCATCCTGAGAAAGTTCCTAAAATCATCAGGATTATTTTTACGGATCTCACGGAGCAAAGGCATATGACAGAACTGGTCACGCTGAAGCAACCAATTCTTGGTCCATGAACTCCTCCCCACCCTGTTCATGAACTGGACTTGTGTCAAGGTCAGGACCCCAACAGCAAGCCCCCGCACAGCACGAACTCTACGAGGAGTACGTATACGCAACATGGCTAGAAAACGGTCGGCTGCTCAGAACGAAGTAACAGAACGCACTGAAGAACAGCAAGGCCTGTGAAGAGCAACCTGAAAAACAGTAACGAACGAACAAGAACACAATGACAAGAGTCAATGGTACTCGCTGCAAGCACTGAAGAGCAGATGCAAACCCACAAGCACAAACTGAACAGCAGAAAACTATCTGAAAACCACGAGTCTGAAAAAGCGCGAATCGTCTCTCACCAAACTTTTACTAACATGAGATTAGCAAAAGGAGCCCAAAGGGTGCCGCGCTTGGTTCTGAACTGGCCTTTTCTAGTCTTGTCGTACGTGGTGTACGTCACTGCATTCTGGGCGATCGGAAATTCCGACAACTTTCTGCGACCGTGTGTAAGCAAAACAAGTTTGAGCCAACATCCGTCGGAAAAAATCCATGGATTTTGTTGTCGGAATGTCCGATCATGTGTACGGGGCATAAGTGTTAATACAGAAAAAAGAATCATAAGGACATTTGGGATAACAGTTTCCTTATAGATTATATATGATGTTGCAAGTACATCATCAAACAATTTATGTTCATACATCACGTAAGACCTCTGTTCGGTCTATTTGTTGTATCTGCATACGTCCTTAATAAACTTTAGCATTAACACTTGGGGTTAGGGTGTGTAGAGAACTGAAGAAACATAAAACTTTTGAAACTTTGAGAAAGTGGTTGTGTTTCAATAACATAACGCAAACTTACATTAACGTAACTCATCAACACAGTCAATGTAATTAAGACAGGTTTCCTGTTTGGTAATATAGTAAGATAATTTCCTAAAGAAAGTTTTGTACCATTCTGACCAAATCTTCCATTGAGAGCTAGCCTCTTGGTGTTTACATTGTGTGGAAGCAAACAGCATCTCATATGTGGCGTGCGTGTGGGTTGTCATTATTACCTCTTGAATAGGAGGAGCTTCTTGGACTTTCCAGTGCTGTCCTAGTACTAGTCTTGCACCTAGGAGAATACGGATGGCTATGGTTCTGACTTCTATTGGTAGAGATTCGATGTTTAATGATAGAAGTGCTAGACCTGGCGATAAAGGTACTTTTATTTTTACAATTTTTGTATGAGCAGTCGAAAAACTGCTATCCAGAAATTGGCTATGACCGGACAGGACCATAGTATATGGTATAATGTGCCGACCTCTCTGCAATTCCTCCAGCACGTCGCAGGAGTGGGTGGAGGGAATTTTGCAATTCTATAGGGAGTTAGGTACCATCTGAGTAAATTTTTTTGTGTCAGTTCCCATAGATTTACACTTTTTGTCACTGCATATGTGATACTGAGTGCCTTTTGCCATTGGACAGGGGTATATCTACTATTAATCTCGTTTTCCCATGCAAGTATGTTGGATGTTTTTTATTAATAAGTCTTTATTGTTGAGTAGTTTATAAAACAATGATATACCTTTGGTTTTAGTGTGGGAATTTGAGAAGAATTGGTTATATTCTATGGTAGAGATAAGACATTGTGTGGATTGGAGCGAATAAAGTGGTTTATTTGTAAATACGTTTAGTGTTCACAGTTGGCTAAACCGTATTCTATCTGTAGGGATCTAAAAGTTTTAGGTGCTGGCCCTATCGCCTGCTATGTCTTTTATCCCTTTATTCACCCATCTACTTATAACTAAGTTGGGTATGATATTAGGTAAACTTTGTAACAGTAGTGGGAGTGTAGTTGTTTTGGAGTCTTGGAAGGAGGTGGTTATGAGTGTATTCCAGGCCTGAAGAGATGCTAGTACAGTAGGGGATAGTGATGTACTTTGTGGATTGTTGTATTGGTTTGGGAGTAGGAGGTGGTATATATTTTTCCCTTGTATTTGGGAACTTTTTAGTACTTTCCATCTAAAATCTTTAGAATAGTATTTCTCGAGAGTTACCATTCCTACTCCACCTGCCTTCCTAGACGTAACTATTCTAGAGAAGGCGCATCTGGCCTTCCTTCGTTGCCATAAGTATCTATTAATGATTGATTGGGTTGCCACAAAAAAAAAGTTGGGTACAGGAATGGGAAGTGTTTTGAATAGATTTATAAATTGGGGAGGAAAATCATTTTAAAGGCCGCTAGACGACCTGACCAGGAGAGTTACACTTTAGCTAGGTCATGGAGTTTTGAGCTTAGTTTACCTATAAATGGAGTGTAGTTGGCTTTGAATAGTTCTTCTGTTGTTGGTGTACGGGTGATGCCTAGATACTTTATGCATACATATGCTGTCCCATGAGTGCGGGTATATGTTTATGAGTTTCTGTTGGATATTTGAAGGAACATTTAACCCAAGGATATAGGATTTAGTCTCATTCACTTTGTAGTAGGAAAGACGGTTAAACATGTTCAGTGCATGGTGTACCAAAGCCAGGGAGTTTTCAACATGGGTGATGTTAATATGACATCATCTGCAAATAAGATGATGGTGTGTGATGAATTATGAATCTGAAAACCTGCGATGTGGGGGTGGCTATGGATGTGACTCGCCAGTGGTTCCACCAACAGGTTAAATATTAAGTGCGATGGTGGACATCCCTGGCGGTTTCCATTTGTAATATTAAAAGGGGTCTAAAGGTCTCCAGAGGTGTACACCTGGGCCAAAGGTTTGGTGTATAGTGCCATGATTGCGGAAAAAATTAATCCTGAGAAGCCAAAAGCCGATAACACCTTGGCCAAGTATCCCCAATGTATGGAATCAAATGCCTTCTCCGCATCCAGTGCTAGAAGCAGAGAAGGCGTTCCACACAGTTTAGTATGGTGAATAATATTTATTATGCGCCTGGTGGCATCTGAAGTCTGGTGACCTTTGGTGAACCCTGATTGATCTGGTTGTATAAGTTATGGTAAGATGTCTATCAAACGTAAAGCTATGAGTTTGGCATACAATTTCAGGTCATTATTAAGGAGTGAAATAGGTAAATTCTGTGGAGTGGATGAGTACTTCCCTGGCTTGGGTAATGTAATTATTAAGGCTTTAGGCATTTCTGAAGGGAAGAATGAAGAGGCAGCAGCAGCGTTGTAAATGCGAACTAAATAGGGTGTTAGGATCTGTTTGAACATTTTGTAGTATTCCCTTATAAATCCGTCTGGTCCAGGGGATTTGTTGAGTGGTAGAGTGTCAATTGCTTTGATTACTTTGGAGAATTCAAAGGGTGAGTTTAATTGTTGCCGTGGTCTGGTGTTAGCTGGGGAAGGGATAGTTTGGTTGGAAAATTTGTTATCAATTCAGGATTGGGTTGGTAGATATGTGGGTCTTTTTCTAGGTTATACAAGGAGCCGTAGTAGTGGCTGAAGGCATCCGCTATATCATTAGGGTGATAGAGTTTATCTTTAGTGAGGGGGTGATTAATATACCAGATTTTAGATTTGTACCTGCAGCCGCAAAGGTGTTGGGCCAAAATTTTCCCCGCTTTATTGCCGTTGGCATAGTAAGTCATTTTAAATCTCCTGGAGGATTTTTCAAAATTCTCCAGAAAATGCAATTTCAGATCATATAGGAGCTGTTGCAATTTGTGGGAAGTGGAGGGTGAAGGGTTTTGTTTATTTTGAGTATCTATGTTGTGAATTTCTTCAGTAATCTCTCTCAAACGCCTTAGCCGCTGCCTCTTTACTCCCGCCCACAGGTTAATAAAAATTCCCCTCGTGAATGCTTTGTGGGCATTCCATAAGGTAAAATGGTCAGTTACAGATGATTCATTATCTGTAAAATATTCTATCAGATGGCTCTCCGGTGTCTTTTTGGTGTCTTCTCTTTGAAGGAGAAGTGGGTTGGCTCTCCATATTGGAATAGCGTCAGATGATAGGGAGTCCGCAATAGTTAGAACCACTGACGCATGATCCAACCACATGATACCATTACTCTTTGTTGTGGTTGTTCTTGTTAAGAGACCCTGGTCTACAAGAAAAAGGTCTATGCGAAAGTAGGATCGGTGGAGTGTGGAGAAAAAGGTAAAGTCTCTTTCAACGGCATAAAAGCAATGCCATGCGTCAAATAGGCTATTATGGTGTATTAAATTGAGGAGCGATGGTCCCAGATGATTTGACGATGAGGTTGAGTCTGTGGATTTGTCAGGGATGAGATTAAAATCACCACAAATCAACAGGGAACCTCTTTGGTGTGTACATATTTTCCTTATCAGTTTTTATCAGGAAACAAATTTGATGGGAGTTACTGGTGTATATGTTGGCAATTGTATATGTGGTAGAATTCACGTCACATATTAAGATTAGGTATCTGCCTCATGGATCCTTGATTTCTTTGTGGAGTTTGAATGACACCGTGTCTCTGACTGACACCTCTTTTCTTTGAATCTGCAATAGCCATAAAGGAATATAGAAAGTTCTTGTTGGAGCATTTGGGTTGTGCCCTGTCACAGAAATGTGTTTCCTGTGCACAAAAGATATCACTTTTGTATTGGAGGGCTTCATTCCACATTTATTTTCTTTTAGCTGGGTGGTTGAGGCCTTTGGTATTAATAGATATAAATGTCACCCTTATGTGGATGAAATAGGAATGATAGACTGAGACTTCTTTCTGTAGTAATTTTGTTTGTTTGGAAGGAGCTCCCTCCAGTGGCCAAGGTTAAATTTGTTCTTTTTGTGTAAAGTGTGTGTACAAGTATGGTTGGTAGCACTCACATTTTGTAGTTTGATCCCAGTTGTATGTAGAGGATAGAATACTTTATCTGTATCTTTGTATTGAAGCACAAGATTAGTCCAGTAGAGCCTCCAGGTTGAGTGTTGGTCGCATGGATTTTTCTGTGTGCGGTATCTTGGAAGTTTTGGTAGATTAAAAGGAACCGACTGTGGTGAAGGGGAAGGAAAAACAGTGGTAAGAAACAGAGCAAAAAAGAAAGTCAATGTGAACAGCTGATTTCCAGAATTCTGGAAATGCATATACATTCTGAATTATATGTCCAAATCCAGATGTGGGTATTTAGTACCCGGATGCAGTACCCTGCTGCTCAGATGTATTCTGAGGGGTAAGTTTGTGTCGGAGAGAGACTCCTGTCCCCACAGGGACTCAGTTATTTTGGTCTCTATTTACCAGACTTATGTGTGTTTTTTTGAGTTTTTTGCAGTAACCATCCAACACTCTCCACACTATCCACATTACTGGGGAGGTTTGAGTTGCTGACAGGTTCAGGGATAATTTGCCAGTCTTTCAATAAGGCTAGGCCTTTCTCCAGTGTGTCCACTATGTGTGTATTTCCATCCTTAGTGATGGTAATTTTTGTTGGATACCCCCACCTGTAGTTTATCCTGTGGTTCCTGAGTGCTTTAGTGATGGTGATAAGGTTTTTTCTCTTTTGCAAGGTGTACTGGGATAGATCTGCATAGAATTGCAGGTTTTGGTACAGTGGTGGGACGTGGTCTTTATTACGCATTGCTGCCATTAATTTTTCCTTGGTGTGGTAGAAATGCAGGTGTAAAATCACATCACTCAATGTCTGATCAGGGAGGTAAGATGGTTCAGGTAGGCTATGTATCCTATCTATAGTGACATCAAGCTCAGTCAGATCAGGGAGGATTTCTTTGAATAAGGTGACAGTGTAGGCCCGCAGGTCTCCCTGTTGGGTGGATTCAGGGATACCTCTGATTTTCATATTGTTCCTTCTGGCCCTGGCTTTCGTATCTGCCATTTTTGCTTTAATCCACTCCAGCTCCTCCTCTTTCCCATCATGGGCATCTACTAGGTTGTTTATTGTGGATGCAAACTCCCCCATTTTGGTTTCAATATGGTCCACCCTGGATTCTACAACTTGTATGTCCTTATTGGATTTTTGCAAACAGGACATTATGTCAGCCTGAAGTGTGCTCCGCAGTGATAGCAACATATCCTTCAGTACAGTGCCCATTACAGGCTGATTCATAGTAGGGAATTCCTCAATGCTATCTGGCAACTCCCTAGTGTCCTCCCCAGAGTCAATGTCAGGCCCAGCCTCTAGACTGCATCCAGTGCCATCCATTCTGAATTTAGCTTTAGCGGGGCTGGCGGATTGAGGTGTGTTTGGGAAGGAGTGTGGGCTTTTGGGGGATCCACTATTTCTGCTGCTAGATGCTGATTTGGGTGAGAAGGAGTGAGTGTTATGGGCCGGGGTAGAGGATGAGCTGGCATCATGTTGCCTACCTCCATGGTGCCGCTGTGCAAAGTATTTGGTCAGCTTCTGTGGCTTTCTGTGCGCTTTCTGCTTTCCGGGCATTGCCATCGGGATGTTGGGGTATCGGTCGCCCTGCTGGGGTGTTGTCAAAATCTGCTCTCTCACGTTGCCATCACGGTCCGCAGCCAGTCACACCCCTGACCCCGACCGTGTATAGCCTCTTTTTTATTTAAAAAGTAGGCTTTAATATCACTTTAACTACTTCAGCCCCGGAAGGATTTACCCCCTACCTGACCAGAGCATTTTTTGCGATATCACACTGCGTCGCTTTGGCTGACAATTGCGCTGTCGTGCGACGCTGCACCCAAACAAAATTGCCTTTTTTCCCCACAAATAGAGCTTTCTTTTGGTGGTAATTGATCACCTCTGCGGTTTTTATTTTTTCCGCTATAAACAAAAAAAAGGGACATTTTTGAAAAAAAGCAATATTTTTTACTTTTTGCTATAATAAATATCCCCAACAAAATATATAAAAAAACTAATATCTTCCACAGTTTAAGCTGATATGTATACTTCTACATATTTTTTGCAAAAAAAAATCGCAATAAGTGTATATTGATTTGTTTGCGCAAAAGTTATAGCGTCTACAAAATAGGAGATAGATTTATGGCATTTTTATTAACTTTATTATTAACTTTTTTTTTACTAGTAATGGTAGTGATCTGCAGTTTTTATCAGGAGTGTGATATTATGGCGGACAGATGGGAAAAAATGCTAAAAAATGTTGTTTGGGTACAGCGTTGCATGACTGTGCAATTGTCATTCAAAATGTGAGAGCGCTGAAAGCTGAAAATTGGTCTGGGCAGGCAGGTGTATAAGTGCCCTGTATTGAAGTGGTTAAAAATAACAAACATTTTATACTTACCTGCTCTGTGCAGCAGATTTCTACAGAGTAGCCCAGATCCTCCTCTTCTTGGGCCCCTAAGTGCTCCTGGCCCCTCCCTCCTGTTGAGTGCCCCCACAGCAAGCAGCTTGAGGGCACCCAAGCCAAGCCACAGCTCCCTGTGTCCATTCAGACACAGAGCCGCAGCCAGGCCCTGCCCCCTTTCTCTCCTCATTGGCTGATTTACTTTGATTAACAGCAGCGGAAACGAATGGCACCGTGCTGCTGTCTCAGCCAATGAGGTGAGGTGGGGAGTCCTGGGCAGCTGAGACAATGCTACAACATTGCTGGGTCTAGATGGGGCTCAGGTAAGTATTAGGGGGCTGAGGGGGGCTGCTACACACAGAGGGCTTTTTATCTTAATGCAAAGAATGCATTAAGATAAAATAAACCTTCTGCCTTTTCTGTACAATCACTTTAAATGTTCATTCAATTCAGCTGCATGATATTTTAGTTATAGGTGTTCATCTACCCTCAAAAATCCATGTGCATTGTTTCTTTAAATAACAAAATATACAGTATTTTGTGTTTGCTTGAATGAATCAGATTGGGTAATCTGGTCCCTAAGTAGTTATTAAAATGTGCTTTTTTTAGTCTAATCACTTTAAAGCAGAATTAAACTCATCAATTTAATGGTTTTAAAAAAACAGTTACATTCCTGGTATGCCTGTCACATTTGCATGTACTGTCAACCAAACTGTCAAACCATGAAATGGCTGGTGTTATAACTGAACACATGTACAGCATCATGGCAGTTACAGATCAAACAGAGGCTAAGATGGCAGTTTCCTTGGCTGAAAGGGATAGGAGGGTTTATTTGCACTTTAGGCTGCTTTCACACTGGGGCGGTAGGGGGCGTCGGCGGTAAAACAGCGCTATTTTTAGCGCTGTTTTACTGCGGTATTCGAGCGCTAGCGGTGCGGTTTTAACCCCCCGCTGGCGGCCGAAAAAGGGTTAAAACCACTCGTATAGCGCAGGTATAATGGCGGTATAGCCGCGCTGTACCATTGATTTCAATGGGCAGGGGCGGTTTAGGAGCGGTGAATACACCGCTCCTTCACCGCTCCAAAGATGCGGCTTGCAGGAGATTTTTTCTTCTCCTGCCAGTGCACCGCTTCAGTGTGAAAGCCCTCGGGCTTTCACACTGAACAAACAACAGAGGCTGTTTTGGGGCGGTTTGCAGGTGGTATTTTTAGAGCAATAACGCCTGCACACCGCCCCAGTGTGAAAGGGGTCTTAAATTGGTTGTAAAACTCAGACATGAAATATGAACAAAACATATCCCATTATAGTGTGTAATTGTCTCAACTAAGAACACTAAGGAGTTGATTTACTAATACTGGAGAGTTCAAAATCTGGTGCAGCTGTGCATGGTAGCCAATCAGCTTCTAACTTTAGTTTGCTCAATTAAGCTTTAGGCTGGGTTCACACTGGTCGGACAAACGCTCCAACATTGGGAGCTCATGTCGCATGACATGTGAAATGTAATGTTTCCCTGTGGGAGCCGTCCTAACTGGTCCGACACAAGTCGTTCCGACTTTAGAAATGCTCCCTGTACTACTTTGGTCCGACTTTGATCCTACTTCAGCCTATTGACTATCATCTCGCATGATCCGACTTCGGCACGCGACTTGTGCTCAGATGACCTTGAGGGGGAACTCCGCGCCAAATTTTAAATAAAAACCGGCATGGGTTCCCCCTCCAAGAGAATACCAGGCCCTTGGGTCTGGTATGGACCTTAAGGGGAACCCCCTACGCCGAAAAAACGGTGTGGGGTCCCCCCCAAATCCATACCAGACCCTTATCCGAGCACGCAGCCCGGCGGTCAAGAATGGGGGTGGGGACAAGCGAGCGCCCCCCTCCTTAACCGTACCAGGCCGCATGCCCTCAACATGGGGGTGTGGGTGCCTTGGGGGAGGGGGCGTGCTGTGGGCCCCCCACCCCAAAGCACCTTGTCACCATGTTGATGAGGACAAGGGCCTCTTCCCGACAACCCTGGCCATTGGTTGTCGGGGTCTGCGGGCGGAGGGCTTATCGGAATCCGGGAGCCCCCTTTAATAAGGGGGCCCCAGATCCCAGCCCCCCACCCTATGTTAATGATATGGGGTACATGGTACCCCTTCCCAATCACCTAGGGAAAAGTGCACAGGTTTTAAAATTAATTTATTAGGCATCTCCGGGATCTTCTTCCGACTTTGGGGGGGTCTTCTTCCGACTTCTCCCGGTGTTCCGCCTCTTCTCACGGGCCCCTCCGCTATCTTCTTTCAGCTCTTTTGCCAGCGGGGGGCCCCCCGGTCTGCTGCCACTGTCTTGTCGCCGCTGTCTCGCCGCTTCTTCTCTTCATCTCTTCTTCCGATGTTGACACGATGCTCTCTCCGGCTGGAATGCTGTGTGCGAGCTGCGGAGCCATTTATATAGGTGGTGACTCCGCCCCCTTGTGACGTCACGGTCCCAGCATGCGCAGGGACTCTGGGGTCACGCCCCCTTATGACGCCAGAGTCCCTGCGCATGCTGGGACCGTGACGTCACAAGGGGGCGGGGTCACCGCCTATAAAAATGGCTCCGCAGCTCATACACAGCATTCCAGCCGGAGAGAGCGTTGTGTCAACATCGGAAGAAGAGATGAAGAGAAGAAGCGGCGAGACAGCGGTGGCGAGACAGCGGCGGCGAGACAGCGGTGACAAGACAGCGGCAGCAGACCGGGGCCCCCCGCTGGCAAAAGAGCTGGAAGAAGATAGCGGAGGGGCCCGGGAGAAGAGGCGGAACACCGGGAAAAGTCGGAAGAAGACCCCCCCGAGGTTGGAAGAAGATCCCGGATACCATGTACCCCATACTCATTCACATAGGGTGGGGGGCCGGGATCTGGGGGCTCCCGGATTCCGATAAGCCCTCCACCCGCAGACCCCGACAACCAACGGCCAGGGTTGTCGGGAAGAAGCCCATGTCCTCATCAACATGGGGACAAGGTGCTTTGTGGTGGGGGGGCCTGCAGTGCGCCCCCTCCCATGTTGAGGGCATGCGGCCTGGTACGGTTAAGGAGGGGGGGCGCTCGCTCGTCCCCACCCCCATTCCTGACCGGCCAGGCTGCGTGCTCGGATAAGGGTCTGGTATGGATTTAGGGGGGACCCCCACGCCATTTTTTTGGCGTAGGGGGTTCCCCTTAAGGTCCATACCAGACCCAAGGGCCTGGTATGTTCTTGGAGGGGGAACCCATGCCGTTTTTTATTTAAAATTTGGCGCAGAGTTCCCCCTAAAGATTCATACCAAACACAGTGCCGGGCATTGGCGGGGATCCAAGTCGGGTCCCCGTTCATTGAAAGTCAGACACATGCTGGCTTCATGTCGCAGGGCAAAGTCGGATCCAAAGTAGGACGGCTGTCGTGTCGCACCAGTGTGAACCCAGCCTTAACAAAAAAAATCTGAAAGCTGATAAGCTATAAGCATGACTCACTTATGACAAGTTTTCCTGACACCAAGAGAAAAAAGGTGACAGGGGAGGGAGCTCCAGCTGATTAACAGTCTTATCTCTGTTCCTGTGTGCTGTGTGGAGAGCACAGAGCTCTCCTCACTAAACTCTGCAGAGTGTAACTTCAGCTCTCTGCCCTCTTTTTTTATTGAACTCTCACACAGGCATTGTACTTCAGCACTTTACTTTAGAGAAGATAACACTGCAGATAAGTAGGCACAACTTATGTACATTATTGTTTCATCTCTGTGTATCACCTGAGGCCAGTCACTTTGCTGGGTATATGTAAGGGTTTACAACCACTTTAAGCTTTTTGGAGATAATTTTTAATCCGTATCTGTTAGCTGACTCCATTCTGGGTTTTGGAACCATGATGGAGACCCCGCAGGAGCTTAATTGAAGAAGGAGTCTTGCATTGTCTAAAAGGAGTGCTGCCTGTCAGTAGAAATAGTCCTGACAGTTGACAAGGATTATCCAAGGCAGAAAGTTGTTTTCTTTGTGCTTTGTTTGGTTTACTGTTGTTGTTAGAAGTCATTTAGAGAGAAATTCTATTTAACTAGGTGCTAGATGGAGAGGATATATTTTCTGTGTTTAAATTAATGAATCTCTATTATCACTTAAATATTTTATCTCCAGTATGGCTATTACCCCTATTTGCACTCTGTGAATACTTCAATGATATCACGTGATCAATATCAATGATGATATATGTGTTTTGCTACTTTAAAAAAATAGCTCCCAAAAGACACCAACTCATTAAGGAGTATTCATTATTACTCGTATATAATATACTTTGCCATATGTGCAGGCAGGTACTGGCCATCGGGACTACCGGGAGTTTCCTGGTGGGCCGATGGCTCAGTGGGACAGTTTTAGGGTGCCATTTGGCATGTCTGTCCCAGGTCCCTGGGCACCTTCATTCCAGGACAATACAGTGTCCTGGAATGAAACTAACACAGCGAACCACCCTACCAGCTACATTGTACTAACTGGTTGCTAGGAACGTCTACTGCCTGGTGTCTAGCAACCAGTGACATCATGCACACACAGTGAGGCCCCGTCATTTAGAGCAGAGGAGGCCTAGTGATGAACTCCACCCACCTCCTCCTCAATCTTCTCCAGTCCGGCACTACAGCATGCTTAGCCTCAGAGGGAAGGACTTGATGGTGTAATCCGGGAGATCAGAGGAGCCCGATGGTCTGATCGGGCACCTGGCACTGTCACCACAGGACTCTGTTGTTTCTCCAGCTGGGAGATGGCTTGGAGGAGCTCCGCCTCCGCCAGACTAATGCTTCTTCCTCTCCAGTCCTGAGATCATCTTCTGTGTGCAGAGATCAGCTGCTGACTTCTCCTCCCTGCCCGACTGAGGTACCTGAGAGAGCTGTAATATCAGGCTCATTACGGGGGTTTGGGGGTTGGGGCATTGGGAGGCAGCTGGTTACAGAGTTCTCTGGTCAAAAAGCTCAGAAAGTGAGTCTCCCCCACAGCCAAACCTAATCATATACCCCCTCACCTGGTCATATACCCCCCCACCTGGTCATATACCCCCAACCTGGTCATTTACCCCCTACCTGGTCATATACCCCCTCACCTGGTCATATACCGCCCACCCTGTCATACACCCCCCACCTGGTCATATACCCCCCCACCTGGTCATAAACCCCCCACCCGAGTTGGCCCCCAAAAACCTCCAGGTCTCCGTATTTACCAATGACCATTATTAGCCCAGAGTCACAAGGCCTGGATTTCAGGAACTCAGGGCTATTGGCTGCCTGTTTTTGTGTGTGTTTGAAAAATTAAAGTGGGCCGGTCTGGATGAAGTCTAGGGCCAGTCCAGTCCTGCGTATGTGTAAGGGTCCTTGCTAAAATAAATTCTTTATAATATTGTAATTTTACATTATGGACATTCAAGCATTACATAATACAAAAAAGTATTGCATTGGGTCTTGTTTTAAAACTAATTTACTTCTTGTTAAGATTAGATAAATACTAGAATGTAAATCGCTTTGACACGAGTTCACTTAAAAGAGCTCAGCTATATTATAGCCTTTCTTGGTTCTACTGCTAGCATTGCGAGCTTATACATTAAATATGGCAAATTTTGCCAATTCATCACATGGGCACATGTACAGTTATCCAACATACTTATTTATTGTATACAGTAATTGATAGTATGCTACTAAAATTAGAACAAATGTAATACGCTAGGTATGTATAACCTCTTGTTTGTATATACATATTTAACAGTATCTACATTTTTAGCAACTCCTGCTTTTATTCAAGTTGCAGGCATGCCAAAAAATATGTTGTCTTGTCTGGTATACAATAAAGACACAGAGCATACAACCTTCACATACCTTTTTTCAAGTGTAAAATGGTTTCCTCTGATTGACGGAAAATCTTTTTAATTGTGACATAATTTGGACACTCGACTATAAACATAATTAAAAGAAATTCTAATTTGCCCATGTGTTTTCTTTTTTTTAATAATATAGAATTGACATAATTACATTTACCCAATTAACCTATAATGAGAGGATTTATTTTTCAAAAGGAAAACGTTAGTGAATAAAATAAATCGTTTGTAAGGGAAAATTAAAAAAAGAGTTGTTTCTAGCAATATATCTTGGCGAATCACCTGACTTCACCACAGCAAAATTTAGAGAACAGAAAACTTGTCAAATTTAGTCATAAGAAATGTTATGCACTTTTTTTTTAACCACTAGCCGACCATATAACTTAAATATATGGCGGCAATGTGGCACTGCTGCACCAGATCATGTACCTAGTAATAGTAATAGTACTTCCCATGTAAACACAGAAGATCACCGTTCATCAGTAATGAAGGCATGGATCCGTGTCCCTGAATGTTCACTGCAATATCACAGTCCCGCTATAAGTCACTGATCACCGCCATTACTAGTAAAAAAAAAAAAATAACGCTATGACTTTTGCACAAAGCAATCAATATATGCTTATTGAGATTTTTTTACCAAAAATATGTAGCAGAATACATATTGATCTAAATTGAATAAGAAGTTAGATTTATTTTCAATTTTTTATTGGATATGTTTTATAGCAGGAAATGTTTTTTGGTGTTTTTTCAAAATTGTTGGTCTTTTTTTGTTTATAGCACAAAAAATTAAAATTACAATGGTGATCAAATTCCACTAAAAGAAAGCTCTCTTTGTGGGAAAAAAAGGATATGAATGTAACTTAGGTACAGTGTTGCATGACCACACAATTGTCAGTTAAAATAATGCAGTGCATGTCGCAAAAAATGGACTGGTCAGGAATGGGGGTAAATCTTCTGGAGGTCAAGTGGTTAAGGGTGTGTGTTTATTTTCCTCATGTAAATTGGAATGTGTAGTACCCTAAAGCCAGGAAAAAAAAATTCGTATTTTTTTTTTGATGGCACGGTGAACAACACATTAACCGTGACATTATGCAGAATGCGGTGGTTACAAAGTATTGTCACTCTTGACACTTAAGATAGTGATGGTGCCTCCAAAACGTAATTTAATTTTCTTTTGTAGCAATAATTTAAAAGTGTAGCTATCCAATAGTCATCTAATTAGTTATCTAGTAATCTAGTTAGCAATCTATTAGATTGTAAGCTCATATGAGCAGGGCCCTCTTAACACTCTTGTATTTCATTGTATTGTAACTATACTGTCTCCCTCTATAAACTATTGGTGCTATATAAATCCTGAATAATAATAATAATAATAACAACTAGAAAAGCTACAATTTCTGGGGAAATTGTGTGAAGTGTTCTTGCCTCCACCTACAGTAGTCTACAACTGGAGTGGGCAGAGTAACTGGGTGGAGTGGCTTGAGTAACTGTGAAAAGTGTTAAAAAGCTTAATATTTTAAAAAATATAAATAGTAGTAAAAAAAGTTGAAGAAGTCCCATCATTAGCTGAAAGACCTGAACATTTTTTTCAAAAATGATTTTTTTTTTAATGATTTTTTTTTAATGATTTTTTTTTCAAAAACGTTTTTTTTTTAATTTTTTTTTTCAAAAATTATTTTTTTTTTTTTATTATTTTTTTTTCATGGGGTGGTCATAATGTTTTGGCTGATCATGGGGTGGTCATAATATTTTGGCTGATCATGTTGTGGTCATAATGTTTTGGCTGATAATGGGGTGGTCATAAATTATTTGGCTGATCATGGGGTGGTCATAATATTTTGGCTGATCATGTTGTGGTCATAATGTTTTAGCTGATCATGGGGTGGTCATAAGTTATTTGGCTGATCATGTTGTGGTCATAATGTTTTGGCTGATCATGTTGTGGTCATAATGTTTTGGCTGATCATGGGGTGGTCATAATGTTTTGGCTGATCATGGGGTGGTCAAAATGTTTTGGCTGATCATTTTGTGGTCATAATGTTTTGGCTGATCATGGGGTGGTCATAATGTTTTGGCTGATCATTTTGTGGTCATAATGTTTTGGCTGATCATGGGGTGGTCATAATGTTTTGGCTGATCATGGGGTGGTCATAATGTTTTGGCTGATCATGGGGTGGTCAAAATGTTTTGGCTGATCATTTTGTGGTCATAATGTTTTGGCTGATCATGGGGTGGTCATAATGTTTTGGCTGATCATTTTGTGGTCATAATGTTTTGGCTGATCATGGGGTGGTCATATTGTTTTGGCTGATCATTTTGCGGTCATAATGTTTTGGCTGATCATTTTGTGGTCATAATGTTTTGGCTGATCATGGGGTGGTCATAATGTTTTGGCTGATCATGTTGTGGTCATAATGTTTTGGCTGATCATGTTGTGGTCATAATGTTTTGGCTGATCATGTTGTGGCCATAATGTTTTGGCTGATCATGGGGGGTCATAATGTTTTGGCTGATCATGGGGTGGTCATAATGTTTTGGCTGATCATTTTGTGGTCATAATGTTTTGGCTGATCATTTTGTGGTCATAATGTTTTGGCTGATCATGGGGTGGTCATAATGTTTTGGCTGATCATGGGGTGGTCATAATGTTTTGGCTGATCATGGGGTGGTCAAAATGTTTTGGCTGATCATTTTGTGGTCATAATGTTTTGGCTGATCATGGGGTGGTCATAATGTTTTGGCTGATCATTTTGTGGTCATAATGTTTTGGCTGATCATGGGGTGGTCATATTGTTTTGGCTGATCATTTTGTGGTCATAATGTTTTGGCTGATCATTTTGTGGTCATAATGTTTTGGCTGATCATGGGGTGGTCATAATGTTTTGGCTGATCATGTTGTGGTCATAATGTTTTGGCTGATCATGTTGTGGTCATAATGTTTTGGCTGATCATGTTGTGGCCATAATGTTTTGGCTGATCATGGGGGGTCATATTGTTTTGACTGATCATGGGGTGGTCATAATGTTTTGGCTGATCATGGGGTGGTCATAATGTTTGGCTGATCATTTTGTGGTCATAATGTTTTGGCTGATCATGGATGGTCATAATGTTTTGGCTGATCATGGGGTGGTCATAATGTTTTAGCTGATCATGTTGTGGTCATAATGTTTTGGCTGATCATGGGGGGGTCATATTGTTTTGACTGATCATGGGGGGTCATAATGTTTTGGCTGATCATGGGGTTGTCAGCTTTTGTCACCTCCCACTCTAGTTTTGAACATTTCGCTATTCATTCCTATGGAACCAATTTTGCTGCAAAAAAAAACGATATTTCGTGAACCATTCGGCGAAACGTTCCACAAAGTAATAGCCAGTAACACCAATCGGGAACAATCCGCACGTTTTTGTATATTACTGTCTATGTAGTGTAAAAGCTGTGGGAGGAGTTAAGGTGGTAAATTTGGCTATAATTAGAATAATATATATGTGAGATAACCGTAAGTGGTCTTGCTATGCTAGAACACTAAATGATAATAATAATATTTAGGCAAAAGCGAATAGGGCCCGTCATGCTTGTCAAGGCGTCTGATTTTGAAAGCAAAATGACAGTTGAATGGTCATACAACGCTGTATCCATGATACAACACATTAACCGTGACATTATGCAGAATGCGGTGGTTACAAAGTATTGTCACTCTTGACACTTAAGATGGTGATGGTGCCTCCAAAACGTAATTTAATTTTCTTTTGTAGCAATAATTTAAAAGTGTAACTATCCAATAGTCATCTAATTAGTTATCTAGTAATCTAGTTAGCAATCTATTAGATTGTAAGCTCATATGAGCAGGGCCCTCTTAACACTCTTGTATTTCATTGTATTGTAACTATACTGTCTCCCTCTATAAACTATTGGTGCTATATAAATCCTGAATAATAATAATAATAACTAGAAAAGGTACAATTTCTGGGGAAATTGTGAAAGTGTTCTTGCCTCTACAACTGGAGTGGGCGGAGTAACTGGGTGGGGTGGAGTGGCTTGAGTAACTGTGAAAAGTGTTAAAAAGCTTAATATTTTAAAAAGTATAAATAGTAGTAAAAAAGTTCCATCATTCGCTGAAAGAGCTGAACATTTTTTTCAAAAGT
Source organism: Lithobates clamitans (assembly GCA_037952925.1). Classification (NCBI taxonomy): domain Eukaryota; kingdom Metazoa; phylum Chordata; class Amphibia; order Anura; family Ranidae; genus Lithobates; species Lithobates clamitans. The sequence continues at coordinate 6,331,032 of JBBGZY010000079.1, forward strand.
AATTTTTTTTTTCAAAAAATGAATTTTTTTTAATCAAAAATGATTTTTTTTTCTTCAAAAATGATTTTTTTTTTCAAAAGTAATTTTTTTTTTCAAAGGTAATTTTTTTTTTCAAAAATGAATTTTTTTATTTCAAAAATAATTTATTTTTCGAAATTATTATTTTTTTTAAAGTAATTTTTTTTTCAAAAATTATTTTTTTTTTCAAAAATATTTTTTTTTCAAATATATTTTTTTTTCAAAAATAATTTTTTTTAAAAAAATTTTTTTTTTCAAAAATATTTTTTTTTTTCAAAAATATTTTTTTTTTTTTCAAAAATATTTTTTTTTTCAAAAATGATTTTTTTTTTTCAAAAATTATTTTTTTACTTTTTTAAAATTTTTTTTTTTTTTTTCAAAAATATTTTTTTTTTTACTTGGGGCGGTCATAATGTTTTGGCTGATCATGGGGTGGTCATAATGTTTTGGCTGATCATGGGGTTGTCAGCTTTTGTCACTTCCCACTCTAGTTTTGAACATTTCGCCATTCATTCCTATGGGACCAATTTCGCCGTAAAAACGTAATTTCGTGGACCATTCGGCAAAACATTCCATAAAGTAATAACACACCAATCGGGAACAATCCGCTCGTTTCGGTATATTATTTGTCTCTGTAGTGTGAAAACTGTGGGAGGAGTCTACAAGCATTATCAAGTCTAGCAGATGAAGTCACATGCATTTGGAGTGTCTCAGCATCTTGTGTTTACAACCACTGTTTCCTAGCAACGCTCATGCCCTGTTTATGCTTCCCAAATACTACTTCATCAAAACTGCCCCATCAGAATTACCCCATCAAAACTGCCCCATCATATTCCTCTATTATAAATCAGTACATGGTGTGTCTGTCCCCTCCCCCGGGCTCTGTAATCAGCTGAGATGCTCCAGCCACCTTCCCCCCTGTGTATAACAGAAGCTTTGGTAACCATGGCAACAAAACAAACACTAACAGTGCACTCTGATTAATGGCTAAAATTTCCTGAAATGACCTCTAAACAAATGGCCGTATTTTAAAAACTATACATCCTACAGCGAAGATCTTTATATTGTGAAAATCACAAGACCCAGACCTAGATTTTGATGTATAGTATGTCTCTGAAATATTAAAAATAAAGGCACAGTCGCAGTTTAGAAATTGCCCTTCAAATTTGGAGGGGGCTAGAGTGTAGTTTCAATGAATGTCAATGGACGGCGTGAGTTGCAAACAAATGGTCATATTGTGAAAACTATCAGGACTATGGCTTAGCCGTGGACATGTTTAGTGGCAGCAGGGATAGCTGAACGTTTTGATATAAGATTTGTGTAGGTGGGCTTGAAAATGAGGGAGTGGCGGCAGTTTAGAAATCATGTTCTGATTTTCCAGCTTTTGTCATCTCCCACTCTAGTTTCCCCATTCATTCCTATGGGACCAATTTCGCCGCAAAAATGACGATATTTCGTGAACCATTTGGCGAAATGTTCCACAAAATAATAGCACACCATTCGGGAAAAATCCGCACGTTTCGGTATATTACTTGTCTATGTAGTGTAAAAACTGTGGGAGGAGTTAGGGTGGTAAATTTGGCTATAATAAGAATAAGAACTAGAAAAGGTACAATTTCTGGGGAAATTGTGAAAGTGTTCTTGCCTCTACAACTGGAGTGGGCGGAGTAACTGGGTGGGGTGGAGTGGCTTGAGTAACTGTGAAAAGTGTTAAAAAGCTTAATATTTTAAAAAGTATAAATAGTAGTAAAAAAGTTCCATCATTCGCTGAAAGAGCTGAACATTTTTTTCAAAAGTAATTTTTTTTTTCAAAAAATGAATTTTTTTTAATCAAAAATGATTTTTTTTTCTTCAAAAATGATTTTTTTTTTCAAAAGTAATTTTTTTTTTCAAAGGTAATTTTTTTTTTCAAAAATGAATTTTTTTATTTCAAAAATAATTTATTTTTCGAAATTATTATTTTTTTTAAAGTAATTTTTTTTTCAAAAATAATTTTTTTTTTCAAAAATATTTTTTTTTCAAATATATTTTTTTTTCAAAAATAATTTTTTTTAAAAAAATTTTTTTTTTCAAAAATATTTTTTTTTTTCAAAAATTTTTTTTTTTTTTTCAAAAATATATTTTTTTTCAAAAATGATTTTTTTTTTTCAAAAATTATTTTTTTACTTTTTTAAAATTTTTTTTTTTTTTTTTCAAAAATATTTTTTTTTTTACTTGGAGCGGTCATAATGTTTTGGCTGATCATGGGGTGGTCATAATGTTTTGGCTGATCATGGGGTTGTCAGCTTTTGTCACTTCCCACTCTAGTTTTGAACATTTCGCCATTCATTCCTATGGGACCAATTTCGCCGTAAAAACGTAATTTCGTGGACCATTCGGCAAAACATTCCACAAAGTAATAACACACCAATCGGGAACAATCCGCTCGTTTCGGTATATTATTTGTCTCTGTAGTGTGAAAACTGTGGGAGGAGTCTACAAGCATTATCAAGTCTAGCAGATGAAGTCACATGCATTTGGAGTGTCTCAGCATCTTGTGTTTACAACCACTGTTTCCTAGCAACGCTCATGCCCTGTTTATGCTTCCCAAATACTACTTCATCAAAACTGCCCCATCAGAATTACCCCATCAAAACTGCCCCATCATATTCCTCTATTATAAATCAGTACATGGTGTGTCTGTCCCCTCCCCCGGGCTCTGTAATCAGCTGAGATGCTCCAGCCACCTTCCCCCCTGTGTATAACAGAAGCTTTGGTAACCATGGCAACAAAACAAACACTAACAGTGCACTCTGATTAATGGCTAAAATTTCCTGAAATGACCTCTAAACAAATGGCCGTATTTTAAAAACTATACATCCTACAGCGAAGATCTTTATATTGTGAGAATCACAAGACCCAGACCTAGATTTTGATGTATAGTATGTCTCTGAAATATTAAAAATGAAGGCACAGTCGCAGTTTAGAAATTGCCCTTCAAATTTGGAGGGGGCTAGAGTGTAGTTTCAATGAATGTCAATGGACGGCGTGAGTTGCAAACAAATGGTCATATTGTGAAAACTATCAGGACTATGGCTTAGCCGTGGACATGTTTAGTGGCAGCAGGGATAGCTGAACGTTTTGATATAAGATTTGTGTAGGTGGGCTTGAAAATGAGGGAGTGGCGGCAGTTTAGAAATCATGTTCTGATTTTCCAGCTTTTGTCATCTCCCACTCTAGTTTCCCCATTCATTCCTATGGGACCAATTTCGCCGCAAAAATGACGATATTTCGTGAACCATTCGGCGAAATGTTCCACAAAATAATAGCACACCATTCGGGAAAAATCCGCACGTTTCGGTATATTACTTGTCTATGTAGTGTAAAAACTGTGGGAGGAGTTAGGGTGGTAAATTTGGCTATAATAAGAATAAGAATAACTAGAAAAGGTACAATTTCTGGGGAAATTGTGAAAGTGTTCTTGCCTCTACAACTGGAGTGGGCGGAGTAACTGGGTGGGGTGGAGTGGCTTGAGTAACTGTGAAAAGTGTTAAAAAGCTTAATATTTTAAAAAGTATAAATAGTAGTAAAAAAGTTCCATCATTCGCTGAAAGAGCTGAACATTTTTTTCAAAAGTAATTTTTTTTTTCAAAAATGAATTTTTTTTAATCAAAAATGATTTTTTTTTTCTTCAAAAATGATTTTTTTTTTTCAAAAGTAATTTTTTTTTTCAAAGGTAATTTTTTTTTTCAAAAATGAATTTTTTTATTTCAAAAATAATTTTTTTTTCGAAATTATTATTTTTTTTAAAGCAATTTTTTTTTCAAAAATTTTTTTTTTCAAAAATATTTTTTTTTTTCAAATATATTTTTTTTTCAAAAATAATTTTTTTTTTAAAAGAAATTTTTTTTTCAAAAATATTTTTTTTTTTCAAAAATAATTTTTTTTTTTCAAAAATAATTTTTTTTTCAAAAATATATTTTTTTTTTTCAAAAATGATTTTTTTTTTCAAAAATTATTTTTTTACTTTTTTGAAAAATTATTTTTTTACTTTTTTCAAAAATTTTTTTTTTTTTTCAAAAATATATTTTTTTTTACATGGGGCGGTCATAATGTTTTGGCTGATCATGGGGTGGTCATAATGTTTTGGCTGATCATGGGGTTGTCAGCTTTTGTCACTTCCCACTCTAGTTTTGAACATTTCGCCATTCATTCCTATGGGACCAATTTCGCCGCAAAAACGTCATTTCGTGGACCATTCGGCAAAACATTCCACAAAGTAATAACACACCAATCGGGAACAATCCGCTCGTTTCGGTATATTATTTGTCTCTGTAGTGTGAAAACTGTGGGAGGAGTCTACAAGCATTATCAAGTCTAGCAGATGAAGTCACATGCATTTGGAGTGTCTCAGCATCTTGTGTTTACAACCACTGTTTCCTAGCAACGCTCATGCCCTGTTTATGCTTCCCAAATACTGCTTCATCAAAACTGCCCCATCAGAATTACCCCATCAAAACTGCCCCATCATATTCCTCTATTATAAATCAGTACATGGTGTGTCTGTCCCCTCCCCCGGGCTCTGTAATCAGCTGAGATGCTCCAGCCACCTTCCCCCCTGTGTATAACAGAAGCTTTGGTAACCATGGCAACAAAACAAACACTAACAGTAGACTCTGATTAATGGCTAAAATTTCCTGAAATGACCTCTAAACAAATGGCCGTATTTTAAAAACTATACATCCTACAGCGAAGATCTTTATATTGTGAGAATCACAAGACCCAGACCTAGATTTTGATGTATAGTATGTCTCTGAAATATTAAAAATGAAGGCACAGTCGCAGTTTAGAAATTGCCCTTCAAATTTGGAGGGGGCTAGAGTGTAGTTTCAATGAATGTCAATGGACGGCGTGAGTTGCAAACAAATGGTCATATTGTGAAAAATATCAGGACTATGGCTTAGCCGTGGACATGTTTAGTGGCAGCAGGGATAGCTGAACGTTTTGATATAAGATTTGTGTAGGTGGGCTTGAAAATGAGGGAGTGGCGGCAGTTTAGAAATCATGTTCTGATTTTCCAGCTTTTGTCATCTCCCACTCTAGTTTCCCCATTCATTCCTATGGGACCAATTTCGCCGCAAAAATGACGATATTTCGTGAACCATTCGGCGAAATGTTCCACAAAATAATAGCACACCATTCGGGAAAAATCCGCACGTTTCGGTATATTACTTGTCTATGTAGTGTAAAAACTGTGGGAGGAGTTAGGGTGGTAAATTTGGCTATAATAAGAATAAGAATAATAAGAATAACTAGAAAAGGTACAATTTCTGGGGAAATTGTGAAAGTGTTCTTGCCTCTACAACTGGAGTGGGCGGAGTAACTGGGTGGGGTGGAGTGGCTTGAGTAACTGTGAAAAGTGTTAAAAAGCTTAATATTTTAAAAAGTATAAATAGTAGTAAAAAAGTTCCATCATTCGCTGAAAGAGCTGAACATTTTTTTCAAAAGTAATTTTTTTTTTCAAAAAATGAATTTTTTTTAATCAAAAATGATTTTTTTTTCTTCAAAAATGATTTTTTTTTTCAAAAGTAATTTTTTTTTTCAAAGGTAATTTTTTTTTTCAAAAATGAATTTTTTTATTTCAAAAATAATTTTTTTTCGAAATTATTATTTTTTTTAAAGTAATTTTTTTTTCAAAAATAATTTTTTTTTTTCAAAAATATTTTTTTTTTTCAAATATATTTTTTTTTCAAAAATAATTTTTTTTAAAAAAAATTTTTTTTTCAAAAATATTTTTTTTTTCAAAAATAATTTTTTTTTTTTCAAAAATATTTTTTTTTCAAAAATGATTTTTTTTTCAAAAATTATTTTTTTACTTTTTAAAAAAAAATTTTTTTTTTTTCAAAAATATTTTTTTTTTTACTTGGGGCGGTCATAATGTTTTGGCTGATCATGGGGTGGTCATAATGTTTTGGCTGATCATGGGGTTGTCAGCTTTTGTCACTTCCCACTCTAGTTTTGAACATTTCGCCATTCATTCCTATGGGACCAATTTCGCCGTAAAAACGTCATTTCGTGGACCATTCGGCAAAACATTCCACAAAGTAATAACACACCAATCGGGAACAATCCGCTCGTTTCGGTATATTATTTGTCTCTGTAGTGTGAAAACTGTGGGAGGAGTCTACAAGCATTATCAAGTCTAGCAGATGAAGTCACATGCATTTGGAGTGTCTCAGCATCTTGTGTTTACAACCACTGTTTCCTAGCAACGCTCATGCCCTGTTTATGCTTCCCAAATACTACTTCATCAAAACTGCCCCATCAGAATTACCCCATCAAAACTGCCCCATCATATTCCTCTATTATAAATCAGTACATGGTGTGTCTGTCCCCTCCCCCGGGCTCTGTAATCAGCTGAGATGCTCCAGCCACCTTCCCCCCTGTGTATAACAGAAGCTTTGGTAACCATGGCAACAAAACAAACACTAACAGTGCACTCTGATTAATGGCTAAAATTTCCTGAAATGACCTCTAAACAAATGGCCGTATTTTAAAAACTATACATCCTACAGCGAAGATCTTTATATTGTGAGAATCACAAGACCCAGACCTAGATTTTGATGTATAGTATGTCTCTGAAATATTAAAAATGAAGGCACAGTCGCAGTTTAGAAATTGCCCTTCAAATTTGGAGGGGGCTAGAGTGTAGTTTCAATGAATGTCAATGGACGGCGTGAGTTGCAAACAAATGGTCATATTGTGAAAACTATCAGGACTATGGCTTAGCCGTGGACATGTTTAGTGACAGCAGGGATAGCTGAACGTTTTGATATAAGATTTGTGTAGGTGGGCTTGAAAATGAGGGAGTGGCGGCAGTTTAGAAATCATGTTCTGATTTTCCAGCTTTTGTCATCTCCCACTCTAGTTTCCCCATTCATTCCTATGGGACCAATTTCGCCGCAAAAATGACGATATTTCGTGAACCATTCGGCGAAATGTTCCACAAAATAATAGCACACCATTCGGGAAAAATCCGCACGTTTCGGTATATTACTTGTCTATGTAGTGTAAAAACTGTGGGAGGAGTTAGGGTGGTAAATTTGGCTATAATAAGAATAATAATATATATGTGAGATAACAGTAAGTGGTCTTGCTATGCAAGAACACTTAATAATATATATGTGAGATAACAGTAAGTGGTCTTGCTATGCAAGAACACTTAATAACTAGAAAAGGTACAATTTCTGGGGAAATTGTGAAAGTGTTCTTGCCTCTACAACTGGAGTGGGCGGAGTAACTGGGTGGGGTGGAGTGGCTTGAGTAACTGTGAAAAGTGTTAAAAAGCTTAATATTTTAAAAAGTATAAAAAGTAGTAAAAAAGTTCCATCATTCGCTGAAAGAGCTGAACATTTTTTTCAAAAGTAATTTTTTTTTTCAAAAAATGAATTTTTTTTAATCAAAAATGATTTTTTTTTCTTCAAAAATGATTTTTTTTTTCAAAAGTAATTTTTTTTTTCAAAGGTAATTTTTTTTTTCAAAAATGAATTTTTTTATTTCAAAAATAATTTATTTTTCGAAATTATTATTTTTTTTAAAGTAATTTTTTTTTCAAAAATAATTTTTTTTTTCAAAAATATTTTTTTTTCAAATATATTTTTTTTTCAAAAATAATTTTTTTTAAAAAAATTTTTTTTTTCAAAAATATTTTTTTTTTTCAAAAATATTTTTTTTTTTTTCAAAAATATATTTTTTTTCAAAAATGATTTTTTTTTTCAAAAATTATTTTTTTACTTTTTTAAAATTTTTTTTTTTTTTTTTCAAAAATATTTTTTTTTTTACTTGGGGCGGTCATAATGTTTTGGCTGATCATGGGGTGGTCATAATGTTTTGGCTGATCATGGGGTTGTCAGCTTTTGTCACTTCCCACTCTAGTTTTGAACATTTCGCCATTCATTCCTATGGGACCAATTTCGCCGTAAAAACGTAATTTCGTGGACCATTCGGCAAAACATTCCACAAAGTAATAACACACCAATCGGGAACAATCCGCTCGTTTCGGTATATTATTTGTCTCTGTAGTGTGAAAACTGTGGGAGGAGTCTACAAGCATTATCAAGTCTAGCAGATGAAGTCACATGCATTTGGAGTGTCTCAGCATCTTGTGTTTACAACCACTGTTTCCTAGCAACGCTCATGCCCTGTTTATGCTTCCCAAATACTACTTCATCAAAACTGCCCCATCAGAATTACCCCATCAAAACTGCCCCATCATATTCCTCTATTATAAATCAGTACATGGTGTGTCTGTCCCCTCCCCCGGGCTCTGTAATCAGCTGAGATGCTCCAGCCACCTTCCCCCCTGTGTATAACAGAAGCTTTGGTAACCATGGCAACAAAACAAACACTAACAGTGCACTCTGATTAATGGCTAAAATTTCCTGAAATGACCTCTAAACAAATGGCCGTATTTTAAAAACTATACATCCTACAGCGAAGATCTTTATATTGTGAGAATCACAAGACCCAGACCTAGATTTTGATGTATAGTATGTCTCTGAAATATTAAAAATGAAGGCACAGTCGCAGTTTAGAAATTGCCCTTCAAATTTGGAGGGGGCTAGAGTGTAGTTTCAATGAATGTCAATGGACGGCGTGAGTTGCAAACAAATGGTCATATTGTGAAAACTATCAGGACTATGGCTTAGCCGTGGACATGTTTAGTGGCAGCAGGGATAGCTGAACGTTTTGATATAAGATTTGTGTAGGTGGGCTTGAAAATGAGGGAGTGGCGGCAGTTTAGAAATCATGTTCTGATTTTCCAGCTTTTGTCATCTCCCACTCTAGTTTCCCCATTCATTCCTATGGGACCAATTTCGCCGCAAAAATGACGATATTTCGTGAACCATTCGGCGAAATGTTCCACAAAATAATAGCACACCATTCGGGAAAAATCCGCACGTTTCGGTATATTACTTGTCTATGTAGTGTAAAAACTGTGGGAGGAGTTAGGGTGGTAAATTTGGCTATAATAAGAATAATAATATATATGTGAGATAACAGTAAGTGGTCTTGCTATGCAAGAACACTTAATAATATATATGTGAGATAACAGTAAGTGGTCTTGCTATGCAAGAACACTTAACTAGAAAAGGTACAATTTCTGGGGAAATTGTGAAAGTGTTCTTGCCTCTACAACTGGAGTGGGCGGAGTAACTGGGTGGGGTGGCTTGAGTAACTGTGAAAAGTGTTAAAAAGCTTAATATTTTAAAAAGTATAAATAGTAGTAAAAAAGTTCCATCATTCGCTGAAAGAGCTGAACATTTTTTTCAAAAGTATTTTTTTTTTTCAAAAATGAATTTTTTTTAATCAAAAATGATTTTTTTTTCTTCAAAAATGATTTTTTTTTCAAAAGTAATTTTTTTTTTCAAAGGTAATTTTTTTTTTCAAAAATGAATTTTTTTATTTCAAAAATAATTTTTTTTTCGAAATTATTATTTTTTTTAAAGTAATTTTTTTTTCAAAAATAATTTTTTTTTTCAAAAATATTTTTTTTTTCAAATATATTTTTTTTTCAAAAATAATTTTTTTTTTAAAAGAAATTTTTTTTTCAAAAATATTTTTTTTTTTTCAAAAATAATTTTTTTTTTCAAAAATATTTTTTTTCAAAAATATATATTTTTTTTTCAAAAATGATTTTTTTTTTTTCAAAAATTATTTTTTTACTTTTTTCAAAAATTTTTTTTTTTTTTCAAAAATATTTTTTTTTTACATGGGGCGGTCATAATGTTTTGGCTGATCATGGGGTGGTCATAATGTTTTGGCTGATCATGGGGTTGTCAGCTTTTGTCACTTCCCACTCTAGTTTTGAACATTTCGCCATTCATTCCTATGGGACCAATTTCGCCGCAAAAACGTCATTTCGTGGACCATTCGGCAAAACATTCCACAAAGTAATAACACACCAATCGGGAACAATCCGCTCGTTTCGGTATATTATTTGTCTCTGTAGTGTGAAAACTGTGGGAGGAGTCTACAAGCATTATCAAGTCTAGCAGATGAAGTCACATGCATTTGGAGTGTCTCAGCATCTTGTGTTTACAACCACTGTTTCCTAGCAACGCTCATGCCCTGTTTATGCTTCCCAAATACTACTTCATCAAAACTGCCCCATCAGAATTACCCCATCAAAACTGCCCCATCATATTCCTCTATTATAAATCAGTACATGGTGTGTCTGTCCCCTCCCCCGGGCTCTGTAATGAGCTGAGATGCTCCAGCCACCTTCCCCCCTGTGTATAACAGAAGCTTTGGTAACCATGGCAACAAAACAAACACTAACAGTGCACTCTGATTAATGGCTAAAATTTCCTGAAATGACCTCTAAACAAATGGCCGTATTTTAAAAACTATACATCCTACAGCGAAGATCTTTATATTGTGAGAATCACAAGACCCAGACCTAGATTTTGATACATAGTATGTCTCTGAAATATTAAAAATGAAGGCACAGTCGCAGTTTAGAAATTGCCCTTCAAATTTGGAGGGGGCTAGAGTGTAGTTTCAATGAATGTCAATGGACAGCGTGAGTTGCAAACAAATGGTCATATTGTGAAAACTATCAGGACTATGGCTTAGCCGTGGACATGTTTAGTGACAGCAGGGATAGCTGAACGTTTTGATATAAGATTTGTGTAGGTGGGCTTGAAAATGAGGGAGTGGCGGCAGTTTAGAAATCATGTTCTGATTTTTCAGCTTTTGTCATCTAACACTCTAGCTTCCCCATTCATTCCTATGGGACCAATTTCGCCGCAAAAACGACGATATTTCGTGAACCATTCGGCGAAACGTTCCACAAAATAATAGCACACCATTCGGGAACAATCCGCACGTTTCGGTATATTACTTGTCTATGTAGTGTAAAAACTGTGGGAGGAGTTAGGGTGGTAAATTTGGCTATAATAATAAGAATAACTAGAAAAGGTACAATTTCTGGGGAAATTGTGAAAGTGTTCTTGCCTCTACAACTGGAGTGGGCGGAGTAACTGGGTGGGGTGGAGTGGCTTGAGTAACTGTGAAAAGTGTTAAAAAGCTTAATATTTTAAAAAGTATAAATAGTAGTAAAAAAGTTCCATCATTCGCTGAAAGAGCTGAACATTTTTTTCAAAAGTAATTTTTTTTTTCAAAAATGAATTTTTTTTAATCAAAAATGATTTTTTTTTCTTCAAAAATGATTTTTTTTTCAAAAGTAATTTTTTTTTTCAAAGGTAATTTTTTTTTTCAAAAATGAATTTTTTTATTTCAAAAATAATTTTTTTTTCGAAATTATTATTTTTTTTAAAGTAATTTTTTTTTAAAAAATAATTTTTTTTTTCAAAAATATTTTTTTTTCAAATATATTTTTTTTTCAAAAATAATTTTTTTTTTAAAAGAAATTTTTTTTTCAAAAATATTTTTTTTTTTTTCAAAAATTTTTTTTTTTCAAAAATATTTTTTTTTCAAAAATATATATTTTTTTTTCAAAAATGATTTTTTTTTTTCAAAAATTATTTTTTTACTTTTTTCAAAAATTTTTTTTTTTTTTCAAAAATATTTTTTTTTTACATGGGGCGGTCATAATGTTTTGGCTGATCATGGGGTTGTCAGCTTTTGTCACTTCCCACTCTAGTTTTGAACATTTCGCCATTCATTCCTATGGGACCAATTTCGCCGCAAAAACGTCATTTCGTGGACCATTCGGCAAAACATTCCACAAAGTAATAACACACCAATCGGGAACAATCCGCTCGTTTCGGTATATTATTTGTCTCTGTAGTGTGAAAACTGTGGGAGGAGTCTACAAGCATTATCAAGTCTAGCAGATGAAGTCACATGCATTTGGAGTGTCTCAGCATCTTGTGTTTACAACCACTGTTTCCTAGCAACGCTCATGCCCTGTTTATGCTTCCCAAATACTACTTCATCAAAACTGCCCCATCAGAATTACCCCATCAAAACTGCCCCATCATATTCCTCTATTATAAATCAGTACATGGTGTGTCTGTCCCCTCCCCCGGGCTCTGTAATCAGCTGAGATGCTCCAGCCACCTTCCCCCTTGTGTATAACAGAAGCTTTGGTAACCATGGCAACAAAACAAACACTAACAGTGCACTCTGATTAATGGCTAAAATTTCCTGAAATGACCTCTAAACAAATGGCTGTATTTTAAAAACTATACATCCTACAGCGAAGATCTTTATATTGTGAGAATCACAAGACCCAGACCTAGATTTTGATGTATAGTATGTCTCTGAAATATTAAAAATGAAGGCACAGTCGCAGTTTAGAAATTGCCCTTCAAATTTGGAGGGGGCTAGAGTGTAGTTTCAATGAATGTCAATGGACGGCGTGAGTTGCAAACAAATGGTCATATTGTGAAAACTATCAGGACTATGGCTTAGCCGTGGACATGTTTAGTGGCAGCAGGGATAGCTGAACGTTTTGATATAAGATTTGTGTAGGTGGGCTTGAAAATGAGGGAGTGGCGGCAGTTTAGAAATCATGTTCTGATTTTCCAGCTTTTGTCATCTCCCACTCTAGTTTCCCCATTCATTCCTATGGGACCAATTTCGCCGCAAAAATGACGATATTTTGTGAACCATTCGGCGAAACGTTCCACAAAGTAATAGCACACCATTCGGGAACAATCCGCACGTTTCGGTATATTACTTGTCTATGTAGTGTAAAAACTGTGGGAGGAGTTAGGGTGGTAAATTTGGCTATAATAATAAGAATAAGAATAAAAAAGGTACAATTTCTGGGGAAATTGTGAAAGTGTTCTTGCCTCTACAACTGGAGTGGGCGGAGTAACTGGGTGGGGTGGAGTGGCTTGAGTAACTGTGAAAAGTGTTAAAAAGCTTAATATTTTAAAAAGTATAAATAGTAGTAAAAAAGTTCCATCATTCGCTGAAAGAGCTGAACATTTTTTTCAAAAGTAATTTTTTTTAATCAAAAATGAATTTTTTTTAATCAAAAATGATTTTTTTTTCTTCAAAAATGATTTTTTTTTCCAAAGTAATTTTTTTTTTCAAAGGTAATTTTTTTTTTCAAAAATGAATTTTTTTATTTCAAAAATAATTTTTTTTTCGAAATTATTATTTTTTTTAAAGTAATTTTTTTTTCAAAAATAATTTTTTTTTTCAAAAATATTTTTTTTTTCAAATATATTTTTTTTTCAAAAATATTTTTTTTTTTTCAAAAATAATTTTTTTTTTTTTCAAAAATATTTTTTTTTTACATGGGGCGGTCATAATGTTTTGGCTGATCATGGGGTGGTCATAATGTTTTGGCTGATCATGGGGTTGTCAGCTTTTGTCACTTCCCACTCTAGTTTTGAACATTTCGCCATTCATTCCTATGGGACCAATTTCGCCGCAAAAACGTCATTTCGTGGACCATTCGGCAAAACATTCCACAAAGTAATAACACACCAATCGGGAACAATCCGCTCGTTTCGGTATATTATTTGTCTCTGTAGTGTGAAAACTGTGGGAGGAGTCTACAAGCATTATCAAGTCTAGCAGATGAAGTCACATGCATTTGGAGTGTCTCAGCATCTTGTGTTTACAACCACTGTTTCCTAGCAACGCTCATGCCCTGTTTATGCTTCCCAAATACTACTTCATCAAAACTGCCCCATCAGAATTACCCCATCAAAACTGCCCCATCATATTCCTCTATTATAAATCAGTACATGGTGTGTCTGTCCCCTCCCCCGGGCTCTGTAATCAGCTGAGATGCTCCAGCCACCTTCCCCCCTGTGTATAACAGAAGCTTTGGTAACCATGGCAACAAAACAAACACTAACAGTACACTCTGATTAATGGCTAAAATTTCCTGAAATGACCTCTAAACAAATGGCCGTATTTTAAAAACTATACATCCTACAGCGAAGATCTTTATATTGTGAGAATCACAAGACCCAGACCTAGATTTTGATACATAGTATGTCTCTGAAATATTAAAAATGAAGGCACAGTCGCAGTTTAGAAATTGCCCTTCAAATTTGGAGGGGGCTAGAGTGTAGTTTCAATGAATGTCAATGGACGGCGTGAGTTGCAAACAAATGGTCATATTGTGAAAACTATCAGGACTATGGCTTAGCCGTGGACATGTTTAGTGGCAGCAGGGATAGCTGAACGTTTTGATATAAGATTTGTGTAGGTGGGCTTGAAAATGAGGGAGTGGCGGCAGTTTAGAAATCATGTTCTGATTTTCCAGCTTTTGTCATCTCCCACTCTAGTTTCCCCATTCATTCCTATGGGACCAATTTCGCCGCAAAAATGACGATATTTTGTGAACCATTCGGCGAAACGTTCCACAAAATAATAGCACACCATTCGGGAACAATCCGCACGTTTCGGTATATTACTTGTCTATGTAGTGTAAAAACTGTGGGAGGAGTTAGGGTGGTAAATTTGGCTATAATAATAAGAATAAGAATAATAATAATATATATGTGAGATAACAGTAAGTGGTCTTGCTATGCAAGAACACTTAATAATATATATGTGAGATAACAGTAAGTGGTCTTGCTATGCAAGAACACTTAATAACAACTAGAAAAGCTACAATTTCTGGGGAAATTGTGTGAAGTGTTCTTGCCTCCACCTACAGTAGTCTACAACTGGAGTGGGCAGAGTAACTGGGTGGAGTGGCTTGAGTAACTGTGAAAAGTGTTAAAAAGCTTAATATTTTAAAAAATATAAATAGTAGTAAAAAAAGTTGAAGAAGTCCCATCATTAGCTGAAAGACCTGAACATTTTTTTCAAAAATGATTTTTTTTTTAATGATTTTTTTTTAATGATTTTTTTTTCAAAAACGTTTTTTTTTTAATTTTTTTTTCAAAAATTATTTTTTTTTTTTTATTATTTTTTTTTCATGGGGTGGTCATAATGTTTTGGCTGATCATGGGGTGGTCATAATATTTTGGCTGATCATGTTGTGGTCATAATGTTTTGGCTGATAATGGGGTGGTCATAAATTATTTGGCTGATCACGGGGTGGTCATAATATTTTGGCTGATCATGTTGTGGTCATAATGTTTTAGCTGATCATGGGGTGGTCATAAGTTATTTGGCTGATCATGTTGTGGTCATAATGTTTTGGCTGATCATGTTGTGGTCATAATGTTTTGGCTGATCATGGGGTGGTCATAATGTTTTGGCTGATCATGGGGTGGTCAAAATGTTTTGGCTGATCATTTTGTGGTCATAATGTTTTGGCTGATCATGGGGTGGTCATAATGTTTTGGCTGATCATTTTGTGGTCATAATGTTTTGGCTGATCATGGGGTGGTCATAATGTTTTGGCTGATCATGGGGTGGTCAAAATGTTTTGGCTGATCATTTTGTGGTCATAATGTTTTGGCTGATCATGGGGTGGTCATAATGTTTTGGCTGATCATTTTGTGGTCATAATGTTTTGGCTGATCATGGGGTGGTCATATTGTTTTGGCTGATCATTTTGTGGTCATAATGTTTTGGCTGATCATTTTGTGGTCATAATGTTTTGGCTGATCATGGGGTGGTCATAATGTTTTGGCTGATCATGTTGTGGTCATAATGTTTTGGCTGATCATGTTGTGGTCATAATGTTTTGGCTGATCATGTTGTGGTCATAATGTTTTGGCTGATCATGTTGTGGCCATAATGTTTTGGCTGATCATGGGGGGTCATATTGTTTTGACTGATCATGGGGTGGTCATAATGTTTTGGCTGATCATGGGGTGGTCATAATGTTTTGGCTGATCATTTTGTGGTCATAATGTTTTGGCTGATCATGGGTGGTCATAATGTTTTGGCTGATCATGGGGTGGTTATAATGTTTTAGCTGATCATGTTGTGGTCATAATGTTTTGGCTGATCATGGGGGGGTCATATTGTTTTGACTGATCATGGGGGGTCATAATGTTTTGGCTGATCATGGGGTTGTCAGCTTTTGTCACCTCCCACTCTAGTTTTGAACATTTCGCTATTCATTCCTATGGAACCAATTTTGCTGCAAAAAAAAACGATATTTCGTGAACCATTCGGCGAAACGTTCCACAAAGTAATAGCCAGTAACACCAATCGGGAACAATCCGCACGTTTTTGTATATTACTGTCTATGTAGTGTAAAAGCTGTGGGAGGAGTTAAGGTGGTAAATTTGGCTATAATTAGAATAATATATATGTGAGATAACCGTAAGTGGTCTTGCTATGCTAGAACACTAAATGATAATAATAATATTTAGGCAAAAGCGAATAGGGCCCGTCATGCTTGTCAAGGCGTCTGATTTTGAAAGCAAAATGACAGTTGAATGGTCATACAACGCTGTATCCATGAGTTTTTTTATAATTTTTATCATTTTTTTTACGACAAATAGAGTTTTCTTTTGGTGGTATTTAATCACTGCTGGGTTTATTTTTTGCTAAAAACATCAAAAAACAGAACATTTTGAAAAAAAAAAAAAGTTTTTCTTAGTTTCTGTGAGAAATTTTTGTAAATAAGTAATTTTTCTCCTTCACCGATGTGTGCTGATGAGGCTGCACTGATGGGCAATGATAGGTTGCACTGATGGGCGCTGATAAGGCAGCACTGAAGGGCACTGATGTGGTGGCACTAATGAGGAGTAGGGATGGGTGAACAGTTCGGCCTGAGCATAAGTTATGACCGAACTTTGGTTATTCGGACCCTTCAGGTCTGGTATGGATTTTAAAGGGAACCCTGCGCCAAAATTTTTAAAAAAATGGCGTAGGGGTCCCCCCAAAATCCATACCAGACCCTTATTCGAGCACGCAACCTGGCAGGCCACAGGAAAAGAGGGGGGGCGAGAGAGCCCCCCCTCCTGAACCGTACCAGGCCCCATGCCCTCAACATGGGGAGGGTGCTTTGGAGTAGCCCCCCAAAGCACCTTGTCGCCATGTTGATGGGAACAAGGGCCTCATCCCCACAACCCTTGCCCGGTGGTTGTGAGGGTCTGTGGGTGGGGGACTTATCGGAATCTGGATGCCCCCTTTAACAAGAGGACCCCCAGATCCTGGCCCCCCCATGTGAATTGGTAACGGGTACACTGTACCCCTACCATTTCACAAAAAAGTGTAAAAAAGACAAGAGACACTTTGGGACAAGTCCTTTTTATTATAAAAAATAAAAAAATAAAAATGTCCCACAATGTAGATGCATCTCACGTCACCCGATGAGCCGAAAAAAAAACAGCTCCGCCCCCATGGGAGGCTCCCACCGAGTGACGCTTCTTCTTGATGACAGCTGTTATATAGCTGAGGGTGGGGCCACTCGGTGACGTAAACGGGCAACCCTGCCTTCCTCTGACATCACATTACTTTTTTTTCTTTCCTTTTCATTTTGCTGTGGTACTGTTTTAAACATGGGAAAACTGCGCCACTTTAAAGGCATACTATAGACACCCCAAGGCATGATATTTAATGGAATATTTCATTTTTATTGTTTCACTTTAAGCATTATTAAAATCACTGCTCCTGAAAAAACGTCCATTTTTAAAGTGTTTTTTGCATTGATACATGTCCCCTGGGGCAGGACCCAGTCCCCAAACACTTTTTATGACAATAACTTGCATATAAGCCTTTAAAATTAGCAGTTTTGATTTTTTATGTTCGTGCCCCATAGACTTTAACGGTGTTTGTGTGTTCGTCCAAATTTTTTGCCTGTTCGCAAGTTCTGGTGTAACCAAACTTGCAGTCATTTGTCTCTACAGCAAACGGGAGGCGATTAAAGGAACCCAGGAGGTAAAATACATTCTTGATTAGATATCAAAGAAGCATAATAATAAATACCAGAAACCCACATTTTCAGGTTTTCTTCCAGGAACCTTATCTAACCATTGACTGGATGAGTCAATGGAGCTCCAGGTGAGCAAAGACAGAGAGAAATTAAGAATTCAGTTGTATCTACTGTGTATGTATATAGAAGGTATAGCAAAAAGTTTAGTGAGCTTATACTGTATTTACAGTCATAAGGTTGATGAATACCCATTCTAGAGTCAAGTGACCTATTTTAGCACATGTGGAGAATATGACTGTCTCCATGCAGAGTGTAGGCAGTCACGCTTGAGGCTCATAGGGGTTTTCCAGAGATTGCAGCCTCAGGCAATGCCAAAGAAGGAAACACCTGAAACTCTAAACATGATAAAGCAGCGTTAAACCATCAGTGTTTTTAGTTTAGCACTTTTTGCACAGCAAAATAAACATTCCCCTATAAATTATGTTAAAATTCCTACCCCAGCACTTTAAACTTTTTATTCTGCTCTCTCCTGTTCTCTCAGTGCTACTTCCTTGAACTTCCAGTCTTCACAGGAAAAAGTTAACAGTATACAGTTTTAATACAGTCTTGTAGCTTGGAGAATGGTGGGGGAGGAGGAGGAGGGAAAAGCAGGGAAGTACTTTGCAGTCCTAGTCTACAGAGCTGTGAATTTCTATTGATAAAGGTAGACACAGCTCTAGTCCCTATATGCAAGTGTGGCTTCATAGGATGCTGCAAGAGAAAAGAGCCACCCTAAAACATGAAACCTGGGCCAGTAGTCATAATTTTAGCCTAAACAGGGACATAGACATAGTAATCCTAAATAAAGAAGCAGCACATTCAGTGAGTTATTAAGTCAGATGCCTAAAAACTGTGCGTTTACAATTACTTTAGGAGCATATCAGTAAAAGAGTGAAAGTGCAATTTAATAAATATTTACAGGTGG
Source organism: Lithobates clamitans (assembly GCA_037952925.1). Lineage (NCBI taxonomy): Eukaryota > Metazoa > Chordata > Amphibia > Anura > Ranidae > Lithobates > Lithobates clamitans. Next base: position 6,349,775 of record JBBGZY010000079.1, read on the forward strand.
TTGATCATTTCCTTTATTTTAAAACTAATGTACCAGGGTGATTAACCTGCAGTGAATTATTGCAAAATAAAAAATGTAAAGATGGCACTTACATACATAAATAAAATGTGAAAAACAGCACCTGACAAAAAACAAATAATAGTGGATGATGCTCACCTTCATGCCCTGTACACTCATGAATAACATAAATGAAAGGTCGACATGGTTAAGATATATATACAGTGGGGATCATTTAAGTTCATTTTTTTTTCTCATTAATGTTTACACAGCACCTCATATTGACATAAAAACACAGAATTGTTGACATTTTTGCAGATTTATTAAAAAAGAAAAACTTAAATATCACATGGTCCTAAGTATTCAGACCCTTTGGTGTGACACTCATATATTTAACTCAAGTGCTGTCCATTTCTTCTGATCATCCTTGAGATGGTTCTACACCTTCATTTGAGTCAATCTGTGTTTGATTATACTGATTGGACTTGATTAGGAAAGCCACACACCTGTCTATATAAGACCTTACAGCTCACAGTGCATGTCAGAGCAAATGAGAATCAAGAGGTCAAAGGAACTGCCTGAAGAGCTCAGAGACAGAATTGTGGCAAGGCACAGATCTAGCCAAGGTTACAAAAAAAATTCTGCTGAACTCAAGGTTCCTAAGAGCACAGTGGCCTCCATAATCCTTAAATGGAAGACGTTTGGGACGACCAGAAGCCTTCCTAGAGCTGGCCATCCGGCCAAACTGAGCTATCGGGGGAGAAGAGCCTTGGTTGGAGAGGTAAAGAAGCAATCGGGAGATGGGAGAAAGTTGTAGAAAGTCAACCATCACTGCAGCCCTCCACCAGTCGGGGCTTTATGGCAGAGTGGCCCAACGGAAGCCTCTCCTCAGTGCAAGACGCATGAAAGTGGGCATGGAGTTTGCTAAAAACCACCTGAAGGACTCCAAGATGGTGAGAAATAAGATTCTCTGGTCTGATGAGACCAAGATAGAACTTTTTGGCCTTAATTCTAAGCGGTATGTGAGGAGAAAATCATGCACTGCTCATCACCTGTCCAATACAGTCCCAACAGTGAAGCATGGTGATGGCAGCATCATGCTGTGGGGGTGTTTTTCAGATGCAGGGACAGGACGACTGGTTGCAATCGAGGGAAAGATGCCAAGTACAGGGATATCCTGGATGAAAACCTTCTCCAGAGTGCTCAGGAACTCAGACTGGGCCAAAGGTTTATCTTCCAACAAGACAATGACCCTAATCACATAGCTAAAATAATGAAGAAGTGGCTTCACAACAACTCCGAGACTGTTCTTGAATGGCCCAGTCAGAGCCCTGACTTAAACCCAATTGAGCATCTCTGGAGATACCTAAAAATGGCTGTCCACCAATGTTTACCATCCAACCTGACAGAACTGGAGAGGATCTGCAAGGAGGAATGGCAGAGGATCCCCAAATCCAGGTGTGAAAAACTTTCCCAAAAAGACTCATGGCTGTATTAGATCAAAAGGGTGCTTGTACTAAATACTGAGCAAAGGATCTGAATACTTAGAACCATGTGATATTTCAGTTTTTTCTTTTTTTTGGGATGCTGTGTGTACATTAATGAAGAAAAAAATGTACTTAAATGATTTTAGCAAATGGCTGCAATATAACACGGAGTGAAAAATGTAAGGGGGTCTGAATACTTTCCGTCCCCACTGTGTATATATATATATATATATATATATATATTCTTAACTATTTATATAGTGCCTACAGTTTACACAGTGCTTTACAATGTAGAGGGGGGACAGCACAATTACAGTACCGTTTAATACAGAAGGGACAGGAGGGCCCTGCGCGTAGAGCTTGCATTCTAAAGGGAGTGGGTGGTGGTGCAAAAGGTAATAGATGCGGGGAATGATTTGATGGGGGTTGTTAGGTGGATGTGGGATAGGCTTCCCTGAATAAATGAGTTTTCAGGAATCACCAGAGGTATTTGACCCCTTTTTACAGGTAGGTCAAAATAGGATTATGAAACCACAAAATAGCTGGGATTACTCTGATGAGAAGCGCCACTTCATTCCTCCATTAGAGTAGAAAAACCCATAGAGAAAATGACTCCGCAGGAAGCAAGATTAAAAGTAACATAGTGTAGTAGTTTATTTGTAATTGGTGTTAAAAACATGACAAATAGGAATTGCACTTACATGTTTAGTGGCATCACCAGGGCCAGTATGTGGTCCAAGTCTCGTTCTGACTAACCAACCCGAAAATTATGTCACATGGGACCCGGAAGTGATAGATCCCCAGTGAATTGTTGGTGAATGTCACATGCGCTATTTTATAATTATGCTCTTGATCATAATACTAATGAATTATGCAAACCAAATTAGCCGTAATTGTTTGGAAAACTACATAGCATTTTTTTAATTTCTATTATTTTGGCGCAGCAGTATAGACACACACATCTTTAAAGTCTGTCTTATATTGTGCTATAATGAACAATATAAAAGTGTTTAAAGTTCACTGAAATTCCAGAATCCTATGAACACAAGGCTAGCCAAGACTGCTAATAAAGATCATGGTAACAATACTTCTAAGGTCTTTATCCTTGGCTTGTCTGCTTTGATGTTAAATCCACTTATGCCTCGTACACACGACCGGACTTTACGGCAGACTGTCCGGCGAACTTTTCGACGGACTTTACGACAAACTTTCCGAATGAACGGACTTGCCTACACACGATCAACCAAAGTCCGACGGATTCGTACGTGATGACGTACGACCGGACTAAAACAAGGAAATTCCTAGCCAGTAGCCAATAGCTGCCCTAGCGTCGGTTTTTGTCCGTCGGACTAGCATACAGACAAGCGGACTTTTGGACCGGACTCGAGTCTGTTGAAAAGATTTCAACCATGTTTCATTTCTAGTTCCGTCGAACTTTTGGGGAAAAAAGTCAGCTGGAGCCCACACACGATTGAATTGTCCGATGGACTCCAGGCAACAGGACCAAGTATGCCGCAAAGTCCGGTCGTGTGTACGCGGCATTAGGAGAACAGGAGCAGCAACAGTGATAGCTTGGAAGCTTTAGTTTATTTAATCTTGAAATCTGACCATAATTTAGATCTTTATGGAACCTAGTCTTATTGTTCTTGGTCTTAGGTATGATCCTTGGTCTGCAATTTTAATAGTTAGGACAGTTGTATCATAACTCTAAAGATTTTTTCTTATACATCCGAAGCTTTTGTTTTAAGTCAGTCCTGTTTTGTTTTACCCTGTGACATTGGCTAATTGAGCCAGCATGTAAGAGTAGGCTCTCTGAGAGCCTGATGTAAGAGGAGGCTTTCTGGGGACCCTGATGTAATGAGGGGGCTCTTTGGGGACCCTGATGTAAGGGGGGCTCTCTGGGGACCCTGATTAAGGTGGGACTCTCTGGGGACCCTTATGTAAGGGGGATGCTCTCTGGGGACCTAATGTAAGAAGAGGCTCTCTGGGGACCCCGATGTAAGGGGGGCTCTCTGGGGACCCTGATTTAAGGGGGGGACTTTCTTGAGACCCTGACATTAGGGGGGCTCTCTGGGGACCCTGATGTAAGGGGGGGCTCACTGAGGACCCTAATGTAATGATAATATATAATATACATAATGTAAAAAAAAAAAATATATATATATATATATATATATAGACACACACACATTATATACATGTGTATGCCCGCCCTAGCGTATGACTTTCTTTACTTTGCTGCTATGGGCTCTAGCCCCAGATCTTCAGTAGACCTAGCAATGCCCCTGCTAGTTACCACATTGTCTCTATCATTCATTTCTGTACAACTATGTTAAAAATACTACTAATTAAAAGATTATGAAACTAAAGACCATGGAAACTTCTAATAGTATCACATCATATCCATTTATATATGTTTAATTAAAAAAAACATTACTTTATTGAAATTAATTAATGCTCACAGGGTATTATATATTAAGTCAGGCAACGTTATATAAAGTAGGGGATATGCATTTTACCTACAGGTAAGCTTTATTATAGGCTTACCTGTAGGTAAAAATTTGAAAGCGGGGTATACAACCGTGGGGTATACAACCACTATAACTGTTTGCCTGGAAGTTCAGCTTTAAATTTACCAAACTGAGTCATATGACCCATGTGGCATCATTGTTCTTAATATGTGTGTGGCACACACTACTGATATGCTAATGCCGAAAATTTCACATATATGCATGTGTCTTGGGTGTTGTGGCACTGTGTATAATCTTTACTAAAAGCAAACATCTCTTGACCGTTCTAATGAAGCATCAGTAAACAGTTTTTTTAATAACCATTTTCTCGTTATACTTTTAGAGAACAGTTTTCTACTATGCTATTGCTTCTCTTGTACCATAGCATCTATTGTTATGAAACAAGCTATAAAAGGGAGGACACACTATAATGCTGACTAATCACAGTCATTTAAGGTCTGTGTAAACATCCATTGTGACTTCAAGGAGCTTCATTAAAAAATATATTGGAAGAGGTATGAGGCTAGAACAAAATATTAGTTATTTTATAAATACTGTTATATACATATATAAAATTAAGCGATGTTGAACAGAGACACTGAGTGCATCAGTGATCCAAGTGACAGTCTATCCCAGAACGATGAAGCAATTTTTCACATATTACAGCATTTATCACTTATCAGTTATGTATTCAAATTGAATTTACTGCTTGTCAGCTAGGTTAGCATGATAAATTATTTTCTGTGCAGAGTACTATAACTTTCAAGTATAACGCTATGCATTAAACACCAAATAAAAAACTCTATTCAAAGAAAATAACATCTCTTCCCAAGTCTCATTTCCCAAAGTAATTGCAAGAAGAGTAGTTTATTACTCCTTTTATAAATTTTATTATTTAAATAAATGTTATGACATTGTGATATAATGTCCTAAAGTAAAGAAAATATATATATATATATATATATATATTTTCTCTTTGGGTTATAGTCCATTTGATTATACTGCATAGTTCAAATAGAAATTAATCCATTTTAGATATTTTTGTTTCTTTTCTAGTGATAAAAAATCAATCCGAAATGGTGATAATGATATATACAACAGCACTGCATGAGTGGAATGGAAATACAAAGATGGTGGGGCCAGATACACCTAAATACCTATATCTATAAAGTTTGCAGAACAAAGGTTTCAGTGATTTGTCTTTTTCTTTTTTTTTCTTTTATTTACTTGACTTTTTATTGAAGAAAATAGAGAGTTACATGAGTCAAAGGTCATACAGCTTATAAAAAAACATATGAAGCGTTTATAACCTGAGATTGGATAGCAATGATTAGGTAAACAATCTTAATATAGTAACCATCTATATAGTAAACATCACCGCTTCAAGAGATTCCTTGGGGATATCTCCTGTGTCAGTGAAGAGAGTGTATGCCTTGCAAAGATGGAGCTGAGAAGCGAGGAAAAAGTTTTGTAATATTCATTTCAGAAGCCTCCAGGCTTGTGGAGTGGGCGTGCATGGATCGTATCCAGGACCTCTTTTTATGAAAAGGGTTTGTTGGGCTCTGAAAGTTGGGCCGGTGTAAGGGTAGAAAACCAAATGAGGTCTAAAAACTGTTTTATCTGAGTCAGATCAGGTGAGTTGTTAAGATTATGTAGCTTTGAGTAGAACTCACTAAAACAGCTATATCTTTAGGATTGCAGACCCTTCACACTTGTGCTGTGTGCATAAAGGGGATCCTGGAAAGTGCCATTTTATGTTTAACCTGTTGTGCTAATAGCGCTCTAGGTTTGTTGCTTTGTGTGTATCAAGTAAGGCAGATTTTTTTAATATGATGATTAAACCCAGAATATAAGAAGGCACACAGCTCTTCTCTTAGTTTGCATAATGATGTTGTACCTGCTGCATTAGAGTTTTGTTTATTTGATTTTTCTAATTGCTGTATTTGGTCTAGAAAAGTATTGATACGTTCAGACCAGTTTCGCTTCCCTTGGGCACCCAGCTTAAGATAAAGGCCTCTAACATTCCTCTCATGGTACATGGGATTTATGTGTCAAATTCTGATGAGAGGCATTCAAGGAGAGTGTGGACACAAGACCCCAGTTATGGCGTTGTTTAAACCCCTCTTTCCATGAGGTAATAGCCACTTGCTAACCTTGGTGCGTGACTAGTAGTTTGGTCGGCAATCCCCATCTATAAGTTAGGTTATTATCTTGTAGTACTTTAGCAATCAGGAAAAAATATTTCCTTCTCTATGCAGTGGCAGCTGAAATATCCTGAAACAATTTTATACTTGCGTATGGAGGAGGAAGCATTCATGCATTCATGGTGGCCCTGAGAAGCTGATCTTTGATGTGGTAAAAATGGACGCGTGCCAACACACGACTGTGTCCGGGAGATGTGCCATTTTGGGATTCTATGGGCACGGTCAAGAAGAAGATCTCTGTGCAAGTGGTCAGGCAGCAACTTAAGGAAAAGTTTCTTTGAATAAGAGAATAGCTCATTGGCTTCGACAGACTCAGGGATTCCCCTAAATTTAATATTATTGCGGCTGGATCTAACTTATAGATCCGCCACTTTCATTTTCATTTTGTGGATCATCTCTGTATGCTTCTCTTGTCCTCTTGCACATCAACCACTTCATTATGTGCTTTAATCATGTCAGACAGTTGATGCTCTATATGTCCTGATCTTTCCTTCAGACAATCTATCCTAGTGGATAAGTGGTTAAGAGATGAGTGTAGTTTTGCGGTGAAGCCCTGTCTGAAGTGAGAGCAGCATGGCTTTAGGTGTGATTTCAGTGGCAGGGGCATCTGCCGCAGGCAAGGCAGCTAGTGGGTCTGTACAGATTTCATCTTGGTCAGGGTCTTGTGCAGCTAGAGAGGCCCCATGTTGCTTTTTAGCTGAGGCGAGTTTAGTAGGAGAGGAGGCTGGGGAAACTGCAGCTCACTTACCCCTCTCAGCAGCTGAGTTAAAGGGAACTTCCTGAGGTGATCCCTCCATATCTTAGAGGTACGCTTCAGTGGGATCCATTACATGAGGCAGTGGTGTGTGAGAATGGCCACTCTCCGCGGCACCATCTTGGCTCCCACTCTGTGTCAGCTTCATGAGGAAATCTGTGAGGGGGTGGGGATCCAATGTCTGTAGCCGCATTGGGGTCATGCTCCTCTGTAGTCCTAGGTTTTTCCCCTCTCTGCAGGGGGACAATTTCAGTGGTCTGGAAAGTGGAGAGCCGCAGTGTTCACTCAGAATTTTACTTTAAATGTAGTGACAGCAGTCCTTATTAAAGAGATGTTTAAGGATTTTTTTTTAATTTAAAACTGAACTCCAGATATTATCTTTATTGCATACTTACATTGGTCCAGCTTTGACCAATGTAAGCATGCAAATCTCATATTTGAGGGCCAATAGGGGAGCTGAAAATTACTGTTGTAGTCAACACTATTAAAGTAAAAGCTGCAACATCCAGGTTAAATGTGAGTGACTTCCCCTCTGCACACTGACTACAGTGCTTACTCACTCATCACTGTCTCCATTCATAGAACACCTTGTATTTTTTCAATGAATACAAGGTGTTATCTAATTGGACAAGGTGGAAATTGAGATGTTATTTCCCTTATTTTCCATCTTGTACAACCATAGACATAGAGGGGAAGCCACTCACACAGAATCTGAGCTGGACCTGGAAGATTGCTGCTATCACTGTATCAGCTCTAACTTCTACATTGATTGTCAGCTTCTCAGTGGCCCATCAGGCAGTCAAAGCTTGACTAATGTAAGTATGCAAAATAATCATATGTGGGCTATATCCTTAAAGAAAAAGCTCAGAGGATTCTTATAGTGCCTGAATAGTTTTTATAGCCCAAAACAGTAAAAATAGTACTGCTCAAAAGTCTCCCAAACCTGCAAGACAGGCTCCAGAAGTCTTCAACAAAATGGCAGTCATCTGCATCTAGAAACAAAAACTCCCTGTTGCATGAATGCAAATAAAATGGGTGAAAGAGGCCTCTACGATTAAGCCCCAGAAAGGGCGAAAGGCATCTAATGAGTTCTCTACACATGGAGAACAGAAGCTGAAGCCATCTTTCACCCATTTTATTCACATTCATGCAACATGGAGTTGGTGTTTGTGTGCAGATGATCATCATTTTGTTGAAGAGTTGTTATAGGTAATTTGACTACTATGGCTCAATTACTTACATATTAATCCTTTTTGCATAAAAGTGCTGTTGATCTCCTGTATTCCCTCTCAGCCGCACACACCAGTGGCAACTACTGTATATATCATTGCTTAGGGCAGACTCCCTGATGAAGTGAATAGAGAATTATGCCTGCACATTGAGAATCAGCATGGTCACTTATAGCCTCCACTGGAAGCACTTTTGACAGTGTGCCAACATGGGAGAATAGTTGGTAGACAGGGAAAGACCACTGTTACCCCAGTTAAAAAAAGTAGCCAAAGAAGGTCTTTCATGGCAGAATTAATAGGTATTATGTAAAAATTATAACAAGCATGGTATATTCAAAAAGACAGACAATGAATTTTCAAATTACATAATGTATTAAATACCATAGGTGATTTTAGTGATTGGGTTTAGATTTAATTTAAGGCTGGAAGATTTGTTGATCTTAAAGTGTTTGTTACCCCAACATTTTATATGTGCCTGCTGTAGCATGTACTTGTATGATAAAGTATCCTGTTCTCTTTGTATTGCTTCATTTATGTGATGTCCCTGGTGTTCCTGCCAGTCCTTCTGCTTTCCTATTAAAAACTGACCACACTAAACAGCATATCACACTGTGGTCAGTTCTGCTGGGAACTCAGTGTAGTCTCCTCCATCAGATCAGACTTGTGCTGACATGCCCCCGCTACACAGCCATTTACTGGGCAGCTCAGTGTGCTGCTGCTTCGTCTCCCCTCAGCTCTTATGCAGCTGAGAACAGAGAGAATGTAATCACTTATAAAAAAAGGGAAAAGGGTATTTATAATGTGTTTTTAATATCCATACAAAAATGGTTTACCTTTCATTTCTATTTTAAACTGAAAGGGTTTTTTACAAGGTGATCATTTACAATCACTTAACTATGTACCTACTCTATAGCTATGATTTTGTTTAAGGGCTTGTTGACAGTTGTCAGTTTTCCTTTAGTAAAAATGATTTTTCAAGTAGAAATCTCATTGTTTCTACGTGACTCAATGACATTTAAATCATATATGCAAAATTTAAAATTAAGTGTCTTTCCTGGAGTATATTGTTTATGAACAGGAACTGATAATTATTATTAGTAGATTATATAGAACTGTTTGCTTTCTAACATTCTTCTCAAATAGAGAGTTAAAAGTAATGAGTGGCTGATGAAAACTGGTATGGGATCAAATCTTTTTTTTTTTTTATTTAAAAAATGTACCTTAGCAGATTACCCAGGCTACCTACTGTACATACTGTACCCACTATAGCACCCTCCAAAATAGGTTGCTAGCTAGAGCTAGATTAGCTAAATGTTGCTCTTGTGGCTCTCCTGCAATAATTTGAGCAGCTTGTGATTGCTTTGGGGTGTTTAGGGCTCTGCAGGCTATAGGTTAGATGGCTCTCCCCTGTTTTCTGGAGGTTTTCAAATATTGTGTTGTTAGTCAAATAAGCAACCTGAATATTTATATGGTTTCTGATAATCCCTGGGGGAGTGGGGGTGGGAGTCCAGAAGGTGGCTGGTGATTGCATAAACAGTTTAGCACCTGCGGCAGCCATTCTTGTCCAGGAGGAGAAGCCCCCAGCCTGAAGGGCTGTTGCACTTCTAGACAGTGCAGATGAAAATTCTACTTGTGCCCATCAAGGTCCCAGCTGTGGAAGAGCTAGGGTCCCTGTTCTACTAAAATCCCTGAAGCTGAGATGGGATTTTCATTGGAGATCCAGTCTAAAAGATTTATTTAGGATTCATCTATCTGAGACTGGAGGGAGACATCCAAGTACCCAGGGACACTAAAAGTACCGACCTGAGTGAAGGATCCTAATAACTGTTGCTACTGTTTACCCCTGGTGCACTAATACTAAGGTTTGCCTGGTTTGGAACACTGCTTATGCTGTCCCAGTGCTGTCCATCCCCTGAGCTATTGCTGCAGGGACTATTCAAAGAAGTAGCTACAGAGAGAAGATTGTCCTGTTATGGTTGTTCAGCGTTCTGGAGTATCCGGCAGCTCCCTAAGTCCTGTCCAAATTAATCAGCAATAAAGACTGTTTACTGAGCCAGATGAGTGAAAGATCATGGACAGATCAGCACCCCTTTTAGGGATGGGCTTCACATATTATCATGCCTCTTTGTTGAAACCCCCATTTTACTACACTTCATCCAGTCCTGGTGAATAACTACAGTTTACTGCCTAGAATAGAAAGTGGAAAGGTTACAGGCCTAAAGATTGATATTGGATCCCAGCAACATTTGAATGCTCTGTACTGATAAGCAAACTTTCTAAAACATCTGGAGAGTTTTTGTAAATTCTGGCATTGAGTCCAGACATGTAGATTTCCATAGGTTACAATAGGCAGTTTCTCCAAAAAGTGAAGATATAAGTATTGTAAGGGAGAGTACTGTAAAGAATCATTAGCTCTAATGGGTATGCCACCAGCCCTTGTTTGACCCAGTTGGCTCCTATCTCTGTTACAACTAAGCATGAACTCTTCCATCTACAGAAACAATTCCAGCAGGTAACTGTCTTAGTGTAAGAAGAGGGTTTGCTAAGGATGCATCTGTCACTGTGTTGTTCAGCTTGGTGTCTTTGATCTAAAGCTTAGCAATTCTCATGCTTTCAATCAAAGCCACCAAACAAAAAGAGACAGGGCAACGTTTTGACAGCATTGTAAATGTATGGATAAAAACTCAAAAGTCATGTTTCTTTATAACAGATATTTAATATTTTTAATTGCTGAATAAAGTGGCTATAAAAACAAACATGCAATTAGGAAATAATAACAGTGAATCATATTTGTTTGGCCTGAGGCTTAATACAGCTAAACTAAATATGTTAGTTAATGCAAATTGTCACTTATAATGGTTGCAAATAAAAAAAGTTTCTGTACAATTATCACTTTTTATTTTTATTTTACAGCTCCACTCTGACTTGGACAAAGGAGTTGGATCAGTGAAATACACACTGTTGGGTGATGGTGCTGGCACAATATTTACAATTGATGACACCACAGGTGATATCCATGCTATTAAAAGTTTGGACAGAGAAGAAAAAGCATTCTATACATTACGTGCTCAAGCTGTGGATATTGTCAATGGAAAGCCAGTGGAGCCAGAATCAGAGTTCATAATAAAAGTTCAGGACATTAATGATAATGAGCCAAAGTTTTTGGATGGCCCTTATGTTGCCAGTGTTCCTGAAATGTCTCCAGTTGGTAAGTGGAAAATCAATTTTATACTAAACACTTCATAAAACAATATGGTTAGAATCTGATTATCGTTTAACATTAAAAATCAACATTAGGTGATACTGCAGTTGTGGCTGAATCATTCTGCCTATGAAAAGGTAATGTTGTGTTCAAAACATGTTTCCTGGTTCTTATTTTATGGAATTGTTTGTCACACTGTGTAATCTACATTTTCCTCCAGAAGTTTACATGTCAAAGCTGAAATATATTATGATATGTACAAGCTGCTTTTTAGCAGTATGGGATGGCCCTGATGGGGCACAAAAAAGCTGATTGCTGCAACTGCAGTTTAATTTATTGTTTTTAAAAAGAGGAATCTGCACATTCATCCTGTTTTAGAGATAGCACTTTAGTAAAATTGCAAGAAACATGTTGAGATGTGACCCTTTAAAAGCTCAGGGAGGCCAACTAGCATGAAGTTATTTTGTCTTGACCTATTTTTAAGTCATTTTTTAAGACACCCACCTTTTTTTTAGCTACAGTTTATTTTGTAGAAGCTTAGTTATCATTTTCTCCTACTGGGTTGTGGAAACTTCTAATGCTAAAATACAGGCATCTGTTTCTTGTAGCATACTAATAATTTGATGACTACTCTCTAGTTCTTTCTGAAGATTTTTTTCAATACTGGTTTAAACTTTTTAACCACTTGATTGGTTATGGCCTTTGCCCTTTTGTTTTTTATTTCCATCTCTGTAAATGTTTCATCTGTTATTGGACTGCTTTACATTTGTAGGATCTTTTATTAATTTGAGAACTGTTTAACTTCTTTTGAGTGGGTAACCCTGTTCATTTTTATCTGTTTCTTGGTGGCATATTCTAACCACACTCAAATTCCTCTCTCTAGATATGCCAAACAATATATACACCCTTCTTTATTTCTTTCTATCACTCCTCTCTTCTAACAGGAAAAAGTGGGGAAAGGGAGAGAAAGAAATGGGCAAACAAGGGGGGGGGGGGGAATCCTTCTCTCCTCCAAATATCATTGATCAATATAATTCACAATCTTGTGTTCCAGTCCCAGTTCATTAAATGTATAAAATGCAGGGTAACCTAAAAAACACAACGGTCCCTCTGGTCCTGTAATACTACAGAATAAATATTTTCAATTAAAGATGGAAAATAAGTTATTGACCCATTTTTGACAGTTTACTTTAGATTCTAGCAGCATATCTGGAAGTAATACAGCAACTAAAAAAACAAAACATGCCATCATAATCTATTTTAATCTAGCAGAGTCAAATCAAAGTTTATCACCCTGAAGTGGCATCAGTTAATTGTATAAAAAAAAGTAAGCATCAGGGAGTCACTAAGGAAATAACAATAGATTGAACATGCCGGTGAGAAAAACATATTTTAATTTGGCAAACCAATTGCCATATTATCAGCATATGTAGACCAATAACATCATTGATACCCACGAGTGCCGGAAAAGCGCAGGCGCTCTGTGTATTTGCCGGTCGGCGATTTTTTATGCATACTTTTAACTACGAAAATGTGAGTGTAATCTTTTTTTTTTTTTCTTCTTTATTCTTTTTTTTATAGCAATATAAAAAGTTACATACTTTACATGACAAATTGAGTTTAAATTGCGAATAACAAAAAAAAAAAACAGTAAAACATAATTCAAAGGCTATGTTGAAACACAATACCTCGCGTGTCTGCTGTGCCCTATGGTGATTGCAAGCATTGATATGTATCTAAGTGATAATATTTTGCAGTGTGCTATTTTTACCCCCTTTTTTCCTTTCCCTTACCCTCCCTACTTTTCCCACCCCCCCTTTATCTTCTAATCCCCTTAACGCCCCTCTCCCATCCCTTACCTTATAGTCAGCGCATAAGTTAAGATCGAAAACACTAGGGCTCGCGGCATACTATAATTGTTTAGGCCCCAGTGGAGCCTGTTCCAGCACTCTGGCTTATCTAATTTGGGCTATTATTCGCCCCCGCATTCGTAAGAAGTTCGAAGATAATTGATTCAAAATAGATATCGAGTGTTCAGCCCCTGCAGCCAGGGCTTCCATATACCAATGAATTTGCTGTAATTCCCTTTTTTAGTGTATACTGTCCTTTCTGTCCAAACCAAGGAATCCATTGTTTTAAGCCATTCCCCCATAGATGGAGGGTTTGTTGAGAGCCAGGATTGTGCTATCAGCTTTCTCGCCTGGTATAGACATCTAACTATGGCAGTGGTTGTGCTGGTGTGACCCATATTAGCTCCCACCAGCCCCAGTACACATACCTTAGGATCTAACTCCAGGCTAACCTTGAATCTGCGGTTTATTGTCCTGACCACTTCCGTCCAATATCTTGCCAATTTTGGACATCTCCAAACCATGTGTATGAGATCCCCTGTCCTGCAGCACCTAGGGCATCTGTCGTCTGGTCTACTCCCAAACCTATATAATCTTCTAGGGGTGTAGTATGCTCTATGTAGAAGGAGTAGGTGTGAGGCCTTCTGTGAGGGAGAGACGGACACCATCTGCCCAAATTCCAGTATTTTTTTCCACTGGACGTCCGACAACTCCCCCACGTCCGCCTCCCAGCCCACTCTAGATCCGAGAGATACGCCTTGGACCAAAATCTTGTCCACTATCTGTGTATACACAGCTCCAATCAACCCCTTAGTGTTTGTTTCTTTAACAACCTTGTTAAGAAGCGGTGTTTTACTTCGCTCCATAGGGGAGGACCGAAATTGGGTACTCAGAGAGTTGCCTGATCTGCAGATAATTATAGAATGTATTATATGGAACTCCAAATTCCATTCTCAATTCCATAAAGGTTTTCAGGTTGGTGTCGGTGTACAGCTGCGCCAGTCTATAGATTCCATGGCTTTCCCAAACAGGGTTCTTTTCTATAGCCCTTAATTCCCCCAGGGATTCATTAGACCATATGGGTGAATACTCAGTAATGCCTCTGTACCCCATGATCTTCTTAACTGTCTGCCAGGTCTTATTTACTAGTTTAATTGTTGGTAACTTTCTCTGGAGTGAGCCGGCCTCAAGTGCATCCACCAAGCGTCTGTGTGGACTGCCTTCCAGCATTATTTTATTGCTAGCACTTGGTTCGCCCAGGGATTCGCAGCCCCCTAGATGCTGCATTTGAGCAGCTAGATAATATCCATACGGATAGGGAATTGCTAGGCCTCCCTCCCAGGTAGGTCACTGCAGTATCTGCAATTTAATCCTAGCCTGGCCTTTCTTCCAGATAAGGTCCCTAAATAAGGAGTCTATTTTTATAAACCACTTTCTCCCGATCCATACCAGGGAGTTATGGAGAATGTAGAGTAATTGTGGCAGCCAGATCATTCTGATCAAATTTGAACGTCCTGCCAGCGACAGGAGAAGCCGACACCAGATGTCGCATTTTCTTCTAAACTTCGCAAGCAGAGGGGCCAGGTTATCCCGAATGTAATCATTGGGGTCACTAGTCATTACTATTCCCAGGTATTTTATCTTATCGGTTACTTTTAGCCCAGGGAGACTGTCAGGGAGGGGGTTATTAATTGGGTCGATCTGTAGTAATGAAGATTTGTCCCAGTTAACTACTAGGCCCGATACCTTCCCAAATCCTTCTACCAGTTGCATCATTTTTTCCAGAGATGGGCCCATATCCCCCAGGAATACCAAGACGTCGTCTGCGTAAAGTGCGACTCTTTCTTCGCTACCCTTCCTCCTAAAGCCCCGTAAGCCCAGTGCCATTCTTATAGCCTCCGCCAGCGGCTCCATTGCCAGGGCAAACAGGAGGGGCGATAGCGGGCACCCCCTCTCCAATGTCAGACTCTCTGTATACTCATTGTTGATCTTTAGCTTAGCTGATGGGTGACTATACAAGATTTTTACCCAGTTGATAAAAATCGGGCCAAACCCAAATTTGTCCATTATTCCCCAGAGGTATCCCCACTCCAAGCTATCAAAAGCTTTAGCAATATCCAAAGACATAATTGCTCTAGGGTCCCTGTCTACAACTGGGGTCTGCAAGTTCAAATATGCTCTCCTAATATTGATACTGGTAGACCTATGGGGGATGAATCCTGCTTGGTCTGGGTGTATCAGTTTGTTAATACATTTACTTAGTCTGGTTGCTAATACCTTTGCTAGGATTTTGATGTCTGAGCAAAGCAAAGAAATTGGTCTATATGACGCTACCTCTAGTTGATCCTTCCCTTCCTTTTGGATAAGTGTAATGTTAGACTCTGACATTGAGGGAGGGAGGCCTCCATCCGCAAGCGCCTCCTCTAGTGTCCTCAGGAGAGTGGGGAGCAGAATCTCCCCATAATATTTGTAGATTTCCAGGGGGAGTCCGTCTGGGCCTGGAGACTTATGATTGGGCATAGCAGACACAGCGCTTCTTAGTTCCTCTAGAGTTATAGGGGATTCTAAGTTGTTTTTATCTAGTGCAGTTAAGGTTGGTAATGTAATTCCCTCCAGTAGTTTATCCAGCACTCCTCTTTCTGTGGGCTGTTTCGATTTGTACAGGAAACTGTAGAAGTCGAAGAATATCTCCCTGACCTTCACAGGATCCGTCACAATTTCCCCCTTTGGGGATCTAATCGCGGAGATTGTTGAGGACGGGGAGTTGGTGCTAGCCACTACAGCCAGCATACGGCCCACTCTTTCCCCCTCCTCAAAGAATCTCTGCCTCTGAAAAAGTCTTTTATTTTCAGCTTTTCTCATTGTTACCGCTTTGTATTCCTGTTGTTTCTTAACCCATAGCTCCTTTAGCTCTACAGTGGGGCCCAAAACATACTGCCTTTCCAGGTCCATAACCTCCTTTCTGATGCGATCCTCCTGCATTCTTGTTTTCCGCTTTGCCCTTGCTATTTGCTGGATTAGGAGCCCTCTGAGGAAGGCCTTTAGAGCGTCCCAGACCACCCCCCCTGCCGCTGTGCCTGAGTTACACAACATAAACTCCTTTAGACTAGTAGAAATTTCTTCCATGTTCCCTATTACCTCCAACCATACTGGGTTTACTGACCAAGGCCTATATATTTGTCTATCCCCGATGCGCAACAACAGTTTTAAGGGCGAATTGTCTGATAATCCTCTTGGGCCGTAGTCTATTTTATGTACTAGGGGATGCGCTTCCTTATTGCCTATGGCTAGGTCTATTCGAGATAATGTGTAGTGCGTCCCTGAATAGCAAGAGTATTGTCTAACATTTGGGTTGCGGATTCTCCATAGGTCGCACCACCCCACTTCCTCTAAGAACTGCTTAAGCCTGCCCTCCATTGCCCTCACTGTCCAGGTACCAGATGTAAGTCTATCCTGCCGACTATCGAGGACTGTGTTAAAGTCGCCAACCAAAATCAACGGGATTCCTGTCTTGTTCTCCATATATTCCAACAGATAGTATAGGATTTCCAGCTTGCTAGGAGGAGGGATATATATATATTTGCAATAACAAATTCTCTACCGTTTAACAGGCAATGTAGAAATATATAGCAGCCCAATGTGTCGATCCGAGCGCTCCTGCAGGTAAACGACACCCCTTTTTTAATCAATATACTCACTCCTCTCGAGTAGGAGGAGTAGACAGAGTGAAATTGCGACTGGAATTTCCTACCCCCAAATTTTGTCCTGGTTTCGTTTGACAGATGCGTCTCCTGCAAGCAGAGCAGATCGACACCCTGGGCCTCCAACTCTGATAATACAGCAGTTCTCTTATCGGGATCACCCAGGCCCCTAACATTCCATGAACCTATTCCAACCACACTAAGCATCAATAAGAGAATAAAAAAAAAATTTTAGCAGAAGAATAAGAAACAACCGTGTTGTGAAGTATAAAATATAAGCCACTTTTTAAATCCCACCCGAGCACGCCGAACTTCTTAGCATTTATTATGACTCTTCTGTGATTCCTAGGCCCACCAACAGTGCTGGAACTATATTTTAGGGGCACGAGGAGAAGAGGGAGAAGGGAAAAACCCCTCCCCCCCTGTCTCCCCCAAGCCCCCACTACTCCAATTTTTTCCACATGCATATATGAGTAACGCAATCCCTTATTTAGTTTATTACCCTCCCCCCACCCCTGCTTCTGTTTACTAATGTGTTTAGGTCCCACATGGGGACTAATTAACTCTTTATCTGGTGACTTTCCCTTACCCCACCCGTGCCTGTTTCGGCTAGCCCTAGGAGCCTTTATTGTGACCCAATTTACCCCATACCTCCCTACCACACCTAATACCAACCATACCCACTCATTAACCTCCTCCTGCCCCCCTCCCCCCCCCCTACTTTTATGGCATCGCCCTTAAGGGGAACCCTAGAGTGATAAAACTAAAGAAAAAAACAAAACAAAACACCCCGCAACCTTAATCGTGTACCATCATACATTTAAAACTTTCACAAACTCATTAACCCGCGCTCCCCCCCACCTCCAGCTCGCTCTAAGTAACAAGAAATTAATAAACCCTCCCTCAGCCCCCCAACCCCATCCCTTATCTAACTTTTAATAATACAGTATTTTAATTTGCCCTTTTCGCTCTCCTCTTTTGCAACTCTCCTGTTTTCCTAGATTTATAAGTTATTTTTGTAGTCTTCCAGCCATGCTGAGGCATCAAAGAAATAGACTGTCCCCGAGACTTCTACACGCAATCGCGCTGGATATAGCAAGGCATATGGAATTTTATAAGACCGCAAAGCGCGCTTCACCTCCATAAAGCCTGCCCTTCTTTTTTGCAATTCCGGGGAGAAGTCGGGGTACAGTGAAATCCTACTGCCATTATGGGAGATGTCTCCTTTCTCTCTTGATTTTTGCATTAACGCCACCTTGTCCTTATAGCAGAGCAGCTTAAGAATCATTGGTCTAGGGCGTCCCCCCGATGCGGTAGGCCTAGTGGGGATTCGATGCGCCCTCTCGATGGCAAAGTAAGGAGAAAATGTATCAGACCCAAAGAGTCCCTTAAGCAGATTTTCCATATATACTTCAGGGCGGGGGCCTTCACTTCCCTCAGGGAGACCCAGGACCTTAACATTGCATCTGCGCATTCTGTTCTCTATTTCGTCCATTTTGTTTCTATACGTTTCAAACTGTGTTTGTATACTCTTAAATTCCCGTTGCATTGGAAACACTGTATCCTCAAGTTGGCTCAGTCTTTCTTCTATAAGGGTAGTCCTTTCTAGTACCTTCTGGAGCTCCTGGCTCATAGAGCGTAGTTCTACCTTGAGGCCCCCCAGTTGGTCACACAGGTCGTTCAAGGACCCCTTACATGAGTTCACTGCAGCTAATACCTCCTTTAGTGTGGGTTCTGGTTCAGCTGCTGTAGTAAGACCAGATGAAGCACCACTGACTGGTACAGTTACTTTCTCCAGGGGGACTATCTCTGGGCTTTTTTTATTTGATGTAGTTTTAGTACCAGCCGGTAGTACAGCTGGGGCTGCTGACATTCTGCCCACGCTCTTCCGATCCCCAGGCGGGCTTGTCTGTGTCTTCTTGTGAGGGGGCTGATTACCTTTAACAGGGGTATGCGCAGGGGTATGCACAAACTTTTCTAATTTTGCTGCAGCTGTCGCTGCTAGGGGGGCTGACGCTGCTAGAGCCCCCTTATCCTTAACAGAGCAAGCGGCCTGTGTTGTTGTATTTTTGTTTGGCTGTTGGGGCTCCTCTCCCTTCTTCCTGGTCATCATTGGGGGCACTGAAAAGGCGAAATTCCAACAGTAGTTTGCCCCTTATCTGCTGAGTGATATACCTAGAGGCTGCTACTGCCGTTCCCCCTGCAACACACCCTCTGAGGTAAACGTGGCGGCCTTGGAACCCACAACTGGGGCTTAATTGGACTTCTTTTTACTTTCTTCTTTTCTTTCTTTCCCTTCTTACCTTCCCCCTTCAACCACCGCTTTCCTTGCTTCTTTACACTCTTCTCTGCGCTCCTCTTCCCTCTCTCCCCCTGCTTCACCTTATTTTGCGCTTTCAGAAACTCATTTACCAACTAGTGTGTAGCTGTGTAGCGTTAGCAGGTATGGCAGAGCGTAGTTTTTACAGGATAGCATAAAGTCCTCCTCTATAGCCCCAGAGCTTTTTAAACTGAGCCCAAAAGCTCTCGTACCTGTCCTGGAGTGTTTCAAGGCGGCTCTTTCCACGTGCGTCTGATGTCTGTTGCTGGCATCTGCTGCTGTAGCTGTGGCTGTGGTTGAAGCGAGGGGAGGGAGGCCGGGATCGAAGCTGGGATCGAAGCAGAGTGTTTTGGCTAAGGCTCCCAGGTTCCTTGCCCGGATCACAGGAGGCTCTCTCAGCTCTCGCGAGAGCCCCGGGCATTGCTAGGCGACCAGTACGGCAACAGCGGGGGGGGCCCGCAGCACGGCCCGAGCGAGGAGTGCTGGGCAGACACCAAGCCGATACACGGCAGCGCGGTGCAGCAGCGATGATGCACCCCCACTCCCGAAGGTAAGATGCGGCCGGCCGGTCGCAGTAGCCGTCAGAGGCAGGAAGGCAAGTGGAATAGCCAGTGGTCCGGAAACAGGCTAGATAGCAGGCTGGGCTGAGCTACTATGGACAGGGCTGAGCAGCATGAGAGCCAGAGCTAAGAGAGAGCACACACGCGCACCCACTCACAATGACATCCGGTCACCGAGTGTAATCTAACTCTTTTACAAATAAATTGCATTGAGATTTTATACTATGTGGAGCATCTTTTATGTTTGAGCCTGACACCCCAGCAGGAAGATTCTTTCAAAGGTCCATTGAAGTCCATTGTGAGTCTGCAAGAATATCACTGAAAGGCTCTGGCGGGGTAATCAGCCAAAAGTGTTACTGTTTTTTTTGTAACAAAGAGGTCCAGTACTGCTTGCAAGCAGGCATTTTTCTCACACTTAAGGTGGCTGTAGTGGTCAGTTACACAGTGGACTGTTTAAAGACTGGGTGTCACCCTGATTGAAATCCACATATGGAATGTTGCCTGCAAGCTCAACTGATTATCTGTTTTATCACATGATTGGGACTTTTTTTTGTTTATGCTGTACCTTTACTATTTTGTGAGATTTAATATCATTTGTATATAGCACGACTCTGTTCCATACTAATATGTAGACCAATGCTGCATCCACCTAGGTAAGTATAAATCTTAATAAAAAACTTACATTTCTTTTAAACTGGCCATACACTAATACATTTTCCTAGGAACAATTGTATGAATATTCATGAAAACATTTGTACCTTGTCTTTGTACATCCATGACCGGGCAAATGTCCTTCAAAAGAAATTCAACATTTTGTTTGCTTTTAACATTAGATTTTGGAGTGAATGCAATTTCTCGAACAAAATTTCCATCATGCTTCTTCAATTTTTTTCATCACCGTGATCAAAAACAAATGTTGATTTGACCCCACTAATTGTTAAAAAATTGACTAAACATTCTTAAAAAAAACATTTTGAAAAAACATTTACTAGTGTATCATAAGCTTTATTATAGGGGGCTATACAAGTGTTTATAATATTACAATCAGCACTGACTTAGAACTATACTTAAAAATAAATATTGTGAGATGGGGAGCTGAACACTGTCCTAAAACAGTTCCTAGTCAACACTTTAGGTGGCCCCAAAAAATGCTACTATGGACATCTAAAAATTAACAGACAGGTATTCTTTAACCACGAACCTAAGATGAATGTGTTGCATGCTATATCAATGTTGTTGAATACGGGCCTTTGTTTTGGATTGTATGTTATCATGGACAACTGATTGTACCAACTTTGCTTTTTCCTTTTGAGAAATACTCAATAAAAATGATTGAAAGTAAAGCTTAACAGACATGGCACTGGAATCAGTGATATGTGATTGTATTTTAATCCACATGAAAAGTTTTAGATATACACCATGAATAATTGGAATGACCATTTTGGGCATCCTAGCCCTGTATGTTTCTTTTTGTATGTTTAAAAACTATGAGTAAAGCATACATCTTTATTAAAAACTATAACAAAATGCACAGTAGAGGGGATTTTAGGTGCATAGCAGTGGCAAACCTCCATCCCTATTATATGTTTAAACAAAAAAGAAGAGGAAAGAATGAGACTTTATATGTGGCATCTCACTGAATAAATATCTAGTTTATATTGATCATTATATTGTTTATTAATTCCAAATCAAGTTAAAAAGTATCAATAATCTTTGGTAAAAGACATGATATACTGTAAATAACAGTTCACTTGTATACACATACAATTATTATACAAAGTAAAATACAACATGATTAGCAGTAAAATTCATAGATCATTCATCCGTTAATAATAAACATAAGCAGTTGCTCTTAGTGAGCCAAACTTGTCTGGGCATCAGTTGACAGTGTTACCGACTCACGTTTCATGGCTCACCCCACTCATCAGGAGTAAAATGCTCTGAAATTAAATCAATAACATAACATATCTATAAATATAGGATACCCTTTAAACAGAGAACCATCTCTCAAAACAAAGGGGGTCTATAACTTACAAAATGTGATGCCCAATCTATATCCAAGAGAAGATGGGGGACAGGGTTGATGATCTTCGCTGGGGCTGAGGTGAGGAATACCATCCAGACAGCAGCCATGTGAAGGTCAGGCGACCATATAACAACCATGTAAATCTTGTGTGTGCTTGACAACCCACACTGCTCTGCAAGGATACTGTATGTAAATGAGACCATGTGAGATGAATGAACTTTTGATAAGGTGAACCTATACCAGTGACTTAACGGAGGTGATATGTGGTGTGTGATTGCTGCAGTGAACTGAAGTGTGCTAACTAAAAGGACTACTACCAAAATAGATGTGTGTGCATGTACACACCAAAATTAAGTTAAGTCCAAGCCCATCATTTGTTAACTATGTGCACTCCATAATGATGGTGAAATAAAATAATATGATACTAAAATAGACCTGAAAAGTTTTATGTGTGCGATATAAATGAGCCTCTGTTATCGTATGTGTATGATTCTGTGGATGTGAGCATTCCTTGGATCCCTCTCATGTGAATGACCCATGTGGAATGGTCAGCTGTCCAGCTCAAGCCACTCTTATCCCCGTGAGGGGGGGGTCCTCACCAATGTGATGAAAAAACCCCACCATCACGGCGAGGAATAGCGACAAGCTTTGGTTTCATTTATGCGCTGCAGAACCAAGCAAGTCCCAGCCCCAACTAGATAACTAGATGGAAAGGGGGGGAAAGAATCCATCCCATGCTCAGGAGTGATGATGCACTGAGCAGGGCGTCAAACCATGATGCCGATGCATGAGGCAAGGCCCCTCCCCCAAGTATGTTTAAAGGGGAAGGGGGAAAGGGGAAAGACTGCCATGCATCGCAGCCCCGGGGTCAAAAACTATCCTGTCACCCCCCCTCTCTCCCCGAAAAGGGGGCTCACTCAGAGCTAAAGGAAGTATACTATATTGTATCCTGTATACTGTGTCTAATACCCCTGTGTTCCAGCAATAAAAGCCAGAGTGTATAACTATAGATATACAGTGAGGAAGGAAAGTATTCAGACCCCCTTATATTTTTCACTCTTTGTTATATTGCAGCCATTTGCTAAAAAAGAAGTTCATTTTTTCCTCATTAATGTACACACAGCACCCCATATTGACAGAAAAACACAGAATTGTTGACATTTTTGCAGCTTTATTAAAAAAGAAAAACTGAAATATCACATGGTCCTAAGTATTCAGACCCTTTGCTGTGACATTCATATATTTAACTCAGGTGCTGTTCATTTCTTCTGATCATCCTTGAGATGGTTCTACACCTTCATTTGAGTCCAGCTGTGTTTGATTATACTGATTAGACTTGATTAGGAAAGCCACACACCTGTCTATATAAGACCTTACAGCTCACAGTGCATGTCAGAGCAAATGAGAATCAAGAGGTCAAAGGAACTGCCTGAAGAGCTCAGAGACAGAATTGTGGCAAGACACAGATCTGGCCAAGGTTACAAAAAATGTCTGCTGCACTTAAGGTTCCTAAGAGCACTGTGGCCTCCATAATCCTTAAATGGAAGACGTTTGGGGTGACCAGAACCCTTCCTAGAGCTGGCCGTCTGGCCAAACTGAGCTATCGGGGGAGAAGAGCCTTGGTGAGAGAGGTAAAGAAGAACCCAAAGATCACTGCGGCTGAGCTCCAGATATGCAGTCGGGAGATGGGAGAAAGTTGTAGAAAGTCAACCATCACTGCAGCCCTCTACCAGTCGGGGCTTATGGCAGAGTGGCCCGACGGAAGCCTCTCCTCAGTGCAAGACACAAGAAAGCCCGCATGGAGTTTGCTAAAAACCACCTGAAGGACTCCAAGATGGTGAGAAATAAGATTCTCTGGTCTGATGAGACCAAGATAGAAATTTCTTGGCCTTAATTCTAAGTGGTATGCATGGAGAAAGCCAGGCACTGCTCATCACCTGTCCAAAACAGTCCCAACAGTGAAGCATGGTGGTGGCAGCATCATGCTGTGGGGGGTGATTTTCAGCTGCAGGGACAGGATGACTGGTTGCAATCAAGGGAAAGATGAATGCGGCCAAATACAGGGATATCCTGGACGAAAACCTTCTCCAAAGTGCTCAGGTCCTCAGACTGGGCCAAAGGTTTACCTTCCAACAAGACAATGACCCTAAGCACACAGCTAAAATAACAAAGGAGTGGCTTCACAATAACTTTGTGACTGTTCTTGAATGGCTCAGCCAGAGCCCTAACTTAAACCCAGTTGAGCATCTCTGGAGAGACCTAAAAATGGCTGTCCACCAATGTTTACCATCCAACCTGACAGAACTGGAGAGGATCTGCAAGGAGGAATGGCAGAGGATCCCCAAATCCAGGTGTGAAAGACTTGTTGCATCTTTCCCAAAAAGACTCAAGGCTGTATTAGATCAAAAGGGTGTTTCTACTAAATACTGAGCAAAGGGTCTGAATACTTAGGACCATGTGATATTTCAGTTTTTCTTTTTTAATACATCTTCAAAAATGTCAACAATTCTGTGTTTTTCTGACAATATGGGGTGCTGTGTGTACATTAATGAGGAAAAAAATGAACTTAAATTATTGTAGCAAATGGTTGCAATATAACAAAGAGTGAAAAATTTAAGGGGGTCTGAATACTTTCTGTCCCCACTATATATGATCATCATCCCTGTCCCCCATCTTCCCTTGGATATAGGTTGGGCGTCGCTATTGGACCATTTTGCAAGTTATGGACCCCCTTTTTTTGAGAGATGGTTCTCTTTTTAACCACTTCCCGCCTGGCCTATAGCAGATTGACGGCCGGGCGGTGGTTCAGTTATCCTGACTGATCATCATATGACGTCCAGCAGGATAACAGCCGCCGCGCGCCCGTGGGGGAGTGCATCGCGGCAATCGGTTGGAGCGGTGTGTCAGTCTGACACACCGCTCCACCGATCCTGGTAAAGAGCCTCTGGCGGAGGCTCTTTACCTCGTGATCAGCCGTGTCCAATCACGGCTGATCACGATGTCAATAGGAAAAGCCGTTGATTGGCTTTTCCTCACTTGTGCCTGACAGACGCGAGTAGAGCAGAGCCGATCGGCACAGCCCCCCCTCGGGGGCCCACACTAGACCACCAGGGAAGCCGCCAGGACCACCAGGGAAGGGAGCAAAATGTGGATGGCCAGGTATGTACCCCATGACCATCCACATGTGCAAATTATGCCCAATCTGTGCCAGTCAAAATGGGCACTGACTGGCACCATTATATATCAGTGATGCCCAGCAATGCCACCCATCAGTGTCATCAGTGCCACCAATCAGTGTCATCAGTGCCACCCATCAGTGTCCATCGGTGTCACCTGTCAGTGCCCATCCATGCCCATCAGTGCCCACCTATCAGTGCCCATTAGTGCCCATCTGTGCCACCTATCAGTGCCACCCATAAGTACCCATAAGTGCCACCCATAAGTACCCATCAATGCCACCTACGAGTGTCCATCAGTGCCGCCTATGAGTGTCCATCAGTGCCACCTCTGAGTGCTTATCAGTGCCACATACCAGTGCCACTTATCAGTGCCCATCAGTGCCACCTATCAGTGCCCATTAGTGTTGCCTATCAGTGCCCATCAGTGCCACTCACTCCCTAGGACACGCTTAACCCCTTGAACACCCCCTAGTATTTAACCCCTTCCCTGCCAGTGTCATTTTTACAGTAATCAGTGCATTTTTATAGCACTGATCGCTGTATAAATGTCACTGGTTCCAAAATAGTGTCAAAAGTGTCTGATGTGTCCACCGCAATGTCATAGTCATGATAAACATCGCAGATTGCCGCCATTACTAATAAAAATAAATTAATAATAAAAATGCCAAAAATATATCCTCTATTTTGTAGACGCTATAACTTTTGCACAACCAATCAATATACGCTTATTGCGATTTTTTTGACCAAAAATATGTAGAAGATTACATATCAGCCTAAACTGAGTAAGAAATTATATATTTTTGGGGAATATTTATTATAGCAAAAAGTAAAAAATATTGCTTTTTTTTCAAAATTGTCACACTTTTTTGTTTATAGCACAAAAAGTAAAAAACGCAGAGGTGATCAAAAACCACCAAAAGAAAGCTCTATTTGTGGGGAAAAGGGACATCAACTTTGTTTGCATGACAGTGAAATTAAGTTAAAGCGACACAGTGCCGTATCGCAAAAAGTGCTCTGGTCAGAAAGGGTGTAAATTCTTCGGGGGTTGAAGTGGTTAAACTTTTCAGCATGGAGTAGCCTTTTTTAAAAGGCTTAAAGGGCAACATAAAAAATGGACAATTCTTTTAAAGGATCTGTATGGCCACATCATGCATTTGCATTTTATAACATCAGAAAACAAAACAAAACAAAAAACACAGAAAAGGTCCCTGACAAATCCATACCAGACCGTTACTCATTCACAAGGGGGGGTGGATATCTGAAAAACACTTTATTAAAGAGGGGGTTATGATTTATATTAGGTCCTCCCTGTGACTCCCACTTACACCAGACCAAGAACATGAAGAAGAGGCCCTTGTCTCCATCAAAATGAGGACAAGGTGCTTTGCTAGGGGGACTTTTTAATGACATTAGGACTTTGATTGTAAACACATGTTTTAGTGTGTGTGTGTGCATATATATATATATATACACACACAATACCGTATATATAATGTGTGTGTGTGTGTGTATTTTGGATTACATTAACTGATGACATTAAAGCAGAGTTCTGCATAAAAAAAAAAATAAAAGTCAGCAGCTACAATTAGTGCAGCTGCTGACTTTTAATAATCGGACACTTACCTGTCCAGGGTGCCCGTGATGGGGGGGAACAAAGCCCCTCTCGTCTCCCACATCTCTCTGTGGCGCCGGCATAGTCACTGTGGGCGCCCGGCTGCGGCTTCACAGCCAGGCATGCACTGTGCATGTGCGAGCCACGCGGTGTGCCGTGACTGGCTGGGCAATCATCTGGGACCTGTGACGTGTCCCAGATGATTGCCGAGAGGGAGGGGGAGAGGCGATCTCCCTTCTAGTGCTGCAGTGCGCCGGGAGGAAGTGGGAGCTGGAACCCTCCAAAAAGAGGGTATCCACTCCCCCCCAAAATAATGACATACGAAATGTGGCATGTCAGGGGGTCACCTTCCCTTAAAGTGAAGGTTACATTCTTGGATGGAACTCCGCTTTAAGACATTAATCTATACCATATATTTTCTTAAGATTGGGGAGGTGCTCTAATGGGGGAAGAGAAATCAGGAGAGAGAAATGGGAAGCCTAGAGCAGGGCTTTAGAGATGCCCACAAATTCTTAACACATCCATTACACATGACAATCAAGGCACTAGGGTAATCGCCTCATTAGACACTGAAAAGGCATTTGACTATGTCGAATGGACCTATCTGTGGGAGGTCTTACGTCAGTTTGGCTTCGGCTCTAAATTTATACATGGTATCCAGCTCCTATATCGGGCACCAAGGGCACGGGTTTGCACGAACAACTGGCTTTCAGAGCCATTTGCCCTTTTCCATGGTACGAGATAGGAGTGCCCACTCTCCCCCGGCCTCTTTGCCTTGGCCCTGGAGCCCCTGGCCATTTTGGTCAGGAATGCTCCAGATGTGCTGGGCTTGCAGCTGGGTAAGCTGGAAGAGCGGCTGTCCCTGTATGCGGACGACACATTATTATACCTTAATGACGCAGGCCCCTTGCTCTTGGCTACCCTACGTATTTTTGACATGTTTGGAGTTTACTTGGGTATAAGGATTAACTGGGCCAAGTCAATACTTTTCCCCCTAGATGAGGGAGCCATCCGTGGAACGGCCTCCACTCCTCTCCGCTGGGTTGAAGAATTTCGTTATTTGGGGGTTCAGGTGACGAAACATCACTCGGACTTCTTGGGGAAAAATCTGATGCCTGTTTTGTTAAACCTTAGATCCAAGTGTTCAACATGGTCATATTTGCCACTAAATTTGATAGGCCGCATAAACCTACTAAAAATGATCATATTACCCAAACTTAATTATCTATTCTGAAACTGCCCGATATGGATCCCAGTTAGCTTTTTCAAAGAGATAAACAAATCCATAGGTTCCTTTATATGGAATGGGGCGGTACCGCGGTTGGCCAGATCCACGCTCTGGCTACCTGCTCACTTGGGTGGGTTAGCCCTACCCAATTTTCAAGTTTATTACTGGGCGGCGGTACTAGTGACAGTCCAGTGGTGGTACCAAAGGGATAGATCCAATGCGATGGTATGCCTGGAGGCAAACTGCTTGGGCTCCACAGCTTTCCATACAGGGGTCCCGGGGCATATGGGACAGCACCGGGACCAACCAGGGTAATGTGGCGGGTGTGGACCCGGCGGCGATTTTTGCGGCCGGATCAGTGGTCTCCGGCACAACCATTGTGGGGCAATCCCAACCTATCACAACTTCGTTCCATTCCGGATCTACAGTTGTGGGCCAGGTTTGGCATCACGACACTGGACCACATTATGCCCCAGGGTACCCTATTGAAGTTTGCGGATCTGAAAGTTAAATATAATTTACCAACCTGGATGGCATTCAGATACCTACAACTTAAACATGCAACTGGAGCCCAATTCCCCCGGCCGATCACACTCAAAGCTGATCCTATAGAGGAACTGTTGGCTCCGAATGATCTAACCAAGCCTCTTTCTACTCTGTATAGTGCGTTACTGGGCAATGAGTCGCCAAAAATAGAACGTTTGTGGGAGACATGGCACAGTGACATACCCTCATTATATAGGGAAGAATGGGAGGACTGCCTGGAGTATGGCCCCAAATTAGTCATCTCCTCTAGAGATAAGTTAATACAGGTAAAATTTTTGCATAGGGTATATTATACACCCCAAAGACTTCACAGGATGTACCCAGACAAAGACCCAGAGTGTCCCAGATGTAAAGCACATATAGGAACCTTCTTCCACGTGTTCTGGGACTGTCCTGTCATTTCCACTTACTGGACGAAGGTCTTTAGGGAAGTTAATTCTAGACTGCAACTGACACTCCCAATGTCACCTGAGGTGGCATTACTGGGAGTTCACGATGACGAGCAAAGACCACACCACTTAAAACTACTAATTGCATGCCTATTCTTTTATGCCAAAAAAGAAATCCTCCTCAAATGGATCCTACCAGACCCCCCCTCCATCTCCTCCTGGAAGGCACTGATAAAAGCTGCACTGCCCTTGTATAGAGTTAGATATTTGAACAGAGGCTGTAAGTGGAAATATGAAAAAGTCTGGGCCCCATGGACCTCTGACTAACGTACTGGTTAGGCTCTCATATCCTAAGATAGGTAACTGTAAAAGGTATACTACTAGACACTTACGCGGAATGTATTAACCTAGTCCACATGCTACCTATATGCGAACTTTTGCTGCATGTTGTGCTTGTTCACTGTATTGTCTGGACCTGTATGTAGACAAATGTATTTCATGTGATGATATGTACTGTACCTATGGATATGTTTTTATTCAACCTACAGTATATGACAACAATAAAACACCTTTGTTTGTAAAAAAAGAGATGCCCACAAAAGATACAATTTTTTATACTATTATGGTTGATGACCAATTAGTATACATATCGAGTCTTAGGGGTTGATTTACTAAACACAAATTGACTGTTCACTAGGGAAGTTGCATTTTGCAAGGGAATTATCCCCAGAGCTTAGTGAATGGGGTACAGTGCTTATAACTTCCATCATCCAATTACATGCAAGCAAAAATATTTTTTATTTTCCTCACACATGAGTGAATATTCTTGAGGTGAATTTTCACTACATTCACTAAGCCAAGGGAAACATTTTGTGAATTCCATTGCAAAGTAAACAGCCTATTTGACTTCATGAAATCACCCCAATGAATAAATGCTCTCTTTCATTGTATTTACTGTTTCATTCATTATACAAGATGTACCCCCAGTCTCAGGTCTCTTAGAGACTGGAATAGGTTTACCTATATAACTACAATGAGTTTCTGTACGTTAGAAGGCTGGCCGGTGGCTAGCCTGCATTTGTAGGAGGAGTCTGGGGGGGGGTATAAATCCCTCCTCCTCTGTCAGATCCCTTGTCAGCTCATTTCCCTGGTTCCAATGGTTACGTCGGATGAGCAACATTTCTGGTGCACCAGCTGTTAATTGTGAATGCAGAAGTGACGTCAGCTGGTGCACCAGAAATGTTGCTCATCGGCCGGGCAGCATTGGGGGGGATTCTTCTGCTGGGATGATCAGTTCTCAGTGCTGGTGGAAGGACAGATGCTTTATTCGTCTACTGGTTATGTGTGTGTGGGGGGGATAGATATCTTGCAGCCTTATGCCCCGTACACACGGTCGGACTTTGTTCAGACATTCCGACAACAAAATCCTAGGATTTTTTCAGACGGATGTTGGCTCAAACTTGTCTTGCATACACACGGTCACACAAAGTTGTCGGAAAATCCGATCATTCTGAACACGGTGACGTAAAACACGTACGTCGGGACTATAAATGGGGCAGTGGCCAATAGCCTTCATCTCAAAATTTATTCTGAGAATGCGTGGCACTTTGTGCGTCGGATTTGTGTACACATGATCGGAATTTCCGACAACGGATTTTGTTGTCGGAAAATTTTATATCCTGCTCTCAAACTTTGTGTGTCAGAAAATCTGATGGAAAATGTGTGATGGAGCCCACACACGGTCAGAATTTCCAACAAGGTCCTATCACACATTTTCCGTCGGAAAATCCGACCGTGTGTACGGGGCAATAGTTGTCAGACATCTCCTGGTAGGGCTGCTTGTGGTTCAGTCCTCAGGTTTGTCAGAACCTCTGCTCAGGTCGTTACCCGCTTGTTTAATTGAGGCTCTGTCCACTTCTATTTTGTGTCCCTTCTCCTGCACAGGCTGCCAAGCCTTGCTTTGTCTGGTCGGGTTCACCCGATACTCATGCGCATACCTGCCTGTGTTTTGTGTTTATTCATAGTGACTGGATAGCTATGGAGCTCTCCACATGCTGTCACTTTTTGTCCATCAATCCAGATTGTTAAAATGGCTCCCCTCCTCTCATTACTGCAGAGAGGTCTATGCCCCCGTGCTGAACACCTTCAGCACCCCATGCCTGCTATTTGCCGAGCAACTAGGCTAAACTGGCTTTCAGGTGATTCCTTTCATTATTTTATGTGTGCAAGAAGTTTCATCAGACTAATCCACAGCACATGGTTTATTAATTTTGGTTTGGCGAGTACTTAGTATTCAGGCAGGAGCTTCCTTCACCCAGGATTGGTTTAGGCTGTCACTTGTAGTTCCACAGCTGCTTACAGCTCCTCATTTCTTTAGTACAGTCCATCCATGCGGGTATGGTTGGGAGGGAGTGGGAGTATGCACAGCTTAGTTCTTAGTTTCTCGAGTGGGGGGGTTCTCAACATTTGTAGCTCTGTAATGTTAGGATGTCAGAGCAGGGAGGTTCATTGCTATACTATGGGCATACTTACATTTCTGAGTCTCTATCACCATTGGTTATTGCAGTAGGTTACCGCGATATTGTGTCAATCTCGCCACATTTCTTGGCGAGATTTGACACCTGCGAGCCCCGTCGCGGGAGCCAGCGCTGAGATGGCTCACTCATCGGGAAAGGAAAACTTTGTTTTCCTTTCCTGATGAGTGACAGGCAGTGCTGACAGCTGTCTGGTATGAATCCTGAGGGGGAACGCCGCAACAAATTTTAAATGAAAAAATCGGGGGCATACCAGGCCCTTAGGTCTGGTATGGATTGTAAGGGGAACCCCCTATGCTGAAAAATTGGCATGGGGTCCCCCCAAAATCCATACCAGACCCTTATCCGAGCACGCAGCCCGGCCGGCCAGGAAAGGGGGTGGGGAGGAGCGAGCGCGCCCCCCTCCAGAGCCGTACCAGGCCGCATGCCCTCAACATGGGGGGTGGGTGCCTTGGGGGAAGGAGGGACGCCCTGTGGGCCCCCCACCCAAAGCACCTTGTCCCCATGCTGATGAGGACAAGGACCTCTTTCCGACAACCCTGGCCGTTGGTTGTTGGGGTCTGCGGGCGGGGGGCTTATCGGAATCTGGGAGCCCCCTTTAATAAGGGGGCCCCCACATCCTGGCCCCCCACCCTGTGTGAATGAGTATGGGGTACATGGTACCCCTACCCATTCACCTAGGGAAAAGTTTTCCTTTGCCGATGAGTGAGCCAGCGCGACATGCACAGTACCCTGTCGCCGAGAACCAGCACGATGGTATAGCGCTGGAAACACAATCTCGCAATGTAATTTCTTTACATTTAACAGTGTCCGTTTCATCTTCATTTCATTGCACTGTTTGTTCATCTGGCCATGGTCATGAGGGTGTGGAGGGCTCACGCAGCTCACTTCCATTTTCCCCTAGTCCGGGGGGGTTTCAGCATACTACGGCCCGCTGATGTGGGGCTGGTATACGGGTGCATTTCATCTTCATGTTTTGTCTCTTTGAGTACCATGTAGTTACAGCACATACAATAGTATCTGTTTCCATCCTCATAAGCATTTCCATGTCTTATCGTACTTTTCGTTCGGTTATTTATCATGTATACATCATGATATATACATATGTATATATCATGACCACAATCTTCTCGCCCATTTATCATACGTCATATGATGCATGTTCACCTCATTACACCTTTACTACTACCCACCATGGTCTGTGGGTACATTAGCCCTGAGTGTTCATTTTTAATTAGCTGTCTTTGCACTGCAGTTTACTCAGACTCACTTACTGCATACACTAGGGTGGTGTTTGTCATTTATTCACATGCTGTTGGTCTTGTCTTCTCTACACCTACATCCATATACTCAGTTAGGTATGAAGGGGTGTTGTTGTTTTTCATGTTCTGGTTGTCTGTTCTTATTTTCTCTGGTTGGTGTTTCCTTAGATCAGGGCATGTCACGAGTTTCGGAAGCAACAAATTTGCATTCATCTCTCTAGTAGCACATAATCATTAAGGAGTTGGTCTATCCCTAAGCTCATAGCTGAGCTTCACCACAGGGGTATCCCTGTCCTGACACAGCTGGGGAGGCAGTACTCTTCAGATTGTTATTCCCAACTCCGTCACATCCTCTACCATCCACCTGCGCAGAACTTGTTTCTATGCATATTCTTTAACTCAGATTCACATGGTGCTTAATACGTTCTTAACACCCATGCTACAATTGCTAGACAGGATGGAGGTCATCGAAGCCCGCTTGGCTAGAGCTGAGGGGTCAGCTGCACCCCCAGTTCCTGCTCTTCCTAGTGAACCTGCAGGTAATGTTGAAATTTCTTTACCTGTGGCAGCTCCTTCACCTTTAGCAGTATTGCCTGCAGTGTACCCAGCTCATTTAATCCCTGCCAATATCAAGAAGGACATTCCAGTAGGCAACCTAGCCTCTCTTCTAATAACATCTCAAGACTTTCCAGAGACCAATCTTTTTCTTATGGTGGTGGGGGGGTCTCGTGGTGCTCGGAACTAAGGATCCCAGGCTTAGTGGTGGACTTGGTGCATTAGTACAGCGGGTTCATTTTCTATGATTATCATCAGTTTTTTGCAGCGAAGGTGACAGCCACTTGGGCACAATTCGGGGTGGTGACATGTTGAAGCAATATTGCTATGCAAGTTTTCTGCAGGCATTTCGCCAACCTGAAATCCCCTGCCTGTGCCAATTGTCAGCCCTCAGCTCAACTTGGGTTTCAGTAAGCTCTCACATAGGCCTCATCACTCTCCCGTCAGAGACTTTGTATGTAGTAACTGGGCTTCAGTAGACAGTCATGCTTTCATTGTTGATGGGTTGCTGAAGGCCAGAAGTGTCCAAGTGGTTTGTGATTGGTCCGGTTCTGCACCACCATTCTGCATATGGAGGGTCAGGCCCATCAGGGTGGTTAGTGGCTAGATTTCCAACTAATATTGGGTGATTTGCGGTTTGTCTGTGCCTTATTTGTTTTACATTCCAAGCCTTAATTCCTCATTTCCTCTGAAGATTTTTGTTGAAGTACTCCTCCGTGGGTCTGGCTGTCCAGCAGATTCTACAGTTAGGCAGGGGTACTTGGCTATCCCAGCTGATATTAGCAATGCTTTCAAGCAACTTCGTATAGAAAAATTGATTAAAGATCAGTACTCCCTATTAGTTACCACAACACTGGGTGTTCAATACAAACTCAAAATTCCCCGCGCTTAGGACAATGTTTTAAAGGAGAACTGCAGCCCCCCTAAAATAAATGGAAAAAGCCACCGAGGTGGAATCCAAAAATTAAGAAATCTCTGGTGGGGAATGTGGCGCTGTTCAAAAATATATATAATAGGATACTAATATCCTACAAAGTGGTGGTAGTATATAAAAACTACTGTGAAAAAATCATGAACAAATAACATATCAGGTGTATGTGTCACAGGTGTCAAACAACATATAATAAAACATATGATTGAAAAATCAAGTACAAATGCAGTGTAAATAATCCTAGAAAAAAATACGTGCACTCAAAAAAGGACAGCAAAAATAATAGTACTGATCTGCAAAATCGCAAAGGAAAAAGCATAAAAGATACCCAAAAAAATTATATATCCAAAATATGTGCAGATATGAACAATAGTATGATAAATAGTGTAGTGTTGTAGCAGAAAAAATCACCATCCAAAAGATATTAGTGTCCGAGCAGCATTAAAGTTCTTTTTTTTTTTTTTTTTTTTTTTTTTTTTTTAAGAAAGCAAAAAGTTTATTATTCAAACAAGTTGAATTATATGTTGAAATACACAATCTCAATGCATAGGAAAGGTGTTACAAGCTTGTATCAACATAGTAATACAGAGTAGGAAGTACAGTATTCAACAATGATCAAACAGCATTGTAGATTTATATAAGTCAAGTTTAAGGAAAGGAATAATTCCTTAACATATAACCAATAATCAGAAACTCAACAGGGGTAGTGAGCCCTTTATTTAACGAAGTGTTTGAAACATTGTACGGATTTCTGGACAGGTATGTGAATTGTCTGTAGCTAGATACCTTGATACAATCAAGGGAATCTGTTCACCGCTTAATGCGATTCTAAGCCTGTGGCCCGTTGTTTGCTAAAAGCATATAAGTGGGGAGCGTGGGCTCGTAGATAGTTTGGTGGCTACAGTTCGAGTGTGTGGATTCACTGCTAGGGGAGGAGAAATAGGAGATTTTTAATTGGTGTTGTTGCGTGTTTGTATAAGTGTGGCAACTTTCACCTGGCTCTATAGGCCTGGTGGTACAGGAGACAGCTAGTTTGCTGATTACAGACCACCAGCAAATCCTACCAGAAGTGAAGTCAGAAATCAGGAAGTATGAGAAAGATGGAGACTCGGGGAAAGTGGTGTTGTGGGTAAGAGTAGGTGAGGAGTAGGTTTGGAGTGGGTGGAGGTTTTCTGGTTTCAGGGGTTGTATAGCGTCCTAATCTGTGTTGTGTGGGTGGTGAGTCCTGTTGGTCGGGGAGTAAGGGGGTATAAGATGGGGGTTGTGAGCGATGGATCGTGCCTCCTATTCTATGTTATAGACCTTTTGGATCCTTTCCTACTCTTTTGAGAGTAGGTGCGTATATTCGTCTGTTGTCTGATAGTGTTGCCAGCAGGACCAGACTGTCCTGAATTTTATGGGTGTATCTTTAGATTGGTGTATCAGTTCCTCCATTTCTGCTATTTTTGCTATACGTTTAAGCCAAGTAGCGGTGGTAGGGGGTTTGGGGGATTTCCAGAGGGTCGGGATGCACATCTTTGCAGCGTTCAGCAAGTGTAGCGTCAGGGATCGCTGGTAGTTTCGTTTTGGGATAGAGGAGTGGTGTAGGAGCATTTGTGCAGGGCTAAATTCTATCTGATAGGTGGTGATGTTGGAAGTGATGTGATGTACCTCCTTCCAGAATGGTTGGATAGATGGGCATGACCACCATATGTGTAGTAGGGAGCCTTCTCCGTCAGAGCATCTCCAGCACTTGGAAGATAAGGCGGGGGAAATTTTGTGTAGGTTTGCCGGAGTTTTGTACCACCTAGAGAAGATTTTAAAGCTATTCTCTTGTGCAGACACATTAGTTGAACCCTTATGAATGTGTGTATAGATAGTTTTCCATTCTTCTTCCGACAATTCAATTGATAAGTCTCTTTCCCAGTTGCGGGTAGCTTTGTTAGACTTAGGGTTGTGGTCAGAAAATAGGAGAGAGTAGATAACTGAGATTAAGTGTCTTTGTGGTTCTGATTTGGTGCATAATTGTTCAAACGGCGTGAGTTGTCTGGCGTAATTGGCCCATTTGTGAGGGTGGTTGAGAAAGTGTCTGATTTGGAGGTAAATCCACCTCGGGAATGGTCGGTCGTTTGATTGCGTATGTAAATTGGTGAGTGGTAGGAAGGTCTCTCCAGAGAAGAAGTGTGCAGCGTGTATGTCTGTGTGAGGCCAGAGATCTGTAAGAAACGTGTCGGTCATGCCCGTTGGGAATTCCGGGTTGTGTCGAATTGGCGTCAGCGGACTTTGCATGGAGGAGATGTGGTGGTGTCTGCAAGCCTTCTGAAAGGTTTGGAGAGCGCAACTTATCAGGGGTTGTTGTGTGTAGGACGAGGGGATATTATTTGGGGTGATCCAGGGTAGTTGTCGCACTGGGATCTGGGAGAATTTGTTTTCAATTGTAATCCAAGCTTTCGTGGAAGAGTGGACACACCAGTCAACTATTCTCGTCAATTGGCATGCCTCGTGGTATTTAGCAATGTCCGGTAGACCAATGCCTCCTTTGAGTTTTGGCAGGGTTAGACGGTCAAAACTCAGCCTGGGACGGTCTTTGCATCACAGGAACTCACTACATGCTCTGCGGTACGAGGCAAAGAAGGCTTGCGGTAGTTTTATGGGGACAGTTTGTAAGATGTATAGTATTCTCGGGAGGATATTCATTTTAAAGATTGATGCCCTTCCAAACCACGAGAACATGCCTGTTGACCACGCCTTCAGGTCCTTCTGAATTTTTTGGAGGACAGGAAGGTAGTTTTTAGAATATAGGTCAGAGAGTTGGGATGGTAAGTGGATTCCTAGATAAGTGATGGCGTTCTGAGACCATCTAAATGGGAAATTGGTTTGGCATAGCGTAAGAGTTTCTTTACTTAGTGAAATGTTTAGGGCTTCTGACTTCGCAAAGTTCATTTGTAGATTTGAAAGGGTGTTGAACGTGTCAAAGTCCTTAAGTAGGTTAGGTAAAGTGATGTGCGGGTCTGTTAGAAATAGGAGAATGTCGTCTGCGAAGGCAGAGAGCTTGTGTGTAGTATTTGCTATTGACACTCCTTTGATGTCCGGGTTGGATCTTAAACAATGGAGTAGGGGTTCAAGGGAAAGGAGGAAAATGAAGGGGGATAGCGGGCAGCCTTGACGAGTCCCATTGGATACAGAGAAGGCATCCGACAGGTGACCGTTGATCCCGGCCCTTGCGGTAGGGGTGGAGTACAGGGCCATAATGAATTGAAGCATACGGTCTCGTATTCCCATCATTTTGAGCACTTCAGTCATATAGTCCCAAGCCACCCTGTCGAATGCCTTCTCCGCATCCAGGGATAGAAAGAAACCTTGTTGCTGGGAGGAGGTCAGCCACTTATGAATGTTGATGGCTTTGATTGTGTTGTCTCTTGCCTCTCTACCTGGAATGAAGCCTACTTGATCCAATGAGATGAGATTGGTTAAGAGAGGCAAGAGACGATTGGCTAGGATTTTGGCGTAAATTTTTAGGTCAACATTTAACAATGAGATTGGGCGGTAGTTAGTCACTAATGACGCGTCTTTGTTTGGTTTAGGGATTACTGTGATGTGTGCAGTGAGTAGGTCTCGTGGTGGTGGGTTTTCGGAGGAGAGGGAGTTATAGGCAGATAAAAAGTGAGGTTTAAGCGTGTGAATGAAAGTTCTGTAATAACCCGTCGTCAGTCCGTCAGGGCCGGGGCTTGTACCGGGGTTTCAGTTGTTTAAGAACCATTTCGATTTCCGTGGACGATATAGGTTGTTCCAAATCATTGGCCGATTCAGCCGATAGGGTATCAGGACAGTATTTACTGAGGAAATCTCTGATTAGTTGTAGTCTGTCGGTATTGTCGGTCAGAGGGTCTGTGGTGCGTAAGTTGTACAGCTGGGAATAATAGCAAATAAACTGTTCAGCTATTTGGTCGTTGGAGACTATTTTTTGTCCTTTAGCGTCAGTAAGTGAGTGGATAGTCATGGAGGCCTTTTTAGCTTGTAGAGCCCTTGCCAGGAGTTTACTGGATTTGTTGCCGTATTCATAGAAAGTTTTTTGGGAGAGTATATAATTTCTTTTTATTCGTTTGTTAAGCGTCTCCAACAATTCTTTTCGGGTTTGAATCAGTTCTGGGAGGGTTCCTACTGCTTGGGAGTTTTTGTGCGTACGTTCTAATTCTAGAATACGTGCTGTCAGTCTTGTGATATGGGCATTTCTTTCTTTTCTGCGTGTGGCTGAGATTGATATGAGTTCACCACGTATAGTACTTTTGTGGGCCTCCCATCTCATCATAGGTGATATGTCTGGGGAATTGTTTTCTTGAAAGTATAGTACCAGTCGTTCGTCAATGCTAGAAGCGATGGCGGCATCTGTAAGAAGAGAGGGGTCTAGGCGCCAGATTGGGGTTTGTTTGGGGGGGGGCGTTCGTGAGTTGTAAGGTCATGGAAATGGGGTGGTGGTCCGAGAGATACATGGGGTCAATAGACGCCGCGGTCAGACATGGTTTGTGAAAGGAAAAGATAGTCCAGTCTCGAGTGACGATTGTGGGGTGTTGAATAGAAGGTGTAATCTTTCGTGTCTTCATAAAGTGTGCGCCATGCGTCGTGTAGTGATAATTCCTGTAACTTTGTTTTAATTGCCCTTAATGCTTTATATGGCATGGTGGATGTGCCTGTTGAGGTATCCAGTAGAGGATTAAGGGAAACATTAAAATCCCCTCCTAGAATAAGGAGGCCTTCCTGGAATGAGGAAAGTTTTTGCAATGTGGCTCTAAAGAACGCTACTTGGCTGGCATTGGGGGCATATATATTGGCCAGGGTGATTCGCCTTCCATATAGAGTGCTTTTTACAAAGATGAAAGTTGATTCTCCGTCGACGTAGGTATCCGTAATTTGAAATTGGCATTGTTTGGCAATGAGGATTGATACACCTTTGGTTTTTGCTGCATGATTAGTTGCATGGAGAGCTATTGGAAAGCGTTGGTTGGAGAGTTTTGGAATGGAGTTTGTTTTGAAGTGTGTCTCTTGGAGGAAAACTATATCGGCCTTGTTCCTGTGTAGGGAAAGGAGGACTTTTTCTGGGAGATTAAGTCCCCGTGCATTGAGGGAAATAATTTTAGTGTTAGATTTGTTAGGTTTGTTAGTTGGTTGTGACATTGTGTGTAGGAGGGTCCGATCTTAATGTAGCAGAGAGAGGAAAAGGAGCAGGTATAGATACTTGTTGTGGATGAGAATAGGGATTGCGAGGGACGACGAGTGGGGTTAGGAGGTAGACGCAAGGGCGTTGTCTGTGGAAGAGGTGTTGGTGATTTGATACGACTAAAAAGGGGGGGGGAGTGCGGTGAAAGGGCTATGGATGAGGTCTATGATATGTTTCACTGGAGGTGAATCTGTAACAATGAGAGAGGGAAGGGCTTCTGTCTATAGGTGATCGATATCGGAGATTAGCAAGAACCTGCTTGCTAATCCAAGGATACTGTGTGTCTGTATCCCAGAAGAGCCGAAAGAGGTCAGTGGTGGGTAGTGAAGGAGGAGGAGTCGGACCGTAGTACCGATGTATACAGATAACCACTGAGTGGGGTGTAACCAGATATGACGGAGAGTGAGGGGGTAGAGCGGGTAATTACTACCAGCCAAACAGAGAGAGAGGTGTGGTAGTGTGGTAGGAGGAGGGCAAAGAGAGCTGATTCTTGCTATACGGGATATTTTTAGGTCAATTGGACGAATGGACGTGATGGGGGGTTTGGTAGTGCAGGAGATTGGTGAAATGGAATAGTATAGTGTTTTCCAGGATGGGTAGTGTGTCTATGTGGAAGAGGAAAAAGATTAGTCTGTGATCTCTACTAGTGTGTGTGATTGCTGAACATGGGTTAAGAAAGTAACTTATAGAGAAGTTAAACTAACAATGGAATATCTCGTACTAGATGGAAAACATTGCATAACAGAGCATGCCTATCAGGTTTGAGGTACTCAATAAGAAGAACCTAAGTACACAAACATTCTAAAAACATTCTCTAAGTCAACTTAGCTTTATCCCCAGTATTGAGTTGTGATGTGCCTACATAGCCTGCTTTGGTCGCTGCAGTGCGTGCGTGGAGTAAGGAGAAAAGAGCCAAGACCTGAAGCTGGATGGTATGTTGAATCTTCTATGGATCTTCCTTTTCCCCTTTCCTTCTTCTTCCTCTTTCCTTTTCTTTCCTAAGGGGCATATCGACAGCCTCAGGGTCCGTGTTGTTCTCGTAAGGGTAACCTGAGACCTATGTGTGAGTAGTAACAACCCTATTCATGTCTGGTTACTTGTCTGATAATACTGGGAGTATGAAACTTAAGTTACTCCTTGGAACTGCGACTATATCCAAGAGGCATAAATCTACATGGAAGACATTAGTTGTTATAAAGTACAGGTTTTAAGTAAGATATTATATTTTGTGAGTTTCCTAAGCGTACTTATCAAGTAGTGGTGGGATGATGATCCATTTTGTTCACTAAGATATACTCCTTGACTATGGGAGTCTAGATTGAGCATGTGGAATAGATTGATGGTCGAGAAAGGGGGGAGATCATACCTGAAATGGATCTGGCATGATGTGATGTTGGCATGTGGACCAGCGGGTGATCCAACATTTCAGGTAGGCGGTCTTAATACCATTTGGATCTATAGGCAGGAAGGGATATCTATGTCAGAAGAGTTGGAGCATTTTAAATTTTAAAATTTAAAATTTTAAGTTTTAAATTGCCGAATGGATCATCATCCCCATTGCAGGTAGATGAGGTTTGCTGGAAAGGTATCATGCATGCTCATAAGTTATACCAGCATCGTAGAAGGTGCGTAGGCAAGCAGTAGAATAGGTGTATATATAAATAAAAAAAAAAGGGGGGGGGGGGCAGAGGAAGGTGTTGACCGTAGAGAAAGGAATAAGCAAACCCAAAAATGATTCATAGGTGGGAAGAAGGGGTTATGAGCCAGCTTGACAGTTGTCTGTTACAGTCAGCACTTAAGGGTTCTGAGGGGTAACGTTTGAAGAAGTTTCTTAGCAGTCAGTGGTAGGATACGATATACTAGTGTGCACCTAACGAAAGAGTAGTGAGTTTGAAAGTAGGCAAGCTTCATGCAATCCTAGCGGGTGAAAGAGAGACCAGCAGTACTTTTATAGCAGGACTGTGTGGCAGCAGAAAGAGAAGGCAGGCTGTGTGGAGGAGCAGGTGGGGTTCAGCCAAAAAGAAAAAAAAAAAGTCATATAGAACAGAAAAGAGAAAGAGATTAACATAGGTAACTTAGCTGAGGGTGAAGAGACGCGTGCTGTTACTTAACGGTCGCGACGCGCCCTCCTGGTCTGCGGAGCTTTCGACGGGCTGGATCTGTGATCCTGGTCTGGGGTTCGGTGGCGTTCCCGGGGATCGGAAGGTGATCTTTGCCTCCTGAAATGGTGAGCTTGTGTTTCCATGGGCTCGTTGCGAGATGAGGCTTTGTTGGCGGGAGGCCGGTACTCCGAGTACCATTCGGGTACTTCCGTATAGGGAATATCCAGAGTCTCACAGAAGTGATGCAGATCTTCCGGCACTCGGAGGAGTGCAGAGCGCCCTTGATTGGAGGCTGACAGGCCGAAAGGGAACTTCCAGCGATACAGGATGCCTTTGGTACGTAGAATTTCCAGCAGAGGGCGCAGTTTTCTTCGACGCTGTAACGTTATGGTCGAAAGGTCCTGAAAGAGACAAATTTCTGTGCCATTGTGTGTCAATGGAGCGTTAGTACAGGCATTCCGTAGAATCTCTTCTTTTAGTTGATAGTCGATCACACAACAGACTACGTCCCGGGGAGGATCAGAGTCTCTCCCCTCGTGGACGTAGGGCGCAATGTATGCGTTCCATCCCAATAGATGTTGTGGCGGGTTTCCCCAGCAGGGTGTTAAACAAGCCTGTTACTTCTGTTTGAAGGTGGTCTGCATCGACAGATTCCGGTAGTCCTCGTATGCGTAAGTTGTGGCGCCGGCCGCGGTTGTCCAAGTCCTCGACGTGGCGATTAAGATCGCATAGCTGCAGGGTGTGTGTGTCTAT
Source organism: Lithobates clamitans (assembly GCA_037952925.1). Taxonomy (NCBI): domain Eukaryota; kingdom Metazoa; phylum Chordata; class Amphibia; order Anura; family Ranidae; genus Lithobates; species Lithobates clamitans. The sequence continues at coordinate 6,391,900 of JBBGZY010000079.1, forward strand.
TACTTGGCACGAGCAGCGGAGTACAGAGGTATGTGTAGCCGTGGTCTTTTCCACCTCGTGTACTCTGCCGGCGATCGCTTGGATGTCAATTTTTAGGTCTGATATCGCAGCTGTTAGGGCTGCCGTAAGGGTGTTCTTGATGTCCGTTGCTACTGAGTGGAGATCATGGAGGCTTGGAGGCGGTTGTGGCGAGAGGACTATCCCGGCAGTTTCTGAGGGGATCTGCGAGTCTGGGTTAGATATCAGGCTTGGCGTGTGGAGTAGGCCGCGGGAGGTCGCCATGTTGCTTGCCTGAGTGCGGAACATTTCCGGGATGTTCTGACTCATCCGCCCAGTTAAATCACGGGAGACCTGGAGCGGGAAGCCGAGGAGCTCCGGGAAGAGGTCCCCATAACGTTTGGGGGTAGTAGTGGGTTAGAAACCTCCTTTTCAGGCAGATGAATCTCTCTGTCGGCGGGAGCTAACAAGTTAAGCTGCCATTCTCCGTCAAGGTCAGGCCACGCCCCCCTTAAAGTTCTATATATATAAAAATAAAAAGGAAAAAAACTCTGTGAGAAGTGACTTTGCTTCCAAACAAATCCTGTGTAAATAATTGTGATCGTTGTGTAATCTCCTTCTCTGGAACTCCCAATTGTGTCCCCCCTCACCGGAAAGCCCAACCCCTGCAGGGGTAATGGGCAAATGAAAGTAAATCCAGCAGTAGGAAATTGATCGATATCCCCCTCTGTGTTTCCGTGATCTTCTTCCTGGTTGGGCTGTCAATGGTCTGTCAATGGTCCTCCAAAAAAGTCCACCAGATCATGTCCATATGTATGGGGAAGAGAGGAGCCCCCATAGTGTAAATCCAAATTGACTTTTATTTGTTCAGTCCACTTACAAAGAATAGTTAAAAACAGTGACTAACAGATGAACCTGTTCCGCCGGCTAGTGTAAGGCCGATAGCTGGAACAGTAACGAGGCAGCGGCTTGCGTTCCACAGCCGAGCTGCCGAAAACCGGAAGTAACAGCGACGTATGCGTACCAACGTGACCACGCCTTACGCGTTTCGTCATCAAGACGTCATCTGAGGAGTGGCCATCTTGGTACACCATATGTCCTAATATACAGCAGGGAGGCGCCATGTGTCCAATCAGAGTGGAGGAGGGTAACAAAGTAACACGCCCACTCAGCGGGGAATATTACTTGCGCTCTTGTAATAATGGCTAAGAGGGGGCCCACCGGCCAAACGCCCCCTGGTGGAGGAAGCTAAAAACTCCACCCCTGGTATAAAAGATAGGTGATGGCTGTCTCGGAAAGGTGCCTCATAGTAAACAAAGCAGAAGTTTTTTTTAAAAATATAACAAGCATATAAATTTTAGTCTCATCAGCCACATCTGTACACTAAAGCAGCAGATAGGAACAAGTGCACATTGCATATGATATCGATCATAAATAAGCAATAGTAGTTAAAATAATAACAGCAATATGAAAATAAAATTTACAACACTTCAATAATGTACCAAAAAAATGCGAGATAATAATTGGAATGATAACAGCACGATGATGGAAATGTACCAACAACTACAAAAAACATTATTGGACTAAAAATATATATTATTATAAAAATTAGTATTATATATAAAAAATATATAATATATCATACATAAAAATCTTTCTATATATAAAAATTGATATTAAAAATTAATATTAAAAAATTTTATATTAAAAAAGATGCGAGTAAAAGGACAAAATATATATATATAATTGATTTCCACCATAGAAAGTATATTCGCAGTGACAATCAATAAATAATATCTGGGGGAACCACACATCCTGAAAAAAAATCCCCTATTCCAAAAAACGGATGTTGAAAATGTAGGAGCATATGAAAAATAAAGGTATGTAAAAGTGAGCTAAAAAAATGGAGAAATTACAGAAGAGATGGATATGTATAGTACCCAAAAGATAAAATATTCCAATTCTATGTGAAGTTGATATAGATAAATCAACCCTATGAGGGCTAGCGAAGAAAATTATGTGGAACAGAAGAGAATACAGACAAATTTCATGAGAAGGTAAGGAATATATAATTCTTTGTGGGAATACAAGTATACACTCCCTATCCGAACCTTCAGGGAAGAAAGGGGGTTACTGATATATGTTATGTATTCTAAAAATAGGTTGATAAATGAATGAGGAGGTGGAACTAGAAATTGGATAGAAAACAATTTAGGTCTATGTCCACATTGAGTCCTCTAGGCACCAGGCTATCTAGACGGTATATCCATCTGGTTTCATTCTGAGATATCTGTATCTTTTTATTGCCCCCCCTCCAATGGTCCTTAATAGTATCAATACCATAAAAAATTAGACCAGAGGGACCCCTATGATGAAATTCATCAAAGTGTTTTGAAAGGTTATGCTTAGGAAACCCCTTTTTTATATTGTTGATGTGCTCTCTGATGCGTAAACATAGGGGTCTAGTGGTCCTGCCCACATATTGCAGTCGGCACGGGCATTCAATGACATATGTCACATGTGTTGTATTACAGGTGATTAGTTCTCTAATGTCATACTCTATGCCTCTCCTAGAGTGGAAAGAAGATCTTTTCTTTGGTTGTTTTTTGCTGACCCAGCAGGCCAAACATTTTTGGCATCTGTAAAAGCCTTTCATACCAGCAAACAATTTGATATTTCTCGGGGGGTCAATCACATTATGGACCAGATGGTTCCTGAGGGTGGGTGCCCTCCTGTAAATAAAACGAGGCTTTTTCTTAAGGATATTTCCCAAGACTCTATCAGATTTTAAAATAGGCCAATATTTCCTCACTATATGTTCTATGTTCCTATATTGGCTATTAAAATCTGTGATAAAGGCTACATCCCCTGGTGAGTTGGTATTGGTGTTATTCCTATTAGTTGTTAGCAGGGATTCTTGATCCATTTTCTGTATCTCGTCCTTTAGTTTCAATAAGGGTTCAATGTGGTAGCCCTTATCAACATACTTGTTAATCAACATGTCGGCTCGGTTTTTTAGTCCTCAATGTTCCGGCAATTCCTCCTCACTCTCATCAGTTGTCCCTTAGGGATGTTTTCTTTCCATTTAGGGTGGTGACAGCTGGAAGTGGGTATATACCCGTTGCGATCTGTGGTTTTAAAGTAGGTTTTTGTAAACAAGTCTTCACCTTCCTTGAAGATCTGCAAGTCTAGATAATCTATCATGTTATAATCGGATTTACCCGTAAAGGTGATGCCATATATATTATGATTTAGTTCATCGAGGAATTTCTGAAAAGATTCTGGGTCCCCTTCCCACACTATAATAACATCATCGATGTATCGACAGTAAAATTTAATCTCCGGTCTTCTGGTCGCATATATATAGCGCTCTTCTAACATATCCATAAATAAGTTCGCCACACTTGGGGCGTACTTAGCGCCCATGGCAACGCCTTTCTTCTGGACATAAAACTCCTTGTTGTACCAGAAATAGTTGCTCTCCATTGCCAGCTCTAGTCCCTCCAGGTTAAATTTGATTTGTTCATTTCGTAAATTAGATCTCTCATGTAAGGCCTTCTCAACTCCTTTCAATCCATCTTTCTGAGAGATACTCGTATATAAGGAGTTGACATCTATTGTGGCTAAAAGACATTGGCGACTTCCTGATATCGTTCTTAACTCTTTAATCAGTTGGGTACTGTCCCTAAGATAAGATTTCCCTTCCACCACCAGGGGCTTCAGAAATTGGTCAATATATTCCCCCAATCTGGAGAATAGGGAATCCACTCCGCTCACAATTGGCCTTCCCGGTGGTTTATTAAGCCGTTTATGAATCTTGGGCAGATAGTATATAACCGGGGTTTTTGTAGACCCTGGGACCAAATATTGAGCTTCTTTTTTATTTAAAATCCCTACATCCAACCCTTTCTTAACAAGTTTCTTCAATCTTTTTTTATATTGTGTCTTAGGGTTACATCTCAACTTGTGGTAGGTGTTCTCAACCTTCAGTAGATTCTCCATTTCTTCTGCATATTCTTCCTTCTTCAATATGACCAGTCCCCCTCCCTTGTCGGCAGGACGTATCACCACTTGTTTCTTATTTCCGATTTCTTTAATGGTCTTCCATATGTGTATACTTTTAGACTTCTTTTTCTCCATTTTCGCCAAATCGCTTTCTACCATCCGTTTAAAAGCCCCTATACACTGATCTCCTGGGACTCTAGGGTTAAAAACTGAATTATTTCTTAAATTCATGTGTGTATAGACTTCAGGAATTGACGTAGGTGTGGTCTTCTTGTTCAAAGCATAATGTTTTTTTAATTTTCAATTTCCTGATGAATTTTTGTAGATCTATATATACTTCGAACTTATCCAAACTTTTATCCGGTGTGTATTTTAGACCCAAATCCAAAATCTTAAGTTCATCCTTGGAAAAGGTAACACCACTTAAATTGTAAATGCCTTGACCTAATATTCCCTTCGCCTTTTTCTTCCTCCCTCCTCGTTTACCTCTGGTCTGTTTCTTCCATTGTCTCTGTAAGTATGTTCTGGCTCTCTCTCTTGATTCCTGCTCTCCCCATTCTCCATATTCCTCCGTAGATGTTGTGGGGACGGGTAACCTGAGTGACCATTCGGCCTCTGCTTCCTGTTCAAGCCTGTAGGCACTTCGTCTCTTCTCCGGGTATAGGGAGGATCCTCTGGTGCCCCTCTCCACCCTGGATGCCGGTACTGTACTCTTGCGTTCCATCTGCCTGGAGGCCTGTCTCTCGGTCTCCCCTGGAAAAATCCCTCTCTCCTGGGTAGTCTCTCCTATTTCTAGGACCTCTGTATGCCGTATATTGTCTACCTTCTCTGAAGGGGGAGAACCTGTTATAGGTTGGGATATTATAGCGTGGAGTTCCGGGAGACCTTCCATAATTGAATCCAAAATGGTCCTCCCTTCTACCCTCCATACGTGGGTAATTGGGTGTTCTTGGGTGTTCTTGGTGTACATTCCTCACAGAGGGTATGCGTTCAAATCTCGTTTGTTGGGGGGTGTCCTGGTTCTGTGCTACTACCCCTTAAATATCTTCACTAGAATGGTCGTCCGTTGAAATTTCATCAGGGTCTTCCTCTATTATCTCGTTCTCTAACTGCCATTTGTAGATTTTCTTGTTGGTGTAATCCAGAACATCCCTTTTGAATTTCTTTTGTTTCTTGGCCTGTACCACCAGGTCATATTTTTTAATGATTTCTTGCAACTCCCTCTCTTTAGTTTTGTAATCACCTTGGTGACTGTATGGTTGCAGTAGGGCTTTTATTTCATTAATATTGGACTCTATTCCCCTAAGCTTAAGTTGTCTCCTTTTAACTATATTGCCTAAGAGTTCTTTCTCACATTTGGAGAAGAAAGCAAACCATTCCTCCATTAGGCCTGTATCATTAAGGCCATCATTGGGGTTTAAGTCCCACCGCAATCTCCTGGGTGTCATATTCTCTCCAATATATGTCTCCAGGGTAGCAACATCCCACCACACCCTGAGCTGTTTCTCCAGGCTATGTCTCAGTTGCCTAAATAAACTGTTCATATCTTGTGTGTTGTTGACTTGTTCCTGACTAAAAACCCCTGTGAGGTCAATATTATGGTTTGTCATATAACCAAAGATGTCCATAGCTGCAGTATTAGAAATGCACCCACAGGTACCAGAAAACACAAACTCAAAATTTCCCGCGCTTAGGACAATGTTTTAAAGGAGAACTGCAGCCCCCCCAAAATAAATGGAAAAAGCCACTGAGGTGGAATCCAAAAAATTAAGAAATCTCTGGTGGGGAATGTGGCGCTGTTCAAAAATATATATAATAGGATACTAATATCCTACAAAGTGGTGGTAGTATATAATAACTACTGTGAAAAAATCATAAACAAATAACATATCAGGTGTATGTGTCACAGGTGTCAAACAACATATAATAAAACATATGATTGAAAAATCAAGTACAAATGCAGTGCAAATAATCCTAGTAAAAAATATGTGCACTCAAAAAAGGACAGCAAAAATAATAGTACTGATCTGCAAAATCACAAAGGAAAACGCATAAAAGATACCCAAAAAAATTATATATCCAAAATATGTGCAGATATGAACAATAGTATGATAAATAGTGTAGTGATGTAGCAGAAAAAAATCACCATTCCAAAAGATATTAGTGTCCGAGCAGCTTTAAAGTTCTATATATATAAAGATAAAAAGGAAAAAAACTCTGTGAGAAGTGACTTTGCTTCCAAACGAATCCCGTGTAAATAATTGTGATCGTTGTGTAATCTCCTTCTCTGGAACCCCCAATTGTGTCCCCAGTCACCGGAAAGCCCAACCCCTGCAGGGGTAATGGGCAAATGAATGTAAATCCACCAGTAGGAAATCGATCGATATCCCCCTCTGTGTTTCCGTGATCTTCTTCCTGGTTGGGCTGTCAATGGTCTGTCAATGGTCCTCCAAAAAAGTCCACCAGATCATGTCCATATGTATGGGGAAGAGAGGAGCCGCATAGTGTAAATCCAAATTGACTTTTATTTGTTCAGTCCACTTACAAAGAATAGTTAAAAACAGTGACTAACAGATGAACCTGTTCCGCCGGCTAGTGTAAGGCCGATAGCTGGAACAGTAACGAGGCAGCGGCTTGCGTTCCACAGCCGAGCTGCCGAAAACCGGAAGTAACAGCGACGTATGCGTACCAACGTGACCACGCCTTACGCGTTTTGTCATCAAGACGTCATCTGAGGCGCGGCCATCTTGGTACACCATACGTCCTAATATACAGCAGGGAGGCGCCGTGTGTCCAATCAGAGTGGAGGATGGTAACAAAGTAACACGCCCACCCAGCGGGGAATATTACTTGCGCTCTTGTAATAATGGCTAAGAGGGGGCCCACCGGCCAAACGCCCCCTGGTGGAGGAAGCTAAAAACTCCACCCCTGGTATAAAAGATAGGTGATGGCTGTCTCGGAAAGGTGCCTCCATGTAAACAAAGCAGAAGTTTTTTTTAAAAATATAACAAGCATATAAATTCTAGTCCCATCAGCCACATCTGTACACTAAAGCAGCAGATAGGAACAAGTGCACATTGCATATGATATCGATCATAAATAAGCAATAGTAGTTAAAATAATAACAGCAATAAGAAAATAAAATTTACAACACTTCAATAATGTACCAAAAAAAGTGAGATAATAATTGGAATGATAACAGCATGATGATGGAAATGTACCAACAACTACAAAAAACATTATTGGACTAAAAATATATATTATTATAAAAATTAGTATTATATATAAAAAATATATATTCCGGTTTTCGGCAGCTCGGCTGTGGAACGCAAGCCGCTGCCTCGTTACTGTTCCAGCCATCGGCCTTACACTAGCTCACGTTCTTTTCACCCGTCCGCAGCAATTATGATTAAATCTTTATGATGAAACATGTCGGGGCGTAGCTACACGGCGATCTCACATGAGTGCTAGAGGAGAGAGTGAAGGGGGACAGAGCGGAGCTCCAGTGAAGGGACGAGTGCTGCGGACGGGTGAGACGAACGTGAGCACACACACCTCCTGGGTCCGCCCTGGCCTGCCTGTTGTTATTTCATTTGCTACTGCTCATTTGCTACTGCTTGCTGTGCTGTGGGAGTTCTCCATTTGCCGTGAAGTGACTTGCCTGTTATTTTATTTTAAATGTGAGTTCAATACAAGTTGTTTTATATGTGATTAAATCTTTTAAACGAGATTACACTATTGGAGCTTCTTTTATTTTTATGTCATACTACTAACCTGAGAAAAGCGGTGTTCCTATGGAGCAGTGGAGGTGTATGCTCGCATGTTAACCCCCATGTAAGTGGGTTAGAGGCTCTGTCAGGCCAAACACGAGAGTGAGAGGCCTTAACAGCTGGTGAGTTTGAATTTCAGCAGGGAGTGGATTCACGTCACAGAGGTGTGGTGGATGTTTGACAACACAGCTGAGCAGTTTTGGAGTCACTCTCACACTTTTTTTTGACTTTCTTCAAATATTTTCACGATTATTTTTCACGATTGATTGGTTTCTGGACTTTATAGATATTTACTATGCTCAATTTTCATTATATTTTTTCTTGGATTTATATATTTGTATATCACTTTCACTGAGTGTTATAATTTATATTAGCTCATATTGAATTTTTTATTTTATTTAATATTAATTTTTACTTTTTGGGATATTTAGCAATATATGTTTTTTTTTTTTCACTTTTTCTCTAGTCACGTCTGTATTCAGCTCACTGGCTGGATAAGAGTGTCTGGCATCTCCCCACCTGGGGATTAGCGCCACTTTTTCATCTATAATTTTCTTTTGGTGAATTCGGTTTATACAAATATATTTTACTCTGAATCTTAGCCAGCTTGGTAGTCGTTATTAATGAAAAGCATATTCAAACATTGTGATATCACTGCTATGTGGATACTGTTTACAGGGTTATAAGCAGTGTGACATTTCCCTGCACATAATATTTTTTACTTTGAATAGTTTTACTTTGGTTTTACCAAAAACTATTTTTTTTTCAAATGTTTGCTGTATCTCTTACATGCCTTCTGGCAAACTGCAAATGGCATATGAATTTTTTTTAGCAGTGTGTTTCTTCTTAGCATTCTTTCATAAAGTCCAACATGTTGAAGAGAGTCCAGTATGTATTTGTGAAAACTTTCTACTATTTCAGTTGTGTCTTCATTAAGTACCTACTGAGCATTTGTGGATGGCACCATCTGGGGGGAGTTGTGCTTGTCTTATTTCCATGTTTTTTTAAAAAATAATGTAATTTTGATTTTTTTGTAGCATGAATGGCGTTCTATAGACAGATGCAATGGTGCCATATTCATTGGTGTTCTGATAAATGTTCATTTTTTTAATTCAAACCCAACTCCTGATTGTTTTTGGTTTAATTCTAGCAAACTCTGGGGTCTTCCAGAAACAGGCATATTTAATTAAAAATTGTGTGACACTTTAATTGCACATAACACTTACCTTAGACTCCATTCATCAAGCGTTGTTGCCTCTAAAAACAGTAAAAACATTTGGCTGCATTTGAACTTATTTCAATTTAGAATAGCAAGCTTTTCATATTTTCTAAAATTGTAATTATATAGTATAGGTATTTTTCCATATGAACATTATGGACTATGTTATGTAGATCAACATAATAAAAGTCACTCCATTTTACTATTTGGGTTGTACAACTAGAAACTGTAAAAAGTCAATGAACAATTGTACACAACACTATAACTATAACATTCAGCAGGAAACATCCTTACTATCACTAGATTATTTCCTTCTATTAAACTCTAACACATGGACTTTATAAATATTGTTTTCAAATGTCAGTCATGGGGCTGCATTATTAACTGTTATTTGTCCTGGCATTCATTTGAATTTTTATTAATACGAGTTTTTCATAAATTGCTAATCTGCAGAATATATGTGGGTGAAAATAATAAATTTAGCTAACTCTTATTAACAGCATCTTTCTTAATTATGTCCTTCCTGGTCCTCCCACAGGGCTTACTTTTCTTTAAGTAATATGTTTTATTATTGCGTAATAATACATATTTTAGTGTTTGTAATAAAGTATCACAACTAATTAAATCAGGGAAAAACGCAATCAGTCATTTGGAACAGGTGGTAATATGTTCTTGTTTTGCAATTACTTATTTTTTCTTTTCCTGCAGATGAGAAAACTACAACTTTGCCTGCTACTGATTTGTGCTGGATATGAATGTAACAGTCAATGCTGCAGTCTCAACTTTTGAAGTCAATGGACATTTAATTTGTTTAGTCAAATATCTAAGCCATAAGGTTCCTTGTAAGCTGAGCATTAACATAAAGATTTTCTACCAGATTCCTCCATCCAAAATAAGCAGTGCAGATTTACTATTCTCCTGCTGTGGCTATTGTAATTCGACAGTTGGCCCTCGACAGCTTTCAAAATACCCCAATAGTGGCTGCATCTAATTAAAAGCAGGTTCTGTTCAGCTGATAATTTTTGCCCAGCTCCTTAGATTTTTCAAAGGATGTTGGGTGGGAGTCGGTCAAAAGGGCTGTCCAGTGAATTTAGGCTGGTTCATTAAGAATTGTCTGAAATGTGCTCCGTGTATGATCAGTTGAACGCAGCACTTAAAATTTTACAGCATAAAAATCAATGAAAGCCCACATAATAAATGTTACCATTCTGTTTCTTTACAAGCTTAGTATTGATATAAATTTGTCAATTGGCCACTAGAATTTAAAGGTAGCACAAACCAAAAATACAATTGACCACCCATGCAATCCTGATGTTTAAAACAGTGCTACTTTTTCCACAAGTGAAGGTACAATTCTGACACTACCTACACTTTCAGCAGGTGTAGTCTGACAAGTGCAAACATCCCGAAAAATCACATTACCTTTTCACCAGTTCAAAACTATTTAAAAATATCCAAGGTTGGTGTGTATGTCATCTCCTTTGTGTCTGTTTAACACATACAGAACTGCTCCTGTAACCATATAGATGCACCAGACCTGCTAATTACCTCTCCCTTGCTTACCTAATTATCTGACATTTTAGCCAGGTAGCTTTAACCTTGACCTTTAGACAGTGAGGGGCAAAATAATGTATTTTAGTTCCTACTTTTTGGTTTATTAGTGGTACATATACAGAGATACATTCTAAAATAAATTACAAAAATGAACTTCACTTTATGTAAAAAAATTTCTATTGGCATATCTATAAGTGTTCACAATTAACATTTTTATTTTGAAAATGTATCAATCCAGATCAGACACAATTTTTTTGTTTGTGACTATCCCCAATCAAGATCATTAGAATTTAGTATGAGCCACGATGTGTGCACACTCACAATATTAGGTCATCATGAATTACACATGCAGCACAGGAAATCAAGCTTACATTGGTTTTGGAGATTAGAGCTGTAATTCTGTTACCAAAGTTTTTTTTTTTTAGTTTTTTTTTTATTTTAACAAAAATATATGACTTTAACAGTTGCAGCTGTAATTACAGTGTCTTGAATCAGAGTGCCTGTAGGGCCATATTGAGAAATTAATTAACATACACAAACATCAATCTTGATATGGTGAAGGATTAATAAAGCAAAATAATGATTTCTTAATTATTATAAAGGAATTTATGTGTGCATAAAATATTATCCATAGATACATGGCATACAATAATAGCCAATGAGCCAATCTGAAGCAGTATGTGAAGGGTTAGGGACAGATCTACATGCATGTCTTCTAGCAGGAGAACTGTAAGCTCAAAATTACCCAAAAATGGGGGAAATTAGATAAGTTGAGAAAAGAAGAGAAAGAGAAAAAAAGGAAGAATTAGAAGGGATGGGTGAAGAATAGGTGGAGAAGGTTTGAAGAATAGGGAGGAAATTAAAAAAGTGAAGGAGTGGCATGAAGGAAGGGATAGTGGGGGAAGGAAGGAGAAAGGAAAGAGAGGTGGAGGTAATTTTTCATTGATTAATGTACCCTGTGCCCAGGAATTAACTTCCACAAAAATTGAGGGATGGGGAGTTCAATGCTTGAGCAACGGTTTGCTTGCTGGCTATAAAAATGTGTTATTAGTGTTGAGCTGAGACATGGAATGTTAGCTATAGGTTTGTGAAGCAGATCTTTCCAAGGGTCCTTTAAAAGGTTAATCAGTTAGATTGATGATCATGAAGGACCTTTAGGCATGATCTCCATACCTTCTGAAATAAGAAGCAAGTAAGATGAAATGCCCTTGACTACTCTTTCTGGAGTGAAATACTAATGGGAGATAACTTTGTAAGAGCTCTCTAATGCTTGTAAATTTGGGATCATTTAAACAGGGTTAACCATGTCTCAAACCAATCTTCTAGGGTAAGGTGTGAGTATGATGACAAGGTAGAGGAGCATGTTATGAGTTAATGAGTTAAAGATGAGTTAATTTGCATGGAAACAGTGCCAGTAAGGTCTGTAGAGAGGGCATATGTAAAAAGGGTAACATTATTGATTTAGTATGATTCACATGCAATGTAAATGTGAATATAGAGAGAATGGTTAATAAACTGTGGAGAGATGTGTGATGTATTGAAATCCAATACCTGAGGGAAATGGTTTGAGAAAGATTTTATTCATCAAGGAGGCTATAGGGATTTAATTTGATAACATCCAGTTAGAAAAAGGCTGTTAGACTCACTTACTTGTAAGGAGTCGACAGTGATCTGTGAGCTATTAGTTGTTACATTTAGTGTTCACAGGGGTGGAGATCCTCTTTTATTTGTGGAAGAATTGTGGATTGGATTGTCAGCAGATTTTTAAGGACACTTTTTAGGACATAATTTTTTTTTTCCACTTATTAATAATAGTAATAATAATAATAGTAATCATATAGATAATATTAAGAGCAGATTTTTTTTTAAATAAAACAGTGAAATAAATAAAAGCCTTGTATTTATTTGTCCTCCACCACCTCCTACCACTGATCCACTCACTGCTCAAGAGATTGCCAAGACCATTCAAAACCAAGACTGATGCAATTCATAAAACAGCATGGGCCCCCCCCCCCCAGACCCTTACCAGACCCTTTGGGTCTGCTATGGATATTAAGGGGAACCCTGCACCAAAATTAAAAAAAAAGGCATGGGCCCCCAGGGCCTATATACTCCGAACAGCAGTATACAGGTGGTCCCTGGGTTACAAACAAGATAGGGACTGTAGGTTTGTTCTTTAGTTGAATTTGTTTGTAATTTGGAACAGGTACATTTGTACACAAGTGTAGCTCCAGCCAAAAAATCTATTTTTAAGATTTTTGGATAACATAGGGAAGGATTATCACCCCTGTAACATTTGTTTTGATGTCTGTGCCCCTGTTCAGAAGATTTCACCTCACTTTCTGTCCCAATGACAATTGGATTTTGAAAATTTGGGGTTATTAGGGAAAACAAGGATTGGTGATAAAGCATCGGTGGAGACATCTTTTTCCCATATCAACTCTTACAGGAGAGAATTGTAAGTCGGATCTTTGAAAATAGGGGACCGCCTGTATATACTATATAGCCTGCCCTATACACTCTGTGGAAAATTGGGCCTTAGGTGTTGGTGGTACCAGAACACTGTAAGCCCTCACAGTTACTCTTGGTGGGCGCTGGAACGGACTCTGTTGTGAAATATTATATCAAGAATTGTAATTACATGACCCTGTTAAACAGGGGGCAGAAAAATTGGGCCTTAGGCAGTGGTGGTGGTGGCACAACACTGTAAAGCCTCACAGATACTCTTTATGAGCGCAGGAATGGGCCCTGCTGTGAAATATTAGAGCAAAAATTGTAATTACATGCCCCTGTTAAACAGGGGCAGAAAAATTGGGCCTTAGGCGGTGGTGGTGGTGGTGGCACAACACTGTAAGGCCTCACAGATACTCTTGTTGAGCGCAGGAATGGGCCTTGCTGTGAAATATTAGATCAAAAATTGTAATTACGCATCCCTGTTAAACAGGGGCAGAATAATTGGGCCTTAGGCAGTGGTGGCGGTGCCACAACCCTGCAACCCCACACAGATACTCTTGTTAAGTGCAGGAACAAGCCCTGCTGTTAAATATTTGATCAAAAATTGTAATTACACACCCCTGTTAAACAGGGGCAGAAAAATTGGGCCTTAGGCAGTGGTGGTGGTGCCACAACACTGCCCCCCCTCACAGATACTCTTGTTGAGTGCAGGAACAAGCCCTGCTGTGAAATATTAGAGCAAAAATTGTAATTATGCGCCCCTGTTAAACAGGAGCAGAAAAATTGGGCCTTAGGCAGTGGTGGTGATGCCACAACACTGCAACCCCTCACAGATACTCTTGTTGAGCACAGGAAAGAGCCCTGCTGTTAAATATTTGATCAAAAATTTTAATTACGCGCCTCTGTTAAACAGGGGCAGAAAAATTGGGCTTTAGGCAGTGGTGGTGGTGCCACAACACTGCAACCCCTCACAGATACTCTTGTTGAGCGCAGGAATGAGCCCTGCTGTTAAATATTTGATCAAAAATTGTAATTACATGCCCCTGTTAAACAGGGGCAGAAAACTTGGGCCTTAGGCGGTGGTGGTGGTGCCCTGAACCAAAAATATTCTTAGAAGCTATCATCATGAAGATTGAGGAGGAATAGGGTAGTCACTCAGCATAATAGGCTAATCACTCAGCATATGCAGTCTTCAAGGGATCCCACATCCATAGAAAAATCAATCGGTTACATCAGCATCAGGTGCTTGATAGCTGGTGATCCAAGACTGATTCATTTTTATGAATGTGAGGCGATCAACAGAGTCTGTAGACAGGCACACTCTGTGATAAGTTACAAAGCCTCCAGCAGCACTGAATCTGCATTCAGAAAGAACTCTGGATGCAGGACAGGCCAGTAGCTCAATTGCATATTGAGCAAGTGCTAGGCCAGTGGTCCATCCCCAAGACCCAGTAACCCAGTGGATGTTCTGTTGGAAAGGTCTCCAAGTCTGATCTTGCCCTTAGATATTCCTGCACCATGTAATTCAGAGGCTGGTGATGGTTGCTGGGATCAATCAGACCTTGGCACTGAGGACTGAAGAATTGTCTGAAGGCATCGGTCAGCTGGCCACCTTCTTCACCGCTCTTTCTGTGACTGAACGAAGCCTCAGCAACACATTGTCCAGCACCAGGAAGTTGTATCCTCCCAGGCTCTGGAAACGCATTGCACAAACCTTTCTGCAAGGCCTCCCAAAGATGTTTCGTCCTCTGCTCCCTCTGTGAAGGCTGAATAAGTTTTGCAACCTTACCCTTGTAATGTGGATCAAGAAGGGTTGCCAGCCAGTAATGATCCCTCTCCTTGATACCACGAATCCTAGGGTCCTTTTGCGTGCTATTTAGGATCAGGGAGGCCATGCAGCATAAGTTTGCAGAGGCATTCGATCCTGAGTCCTCTGGGTCACTAAGGATCACATGATCCTCAACCACCTCCTCCCAGCCATGTACAACTCCATGGGTTTCTGGGGACTGAAAATGATCCCTTGAGGACTGCTGCTGATGCTGAGTGTTATCCTCCACCTCCATGCTGACACAATCCTCCTCCTCCTCCTCCTCCTCTTCTTCTTCCTGTGTGATCGTCAGGCCCACAGAAATACTATCTGGTTAAAGGGGGCTTTGAGAGGTAAGGAAGTCCTCTTCTTCCTCCCGCTGTTCTGCCTCAAGTGCCCTGTCCATTATTCCACAAAGCGTGTGCTCCAACAGAAAGACAAGAGGGACAGTATCACTGATGCATGCACTGTCACTGCTCACCATCCTCGTGGCCTCCTCAAATGGTGACAGGACAGTGCATACATTCTTGATCAGTAGCCACTGGTGTGGCAAAAAAAGCCAAGCTCCTCTGACCCTGTCCTGGTGCCATACCCACACAGGTACTCATTGATGGCCCTCTGCTGTATGTGCAGCCACTGCAGTATTGCCAATGTTGAGTTCCACCTGGTGGGAATGTCACAAATGAGGCAGTTCTTGGGCAGGTTGCTTTCCCTTTAAGGTCAGCCAGCTGAGAACTGGCATTATATGACAGGCGGAAATGACCACAGACTTTCCTGTCCTGCCTCAGGAGATCCTGTAAGTCCAGGTACCTGCTCAAGAACTGCTGCACCACCAAATTCAGGACATGAGCCAAACAGGGAACATGGGTCAAGTGTCCCTGTCAGAGGGCGGACATGAGGTTGGTGCCATTGTCGCATACAACCATTCTTGGCTGAAGCTGGTGTGGCTTAAACTACCTCTGAGCCTGCCCATGCAGAGCTGACAGAATCTCTGCCCCAGTGTGGCTCCTGTCCCCTAAGCAGATCAACTCAAGCACCGCATGGCATCTTTTTGCATAGCCCCTTGAACGCCTATGGAGCACCGCTGGTTCAGAGGACAAATCTGCAGAGGAAGAGGCCATAGAGGAAGAAGAAGAGGAGGGAGTGGAGGAGAGAGCTGTGGCAGAATCACCACTAACATTTTGGAGGCGTGGTGGTGGAACAAGCTCCAATACTAAACCCTGTCCTGCATCCTTCCCAGCTGCCAGCAGAGTTACCCAGTGCGCGGTGAAAGAAAGGTAATGTCCCTGTCCATGCCTGCTGGACCATGAGTCAGCAGTAATATACACCTTACTGCTGACTGCCCTGTCCAACAAGGCCAAATAATTGCCTTCCACATGCTGGTAGAGAGCTGGAATGGACTTCCTTGAAAAGAAATGGCTTTTGGGACCATGAGTCAGCAGTAATATACACCTTACTGCTGACGGCCAAGTCATTGCCTTCCACATGCTGGTAGAGAGCTGGAATGGACTTCCTTGAAAAGAAATGGCTTTTGGGAACCTGCCACTGAGGTACCGCACATTCCACAAATTCACAAAAGGGGTAGAGTCTACCAGCTGAAAAGGCAGCAGTGCTAGCAATTTGGCCAAGCTAGCATTCAGATGCTGGGCATGTGGATGGCTGGGACCGAATTTCTTTCGACGGTTTAGCAACTGGGATAGGTAAATTTGCCTGCTAAACATCGAATGTTGGTGTACCGCTAGCAGATTGGCCGCAAATACTTGGGACACCTATTTCTATACCTTCATTCCTCTCGGTGCAGGTTTCTGAGAGGACTGGAGGTATGGTAGGGTTGGAAATCCCAGCTGATGAGGAGCAAGGAGAGGTCCACCTTGTTCTTTGATGTGGGTCCTTTAAGTGCTGTTGCCAACGGACTGCATGGGAGGTCGACATATGTCTGGACAAGCATGTGGTGTCCAAGCGGCTGCTGTTTGCAAACAGCAACGTTGCGATCTGCTGCACACATGTCAAAAAAGGCCCACACCAAAGAACTTTTCAAAATATGTGGGGAGTCAGCAGCGCCCTGCACCTGCTTAGCTCTGCGATACAATGCAATAGGGTGGCTGCCCTTAAGCTGCCCCTTGGAGGGCACCCTGCCTCATTGGAGATGTGCCTCCTTCTCCTCCTCTCTTCCATCAGGCACCCAAGTGGAGTCAGTGACCTCATCATCCCCTCCCTCCTCATCACTGGAGAAAACTTGGCAGTATGCTGCAGCTGGGGGAACATGACTGCCAGTTTCTTGTCCTTCTTGGGCACCCCCTCTCTCTAGGTTCATGTTACTCCCTTCCTCAACCTGGGTACCATCATTGGAGCCTTCAAATTACTGTGCATCCTCCTGCAGCATGTACCCGACAATGTGGTCGAATAGTTCGGGGGACTCCTCCGATGGTGGGGCTAGGGGAGGAGTGACTGTTGACATGGAATAGGAATAGGCTGCTTTGGCAGCTGCATTTGCAGGCAAACTACTTTGAGCCTGGGTGACAGAGGATGAGGGGGATGAGGATGGCTTTGTTTCCATTCCACCAACTCTTCTGAATGTTGTGACTCAATAACATGGCCAGCTGCAGAAAAAAAGGACAAGCATGCCCCACGGCCACGTACTGAGGATGCACCATGTCTATGACCAGCACTGTTCACTATAGACACAGAGCCTACTTGCCCTCTTTTAGTGGCCTGTGAGCATCTGCCTCTCCTTGGTGGCCCTCCAGACATGCTGTAAATTTTGTTTAGCAAAACCACACTACACTGTATTGTGTACTGTGTACACCAACAGAAAAGTTGTAGCAACTGCACTAGGGGTGCATGGTATTGTGTACACCACCAGAAGTCTAATAGCAACTTTGGGTGTACTGTATGTATTGTGTACTGTGTACACCACCAGAAAAGTAGTAGCAACTGCACTAGGGGTGCACGGTACTGTGTACACTACCAGAAGTCTAATAGCAACTATGGGTGCACTGTATGTATTGTGTACTGTGTACACCAACAGAAAAGAAGTAGCAATTGCACTATGGGTTCACGGTACTGTGTACGCCAACAGAAGTGTAATAACAACTATGGGTGCACTGTATGTATTGTGTACTGTGTACACCACCAGAAAAGTAGTAGCAACTGCACTAGGGGTGCACGGTACTGTGTACACTACCAGAAGTCTAATAGCAACTATGGGTGCACTGTATGTATTGTGTACTGTGTACACCACCAGAAAAGTAGTAGCAACTGCACTATGGGTTCACGGGAATGTGTACGCCAACAGAAGTGTAATAACAACTATGGGTGCACTGTATGTATTGTGTACACCACCAGAAAAGTAGTAGCAACTGCACTAGGGGTGTGCGGTATTGTGTACGCCACCAGAAGAATAATAGCAACTATATATTATATATAGCAACTATATATTAAATAACTGAATAACCTGCCTGCCTGAAGTATATTAGAAAAAGTACACCAGGAATGGCCTGCAGTCAGATATAGCTAAACTGGATGCAGTGTGTGTATATATATATATATATATATATATATATATATATATATATATATATATACGAGACTGACTGTATATATATATATATATATATATATATATATATATATATATATATATATATTAAATACACTGCAGCTAACTGAATAATCTGCCTGCTTGCCTGCCTGCTCAATCTAAATGACACTCTCTCTCCGTCCATGCCAACAACACACTACACGGGGCCAACGTGCAGGCAGCCTTATATAGTGTGGACTTTCCCCCTGAGCCATGATTGGCTAAAGGCAATCTGCCTTTGACCAATTATGGCTCTCTTAGCTGAGGGCGCTGGGATTGGCCAAAGCATGCAGGTCATGGTGCATGATTTGGCCAACCATCATTAATAGTGTTCCTGATCACTGCCACTCCAGCCCTAGTGAAACAGGATAACTGTATGCCATCAACAATGTTTCTGATCACTGCTACAAAAACCCTAGTGTCACCAGACCACTATAAGCCAGCAACAGTGTCCTTGATCACTAGCCACACCAGTGTCACAAGACCAGTGAAAGCCAGCAAAAGTGCTCCTGATCACTACCACATCAGTACAGTGTCACCAGAGTCTGTGCAGCCATCAACATGCAACAATCTCTATGCATCTAGACTGTGGAAAAACATCTTATATATCGATGAATTTTGATACCCATCAACCATATGTGAATATAGTTGCCTTTGGCACCTCTACACCTCCAACATGTATCAGGTGAGAAGGAAAAATACAATGGATGGAGACCCGATTGGGGTACCATCTAGTGTGAACCTTTCCTTTAAATGCCACCAAAAGATGGCCTATTTGTCTACAATATTGATAAAAAAAAAACTAATTTGGGTACAGCGTTGCATGGCTGAGTATTTGTCATTCAAAGTGTGACATGACTGAAAACATAAAAATTGCCTGGACGGGAAGGGGGTAAATAGTCAATTTCTCAGGTGGTTAAATAAAAATATCTGTTAAATTAGATTAACAGGGAGTGAGTCAAAGCGGAGTTCCACCGAAAAGTCGAACTTCCGCTTTAATAAATCTTTACCCACTGACATGCCACATTTGGCATGTCATTTTTTTTGGGGGGGGGGGGGGCGGGTACCTAGTTTTCACAGGTACCCAGCTCTCACTTCTGCTCCTGGTTCGACGGCCCCGAGCTGAAGTTCTCCTCTCCCCTCTCCCTTCCTGCAATATTCTGGGACACATTACAGGTCCCAGAAGATTGCTCGGCCATTCAAAACGCGCAGCACAACTCATGCATGCGCAGTGCATGCCTGGCAGTGAAGCAGCAAGCTGTCACAGCCGGGCACCCACACTTACAATGTCGGCACCGCGGAGAGGAGGAGGAGAGGAAAGAGGCTTTAGGCGGCCGCATCGCTGGACCGTGGGACAGGTGAGTGTCTGTTTAAAAGACAGCAGCTATACTTTTTGTAGCTGCTGACGTTTAAATGGATGGAACCCCACTACAACACAACAATTAATCATTTTAAACTAAACTAAGACATTAATAAATGTTTTAATATGCTAAATTAATGAGCAATAGTTTAGTTTTAAACAGTCAACATTTTTCATTAACAACTAACATATTAGACAGCAAAACCATATTACATTAATTACTACATTCTTCATTGCTTTACAGTACAACATTTTAAAATATCTATGAACTGTCTTAACAAGGTAATAATATTCTTAGGAATGTCACTATTTTATAAATTACATTTTGGTTTTGTTTAGCACTTACCCTAAAGTCTTAACAAATGTTCAAGAATGAAATATTCCACCCATTCCTCAAAATTATGTATTTTCCTATTAGAATTATTTTCCAAAAGGATTATAGAATGTTCACTTTGCAAATGAATGCCCATTTTTGAACACCAAATCATGTAGAGCGGTAACCTTTCATGAAAGAAACATAGAGACTACCATTGCAAAACTCATCCTCTTGAAATTCTAGTTGCCTAGTTGTTAAGTTGACCTTTTTTAAAAATACTTTAAGGGCCCATTCACACTAGGGTGCTGTGGAAATCAGTAGATGAATTGGTGCACTGCTAATCATTGCAAATGGCACCCCAATGCAGCTTTTTGGTTCACCTACATTGCACCATAACACAACTATCATTAATACACTATTTGACTGCCTTAATGTAATGCACATTAATGCACAGTGCTGTGAATGGACCTTTAGTCTGTGACCTGCAAAAAGTATTTAAAGAAAGAATTGTATCTTTTCTATTACATAAAAATATTTTTTGTAACATATCTATCATTGCACTGTCAAAAATAGCCCTGTCAAAGAGAAATCTTCCTGAAAAGTCTTCTGAGTAACTGTCATTTCTGGAAGTGTCTATCTTCTGTGTCTCCCACTACACTCATTTGTTCCTCCTGCTTACCTACACATCAGTACTGTGTCCTGTATTAATGTGGAGATTGATGGGAGCAACCATGGAGCACAGGGAAGTACACGTGATATTGTCACTCCTGGAAGTGTTGGTTTTTCATTTACTTGACAAGCTTGCTTTACAGTCAGTCAACTAGTGATTTCAAAAGGAATTCAGCTATGGCACCTGTATTTTACTCATGACAGCTTAATGTTAAAGCCCAACTCCAACTTTTTTTTTTTTGATACAATGAGATAAAACGTTTTCAGGTTTTTAATTTTGTTTGTATCTATTTGACAAGCTTTTTCAGGCAGGTTTTAAATGCTGTCTAAGTTTGTTGACTGTGTTTTTGTTGAAGAGATTTTTCTAATCTGCCTTACATGCCTAATTTGGACAGGAAGTGAAGGGAAATCTCCCTAAGAGGCAGGTGGCAATTAAACATTAAAAGGATAAGTTCACCTTTGGGACTGTTTTTAGGGTGAAACATGTAACACGTTCTTACTACCGCAGCTGCTGGCCAATCTTCTCTCTCCCTATGACAGCAGTATGGGGAGAAGTTTCCTGTAAAAGCTGTCACTTTTTAAAAAGAGTGCTCTGCCCACACAGCTATAACATTCATTCACAGAGTTCTGTGAATGAATGAACTACAGGTATCAACATCCTTTGTGACACTGTTGAGCGCTGTTCTTTCTGTCAGTGTTAAACTGCCTGCCAGCATGATGTACAGGCAGACAGCTTACACTCAGTCTGCAGTCCTGCATGGCACCAGCAATCTGTTGAAAATGCTCATATTGTTTACCCACAAAAAAATATGCATTTATTATTTTATTTAAAGGTTAACATATTATTTAATAGTGTTGCAGCCCTTCTCTACTGCATGCAGAAATAAAAAGTAACATTTGAGTTGGACCTTAAGAAATTAACCTTTAGCATTTTTTTTTTGTTAATGCTGCGGGGGGAGGGGCAAACAGGGAAGGGAGAACTGGTGAGCCCAGATTTAGGCTTTAAAGGTCATCGCAAAAAACAGTTTATTATAAGGTTACCACTTAGGACAAATTAGAATACATATAAACATATACAGTACATATTTCTTCCACATGATTGTATTTTCTTTGCAAATTGAATTGTCAGTGCATTCAATAAGCTCTGGGGAAAATTGCCTTGCAAAGTGGACCTATTTGCCTTTAGTAAATAAGCCCCTTAGTTAGAAAGGTCAACAAAAACTGCTTTTCAATTTATTGCATTTCATCCTTTTTCACGGCCAATCTGCCTAGTTTTATTAAATTTCAAAAAGTTCTCTATAAAGTACAGTTTTATCATTAAAACTAAATATATTTTTGAAGAAAGAGAAAAGAAAAACAAACTTACAAACTGTATAACAAATGTATTTATTTTATAAATTTGAAGAATAATTGTAATAATATATTTGTTTACAAAAAAAAATAGGTGTAAAGTCCTTATACATTGGCCATGTCTTATGGATAAAGGTCTTAATGAATATACAGTTGTGCTCCTAAGTTTACAGTTTCTTGTACATTTTTCAGAGAATATGAATGATAACACAAAAACATTTCTTTCACTCATGGTTAGTGTTTGGCTGAAGCCATTTATTATTAATCAACTGTGCTTACACTTTTTAAATCATAATAACAACAGAAACTACCCAAATGACCCTGATCAGGAGACTGAGATGGCCACTCTGGAACCTTCACTTTATTCTTCTCTAGCCAATGACAGGTTGACTTGGCCTTGTGTTTTGGATCATTGTCATGTTGGAATGTCTAAGTACATCCCATGCACAGCTTCCTGGCTGATGAATGCAAATGTTCCTCCAGTATTTTTTCATAACATACTGCATTCATCTTGCCATCAATTTTGACCAAATTTCCTGTGCCTTTGTAGCTCACACATACCCAAAACATCAGCGATCAATCTCCATGTTTCACAGTGGGAATGGTGTACCTTTCATCATAGGCCTTGTTGACTCCTCTCCAAATGTAGCGTTTATAGTTGTGGCCAAAAAGCTCCATTTTGGTCTCTTCACTCCAAATGACTTTGTGCCAGAAGGTTTGAGGCTTGTTTGGTGTATTGTAAGCAGGATACTTTGTGGCATTTGCGTAGTAATAGCTTTCTTCTGGTGACTCGACCATGCAGACCATGTTTCTTCAAGTGCCTCCTTATTGTGCATCTTGAAATAGCCACACCACATATTCTCAGAGAGTCCTGTATTTCACCTGAAGTTATTTGATGGTTCTTGTTATCGCATTAAACAATTTTCCTGGCAGTTGTGGCTGAAATTTTAGACGGTCTAACTGACAGTGGTTTGGTTTTAACAGAACCCCTCATTTTCCACTTCTTGATTGGAGTTTTAACACTGCTGATTGGCTTTCTCAATTCCTTGGATATCTTTTTATATCCTTTTCCTGTTTTATGCAGTTCAACTACCTTTTCCTGCAGATCCTTTGACAATTCTTTTCACCAGGGTATTTAAACTCTTGATCGGGGTCATTTGGGTAGTTTCTGTTGCCATTATTATTTAAAAAGAGTAAAGAGTTGATTGATAACAAATGGCTTCAGCCAAGCACTAACCATGAGTGAAAGAAAAGTTTTTGTGTTATCATTCATTTTCTCTGAAAAATGAATAAATCATAAATTCTGCCAGGGTATGTAAACTTATGAGCACAACTGTATATGTATATATATATATATATATATATATATATATATATATATATATATATAGAGGCAAATCTGAGAGAAATCACGTTTTCCATAACAAATAAATACAATATTGATTCTGATTTTAGTTTGGGTAAGGTGTGAAGGTTTTACGCAGATTAATGTGGTAGCCTACAGCCTTGTGTTATATGCTACAAGGATTTATTCTCTCATTCATAAGGTGCACCACAGAAGACAGTTTTGATAAATGAATAATACATGAATTGATTTTCTTGCAAGTAGAACCAGGTAACCAAGGCAGCGGCCTTGTTATTTATATGGGGGCTGATTCCATGACTTTATATTGGTACTAATTTAAGTAACTTGTGACCTGTAATTGGCATCAAGCCCTGTGGCCAAAACAAAACAAGGTCCCCAGAATGAAGTCACAAAATAAATGACAGCACAGATTTGTGCAATAAGTAGTGTTTTATTTTTCTGTCCGCAACATCGCATTACTCTCATTTGGCAAAACCAAAAAAGACACATCATTATAACTTGCTGTTGTTTACATTGGCAGACTTTGACTGAACAAAATATTTACAAAAAGTGAGATTTTGAAAGTGGTTGTAAAGGTTAAAGTTTTTTTACCTTCATGCATTCTATGCATGAAGGTAAAAAACCTTCAGTATGCTGCTCCCCCTGCAGCCCCCCTAATATTTACCCAAGCCGGATCCCGATCCAGCGATGTGCACAAGAGTGGCTGCACTCCCAGGTCTCTGCCTCCTCATTGGCTGAGATACAGCAGCAGGAGCCATTGACAGCCAGTGAGCCAATGAGAAGAGAGCTGGGGGTGGGGACCAGCCCTTTTGAACACACAGAATAGGGCTCGAGAGCAAGCATGTATGAGTGCCTCCATAGCAAATGGCTTGCTATGGGGGCACATGGAGAAGAAGGGAACCCAGGAACGCTAACAGGGGACCTGACAAAAAAAGAACTGGGGCTGTTCTGTGCTAAACCATTGCATAGAGCAGGTAAGTATAACACAAAAAATATGATATAATGCACTTTATTATGTAATAAAAATGCATAAGGCGAATTTAAAATAGTTAAAAAAAATCACTACAATAGTACAGTTTCCCTTGTATAGATTGAGGATGTCTTCACATGTTTGAACAGGTATTATTATAAGTAGAAGCTTCAAGGACACCTCACAAAGTGTGTCCTTAAAAATTTCAGTTTCTGGACAAAGGCTACCCAAAACCCCCGATCAGTGAAGTCTATAATTTTTATCTAAAAGAAAAACCCAAAATATCTCACAAAATGTAAGGATGGAGACCTAGTCAGATTCACAACCCGTTATCAAAACCAACACCGCAAGATGGAATGCATGCTAAAGAAACATTTGTGCATCCTACTACAAGGCCCTCACCTACAGCCCATTCTTCAGAATAAACACGAAGTTATATACAGAAAAGCCCCCAGCCTAAAAAAAAAAAGCCCCTAGCAAACGCAAATCATCTGGTCCTGATAAACACGCCTTCCCACTTCAACTTTTCCTTTATTAGGCATGTACCAGTCTCAAAAGAGCCTCTGTAAAATGTGTCCAACATTATTATATTATTATTTTATACATGATTTTTATAGCTCCAACAGTTTACACAGCTCTTTACAATGTAAATTACAGTACGATTACAATACGATTACAATACAGTTCAATACAGCGTAAATAAGAGGGCCCTGTTCATGGAGCTTACAATCTAAAGGGAGGGGAGGTGGTACAAAAGGTATTAACTGTGGGCAATGATCTAATGGAGGTGACTTGGGTACAGTTGTTAGGTAGAGGTGGTGTAGGCTTCCCTGAATAAGTGAGTTTTCAAGGATCAATTAAAGACGGACAAGGTATAGGCTATAAGATCAATAACTTCTACAATTGCTCGTCGGAATTCATGATCTATTGTCTTGTTTGCCCCTGTAGACTCATATATGTTGGACGTATCATCAGACCATTCTGCCAAAGATTCAGCGGGCATCGTCCTGTCATTTTTTAGAATTTCACCAAACATCAACTGTAGACCTAAAGGTATGGGTCACTGAGGGTATGAGTGCTTCCACAGGCTTTGCCAGAGGAAGACCTTCTGGATATGCAACCTTGGTACCCTGACCCTCTCCGCGGTGGTCTCAATGAGGAGTTGGAGACCACCACTATTCTTT